>OY757010.1:20529633-21129633 GCA_963580285.1 Lucinisca nassula | reverse complement strand
ATAGAGGTGGCCACTATACCAGGTTTTACAGTAGCCGCCTAGAGGTCAGAGGGTTGCGAAAGAGGGTTATCTAAGAATCATAGGTTTGACTTGGCAAACATTGACCCAGACCAGACGCAACAGAAAGCGGCATCTGATCAAGATCGACACTAATCGAGAATTTCAGGGTTAAATGAAACAATTTAAATCACAGTCCAGGACTATCTCTCCGACCTACACTCTGGGAACTTCAACCAACCAGATTTCTCAGTGCTTTGATTTTTATACGCCAGTTTTGAAAAAAAAACCGGCCTCGGTAGCTCAGTCGGATGCGCGTCTGACTGGTGATCAGGAGGACGCGGGTTCGATACCTGCCACGGTTGGCAACATTCTTTTGAAGGACTGATCATGTAATCTTTTCTACGGCCATTCTCTCCTTTCCGCTGAATCAAGAAGGGCAGTTGTCGGTTTCTTGCGAAAGAATATGCACCGTACTGGTTAACCACTTTCGTTTAAGCCTGTCCAGGAAAAAGGTGGATAGGTAAACGGACCGGCTCCGAAATTACCTAAAACATTGTTGATTGGGCGTTAAACTCCAATACAATCGACAATATGGCCCCCGCCCATCGGGGCTTGAAGAAATAGATGGGCTGCATGATGCTTCCACGCAGAGCTGAATCCGACCCGCACACGAATACTGGTGAACCGCTAAGCCTGCCCAGGCAAAGCGGTGCGAGTCGGTCCGTCCATGCTTAAAAACCCTATTGGTTTCATTGGGCGACAGGGCTTGAGAAGTCATTTCATCTCAAGGACGGAAAAAAGTCCCACAAAATTGGAAGCAACGTCTCCAAAATGACATTTACAGTGTCGACGAGGACGTTATACCTCGAATCAACGAATCAAATCAATCGACAAATGGAAAAAAGGAAGTACATGTATTATGACATTGCGCTGTCCGTCCGACTGCCCGTCCGTCCGTCAATATCTTTGTTGTTCTTGATGGATTTTGAAATTCCTTGGCTGAAATGTTAACCATCATGAGAAAATGTGTCGTATGCAAGACCCAGGTCGGTACCCCCGAGGTCAAGGTCATAGAGGTGAAAGGTAAAGGAAAGTGCATTTTCTTGTGTCCTGTCAATACCTTTGTTATTCCTGGATGGATTTGAAAATAGCTTGGCAGCAATATTGACCATCATGAGACAATTTGTCGCACGCAAGACACAGGTCGGTACCTCCATGGTCAAGTTCACAGTGGTCAAATGTCAAAAAGGGTCATTTTTCGTGTTCAGTCAATAGCTTTTTGGATCGATCGGTTTACGATCGGCCCAAATTTACTAAATGGCAAACGGTATTTATGCAGTTGTCCACGTGACCATTACTGATTTGGGAAAACCAATATTATGTTTTATTAATAGAACTTTAAACGTTGCGCTATTTTATCGATGTAACAAGAGTAGACTAGCTACTAGTTTGATAATAAAAGTCTGATCATTTTTTGTTGGTATTTTTTATTGGTTTAAAAATTTATTACCTTCTTAGTAATGGCAAGTCTATTTGGTAGAGTCTCAAATCTTAGGTTAAAATTGAGCCAGAGAGACTAGACTAGCTAAACTTTTATACACTGTTCATTTTAATGCAAAAGATGATTTTAATTCCATATTATTCATTTAACACCTAGTGGCTAGGCTATAACAAGAGCTATCTATAGTCTTGACAGGAATCGTGTGCTGGATAATACTCAGATCAGACGCCGCGGAATGTGGCGTCTGCTCAGCCTGTTGCACAGGGACTACACTGTTTGCTTAAATAGTGGCATTTGAGGGTTAAACGCAATAGTATAAATTGCAAGGTTGCTCTCGTAATGAGAGAAAAACAATAACTTAATCCAGGCCACAATGTCACGTGACGTCTTTCGGAAACTCCATTTTTAAACTGTTACACAAATGTATGCCAAGTCGAGTAAAAATAAACTTTTCGCACTTCTGCTTAGAACTTAATTTTAGAGCCCCGAAACGTTTTTTTTTTTTTTTTTTTTGGTTTTGGTTTTACGGCCCTTTCAAGATTATTTCACTCATATCGAGCCAAACGTTAATCAGAGGTGGGCGAAAACCGGAGTACCCGGAGAAAAACCACCTGGCCTTCAGTTATAGAACTTGGCGTCTCCCATATGACCCGAGCGAGGCTCGAACCAAAGCGGTAAGAGACCTAATGATCAAGAGTCAGCGCTCTTTACCGCTAGGCCACGGAGGCCCGTCCCTGAAATGTTTAATGGCAAAAATGAGTCGCGCAGACTTTATATGTGGTACCGTTTTTAGACATACAGCGTAGACCAAGATCGGCTTTAGAGTATATTGCTTCTGATCAGGGTCGGCACTGTTCGCCATGTATGTATGCAATAACAGTTTTAAACATGATTCAGGGCCGTACGCAGACTCTGAAAAGGGGCAGGTTGAGGATGCGAATTTCAGGTATTTTGCAGAGGGTGAAAAACTGCATGAATCTGAGATAATTTCCAAAAGATTGGTGGGGCTGCGTTTGCACCCTCCCCACTCTGTTGAACAAAACCCAAGTACTACCCTTAGACGTAAGAGCGCAGCGTAAGAAGAAAATTCTGGACTGTGCTCGTTTGTTTGATTTAAAGTTTAACGTCCCCGTCAAGAATGTATAGGTCATTTGGAGACGTCACTTCCAATGTTACGGGACTGTCAGCTCTGCGTGGAAGCATCATACAGCCAATCTATTTATTTAAGCCACGATAGGCGGGCGCGGGTGGACTGTGCTCGTGCACTTGGGCATTGGCAAACTGAATCTACATAACCAGACGCCACATAACGCGATGTCTGATCAGATCTACTGTGCTAGCTCAAGTTGAACGAACAGTTCGATTCTCAGCTCAGGACTATTTTCCCAACCTACACTCAGAGACGATCGACCCACCAGAACTCTCATTGCTTTGATTTATTCCCGGATCACTTTGCAGAAATGTTAACCATCATGAGACGATGTTTCGCGCACAAGACTTAGTCAGTACATCGAGGTCCGAGGTCATACGTAGAGGTCAAAGTTTAAAAATGGTTAGTTAACAACTTTGTTATTCCTGAATTAATTTTGAAATTACTTGGCAGAAATGTTAACTATCATGAAACGATGTGTTCAAGACTCGGATCGGTACCTACAATGTCAACATCACGTGAACACCACCCCCACCCCAATAAACCCCACTTTATTTTAGAGAAATTTGCAGTATAGATACGAAAAATATCAGGGATTTTCATCTGAAAACTAGCCATTTTGGAGATGTGAAAAATGCACTATGTCGCAAGTATGTGTTAGCGTAATGTCTACACATCACTTCCAATCCATTCATGAGACGCTAAGTTCTGCAATGGAAGGTCAGGTGGTTTTTCTCCGAATACTCCGGTTTTTGCACACCTCGGGTCGAAATAAAACAAACTAGAGCTGGTGTTTATGAAACACTATGCCCCAACACTGCTTGCTCCTAGTTGAAAAGGTAATACTTCACATGGCTAAAGTGAGATCCATTCATCAACTTTCAAGGCGCAGCTTTGATCCTTTTTGAGTTATATTGCCAACGAGATTTCATCAAAAAATTTCACAAGGTCCATATCTCATGAAAGGGACATAATCAGAGAGAGAGAGAGAGAGAGAGAGAGAGAGAGAGAGAGAGCAAAAAAAAAACATGTCATCTATTCCATTATAAACTTAAAAAAAAAATAGCATACATGGCTCTAAAGATATGCTATGCATCGCAAATCATACAATGTACCTATGCCCAAATTTACGAAGAGTTTTGGAATCCTAGCTTGTGGGTACGTACCCATGACAACCGCCTCGTTTACGCAGTTTTGACGAGCGCTTACAATTTATGTTTGAAAAGATTTTCACCAGTATGTTACACAGGTGATAGAATAATAACCTAATATAAAAAGGCTTTTGTTGTTTCAACGCCAAAAAGTTGAAGATCAACCTGAACATCCATGCAGTCTGATCAGCACCCTTGGTTTTTGCTGATTAGATCGTATATTGCCTCTAGTTTCTATTTTTCTTTTAATTTCAAGACTCTCTCACTCCATCTGGGGGCATGTGCATGCGTGCGTGCGTGCGTGTGTTTGTGTTTAACACATAGTCATATGATTATCATGGAATGATATTGCACTTCAAGTTATCAATAAGAAAATGGTAGCTATACAGAGTGGGCAAATTGTATTCAAGTTCCCCTTTGACTTTCTGAAAACCTAGAAGATAACACAAGTGGTGGAGTTAATTTTACAACTCAGGCATTTGCAGGTAAATTATGGCCAGCAATGAGTCTCATGGGAGGTGTGCAGACCGTTCGGAGAGTAATTTATGTGTCTGTCTGATATTCACCCTGGAAGAATGGGGTCACTCTTAAAGCGGGTATACACCATTTTTCTTTTTCCTGCTGTTTGGTTTGATATTTAACACCCCTGCAAACATTATTTAGGTCATTTTACAGGCGTTTCTTCCAAATTCCGGCGCGTATCATAGTAGTTAAACTGCAAACATAGGTTGTGGGTGCACGTTAGAACCGCTTCGTTGAGGCGGTCAATGAGGTGGTTCTAACTTGTACCCACAACCTATGTCTTGTATCAGAAATAAGAAAAAAATAGTGTATACCCCGTAAACCCCAGTTTTCTCTATATATAGTGGGGGTTAGGTGGATCCACTTATTCACGTGATGTGATGCTTCCACGCACAGCTGAAACCAGCCCGCACACGAGTACTGGTAAACCGCTTAGAGGATCTAAGCCTGCCTAGACAACGCGGTGCGAGTCGACCCGTCCATGCTTATAAACCCTATTGGTTTTATTGGGCGGCAGGGCTTGAGATGTCATTTCATCTTAATGTCGGGTAAAAGTCCCACAAAATTGGAAGCAACGTCTTCAAAATGACATTTACAGTGTTGACAGGGACGTTAAAATTCAAATCAAACAAACAAACTAAACATCGAATCGATGTTAGTTCGACGTTGATCAAAGATTGGTTGTAAAGTGATGAAAAATGTGGATACTATATCAAATTGTCATTTTAATCTATCAGTCGAAACAGTACAGACTATTACATTATTTAATCTTTTAAACCTACAATTTTCATAGTCTACACTTGGCTTTGGGAAAAGAATGAAGGTCACACCCTGCATATGTGGCATATTATTGTCACTTCAACATTTTCTCCAGACCTATCTTTTGTAACCATTGTTAAAGCATTTTACACACCAAATCTGCACAATTTCATTTTCACTTCAGGAATGGATTTTAATATGTAATAAATGCAGTTAACCTCAATGTAACCCCATGCCAGATATAGTGTATTGGCTCTGAAACTTGAAGATTTTTGACCGCAGGCAATCTGCACCCCTGTCTTATCAGCTATAACCGGAGTGGGCCTATTTAGTCCTGCGCCAGAATTGATTGACAGGTTTTCAAGCCAATAGTTCGATCGTTTGTTGGCGATTGCTAACCGCCGAAATCTTAGACAAGCTAACCTAACAATAGAATGTCGACAACAACAGAGTTAACTTCCTTGACGGGGCGTTACTAAGCTGCGCATACAAAGAAAGGGCTAGAGGTTGCCTCTTGTTGTTTAATAGCTTCAGCTTCATTAGTAGGCCTGACTCTGGAATTCATTACGCAAACATGCCTGTACAAATACATTGTGAATTTTACCATCTAAAAACGAAAATTTTAAATGAAAAATTGTGATATTTTCCTTATTTCTGCTCAAAATATAGATTGTGAGTACACGTTAGAACCGCCGTAATGAGGCGGCTACACGTTAGAACCACCGCAATGAGGCGGTTCTAACGATTACCGACAATCTATAATTCAGAGCAGAAATAAGAAAGATAAGGTTTACCCCCTGTATACCACAGTTTTATTTTATAAAAGGAGGGTTCATGGGGGTAAGAATCATATAGGCGTGTTTTCGTGATGTAATGTTGAATCAGAATGAACCAAGAATCTTTGGGTGTTCCTTGTCTACATGTAGACTATGATCACATTGCTGTGAAATTCTTGTCGGACATGCATTGTATTTAAATAGTATACAAAATATGTACGTTTCTGCAAAATCTTGGCCTAAAAGTACAATATTCCCACCCTAGGCTAGGACAATATGCATGTATAGTTTCTTTCTGTGATCCATATAAACAATACGTATGCGAATAGCTGCACAACGTGTAACTGACAGGCTAGTTTTTCTTTTCTATTCTGTCATAAATACACATGTCAACACGAACCGAATTCTTTGTCAAACCACCAGCGTATTTTTCCGTATTTTTCAAATGTATATAAACCAATATGCATGCGTTTTTTTGCGCAAGGTTTGCCGCACAAGCTGCGTATTTTTTCTGTATTTTTAAACAATACGTCCTTCAATACATAAACATTTTGCTGCATAACATTTGTTGCATCCGCTGCTTATTTCTTCTGTATTTTTCGAAAATACGTTCTCCAATACGCACGCGTTTTGTTGCGTAAACTTTGTCACACCAGTTGCTTATTATTTCCGTATTTGCGCACAAGACGGACGTAAATACGTACTGTATTGTCAGTGTATCAGTATGTATTGGTGTAAATTCGCATTGCGTATTTGTCCTTATTTTGATCATTTTTCACTGAGAGAGAGAGAGAGAGAGAGAGAGAGAGAGAGAGAGAGAGAGAGAGAGGAGCCTGTAGCGTCGTATGTATAATATATCATTAAGAGCAGTTAACTAAAAAAAATGACACTTTGGATTTGCAGCGAAATTTCACAGCTGACAGCATATCAGTGTTTCTCCCATGATCTTACATTAGAGTTCGGTTTCTCTGATGGGAGCTATGAGTCAATTGTATCTTTTCCTAATTATTGCCTTCATTTGGGTCCTGGACAATTCGGCCCATAACAAAATCGGCCCATGAAAATATCGGACCATTACACAATCGGCCCATATAAATCCGGCCCATAGCAATTTCGTTCCACAGTTTTAATGATTGTATAATTACTAGGTTTGCATATACATGTAACTGGTTTGTTTGCACGGTCAAATTAGTAGCATGTAAGTCGACAAAGGGGATGAAATGAAAACATGTTCAGTTTAAGAAATTAGTATGTATCGTAATGGATATGGGAAAGAAAATGCACTCTTAAGAATTTTGAAAATGCTTAATGGTTTATGTTCTTTGATTGTTTTCATTTCAGGCAATGGTTAGAATGTTGCCATCAAGCGTTGTTCATAGTTGCAAATGACTTATGAAACTGTTATGGGTTTCGTTGTATATTTTTTCTTTCTTATTTCTGCCTTAAGTAATGGAATACGTTATGAATGAGATTCATATTGATTTGTTTTCAGTAGAAAATCTTCTTACAGGAATCATCCATAGGTTTTCGTGAATTAACTTTTTCCGGGTCACAAAGAAGCCCTTTTAGCATTAGGTCGCTTGAAATACAAAGTAAATAAATAAGCAAGGGCCCAGTAATTTCTACAATATGCCCAGCATACACATATCAGCTTGCTCAGCGGCTAAATATGGTCATGGTCGCTGGAGTTTATAGTTACAGTGCACAGCGAAGGGACAAATCAGACTGCGGGGATGCGCAGGATGATGTGAGTCTTCGCTTGGTCCGGGCGTTGGGCCCATATATAGCTGTCGATATGCCCCTGTCCAATAACATTCATAAAATGAAACCGAAAGCAAGAAACAAAGAAAGAATTAAAGTCACGCATTACAGACATAAACTTACGGGGGATTGTTTGTTTGATTTTGAGGTTTAACGTCCCCGTCAACACTGTAAAGGTCATTTTGGAGACGTTGCTTCCAATTTTGTGGGACTTTTACCCGACATTGAGATGAAATGACATCTCAAGCCCTGTCGCCCAATGAAACCAATAGGGTTTATTAGCATGGACGGTCCGCCTCTTACGAGGGATTGGCACGTGCCCCAATATAATGACTGAGGTTTGAGTAATCTGATAATCGTTATGTTTGTTACTTAACGGCACGTGTCGACAAAGGTAACCATGTAAAGTGATTATTGATCATTTTTTCATACCGACAATGTAAAGTGATAATTGATCATTTTGCGTGTCGGCAATATATAAATAAATAAATAATGACACCAGAGCTACAATTTCCTTTCCAAGTTCATAATATACATTTTTTTCTAAATAAACACACCCTCTTTTATTTTTATTTCATATATTCCATTACAAAGGTTGCATTGCCAGAAGACAAATCTGAGGGAGGTAATATAATGACTGAGGTTTGAGTAATCTGATAATCGTTCTGATTGTTACTTTACGGCACGTGTCGACAAAGGTGACGATGTAAAGTGATTATTGACCATTTTGCATACCGACAATGTAAAGTGATAATTGATCCACAATATTTAAATAAATAAATAATGACACCAGAGCTACAATTTCCAAGCTCATAATATACATTTTTTTCTAAATAAACACACCCTCTTTTATTTTTATTTCATATACTCCATTTCAAAGGTTGCATTGCATTCCTGGTGTGTGAATGTCATTTGTTGTGTCACCAGTAACAATTCTGATTCTGATTCTGAAGACAAATCTGAGGGAGGTAATTATTGAAAATAATAATATAAATGCGGAGCGAAATAAATTGTTTATACATGTATTTTGTAATAGATTAAAACCATATATGACCTTCATGTAGCTCCCGGGAAAAGATTTTTGAAGGCGTCCCTCAAGGCTCAATATTTGTACATTTGCTTTTTAATATTTTCTTGAATGACATTTTTTACCTTTGTTACACAAGCTAATCTTTATAATTATGCAGATAACAATACTTTGTCTTTTATTCACGAGAATTTTACTATTTTAAAACAGGTTTTAGAGCAAGATAGTCTTATTTTAATTCAATGGTTTACAAATAATCTCATGATAGCCAATCCTACCAAATTTCAGACTATTTGTGCAGGAAAGAAAGCTTTTGAGAATATAAAGTCTTTCCAGATTGACTCTGTTAATATCAAATGTGAGGACAATGTAACCCATCTGGGAGTAAACATAGATTTTCTTTTAAACTTTGACTCTCATGTCTCTGATATTTATAAAAAAAAATAATAAAAAAAAAACTCTAAGCAACTTGCTGTGCTGAAACGTATTGGTAGATTTTTAACAGACAGACAGACAGACAGACAGACAGACAAAACTTTATTCTCTTCAGTCATTTACATGACATATAAGGAATGACATATTAATACAGATATATGGTAGCTAAGGTGGTACAAGGTTATAAACTATTAATAGTATGCAACTTATATGATGCGTGATCATAATAAAAGGGCCCTTATCGCACATGGAGACAGTGATGGCCTAGTCCCGCTTGAGCAGCTGTACGGTCGAATCCAGGTCATCACCGTCTGCATCCTGCATAAGTGTAACATGTAGGTACCGGGCTTAGTAAAGTGCAATGGTGCAATAAAGTTCTTCTCCCACATTCTATTTAAGAACGTAGCAACTTCAGATAATAGCCGTAGGCTTGTTCTTCATACCTAGGATATGTAAATAAATGCGACGAACAACATGTCCGGATCTGCTCCCTGTACCGAATAACAACAACAGCAACATCAATGATAGAATGCAAGTTTCACATCTTACTGTTGTCGGATGATAAGTAGACAGTGGCGTAAGAGAAAACACCACCATAGGTAGGTTTGCAAACCAAACAGGGTAAATTAACAATCTATAACTCTTTTATTGCCTCCAATTTTAATTACTGTCCTATGGTTTAGCACTTTTGTAACGTAGCTAGTACAAATAAGATGGAAAAAAAATCAAGAAATGGCACTAAGGTTTATCCATAATGACTTTCATCAGGGTTATCGGTACCATAAACTACGCAAAGTAGAAGTAAAACAAAGATCAGGAATCGATACAATTAACTTACTCCACCCATCAAAGACACCAAAGGGAAAGAAACACAAACATTAAGCGACCAGACCATAATGGAAACCCAAACAAAGGAAGGCCATAAGGACAGTTACTTTCCCACAAAATGGCCATATGGCCATCCAAAATAAAAAGACACAAGTGATACACACAGTAAGTAACAAACAACACCATAAATAAATCGCCACAGAAGAACCGCCTTGGAACGGTCAGTGGAATGATTTCCACTGGGGGGCTTAAATCGATTTTACGTGGCCACAATCCTCGCCCTTACTTCCGTCGCGATTTAGACAAATAATTTGTTCAGTCCGCATGAAGGCCTCCTAATTCATCAGTGCAACATCTCCGTGAACACAAAAAAATCAAAGAACCACAGAGGTGAGACAACGGTGAGGACTCGACAGCAAGAGCCTTTGCAAAGCCTTTTCAAAATTTTATAGACGCCATTCTGATTTAATTTCAAAATTCAATATTGGACTTAAATCTCTTCTGCAACAAGGTCTATCGGAACCCGAATTTTATGGCGACTTAGTATATAAATTCAGAAAAATAAATAACCGCAATGACTTCAGCACCCAATTTCGTAAAATCATTCTTCGATACAAAAAGATTGGGTACCACATGGATGTTATACGACATACTGCATGCATGGTAGTTAACCCAATCACGGTTGGCAACTTTGCTTCCCTCTTTAATTGCACGCCGGTGGGTCAGGCCTCAGATTCTATGACGGCTCCAATGTAAAGGCTTATTGAGAATTAGAGAGATCTCATTCAAGGTAATGTTGGTTTGTGCCTGATGCTCTGTCTCTGGTCGGGCCCATCGGAGTCTAACTGTTGGTTTTCTTTTGCTCCAGCATTTCAGTGGTTTCTTGCTGTCGAGTCCTCACCGTTGTCTCACCTCTGTGGTTCTTTGATTATTTGTGTTGACGGAGATGTTGCAATGATGAGTTAGGAGGCCTTCATGAGGACTGAACAAATTAATTGTCTAAATCGCAACGGAAGTAAGGGCGAGGATTGTGGCCACGTAAAATCGATTTAAGCCCCCCCAGTGGAAATCTTTCCACTGAACGTTCCAAGGCGGTTCTTCTGTGGCGGTTTATTTATTGTGTTGTTTGTTACTTACTGTTTGTATCACTTGTGTCTTTTTATTTTGGATGGCCATGTAACCTTTTTGTGGGAAAGTAACTGTCCTTATGGCCTTCCTTTGTTTAGGTTTCCATTATGGTCTGGTCGCTTAATGTTTGTGTTTCTTTCCCTTTGGTGTCTTTGATGGGTGGAGTAAGTTAATTGTATCGATTCCTGATCTTTGTTTTACTTCTACTTTTCAGTCATCTACAGAAACTTTATTAGCCCTGTCCAAAACTGTACCCTGCATATCCAGAGAATGTGAAACAAATGGCTACTGGAGTGTGCAGGATATTAAATGACCTGTCCCCTCAGTATATTAGAGACCTGATAAGTATCAAGGTCTCTCATTATGATTTTAGGGGCGAGCACAAAGCAAACCTGCCTTAAGTTAGCTCAACTAGATATGGACTGAAGTCGTTTCGTTATGAGGCCGCCCGGATATGGAACAGCCTACCCAACAATATACGAATAGCCGAGTCGTTCCCACAGTTGAAGAGGCTGATCCGTACCTGGGACGGTGTCAACTGCAGATGCACTTCATGTTCGGTCTAGTTCAGTCCTAACTTTTTTATGTTACATGGATATTTTAAAAATTTATGAAACTTAATATGTATTTTATTTCAGGTACGTTTTTTGGATATAAGGGGTGCAGATTTATTCAAAACCAAGATATGGCAAGGGTCATTTAGGTATGGGTCACCCAGATCCGATATAGTCTCTCTACTGCATAGTGAAAGGCTAAATCTCCTTTCTCATATTCAGAGACTTGCCCTTGCTCTGGATTGCCCTGTATGTGAATGCTCTTTTTGCATGTATTGCAGTTTTTGTTTATCCCCGTTTAATACTTCCTTTGTTAGTTTACTGTTTCGTTTTCGAAGGGCTAGGTGGCCAAGGCTGACCTACCCCTTTTTTCGCGCAAAGGTTGTATCTCCAACGGGTTTCTTTTCGCTGCAAGGGTGTCAGACCATACTTTGTGCCTCTTCTTTTTAATTTTATTTGTTTACTTATTGATAGGGATCTGAGGGCTATGTCTTTGTGTAGCAAATGAGCTGAACTTAGACGCCCTCTGATCCTTTAATATTATCCTTATCAAGTAACATTCATAGATTTTAGTCCTGGAATAAATTATTTAATTATTTATATATGTAGGACTCAGATCGTGTGCTGGTCCCTGATTGTGGGCCGATTTCCAAACCGTGGCCCGTTTTCATAACGGGGGCCGATTATGACAATGTAATTCCACAACGAGGGCCGATTCACATGCTGAGCTGTTTATAGTATCACAGCAGTGTTGACAACTCGTTGTTTTCTGTGTACAGGTCGTGTCAATCGGTGTCTTGAGAAATATGTTGGGCTGCATGATGGCTCCGTGTAGAGTCATGGAGATTCGAAACCGACCTTTTGTTGTTTTCCAGTTTCCCCGTGTCGCGGGTCGACAGCTGGTGGGGTCACAGGGAACGAATCCATGCTGGCACTACACCGTAGCCGTTCGGTGGTACCCCTATACCCGTTGCCGGTGAACAAGGAGACCATCGCTCGGCTCCAGCTCCGTCCGTCTCGTGTTTGTCGTCTCACGTCTCAGGTGTCTCCGAGCCCACGGGCATCCCCTTGCCCTGTTGCCAATCTCCGAGCTCCGTCCTGAGAGGTTTTTGAAACGGTGCCGTGACCTTTCCTGGTCTCGGTGGGGCTTATATTTTGTCTTCCCGTTTGCTTCAGGAGTGCATGTGTCCTGTAACTAAAGGGCATCTTTATTTGTTGGAGTTTCTGGGCTAGGCGTGCTTTATTTTTCAAGGGTTGTGGCTGTGTTGCACAGTTCCAATGTGAGCCTTTGTTTTGGTGCAACGTAGTTTAGTTGTAGTAATTTGGAACTCCATTCTAAAGGTTTGGCTACGTGATTGCCTGCGTTTAAGTTATAGCAGTGCTGTGCCTTGGGTTTTTGTGGTTTGCCGCAAAGGGGTGTGGGTTGTTTTGTGTAACAGGGTAGGCTCCGAGTTTGAACTTATCATTAAGGGGATCGTTTAGCAGTTAGTTTTGTTTGAAAGTTTCATTGCGATTTGGAAGACGTTTCTAAAGATTGCTATAGACGTTTCCATGTTACGTGTTATGCACCTTATATCCAATCAGGGTATTCGAGACAAAGTTTTTTAGCCATTTTGTGGTGCTTATTTGCACCACAAAATTGTAGAGTTCACCCATTTCTTTCTTCTAGCTTGTAGCTTCAGCCGCATCTACACCCTCACGACAGCACCATGTCTATGGATGTCGTCTACGCTTTTTGTATCAATTTTGATATTGGTATTTTTGTTTTTTATTTATTTTTTTTTTTGTTTGATTTTTGCATATTTTTGTAACGTATGTACATTTTTACATTATTTAGTCTGTGCCCCCAGCTTATTGAGTATATATGCGGGCGGATGTGCTCGCCCCGCCACGGACCTGTCGTGTTTGTTTTTCTTGTGCTTTAAAGATGCCCACCCGCTCTTTATTGCTGGGTATGACAGTTTTTGTACCTGCAAGGTTGTGCTTGTAGATTATATTTTGTGATTTTTGTTTATTCTGTATATACAACAGATAGCATAGTGTGACGGCCTCCGCCGTCTCGGGCCCAAGTTCGTGTTTATTTTAGTTTGTGGGTGACCTCTATCGCGGAGGATGTGGAAGTAGGTCAATCCCCTTTTCTGCATTTTTTGTTAAAGTTAGGAAAATGTGGTGCCCTCCTCCACGTAGGATGTCATATTCTGTGGGACCGTAAGTGGGTCATTCTGAGTCGCCATGTTTACATGTCATTATCGCATCCTACGTGAAGGAAGACACCGTAGGAGGAATTGTATTCCTACCTAGTCGTTTGAGGGCCCGAGATATCGCGTGCCGATCTCGTTAGCAATGTAGTTAGTACAAATTCATATAATCATGTAGGTCGCATACAAGCGTCCGCCTGCGCATGTGTGCAGTCGAGCACTCCTATGCGATCTTGTTTCTATGTGTCATATTTACAGTTAACAATGTTTGAAATCGCTTTTGGGGAAAAAACTCTTCTTCTTCTTCTTCCGCCAGGTTTTTTATCTCTCTTTTCCTATACTATCCACTCTACGGGATTCCTACTCTACAAATATTATACAACTGTCGCTATATCTACCTAATTGAGCATTGCGTGGGTGGATGTATGTTGTTTTAGTTTTGCGTGGGTGGTTGTGTGTTGATGCCCTCCTTCAGGGTCGCGCTAAGTCATGCCCTAGTTAGTTAGTTAATTTCCCTTATCTGTATAAATATATGGCCGTCTTGACCGTCCGTTTTAATTACGGTCATAACGCGATTTGCTGTTTTGGGTGATTCTTATGTTAAACGACAAGGGCAGTACCGAGGGCTGTTTGATGTACCAAGCGAGGTTCGGTTTTTCGGCCGTGGTGGTATGCGCGTGGCGAGGGCAAATTTGGGACAGCGATGGCCGCCTCCACAGGCACTATTATAGGGACCGTATTCATATTCAAGCGCAACGTTAGCGGGAAACGTAAGCCTTATACCAAGAGGATAGAAATCGGCCCACGATTTGGGGAAATAGTATCGGCCCTCGATGTGCTATATAATCGGCCCACGATTTGGAAATCGGCCCACGATCTGGGACCGGCCCTCGATCTGAGTCCTACATATATATTTACAGTGTTATTGATAAGCTTTTGCCCGAGGAGTACTGTTACTCCTTCAACCAAAGACTATAGGCGTATCCTGTGATTCTTTGAGAGTATCGGTACTCCTAAATTCAAAACTATGGTCGTATCTTCATCTGTCATCACAAGATGGTATTAATTTCAGACTTGGCGATGGCCATATGTAAAGAGACGTTAAACACATATTCTATTATCGTAACATACCGATATACATTTTCATGTTAATAAGCTGGCGGACAGCAAAATGAAAAATTACTTTTTCTTCTAAAGAATGTAAATCCAGCCAGTGTGGTCGTATTCTTCGCATGCGTTAATTTCCCAGACGCCATTGAAGGCTCGTTTTGATCAGACTGTGCAGGCTGGTCGGAGTCTTCAGCCGTCACATAGATCATACTGTCATCAAAACGTTTTCAAACCCATGTTTTGTGTCTGCAGCGACCTTATGTGCTATGCGTTCAAAGGCGGAGGGAAATCTCCACTAATTGTAGCAACTGCATGCGATTGGTAAAAGGCGAGAAATTCAGCGCTCAGCAAAAATACAATAAAAAGTGCGACCAGTGAAGACTCAGATTAGCAAGCGCATCTGTGAAAGCTAATCAGTCTGTCCCGGTTGCTGTGTTTGCGTTCTTTTATGATGCGCTGCCAGTCATTCTGCTTAACGTTTAAAGACGCCGGCGAGACATGTTAGGGTGTTAATTTAATAGGCTACTTGATAGATAGCGGTAAATAAGCATGCACTGCATGCTGCCATGACCACCTGTGATTCACAATTAGATATATGAGTACCCAAGTATTACAGGTTAATCCTGCCATTGTGACTCAACAAATACAATTTTGGTCAAATGTATACGGAACACGGCGGACAAAGAGATCAGTCTGTGCAGCGGTGGTTCTATCTTAGACGTGCATTGACGACAAAGTTGCGAGAATAAAATACGTCGGGATGATAAAAGTATGATTTGTATTGTTTGATTTGAGGTTTACCGTCCCCCCTCAACACTTTAAAGGTCATTTTGGAGACGTTGCTTCCAATTTTGTGGGACTTTTACCCGACATTGAGATGAAATGACATATCAAGCCCTGTCGCCAAATGAAACCAATAGGGTTTATAGCACGGACGGTCCGCCTCGCACCGCGGTTCCTGGGCAGGCTTAGATCCTGTAAGCGGTTTACCAGTACTAGTGTGCGGGCCGGATTCAGCACTGCGTGGAAGCATCATGCAGCCCATATATTTTTACAAGCCCCTATGGGCGGGGGCGGGATAAAAGTATGAAAAATAGAAGTGGAGGCACAAGTAAACAACCACCATGATGCAATAATCAAAGGCGCAGACAAAAACGTGTCGGAAAACGGCAATCAACAAGGTTTTTAAACCTCCGGTTAAGAGTTTCCGCCAATGGCCAAAGGACGCGAAAAAAATGAGTCATGGACGCAAATTTTCTGGCATCTGCGTCCTGCGGACGCTAGGTAGAGAGAGCTAGCACTAACACTGCCTGGTCAGATATATATTCGCTCTTACATTAGTTATAACTTTCCTAGCCCAGTTGTTGTTGCTTGTGTTTTGTTTTTCCACAAAATACAGAGTAATCCATTTCAAAGAGAATTTCTGCGATTTCGGAGAAATAGCCGCCAGAAATTTCTCATGCATTTGATTTTTTTTTCTTGCGTTTTTCCGGAGAAACTTTGTCAGGTCCTCCACAAACTTAACTTTTTATCGTCTGCGCGTCTGTTGTGATATTTAATTCCTAACTGCATGACAATGTGAATCTGTAGATCTGTCGAACCCATTTTTTTTTTCTTGAAGATGACACTCCGTAGAAGTCAATGTGTTTGCCTAACAATATTCAGGATCGTATTTTTATGCACGCTTGTCATAAAGTTACTGTTCATGCTTCAGGCGTTGTTAATAAAGTTAATAATGCGGGCGGCTTTCCCATAGATAATAAATACCGTTATGTAATCACGCATCAATAATCGGTTTCCTAATCATGTTGATAGTTGTCATAACTTGAGGCTGATTAAATATAAGCTCAATATATGATCGTCAAAAGATAAGATTGAAGTGTTTCAGCGTAATTGAAACAAATGCCATCATTCATGAATGGATGAATTTCGAATCGTTCTTGAAGATTGGAACAGTTTTTGTTGAAGACTATATATTTTCAAGCTAAGTTTTGTCATACGTCTTACTGTTAATGTCTTAACAAAATGTCCATATTTCTTATGCAATTCCCCTGTCTGTAATATTGGACTCATAATATATGTGCTAAGTGTTTTTGTATACTCTTATGTTGCATGCCGTGGTATATTTAAATCCGATTTGTTGTCTTACAATATGTCTGTCGAAGTAAAAGCCCTACTGGGCTTATGTTATATTGTTAACACTATTCGACTTTAAATAAAATTTCTATTTCTATGTCGTTTATAGGCCAAAATTGCTATGGGCCGATTTTGTCATGTGCCGATTTTGTTATGGGCCGAAATGACCCGGAGCCCTTCACTTCTATTTTTGCGTACATTGCCCGTACCGGAACGGACCAATTTCCCCCGGTTTCCACCTTGTTTTTAGTATATTTGTATAAAATACACACTATTTTAATCTTTTACAACTGTGCATGCTCTTGTTCATAAATAATTTTGTCGAATGTGGAATATGGGTCAGTGCACAATAATATCACCCTGTACGTCAGGCCCACCACAATCACTTTCCCTAGTGGTGTTTGGAGCAGAAATAATTAAAAATAAAGACACTAAATATAAAGGTATCCCACATGTGTGGTTGCCTAGCTCGTGTCATATGTGAGACGCTAAGATCTACAACGGAAGGCCATGTGTTTTTTCTCCAGGTACTCCGGTAGATTGGGCTGTATGGTGCTTCCACGTATGGCTGAAATTGTCAACACATGAATACTGGGAAATAAGAAGGACTAAGCCTGCCCTGGAAAAAATAGCGTGAGTCATACTTATAATGGGAAAAGTGGCCCAAGGCGGTTCTTCTGTGGCGGTTTATTTATGGTGTTGTTTGTTACTTACTGTGTGTATCACTTGTGTCTTTTTATTTTGCATGGCCATATGGCCATTTTGTGGGAAAGTAACTGTCCTTATGACCTTCCTTTGTTTAGGTTTCCATTATGGTCTGGTCGCTTAATGTTTGTGTTTCTTTCCCTTTGGTGTCTTTGATGGGTGGAGTTAGTTAATTGTATCGATTCCTGATCATTGTTTTACTTCTACTTTACAAGTCCCCACCCATCGGGACTTGGAAAAATAGATTGGGCTGTATGTTGCTTCCAAGCATAGCTGATATCGACAACACATGAATACTGGTAAACTAGAAGGACTAAGTCTGCACTGGCAAAATGGCGTGAGTCAGACCTATAATGGGAAAAGTGGGGTTTACAAGTCCCCGTCCATCGGGACTAGGAGAAATAGATTGGGTTGTATGTTGCTTCCACGCATAGCTGAAATTGACAACACATGAATACTGGTAAACTAGAAGGACTAAGCCTGCCCTGGCAAAATGGCGTGAGTCAGACTTATAATGGTGTCATGGATACAAGTGCTTCTTGTAATACTTTTCCCATTCAAATATCCTACTATGATAGTCTCATTGTATACCACTTTTATCACTGCAACGCAATTCTAACCCAGTGTTTTACTAACAATACACAGGTGATGGTAAATCATGTGCAATTGCATAGTATGAGTGCAGTTATCGTCGTTCTAACGGCGGCGCAACGTCATAGCGTTGCATCGACGTTGATTCGACGTCATGTCATGCCCATTGGCTTAAATCATATTTTATATAATGAGATCATCCGTTGTTATTTCGTTGGTGTTGGTGGGCCCAGGTACTTTAGTCGCGTTGTGACCTAAGTGAGCAGAGGACTTCAACGTCGACATGTCCAAGTTGAATTGTGACGCGTGTGTATAGACTCTTGTGGACTGTATTTACAAGTGTGCTTACGCAGAACTGGTGATAAACTGATGTACACAGTTTAGAGACTGAAGTAGCATTTTGAAGGTTAAGGTTAGTTAGTTCTTAGATGTGCTAAGTTTCATTTTTTTCTTTCAGGCCAGTATATTTATAGTTACTTCTGGCTCTTCGCTATCCTTAAGAACCCACATAAGCGCGATAGCTATTTTTGATCCTTTGAAAGGACAAGTGCATAGTATGAGTGCAGTTATCGTTAGTTTACCATCCAGTTAAGATCTTATATCTTAAAATACAAGTGTTTGTCATGTGTATTTACACTGGAATTTATATGTTTTTTCAGGTTTGTTATTATGTTTCTAGTCATAAGTTAGATGAAAACTTATAGGAAGATCTCAATAACTTGTTACAGTGACATTTACATTCATGAGGTTATAGAAATGGGAATCATGGGGCTGATATTTCGTTGGTGTTGCACCATGCCTGGTACGTCGTTCTAACGGCGGCGCAACGTCATGGCGTTGCATCGACGTTGATTCGACGTCGTGTCATGCCCATTGGCTTAAATCAAATTTAATAATGTGAGAACAACCATTGATAATTCATAGGACTTGTGTTGCACTTAGACGTAAACGTCGTATCGACGGCGGTGCAACGTCGCGGGTTTTATCGGCATTGATCCAGCGTTGCTTGGACGTTATGTGCACGCTGCGTTGAGTTATGTTTTCAAATTTCAATGTTGTCAGGAACATTTCATAGTTGTTGCAGCACGCCTGATTGATATCTTATTAACTGCCAACATGCATACAACGTCGCATCAACGGCGATGCAACGTTATTACGTTGAATCGACGTTGATACAATGTTGCTTAGACGTCGGGACCCTGGCGAGGCAAATCATGTGCAATTGCATAGTATGAGTGCAGTTATCGTTAGTTTACCATCCAGTTAAGATCTTATATCTTAAAATACAAGTGTTTGTCATGTGTATTTACACTGGAATTTATGTTTTTTCAGATGCTGCCATGGCTGTAAATATATCATCGTCATCATTAAACACATGTTATCATCAATGGTGCAGCTGCTCATTTTATCCCGTTTAAGAGAACCTACGTTTACAATTATGATTCATAGGGACGTCGGGTACAACCCCGGGACAAACGATACTGTAACACGCCCATGCAAAACGTCCGTATGACAATGGCGCCCAATACAGACTTGAACTAGGTGATTTGAAACAGCTGTAGTACAACGATTATACGTGGTACAAACATTCATTCTTCCGTTACGCCTTATGTGATGTTTTCTGACGTTAACGTTGACGTCAGTGTGCACTGGTGAGGTGTAATTGTGTGACGTGATTGGCCAGTTACTGTGATCCAGAGTTAAAGCATACGTGTGCTGAGATCATAGATCATCATTCTGCTTTGGAATACAATTAAACTTCCTGGGCCCAGGTACTTTAGTCGCGTTGTGACCTAAGTGAGCAGAGGACTTCAACGTCGACATGTCCAAGTTGAATTGTGACGCGTGTGTATAGACTCTTGTGGACTGTATTTACAAGTGTGCTTACGCAGAACTGGTGATAAACTGATGTACACAGTTTAGAGACTGAAGTAGCATTTTGAAGGTTAAGGTTAATTAGTTCTTAGATGTGCTAAGTTTCATTTTTTCTTTCAGGCCAGTATATTTATAGTTACTTCTGGCTCTTCGCTATCCTTAAGAACCCACATAAGCGCGATAGCTATTTTTGATCCTTTGAAAGGACAAGTGCATGCATGAGTGGACCGCTTTATATCATCAACGCAATTTGGGTCATAAAAGGCGCTCTGCTCATTTAAACGTCGTGAGAAGCTAATGTCTTTCTTCTATAAAAAGGGTCACTTAGTGCCTCTATGAAATAGCTGTCCTTGTAGCTAATCACATTTTTTTCTCTATTTGTATGGAATGCCCAGATCATTATCATTTTTGTTTTACTGTGTCCATTTTATAGAGCTGTACGTAGAACGTTTTATATCACATTTTTGTGAGATAGCATAGGATCGAAAGTGTCTGCACTGTTGCACTAATCACGATGCATGCTGCCCCCCTACCCATCCTTCATTTTTTATCTTCACAAGAGCACTTTCTAACAAGCCCTTACAAAAATGTCGTCTACCTGTCATAAATGTCAAATTTTTGGTAAAACACATTTCTTATTCGGCATATAAAGAACGGAAGCTCTACATATGCCGTTTTTGATCATGCTCAGTTTCTGTGTGGTATAGCTTACAAGAATATCTATCATATTTGCACAGTTCGAGCTGGTCAAACTTTCTAATATTAGCGTAACTTCTCCAGATGCAGGTATTTGAAGATTTCTTCAAGTACTTGACGTTTGAAGAGATCACACGTGGAGAAGTTTGTCATATTCGATTCAACGTGTCGCATCGCAAACCGCGGAGTTTTGATCAAACCTATCCCCACCCCTCCTACATTCCCTAGCCCACAGTCCGATAGCCAGGCCCACTCTTCACCGAAAATCAGCCATCCGTTAAATGGAGCCGAAGTCCCTCCAGTGAGGCCGAGCCCGAATCACCGCGGAGTTTTGATAGACTGATCAACCCCACCCCTCATACAGTCCCAAGCCCACAGCCCGATAAACCCACTTCGCCGAAAACGTGATATATATCAGTCTTTGCCCGAATCCTATGAACAGTACCTAACAAATCGAGCTAAAACCCCGACCGTACTGCAATCTTAACTTCCGCGTTTTCTTTGCCATCGTGTTGGGCAGTTTATTCTTCTCCAGCCTAAATCCATGAAAAAAAAACTTTCCGTTTATGTATTTCGACAATTTTGCAGCACTGAAACGGGATTTTTAAGAACGTCTCGCTTGTTTTGCGAATATTGTGTACTTTATATACTATGAAAATACCCTTCGGATATATATTGTCCGAATTACTCAGTAGGTAAAGCGTAGCGACCACGACAGTGTTATGAACCGGACATTGCGGGTTCGACTCTGACTCGCGACATTTTTTTTTTATTTTGTGCGTGTGTTCTTGTTCATTACTTTTCTTCACGAGATTTCGGGAAAATAGCAATAGTAAAGTTTATGTTGACATCCAGATAGTATTTTATTATGCTATAAATTGGCTAGCTAGCAGTAGTGTAGTTTATGTTCACATCAAGACAGCGTTCACACTACATTGCTGTTCATATAGTGCTGTTAATGCTAGCTAGTAGTAGTGTTGTGGTTGTTCACATTTATTGTTCACACTACATTGTAGGTGGGATCTTATTGTGTTACTTCTTATCAAAGGTGAAGTTAGTGATCAGTTCCAGATAGTGTACACCCTTTGCTTTGGTTAAGTGCTGTGAATAGATTAATAAGCAGTAGTGAGTGGAAGTTCACATTAAGACAGTGTTCACACTGCATCATTAAACTGCGCCGTAGATTGCTAAGCTAGCAGTAGTGAAGTGTATGTTCAAATACATATAGTGTTCACACTACATCGTTGTTCATATTGTGTTGTAAATCAACTATCTAGTGGTGGTGTGCTTCATGTTCACATCCAGTGTTCACACTGCACTGTAGGCTTAACCGTAGTGGTGTTTGTCTATTTAACAAAGTTGATGTTCATGTTCACATTCAGTGTTCACACTACACTGTAGGATAAACCGTAGTGGTGTTTTGTCTATTTAACAAAGGTGAAGTTCATGTTCACATTCAGTGTTCACACTACACTGTAGGCTAAACCGTAGCGTTGTTTGTCTATCTAAGGTGAAGATCACGGCCACATTCAGTTTGTGTTAACAGCACATTAATGTTTAGATAGTGTTGTGAATTGATTAACTAGCAGCAGTGAACTAAATGTTCACACTGATTTGGTGCTCACGCTTCATTACTGTTCAGATTAAGCTGTGAAGTGTTAGTTATTAAACTAGCAGTAGTTAAGTATATGCTCACATCTAGATAGTGTTATACGACACTGTTGTTCATATCGTGCTGTAAATTAACTAGTTTTGCAGCTGTATGGTTAATGTTCACATTTAGTGTTCACTCTACCCTGCAGGTGATACCGTAGTGATGCTTGTTTATTTTTGACGCAAGTGGAGTTTATTTTCACATCCAAATAGTGTTCACAGTACATTAATGTTTAGGTAGTGTTGTAAACTGATTAATTTGCAAAAGTGAACTAAATGTACACATCGATTCTGTGCTCACGCTATATCATCGGTGAGATTATGCTCTGAGCTATCAAGCCTGTGGTAGTGAAGTACATGTTCACATCCAGATAGTGTTCACACTACATTATAGGTTCTATCGGCTTGTTTTATGACTTCATAAAAGAGGCGAAGTTCATGTTCACATCCGGGAAGTGTTCACAACATATTATATTGACACAGTGTTGTGGACTGACTTGCTTTCAGTGATTTGAATAAGACACAGCAGTGTATTAAATGTTCACACTGAGAGTTACTAAGTGTCTTGCATACCTAAATTGTGAGTACAGGTGCCTGTGGTTGGACCAGCATATATAAGGGTTGTATATGTTCACAATCGGCTAGAGTGCACATTGTGTAATTGTTCGCGTTTGCTGCAATTTGGCAGGTTAACAAAATGGGTAGTACATTAAAAGAATCTAGTAATGTTTACACTATAGTTTGGAGTGCATATTAGGATGGTTTGATTAGGTTATAATATGCGCCTAACTTTGGACATTAAATTAGTGCTCACTCATCATTGTAACAGTATCATACTAAGCGGAAAGGAGATAGAAAAATAATTTAAGAAAAAGGAATGCCATTTATTGCTTATTGACACAGTATCAAAAGCAAAAATATGGCTGAAGGAGGTATGGACCCGCGTGAAGAGAGAAGATGGCGGCGAGATAGAGTGAGAGAAGAGCAAATGAGAACCATTCAAGTAAGTTTAGAAGAACAAGGTGTTCTTTTATCAGATGATGAGTTAGATGATATAAAGATAAATATGGAATATGAAGAAGACGGAGGTGACATCAAATGTGACTGGGTCACACTTAGACAATGTAAGTGATGTAGAGGAGATAGATCGAGAGAGAAGTGAAGATGAGACTGGCTATCAGCGGCCATCATCTGAAATAAGAGAACGAACAGATCGCTTTCAGGCGGAAAAAGCACAGTATGAAGAGAGAATGAGAGAGTTGGAAGTGAGGGAGCATCTTGCTAAACAACGGGAAAAAGAATTAGCGGCCAGAAAAGAAGCATTTCAGAGAGATTTAAAGAGAAATGAAGAAATAGAAAGACAAAGAATGCGAAGGGAAGCAGAGGATAATTTGTATAGCGAAAACATTCGTATGCTTAGAGAACTAGAAGTAGATCTAAGGATCAAGAAAAAACTTTCTGAACAAAAAGAAAGGGACATAGAGGCCTGGGAAAAAGATATATTGCTTAAAGAAAGGAGCTGGAGAGCAGAGGAAGAGAAATTAGAAATAGCTTCAAAGGAACGTTTAAAACAGGAACTAGAGCGGGAAATAATACATAGTTTTCCTACTAGTACCCCAAAGGGGGCCAGAATATTAGAACGGAGAGAAGAAACACAAAATTTATGTGCTAAAATGCCTTTTGAGCCGACATCATTAAATGATGACAAAATGATAGTCAGTGGTCCAGATAATCCTGATAACAATCCGAGGTTGCATAAGACTTTACGCAATGTAAACAAAGAATTTACAGAAGGACATTGCGCTTTGTATAAAGAAGACCGGTTTAAGCAATCTGCTGAGACTGGCTTTGTTGGAAAACCCTATATCAGCACATTCTCTGGATCAGAACTTAGGCCAAAGAACGAGAGTTCTTTTGATGATTGGAAAGTGGAAGTAGAATGCCTTATTGAGTCAAAGCTCTACTCCGACTTTGCAATAGCACAAGCTATTAGAAAATCATTGAGAACTCCCGCAAAAAGAGTTCTTTCCACTATGAATATCAATTCAACACCTAGACAGATAATATCTAGAGTTGAAAATTCATACGGAAATGTGGCATGTGGGCAAGCTATTGTTCAGGAGTTTTATACGGCTGAACAAACTGCAGATGAAAATGTGTCTGAATGGGCTTTAAGATTAGAAGGAATTTTGAAGAGAGCAATAGACAAAGGGGAGGTCAAAGAAAATGAAAAAGATGAGATACTAAGAAGCAAATTTTGGAGAGGCTTATATAGCCAGGATTTGAAGAATGCCACAAAGCTATATCATGTGTCTGAAAAAAGTTTTGAGAAACTTTTATCCAAGGTGAGGTCTGAAGAATATGAGCTTATAAGGCCAAGAGTAGAAGATAAAAAGAAACAGACCGGGCTTAAAGCTCAACATCATCCTATACAAGGGCTTCCAGACAAACAGCTGGAAATGCTGAATAAGCTGATTGCAAGGATTGAAGCAATTGAAAAGAGAGAAGTGAGATCTAAATTTAGAGGAAGGGGTCGAGGTCGAGGTCGAGGCCAAGGCCAAGACAGTGGACAGAATGAAAGTCAGGGTGCTGGAAATCAGAGCCAGGAGCAACAGGCGGAACAAACAGTATCGAAAAAGATAGAAGAGGAAAAATAAAAAAAAATCCAAAAAACTAGATAAGGTCTCCGTTGAGGGGCATACTGGAGACAATCATCAACAAAGCCCCAATAGCAGGGTTTATGCTAGAGTAGTTGGAGATACCAACGAGTCAGACATAATATTTTGCGGCAAGAAGACAAAAGCACTTATTGATAGTGGTTCTCAGGTTACGACCGTGTCAGAACAGTTTTATAATTCTCTGGACGAAAGGCCAGATCTCTTGAGCCTTAGTGATTTCAATTTGAAGATCACGGGTCCAGATGGTAGATCGCTTCCATATCTTGGGCTATTAGAGGCCTCTTTAAAAACAGACTTTATGAATGGAAAGGAAGTGTTTGTGGGCGCTCTGGTTATGCCTGACACGGAATATAACAGGCAAGTGCCAATAATAGTTGGCACCAATGTCATAAACAGATTATAAGAAAATGTGCAAGCAAGACACTGATTTACCATTGCAGTGGAAAGCTGCCTTTATGGCCATTCAAGATGACAATGCAGGTATAGTCAGGTCAACAAACAAAGCTCCTATTGCGATACAGCCTATGGAGACAGTATCTGTATCTGGTCTAGTTAGGAAGCAGAAGCATTCAGAAGCTGCTATTACAGAGTTGACTGAGGGAGCCTCTAGCAAGTTAGGAGTCTGCCCAAGAATAGTTGCTTTGAATAAGCCCGGCCGTAACGCAAGAGTCCCAGTAAGGATATTTAATATGTCGGCAAAGGTAGTGACACTTCAACCTAAGGCTTTATTATGTCAGCTTCATGAAGTTAAGGTGCTGCGTTCTTGCACACCTGAAACTGATCAAGAAAATACAGCTAAAATGCAGCAGCACACTATTAGTGCTGATAGCAAGAGTGATAAAGAGTTCAGTCTTTCAGATATCGGAGTTGATTTGTCTGAATCCAAACTTAATGAAGAGCAGAAGGAACGTGCACTAGGGGTGTTTAGTAAATGGCAAAGCATTTTTTCTAGAGGCCCTATGGACTTAGGCCATACAAGACTCGTGCAACACGAGATTAAATTAACTGATCAGTCGCCATTCAAGGAGCCATACCGTCGAATTTCTCCGGCCATGATCAACGAGGTTCGTGAACACATTAATGAAATGTTGGCAGCAGAAGCTATTCGTCCATCCCAGTCCCCGTTTTCTTCGAATGTGGTCCTTGTGCGCAAGAAAGATGGGTCTATACGATTATGCATAGATTTTCGCAAACTTAACTTGCGCACAATTAAGGACGCTTACGCTATTCCAAGGATCGAGGACTCCCTTAATCTCCTTGCCGGGTCTAAGTTTTTCACAAAACTTGATTTAAAGGCTGGATATTGACAGGTTGAGTTGAAGGAAGAGGATAAGGCCAAAACGGCATTCCAGGTAGGCAATATTGGGTTCTTTGAATGCAATAGAATGCCTTTTGGCCTTTGCAATGCGCCGGCCACATTTCAGCGCCTTATGGAGAGAGCTATGGGTGAGCTTAACCTCCGAGACTGCTTGATTTACCTGGACGATATTATCATATTTTCGGAGACCTTTGATCAGCATCTGGAGCGTCTTGATGTCGTCTTTTCGAGACTACATGAACACAATTTAAAAGTAAAAGCGTCAAAATGCGAGTTTTTATGCGCGAGGTCACTTATCTCGGCCATGTGGTCTCAGAGGAAGGCATCAAGACAGACCCAGATAAGATAAAGGCACTGATTGAATGGCCTGTGCCTAGATCGATAAAGGACGTTCGAAAATTTTTAGGATTCGCCGGGTATTACAGGCGCTTTGTGAAAGGTTTTGCTGCTTTAGCCCGCCCATTGAATGACTTATTGGTTGGAAACTCAACTAAAAAGCCGGTAAGGAAAACCTCTTTTAAGTGGGAGGAATCTCAACAGAATGCTTTCGAAACTATAATCGAAAGGCTGTCGAAACCACCTATTCTCGGCTATGCTGATTACAGGGAATCGTTTAAACTACACACTGATGCCTCAGGCAGTGGTTTAGGTGCAGTCCTGTACCAGCATCAAGATGGGAATGACCGAGTCATAGCGTACGCTAGCAGGAGCCTCAAACCTGCAGAACGGAATTATCCGGCCCATAAATTGGAGTTTTTAGCTCTAAAATGGGCCATTACTGATAAATTCCACGACTACCTTTATGGGGCATCCTTTGAGGTAGTCACTGATAATAATCCGCTGACATACATCTTGTCAACAGCTCGTCTTGACGCAACAGGACATCGCTGGGTAGCTGCACTGTCAAATTACAATTTTACTTTGACATACAGAAGTGGCAAGCTCAATAAAGACGCTGATGGTTTATCTCGTGTATCAGAGACCGAGGATGTCAAACCATCTGTGGTCTACCCGGATGTCCTGAAGGCCATCCTACATGCATGCCAAGTATCGGCTGAAGAAAGGCCGTTAGCTGAGGCGGTTGTTTTGAGTCAGTTGGTGCAACCTGATACAACTACTGTTCCTGTAGAACAGTTGCAGGCGTCGGCTTTGAAATCTACTGACTGGATAAAAGTTCAGAATACTGATCCAATCATAAGTAGAGTAAAACAGTTGGTCACCAATGGGAAGAAACCTCCTAGGAGAGAAGCATATAGGGAGATGTCAGATGTGAGGATATATCTGAGAGATTGGAACAAACTGATTTTGAAAGATGGTGTCCTGTATCGAAAGGCCAATCTGTATGATCAAGAATTTGATCAGCTCATTATTCCTACGTCAGTCAAGGAAATCGTCCTGCAAGCAATGCATGACGATATGGGGCATCAGGGACAAGAGCGGACAGCGTATCTCGTCAAGACTAGATTCTACTGGATAGGAATGGATAAAGATATATCGAGGAGGGTGAGTCAGTGTGGCAGGTGCATTCGTCGTAAGACCCATTCGGCCCCAACTGCAGAACTAGTTAATATCACATCAAGTTATCCTATGGAGCTTGTATGTTTAGACTATCTGAAGTTGGAGACGTCGAAGGGGGGATATGAGGACGTGCTTGTCATAACTGACCACTTTACTCGTTATGCCCAAGCCATTCCTACCAGGAATCAGACAGCCCTCACCACAGCGAGAGTCTTGTTTGATAGCTTCTTCATACATTACGGCTTTCCAACTCGGTTGCACAGTGACAAAGCACAAAATTTTGAGTCCAAGGTTATCCGGCATCTGTGTAAGATTGCTGGAATCAAGAAATCTCGGACTACGCCATACCACCCTATGGGGAATGGCCAGGTCGAAAGATTTAACCAGACCTTATTACAGATGCTGGGGACTTTGGAACCATCACTGAAGAGCAACTGGAAGCAATATGTATCGCCACTAGTACATGCATATAACTCTACCAGGCATGTGTCAACCGGATTTTCGCCATATTTTCTCATGTTTGGTCGGCACCCGCGCTTAGCCGTGGATGCGTTTCTTGGTCTTGATAATACCAGGTTATCAACAAGGAACCAGGCTGAATATGTCAACAAGCTCAAAGATCGGTTGACATTTGCATATAAAAAGGCGGCAGCGGAGGCTAGAAAACATGCAGACTTACAGAAGTTCTATTATGACAGGACAGTTCGTGAGAATAAGATTGAGGAAGGTGACAGGGTTCTTATCAAAAAGGTAGGTATGCAAGGCAGACATAAACTTGCAGATGTATGGGATGAAGAGCCGCACATAGTAGTAAGACAACCTAATCCAGAGGTTCCAGTATTCAGTGTTTTACAGGAAGATGGAAAAGGCAGATTGAAGACTCTGCATCGGAACCAGTTGCTCCCCTTCAATAGTGTTCCACTCATTGAAACTGAGGACGAGCAACCGGTAAGTATCCCTAGCATTGGTTCCCAGCCCGGGCAAAGTAATCAATTGGATACAGAGAGTGAAGAATCAGAACCATCGCCTGAATCGTCATCAGAAAGTGACAACACTGGTAAAGAGATCGTCGAGCCGCGGCAACCCTACAGAACCCCAGCCAGGCGAATACGTGGTGGTAGTTCCCCTACAGTGCCTAAACAGAATCCGCCTTCTCGTAGGCAGCAAAGGCGGCGGAATCCTCCTAGATGGATGGTTTCTGGCGATTGGACCAAGTGAGCTGGTCCTTGAAAATGATGACAGACAGCGCAGATCAAACAGTGGTACTATTAAAATCAGTTTTTAGAGCAAAATATTTAGATTTTAATAGTAGGAGTTTTTTAACTGTTTTTATTGAACGTGTTGTTTCAGGCACATTAAATGTGTCTCCAGCATTATTTGGTGAGAGCACAACAATTTCATTGTTTCTTGGTTGGTGCCATCTCTTTATTACTATGTACAGAACTGAGTTGACACCTCATATTATCACGTTATTGATACCAACACTCCTAGACTGTTTATGCTTATAATGCATTGTTGGTATGTTCAAGATGTTAATATTCTACATAAAGCACATACCACAGTCTTACTGTGTAATAGCTGAGCGTTACACTGACGATATTGATTTAACTATTGTCACTGATGTTTGGTGGAAAGCGTTTAATGATAAATATAAACGCATGTACATAAAGTTAACCATCATTTCGTAGTAGGAATATCTTTAACGTGGTTTGTAAAGTCGAGGACGACTTTTGTTTGTGTGGGGAAGTATGTCATGGATACAAGTGCTTCTTGTAACACTTTTCCCATTCAAATATCCTACTATGATAGTCTCATTGTATACCACTTTTATCACTGCAACGCAATTCTAACCCAGTGTTTTACTAACAATACACAGGTGATGGTAAATCATGTGCAATTGCATAGTATGAGTGCAGTTATCGTTAGTTTACCATCCAGTTAAGATCTTATATCTTAAAATACAAGTGTTTGTCATGTGTATTTACACTGGAATTTATGTTGTTGTTTGTTACTTACTGTGTGTATCACTTGTGTCTTTTAATTTTGGATGGCCATATGGCCATTTTGTGGGAAAGTAACTGTCCATATGGCCTTCCTTTGTTTAGGTTTCCATTATGGTCTGGTCGCTTAAAGTTTGTATTTCTTTCCCTTTGGTGTCTTTTATGGATGGAGTAAGTTAATTGTATCAATTCCTGATCTTTGTTTTACTTCTACTTTTTATATGTTTTTTCAGGTTTGTTATTATGTTTCTAGTCATAAGTTAGATGAAAACTTATAGGAAGATCTCAATAACTTGTTACAGTGACATTTACATTCATGAGGTTATAGGAATGGGAATCATGGGGCTGATATTTCGTTGGTGTTGCACCATGCCTGGTGCGTCGTTCTAACGGCGGCGCAACGTCATAGCGTTGCATCGACGTTGATTCGACGTCATGTCATGCCCATTGGCTTAAATCATATTTTATATAATGAGATCATCCGTTGTTATTTCGTTGGTGTTGCACCATGCCTGGTGCGTCGTTCTAACGGCGGCGCAACGTCATAGCGTTGCATCGACGTTGATTCGACGTCATGTCATGCCCATTGGCTTAAATCATATTTTATATAATGAGATCATCCGTTGTTATTTCGTTGGTGTTGCGCCATGTCTTGTGCGTCGTTCTAGCGGCGGCGCAGCGTCGTGGCGTTGCATCGACGTTGATTCGACGCCATTATGTGCCTGTTTTGTGTTTGTAACACATTATTAGAGAAGAACCAAGCTGGTTTCTTAACTTTATTTGTCTACAAGAACTACTGAACATATATCAGAATATCATGCATACATTATGATATGCTAACAAGACTGACACATGTATATTAGCTAGTGGGAGGAGCTTAGAGGCGGTAATGGTTTTTGCATTATCCAAACATCTCCCCCTTATTGAAAACTTATGACTTTCATCAATGTAACGTAGATAAAGTTCTCTGACAGAATTACTATTTCAAAGTCATGCCGTGAACACAGAAAGGTTGTAAATCCTATTCGGCTTAAAAATTCTAGTCAAACATCAAGACATTAATTGGCTATATTTATGAGTTTTGTTAGATTAAATCGAATCGTGACTGAAATACAAGTCTTACATGTGTTCTTGTGGTTGATAAGAATTTACAGTTTGTTCCAGTGCATAATTTTAACACCAAGTTCCCAAGAGATAATGTACATTAGTACCACTCAGCATACCTCTGCGGGGGTTTAATCTGTCTGCCACATCGTGTTTTATTTCGATGCTGTCCTGTATCAAGTTCCTGCGGTTTCTGCGAATTTCCCGTGTCGATATTTTGTCCCATGTTTGCCTTATTTTCTCCCATGTTTCCCTGATCATACTGCGAGGGAATTTTCTGAAGATGAACACGGTTTCGCCTGTAAGTTCCGTCATTCGTTTTTACCGTATATGTTCTATTTTCTGTATCACCATCAACTACTGTCCCTTCTTTTTGCCACCGCTTCTCACTGTCAAGTTTTATCCGCACTTTGTCTCCGGCAGCCAAATTTGGGAGTGAATGGGCTGCATGTCTCCTATTGAAGAAGAATGTTTGATTTCCCTTCGATTTGTCATGATGTATTTTCACAAGGTCATGACTTGGCCACTTAGGTCTAAGTTTTTCTATAGCACACGGTACATGTATCCGGATTTGTCTACCTATCATTAGTTCCGAAGGACTATAGCTGGTAGCTACGGTCGGTGTACAAAGATAGGTTCTTAGTGCACTGTACGAATCCTTTTGTTTGAGAATGTTTTTAGCGATTTTGACGCCTGCTTCTGCAGCACCATTGGCCTGCGCAAAATAAGGAGAACTATATGTTAGTTTAATGTTGTGTTCCTTTGCAAAGTCCTTAAAACACTTGGCTATGAACTGAGGGCCGCCATCGCACGTGATTTCTTCTGGGTCTCCCCAGCGCGAAAACATGTTTTTCATTTTGTCCACTACACGTTCACTGGTCAATGTACTCAGATATCCAATTTCTATGTATTTAGAATATGTATCCATGACAATGAGGTACGTTTTATTGTTCAACTGGCATAAATCTGCAGCAACCTTGACCCAAGGTCCAGATGGTAATTCTGACGGTTTCAGTGGCTCTCGACGCTGGGTAGGTCTAGATTCCTGGCAAAATGTACAATTTTGCACCTTTTTAGTTAAGTCTTTATTGATTGTCGGCCACCACACGCACTGTGCTGCAAAGTCTTTGCATTTTGTGAGTCCCTGGTGCGACATATGCAGTTTGTCTAACACTTCCATGCGCTGGCTTACTGGAATAACGAGTCTATTTCTGTACATTAACAGACCATCAACAACAGAAAATTCATTTCGAGCGCTGAAATACTCGTTGATAGAATCTGACAGATTTTTTCCAGTTTCTGGCCATCCTTTTCTCGTGAGCGAGATGACCTGCTGAATTTCTGAATCATTTAGCGTAGCATCGTAGATCATTTTCAAGCGCGTGTCACTAATTGGCATATAAGCACTTACTGAATCAACATACATATTCACCTCATTTTCAATTTTACAGTCGATTTGCTTTAACGGCGATCTAGATAAACAATCAGATACTATCATGTCTTTTGAAGTACCTTTTGAAAACTCTGCTATGCAATTAAATCTGCGTAACCGTAAAAGCAGCCTCTGGCATCTGATCGGTGCCCTGTCAATGTCTGTTTTATTAATTAACGGAATAAGAGGCTTATGATCCGTGATTAACTTGAATGATTCAAGGCCAATTAAATACCTAGAGAATTTTTCACATGCATAGACTAGGCTAAGACATTCCAGCTCGATTTGTGCCCATTTTTTCTCTGATTCCGTCAACGTGCGCGATGCGAACGCGATTGGTTTGAGCTCTTTGCCTTCCTGCATGTATATTGCTGCTCCGAGTCCGACACGAGAACAGTCTGCGCTAACTACAATGGGGCTATTTCTTTTATAAAACGCCAATGTAGGGGCTTCTGTGAGCAAATGTTTGACTTTTTCAAAAGCATTATTCTGATCAGGACCCCAATAAAAGGCTGTGTCATCCTTAAGCAGGTCAGATATTGGGCTGATTATTGTTGATAAATTTTCTACATACCTTCCCAGGTAATTTATCATGCCAAGAACCCTTTTGAGTTCTGTTTTGTCTTGAGGGGGGTCTAGATTTCTGATTGCTTCTACCTTCTTTGGGTTCGGTGAGATACCCGATGCGTTAATAATATGGCCAAAGTATTCTAACTGGGTTTGTCTGAACAGACACTTGTCTTTGTTAAGCTTCAGACCTGCTTCATTTATTCTATGAAGTACAGCGGTCAACATTGCATTATGCTCTGTCATGTCTCGGCCATAAACAATAATGTCGTCCATAATAGCATCGACATTTTCCAAACCCTGCAACAGCTCAGTTATTTTTTTCTGGAAGATCTCGGGCCCTAGACTAGTACCCATTGGACATCTTTGATACGCGTAACGCCCGAATGGCGTTATAAACGTAGTAAGCTTAGACGATTCTCGCCGGAGGGGCAGTTGGTGAAAACTTTGAGCGGAATCCAACTTTGTAAAAACAGTCATTCCTGCTAATTTCGGCGCGATATCGTCCAAAGTTGGTAACATGTAAAGTTCACGCTTGATCGACTCATTCAATTTTTTATAATCGACGCAAATGCGTACTTTGCCGTTAGGTTTTAAAACCGGTACCATCGGTGAACACCAGTCCGTCGGCTCCGAAATTTCAGTCAAAATTCCATCGCGAACCATGTTTTCGAGCTCTTCCTTTACTTTTGGCAAAAGTGGGAAGGGTATACGCCTAGCTGTACTGACGCTATACGGCTGGGCATCGGCCTTAAGCTCTATTTTGACCGGCTCACAATTTATGAGTCCTGTTCGCCGAACACGGTTTCCGGGATTTCATCAATTCGCTTTACAAACTTTAACGCAGAGGACGCTCCTCGGCTGAACAAGTTAGCCTGGTCTTTGCCTGCTACTACATATATTCTAAACATAAATTTCTGCCCATTTCTGTACGTATCTGCAATAAAATACCCAAGACAATTTACATTACCCCCGGGGCTTTTCAGAATTGACAAGGCTTTTCGCAATGCCGGACGTTGCTTCAACGTTTTATAGCATGATTCTGAAATGATTGATATATCTGCACCGCTATCAATTTTAAAAGCAATGTTTGACTTACAGATTTCAAGGTTAACGATCCATGGTTTATTTTCTGATTTATCACAATCAATTTCACACGATTCCAAGAAATAAGCACTGTCATTTAATTCCTCATTTTGAATGCTTCCTACATTTTGTGCAATTTCGTGCACCTGCTTAGTTTTACAACACCCTGCAAAATGATTGGGTTTATTACACTTTTTGCATATCTGTCCCATAGCCGGGCATTGTCTCTGGTTCCCGTGACGTCTGTTACATCTTGTACACTGGGGTAGATACCTCAGTTGCTTCGCTGTGGATTTCTGGGTTGGTCTCAGCCCACCCTGGGGTAGTGAGCGAGGTGTTGGTCCTGGCGTCGGTTGTTTCGGACGTGCTTTAGCTCCTCTGACTTCGTTGACTGTCGTCGGTTGTGTTTGGTCGCGAACTTGTGATTTTACAAGTTCCGACTGTCGAGCCATTGTTGAGGCGCTTTCTAGTGTTAAGTCATCTTTCAGCTGCATTTTCTCTGACAGTTCTTTATCAAGAATTCCAATTACAATGGCATCCCTAATTCGGTCGTTTTTGGCTGTCCCAAAGTCACAATTTTCTGATATTTCATAAAGGCTTCTTATGAACTGTTCTGCACTTTCGCCGCTTTGTTGTTTTCTTTGATTAAACTTTGCTCTTTCGTGTATTACATTTTTTCTTGGTATGAAATGTTCATCAAACTTTTGTATGACTCCATCAAAGTTTTTTGACTCGTCGGCTGTTAGACCGAAAGATTTTATTATATTTTCTGCGTCCATTCCCATGGAATAAATTAAACTAGACACCTGGATTTCACCATGTTCTTTATTCAGCTTTGTCGCAAGTCTAAATCTTAAAAATCTATTCTTCCAGTCTTCCCACCTGTTGGGCTGGCTAAAGTCAAATTCATTCGGCGGGGTAAATTTTGATGCCATTTTTTAATGTTTTTGAGTTTCACAGAGTTCTTCTAATTTTTCGTGAAATGTCATAAATTCCTTTGAATTTATTTTAATATATTCCCTTTGGAATGTTCTTTTGTTTCCCTTTGGAACAAAAAAAAAATATATCCGACTTCTAACACCATGTTTTGTGTTTGTAACACATTATTAGAGAAGAACCAAGCTGGTTTCTTAACTTTATTTGTCTACAAGAACTACTGAACATATATCAGAATATCATGCATACATTATGATATGCTAACAAGACTGACACATGTATATTAGCTAGTGGGAGGAGCTTAGAGGCGGTAATGGTTTTTGCATTATCCAAACAGTGCCCATTTGCTTGAATCATATTTTATATTATGAGATCATTCACTGATGTGTCATAGGTGTTTCACCATTCCTGAACGTTGTGTCCGCGGCATTTGGAAGTCATGGCGTTGCATCGGCGTTGATGCAGCGTTGCTTCGACTTCATGATGTGTCCAACTGGTTGATTCATATTTTATTTATTGACGTAATCAGCTGATGTTCCGTAGGCGTTGCACAAAGCCTGGGACGTCGTATTATCGTCGGTGCAATGTCGCGGCGTTGTTTCGGCGTTGGTGCTACGTTGCTTAGACTTCATACGTGTTTGGTTTATTCAAATTTAATAATGTGAGAACAACCATTGATAATTCATAGGACTTGTGTTGCACTTAGACGTAAACGTCGTATCGACGGCGATGCAACGTCGCGGGTTTTATCGGCATTGATCCAGCGTTGCTTGGACGTTATGTGCACGCTGCGTTGAGTTATGTTTTCAAATTTCAATGTTGTCAGGAACATTTCATAGTTGTTGCAGCACGCCTGATTGATATCTTATTAACTGCCAACATGCATACAACGTCGTATCAACGGCGATGCAACGTTATTACGTTGAATCGACGTTGATACAATGTTGCTTAGAAGTCGGGACCCTGGCGAGGCAAATCATGTGCAATTGCATAGTATGAGTGCAGTTATCGTTAGTTTACCATCCAGTTAAGATCTTATATCTTAAAATACAAGTGTTTGTCATGTGTATTTACACTGGAATTTATATGTTTTTTCAGATGCTGCCATGGCTGTAAATATATCATCGTCATCATTAAACACATGTTATCATCAATGGTGCAGCTGCTCATTTTATCCCGTTTAAGAGAACCTACGTTTACATTTATGATTCATAGGGACGTCGGGTACAACCCCGGGACAAACGATACTGTAACACGCCCATGCAAAACGTCCGTATGACAATGGGAAAAGTGGGGTTTACAAGTCCCCGCCCATCGGGACTTTTGAGAAATAGATTGGACGGTATGGTGCTTCCACGCATAGCTGAAATTGACAACACATGAATACTAGTAAACTAGAAAGACAGACAAAATGGCGTGAGTCAGACTGTTCAGTGTATATAAGCCGTTTGGTTTCATTGGGCAGCAGGGCTTGAGATGTCATTTCATCACAATGCTGGGTGTTTAAGTCCCACAAAATTGGAAGCAGCGTCTCCAAAATGACGTATATAGTGTTGACGGGTACGGTCAGACGAACAAACAAACACGAGTAGCCATTCTTTTTTATACATGCAATCTGTCGGCCTATAGGGTTAATGCATGCCAATGCTAGAGTGATGGGTTTTATAGGGTTAACCGGGACAAATCGGAATATTTTGATATTAATCTAACCGATGCCCCCAATTTGTGTTATGGAACAATAAGAACAAAATTATCATAGTAATCGCTAATTTTCTATATATCAATGGGGTTTTACAGTGGTATACATTTCATGGACTTGTTTATAGAAAAAGCGGATCCAATCAGAATATTTGGATAATTTTCTAAATGGTAGCTATTAAACTCACGATAATGAAAAGTTAATAATAATATAACAACTATTAAGGCACACATTTTTAAATTCCGCCAGTTCAAAGAGATTAAAGTATATCGTTAAAGTGATAATCGTTGTGATACAAACCGATAAACGTGAAAGTGTGCTTCAGTAATCTACTTATCTCAGATGTGGGTAATCTAATTATCTTAGGTGTAAAAAACGAAGTATCTGTCTTTGAATTAGGTGTGAATGAAGAAAAAAGGGTCGAATTAACGCACGTCAATTTAAAAGAAAAGATAGGATAGGATTGAAAAAAATAAAAATAAAATAAAAGATTAGTGGAGCGTGATAGCTCAGTGGTTAGTGCACTTGCCTCTGATGCTAGAGGTCCCGGGTTCGATCCCGGCAGCGGCGATAAAATTTCGGTGTCCGAACACGCTCCATTTGCATCATTTGCAGGGATGAATGTCATGAAGTGCACCGTCCTTCGGATCGGGGCGTTAACTGGAGGCCCACTGTGCAGGGAGAACCATCGCCTGTGCAGGTTAAAGATTCCCGTAATTACATGATTACTGTGTTGGCTTTCATCCTGCAAAACCTGGAGTGTATGTAATATACACCTGCGGAAATGGTCAAATGTGACCGACGCAGTATCAGTAGAAAGACAGACAGACAAAGATTAATATTTAATAGTGTCAAATTAATTTATTGTTATCATGATAAATCTAAAAGAATCTACTGTATCACCATTGTAACAATGTTTAAGTTTCTTAATGTTGCACAAGGTAATCAAAGTCTTCCAAATGGTATTTAAAGTCAATAAGAAGGAAAAAATGCATAAAATATGGGGGAAATAGGTCCGTTCCGGTAATTAGGTCAGTTCCGGTCCGTTCCGCTAAATTTACACACCGCGTCTATGCGGTAGTTAGGTAGACCAGCAGACGGGAACCAGCCATCGGATGTCAATGGCAACGTTTGATGCTTCAGATCACAAATTTATGAAAATGGTCCATTTTTGAAGTGTTGAAGAACTTTTCAAACCTTTGTTATGAGGTATTTGATATCTGTGAACTGTTAGCCATCAATTTATATACATTTTTATTGTCTCAGGATTTATTTTAAAAGATAAATCTTGGCTGTCAAAGCATGCTATTCGAGCTTATCTATTTTTCGGACTTTAGCAATCAGAATCAGAATTGTTACTGGTGACACGTCAAATGACATTCATACACCAGGACCTGTGATGTGGGAAGTTAGTCCCTAGCTCTAACCAAAGAGGTAAATTTAGCTACACAATCATCAGCACCTTCAGCTGTCGAAATAATCGAATCGGGAAGGGCATTCCAATCTCTAATGGTTCTGGGGAAGAACGACTCTTTATAAATGTCAGTTCTTGCGCTAAGGGTCTGAAACGCCAACGAATGGTGATTTCTACAGTATCTAGCTGGGGGAACAAGGTCATCTGTTGGAATGCTGGCAGCACCCTTTAGACCTTTGTATAAAAGGATTAGCCTACTGTCTTTTCTCCTTTTCTTGAGAGACTCCCATTTTAATTTTCCAAGTATTCCAGTCATGCTCCCAGTTTCAAAGCAGTAATTTCCTGTTACAAATCTAGCAGCTCTATTCTGAACTTTCTCAATTTCATCGTTAAGGACCACTCCACTGGGGTCCCAGATACAACTACCATATTCCAAGATTGGGCGAACAAGACCTTTATATGCTGCCTCTTTTACATCCTGAGGGCACTGATGCAGATTTCGCCTCAGGAAACCAAGCGTTCTATTTGCCTTAGTACACATGTTGCTAATATGAGTATTCCATCTCAAGTTGTGTGAGATTGTCACTCCAAGGTATTTAATGGAGTCCACATTCTCGAGGACCGTTCCCTCTAAGGTGTAAGAAGCCTCAACTTTATTAGATCTCTTCCTAGTTATCTGCATAATATTGCATTTAACTGGCTGAAATCTCATGCCCCATTTACGTGCCCAACATCCTAATCTATCTATGTCAGCCTGAAGTTTCAATGAGTCATCTGTATCTCTAATTTCCCGGTAACAAACACAGTCATCTGCGAACAGTCTTATTTCTGAGTCAATGTCAGTGGAAATATCATTGATGTACAGGGAGAACAAAAGTGGACCAAGAACGGTCCCTTGCGGGACTCCAGACAAAACTGGAGCCCACTCCGAAGATTCACCATTAACAACAACCCGCTGTTTTCTGTAGCAAAGAAAGGAATCTATCCATTTTAGGGTCTTTCCCCCAATTCCATAACCAAATAACTTAGATTTAAGTAGTTCATGAGGAGGGGTGTCAAAAGCCTTCTCGAAGTCCAGAATAAATGTGTCCACCTGTCCCCCTTTATCCAAGATTTTTGCCCAGTCATTAATAACTGTGCTTAGCTGAGTTTCACAACTGTGCCTTTTCCTAAATGCATGTTGTCTGTCTGACAAAAGTTTATGCTCGTCCAAGTGGGCCATGATGTTTGAGCAGACTATATGTTCCAGCAATTTACACAGAACACAAGTCAGAGACACAGGGCGATAATTGCGGGCAAGAGCCCTATCTCCTTTTTTGAAGAGTGGACAAATGTTTGCTAAGAGCCATTCTTTGGGGATTTCACCCGTATCAAGAGACTGTTGAAACAAGTGTGCGAAAACTGGACCCAACTCATTTGCTAGTTCCTTCAGGACTCTGGGATGAAGCTCATCAGGTCCTAAGGCCTTACTGGGATTTAAGCCTTGAAGTAATTTGATCACTCCTGCAGCTGTCACAACAATATTATTCATGAATGGGGCCGATCTTCCAGTTAATGGGACCTCCGTGAACTCAGTTTTATTAAATGCATCATTGAATTGACCAACTAGTTCCTCTGTCCTTTCAGAGTCTGATTCAGCAACCCCGTCCCCTCCTCTTTTATTAAGGGGCGGGATACCTTGCCTGTCTTTCTTCTGGCTATTAATATATCTGTAGAAGTCTCTGGGATTTGCCTTTACATCACCTACCAAGTTATTCACATACAAATCATGCTGATTTTTTATATCAGTCTTGATTTCACGTCTCAAGTTTTCAAATTTTGTCCGGAGTTTACCACTTCCCGTCTTTTTTGCCTTTGCATGAATCTTATTCCTTCTGCGAATTTTCCTTCTTATCTCTGGAGTGATCCAGGGAATAGAAGATACAGCCCTACTAGTTTTTGAGGGGATATGATTTTCGGCCGAAGTATGAATGAAAGAAGTTATCAAATCAAAATTCTCCTGTACAGACCGAGCATCTGAATGACCATTAAAGTAATTCTCCTTTGCAAATCTGAGTGCATCCTTCCTCATAGTTTCATAGTCACCTTTCTGATATGAGTACACCTTCCTCCGAGGTTTCTTTATTGGTGGGATGTGAATTTTTAAATATCCGGAGACAACATCGTGGTCACTTAGTTTATCTGGGGAATGAATGTCTTCGAATTGTCCTGGCAAAGTCGTAAGGATCAGATCCAATGTGTTCTTATCACGAGTGGGGAAGTTAACAATTTGTTCAAGGCCATGATCGTTCATAATGTCAATTAATATTTGTCCTTCCGACTGACTCAGCATTGTGCCTTGTTTGCTGAGCCTGTCGGGCCAAGCAATGTCTCTGAAGTTGAGGTCACCTAGAACGTGTACAGCCGGGAGTTTTTTACCCTTATGCTGCGATTTAATGCAATCCAGTTGGTCTTTAAACAACTGGAAGTTTTCGATTGTACCATTTGGTGGTCGATACCAACTTGCTACGAAGTGGGAAGTTTTATTTGCAAAAACCTTAACCCAGACCGATTCGGTGTCATTCTCAAGTTCCATGAAAGGCATGTGAGGGATGTCTCTATGAATGAGCAACATCACCCCACCGCCATGAGAGTTCCTATCTTTTCTGTACACACAGTACTCACAAGTTTCAGGGAAAAGCTCAGACGTAGTAATTGAACTGTCAATCTTTGTTTCCTGAATAGCAACAATATGAGGTTGAGATGTATCGAGGAAAGCTAAAAGTTCAAGAATTTTCCCTCTAATTCCATTTATGTTTATACTGCAAAGTTTCAAACCTTTCACAAAATTTGACTTAGTTTCATCAGTAGTCGAAGATTTGCCTCTCTTATCCTCTGACAGAGGTTCAAACCTGTTTGGCTTACTCAGTTCTACATATTCATCAAAGAAGGAGTCTGAAAAGTTACAGACCTCACATTTTGGACATATCCAGTGGCAGCTTGAATTTACCAAAGTGCCATATTCTGCATCTGAAATGAAGGAACAGTCATAATCAATAATTCTTAAGAGTTTGATTTGAGGTTTAACGTCCCCGTCAACACTGTAAAGGTCATTTTGGAGACATTGCTTCCAATTTTGTGGGACTTTTACCCAACATTGAGATGAAATGACAATTCAAGCCCTGTCGCCCAATGAAACCAATAGGGTTTATTAGCATGGATAGTTCTACATATAGAACGTCAATGGCCCTATTTACGTTTTTGTTTTTATCGGACGTTTTCATTTTTATTTATAGTTGGCCATGCGTAGTCAATGAAAACAAAAAATGAAAATATCAGTATAAAAACGTAAATAATAAAAGTCAGGCTACCCGAACTCTCATGTATGGGAGTATAGCATGGATTGACCATCCATGCCTTTCACCGCAGTTCCTGGACAGGCTTAGATCCTCTAAGCAGTTTACCAGTACTAGTGTGCTGGCTGGATTCAGCTCTGTTTGGGAGCATCATGCAGCCCATCTTTTCCTTCAAGCCCCTATGGGCGGGGGCCATCTTAAGAGACATACCCAGCGATGTAGATCAATTTCTCCTTGATTGTGAACTCTATGATGCTCAGAGAGAAATTATGAGGCTATCTATCTTCTTACACGCCTACGGAACGATAGAATGCGTAACCATTGGTTAAGAACGTGAAGCAATTAGAGCGACATCCGGTTAGGAATTAGATCGCTAAAAAAGGTAAAGAAACTGTGCAGTTTCTGTGTTTCATAAGTTATATAATTTTTACGAGGAAGTTATTTAAAAAACGGGGAATTACATTCAGGAGCCCATTGATATCGGCATCTTTGGAGTAAATACCAAATCCCGTACTTCACACATTTTGGCTAAATTTAGTTTCTCCTGCTGAAGGTGAACTCAAGCATTAGAAAACGAGTGGTTTTTCGAGGTGTTTGTTGCCTTTTATTTATTACTGCGCTTTGCTACAAGTTCAGCGTATTAACATGCACACACAATAAACATATATGGTTATATGTGTTGTGGATATTTTGCTTGTCAATGCAGCACTAGCGAGAAATCACCACGGAAAAGGTCGAAAATGGTTGGTTACGCATTAGATCTATAGAAATGATAACAAAACTTGCAACTATAAGGCGGATCTGTTTTCATCTCCACGGCCCCAGAATCACCCGCACCTTGTTCTACGGATCCATTTTTAGCCAACCTGATAAGCAGTGCGCTATTGATTCGATAATGACATAGTATTTTGTGGAAACATGTTCAGTCTCCAGAATCATAGTACCGAATGATTTTCACTGACTTTTACGCTGTGTTTGTTTTATCAATGGTCCGGTAATTGCCTGAAATGAAATTAAACAGGTTTTGGAGTTTTAATTTCTGCGAAAAACTCCTCATCTGCCAAAATTTGCTGGTTAAGCATTAGATCGTCTGGTTAAGCATTCGACAGCCAGAGAGGAGAAAATCTCACCAGTTGCTGCCTAAGTAAATGCCAGCAGCTTACTACAATAAAAGGTGGTCTACATATGATTTCTAAATTATGTTAAAATCACCAGAGAAAGAAAGCCGTGATGAAAAATACTTTTCTGGACAAGACCATTAAATGTCTGGGTATCATGCTTATCTGACCGAATGACGCACAGATTCATAAATAAGAGGTCATTACTTGCTTTTGTAGAAAACAAAATGGCCAGCTTACGCTTTTAAATGGCGATTAAATCTATATCGTGTTTCTATGGTCCAGCATTAGAGAGCCAGGTTGAGCATAAGACACTCATGATTATAAACTTGGTGCTTATAAAAAGTAGAAGTAAAGCAATGATCAGGAATCAATACCAGCTGGCTATCCAAAATGCGATACATACAATCAGTGACAAACAATAACATAAATAAACCGCCAAAGAAGAACCGCCTTGTAACAGTCAGTGAAAAGAATTCCACTGGGAATTGTTTGTCAATCGACCCAAAGGTGCTCAGAAGAAAAGCTGTTCTATGCTTAAGTGCACGTGAATATCACTGACTTGTCGGGAAAACTATTAGAATGAAAATAGTCGCAGTGAGGTCAGAGTGTTGTGAAAAATTAAAGAGGGTTATCTTGGAAACATAGGATGGGCTTGGCAAAGAGTGTAGACCCTGATCAGACGCTGCAGAATCCGGCGTCTGGTGAAGATCTACACTATTTGATTGGACACTGGAATTTAAGAGATTAATGAAACAGTTTAAGACTATTTCTCCTACCTACACTCGGAGGCAATAGACCCACCAGTCCTTTGTTTTTTTAGCTCACCTGTCACGTAGTGACGAGGTGAGCTTTTGGGATCACTTTTTGTCCGGCGTCCGTCGTGCGTGTGTGCGTCAGTGCGTGTGTGCGTGCGTAAACTTTTTCTACAAATGACATCTCCTCCTAAACCACTGATCGGATTTTAACCAAATTTCACAGGAATGATCCTTAGGTGGTCCCCTTTCAAAGTTGTTCAAATGGTTCCGTTCTATTGCACATCTAGGTCACAGGATCTAAAAATAGATTTTTAAAATGAAAACTTTAAAAATCTTCTTCTCTGAAACCGAAAGGCCCAGGTCTTCGATATTTGGTATGAAGCTTCATCTAGTGGACCTCTACCAAGATTGTTCAAATTATGGCCCTTGAGCCAGAAATGCCCCCGCCCCGGGGGCCTTTGGGTTTACATAGGCTTATTATAGGGAAAATCTTTAAAAATCTTCTTCTCTGAAACCACAAGGCCCAGGTCTTTGATATTTGGTGTGAAGCTTCACCTAGTGGACCTCTACCAAGATTGTTCAAATTATGGCCCTTGGGCCAGAAATGCCCCCGCCCCGGGGGCCTTTGGGTTTACAGAGGCTTATATAGGGAAAATCTTTAAAAATCTTCTTCTCTGAAACCACAAGGCCCAGGTCTTTGATATTTGGTGTAAAGCTTCACCTAGTGGACCTCTACCAAGATTGTTCAAATTATAGCCCTAGGGCCAAAACTGCCCCCGCCCCGGGGGCCTTTGGTTTTACATAGGCTTTACACGGAAAATCTGTAAAAATCTTCTTCTCTGAAACTGCAAGGCTCAGATCTTTGATATTTAGTGTGAAGCTTCATCTAGTGGACCTCTACTTAGATTGTTCAAATTATAGCCCTGGGGCTAAAAATGCCCCTGCCCCAGGGGCCTTTGGTTTTACATAGGCTTATGTATAAAGGGAAAATCTTTAAAATATTCTTCTCTGAAACCGAAAGGCCCAGGTCTTCAATATTTGGTATGAAGCTTCATCTGGTGGACCTCTACCAAGATTGTTCAAATTATGGCCCTTGGGCCAGAAATGCCCCCCCCCCCCCCCCCCCCCCCTGGGGGCCTTTGGGTTTACATAGGCTTGTATAGGGAAAATCTTTAAAAATCTTCTTCTCTGAAACCACAAGGCCCAGGTCTTTGATATTTGGTGTGAAGTTTCACCTAGTGGACCTCTACCAAGATTGTTCAAATTATAGCCCCAGGGCCAAAAATGCGGGGTGGGGGGGGGGGGGTTCTTTGGTTTTACATAGGCTTATACAGGGAAAATCTTTAAAAATCTTCTTCTCTGAAACCGCAAGGCCCAGGTCTTTGATATTTGGTGTGAAGCTTCACCTAGTGGACCTCTACCAAGATTGTTCAAATTATAGCCCTAGGGCCAAAACTGCCCCCGCCCTGGGGGCCTTTGGTTTTACATAGGCTTTACACGGAAAATCTGTAAAAATCTTCTTCTCTGAAACTGCAAGGCTCAGATCTTTGATATTTAGTGTGAAGCTTCATCTAGTGGACCTCTACTTAGATTGTTCAAATTATAGCCCTGGGGCTAAAAATGCCCCTGCCCCAGGGGCCTTTGGTTTTACATAGGCTTATGTATATAGGGAAAATCTTTAAAATATTCTTCTCTGAAACCGAAAGGCCCAGGTCGTCAATATTTGGTATGAAGCTTCATCTGGTGGACCTCTACCAAGATTGTTCAAATTATGGCCCTTGGGCCAGAAATGCCCCCCCCCCCCCCCCCCCCCCCTGGGGGCCTTGGGGTTTACATAGGCTTGTATAGGGAAAATCTTTAAAAATCTTCTTCTCTGAAACCACAAGGCCCAGGTCTTTGATATTTGGTGTGAAGTTTCACCTAGTGGACCTCTACCAAGATTGTTCAAATTATAGCCCCAGGGCCAAAAATGCGGGGTGGGGGGGGGGGGGGGGGGGTTCTTTGGTTTTACATAGGCTTATACAGGGAAAATCTTTAAAAATCTTCTTCTCTGAAACCGCAAGGCCCAGGTCTTTGATATTTGGTGTGAAGCTTCACCTAGTGGACCTCTACCAAGATTGTTCAAATTATAGCCCTAGGGCCAAAACTGCCCCCGCCCCGGGGGCCTTTGGTTTTACATAGGCTTTACACGGAAAATCTGTAAAAATCTTCTTCTCTGAAACTGCAAGGCTCAGATCTTTGATATTTAGTGTGAAGCTTCATCTAGTGGACCTCTACTTAGATTGTTCAAATTATAGCCCTGGGGCTAAAAATGCCCCTGCCCCAGGGGCCTTTGGTTTTACATAGGCTTATGTATATAGGGAAAATCTTTAAAATATTCTTCTCTGAAACCGAAAGGCCCAGGTCTTCAATATTTGGTATGAAGCTTCATCTGGTGGACCTCTACCAAGATTGTTCAAATTATGGCCCTTGGGCCAGAAATGCCCCCCCCCCCCCTGGGGGCCTTTGGGTTTACATAGGCTTGTATAGGGAAAATCTTTAAAAATCTTCTTCTCTGAAACCACAAGGCCCAGGTCTTTGATATTTGGTGTGAAGTTTCACCTAGTGGACCTCTACCAAGATTGTTCAAATTATAGCCCCAGGGCCAAAAATGCGGGGTGGGGGGGGGGGGGTTCTTTGGTTTTACATAGGCTTATACAGGGAAAATCTTTAAAAATCTTCTTCTCTGAAACCGCAAGGCCCAGGTCTTTGATATTTGGTGTGAAGCTTCACCTAGTGGACCTCTACCAAGATTGTTCAAATTATAGCCCTAGGGCCAAAACTGCCCCCGCCCCGGGGGCCTTTGGTTTTACATTACATAGGCTTTACACGGAAAATCTGTAAAAATCTTCTTCTCTGAAACTGCAAGGCTCAGATCTTTGATATTTAGTGTGAAGCTTCATCTAGTGGACCTCTACTTAGATTGTTCAAATTATAGCCCTGGGGCTAAAAATGCCCCTGCCCCAGGGGCCTTTGGTTTTACATAGGCTTATGTATATAGGGAAAATCTTTAAAATATTCTTCTCTGAAACCGAAAGGCCCAGGTCGTCAATATTTGGTATGAAGCTTCATCTGGTGGACCTCTACCAAGATTGTTCAAATTATGGCCCTTGGGCCAGAAATGCCCCCCCCCCCCCCCCCCCCCCCCCCCGGGGGCCTTGGGGTTTACATAGGCTTGTATAGGGAAAATCTTTAAAAATCTTCTTCTCTGAAACCACAAGGCCCAGGTCTTTGATATTTGGTGTGAAGTTTCACCTAGTGGACCTCTACCAAGATTGTTCAAATTATAGCCCCAGGGCCAAAAATGCGGGGTGGGGGGGGGTTCTTTGGTTTTACATAGGCTTATACAGGGAAAATCTTTAAAAATCTTCTTCTCTGAAACCGCAAGGCCCAGGTCTTTGATATTTGGTGTGAAGCTTCACCTAGTGGACCTCTACCAAGATTGTTCAAATTATAGCCCCGGAGCCAAAAATGCCCCCACCTTGGGGGCCTTTGGTTTTACACAGGCTTATACAGGGAAAATCTTTAAAAATCTTCTTCTCTGAAACCACAAGGCTCAGATCTTTGATATTTGGTGTGAAGCTTCATCTAGTGGACCTCTACCAAGATTGTTCAAATTCTAGCCCTTGGGCCAAAGCCCCATCCCTGGGGCCCTTTGGTTTTTCATAGGCTTATATAGGGAAAATATTTAAAAATCTTCTTCTCTGAAACCACAAGACTCAGGTCTTTGATATTTGGTATGAAGCTTCACCTAGTATAGCCCTTGAGCCAAGAATGTACTAGAGACACTGATTCTCAGGTGAGCGATTCAGGGCCCTCTGGGCCCTCTTGTTTTTTAAATCACATTATATTTTGTGCAGAAATGAGAAAAATATCACAATTTTTCATTTTAAAATTTTCGTTTTTTTGGCGATAAAGGTTACATTGTATTTGTATAGGCGTGTTTTCGTAATGATTATTCAAGGAAACAAAATGATGTGGAGAAAACAAATGTCTACAACCTTTTTAGTACTAAATACAATATTATCAACAGTCGGTCGATAGTGAACAAAAAACTGGACTTTTGGCTTAGTGTAAACTGCCTAATCACTGCCTAGATACATCCGTGAGAAAATATTGCTCCATATTCAAAACGGTTTCAAAAGTTCCTCATATCTAAACATGATACTGCAGATGGAAGAAAATATTATAACTTGTATGTTCTATCAATTTATTATATCTATATTTTTTCCTCATATCTAAAAACGACACTGCCGATGAGACAAAATATTATAGCGTGTATGTTTTATTAAGAAGGAAGATTAGATAATGGAAGATTAGCTGAGGGCCTCGTGGAAGATTAGCTATTACATGTATTTTTGTATGTGCTAAATGTTGCTACCCTCACTAAATAAAGTCCTTACTTACTTACTGACTGACTGACTGACTGACTTACTTATTTACTTCTCTCAATTTATTTAATGAACGCACCTGTCCTCCTGTTTACTTAAAATTTATAAATTTTACAAATGGATTCTAGTTCGTCTTGATTAACATGATTAAGAATACATGGTGTGTCATTCTTGCGCTGTTTGTATTAATAAGAAGTTGGTTTTAGACAATATCTTTATCTTATCGTTTTGACAGTTAGCATAGAACTCACGGGATCTCTGATCTGGGTTATCGATCATGATACAGACATATATTTTGGGGGCATGCGCAGTCCCAGGAGTAGGATATTCCGGCTACCTATTTGCTTTGCAGAGGCGAGCTAAAACAAATACGCCTTTCTTTTGCGTTACTATGCCTTTTTTCGCATTACTACGCCTTTTGATTCGCGTAAAAACGCCTTTGATTCGAATCACTGCGCCTTTCTTTTGCTTTACTACGTCTTTCTTTTGCATTAGTATGCACTTTTTCGCGTTACTACGCCTTGTTTTTGCGTTACTACGACTTTTTTGCGTAGCTTCGCCTTCTGATTGGCGTTACTGCGTCTTTTGTTTTGCGTTTCTACGCCTTTTTTGCGTTATTACGTCTTTTGTGTCGCGTTACTACGCCTTTACGGTATTTTATTTTCTCCTACATAAGCCAAATAGGCTTTCGTATCTGCAGTGTTAACGATCTTACCCTTAGCCTTTCACGCCTGAGTTTCTTAAACGGGTTCTCTCCATTTTTTATTTTGGGCAATTCTTGTTAATAGAAGATTTAGTCAAATTCATTTACAGGATGGCGAACAGCTTTCATTCTCGGATGAGATGGTTCATTAATGGCCGTCCCATCCGGATATAGATTTAATCGCCATTACAAAGCGTAAGCTGGCCATTTTGTTTTCTACAAAAGCAAGTAATGACGTCTTATTTATGAATCGGCGCGTCATTCGGTCAGATAAGCATGATACCCAGACATTTAATGGTCTTGTCCAGAAAGGTATTTTTCATCACAGCTTTCTTTCTCTGGTGATTTTAACACAATTTAGAAATCATATGTAGACCACCTTTTATTGTAGTCTCTGGTTATCGAATGCTCAACCAGACGATCTAATGCTTAACCAGCAAATTTTGGCAGATGAGGAGTTCTTCGCAGAAATTAAAACTCCAAAACCTGTTTTATTTCATTTCAGTCAATTAACGGACCATTGATAAAACAAACACAGCGTAAAAGTCAGTGAAAATCATTCGGTACTATGATTCTGGAGACTGAAAATGTTTCCATAAAATACTATGTCATTATCGAATCAATAGCGCACTGCTTATCAGGTTGGCTAAAAATGGTTCCGTAGAACAAGGTGCGGGTGATTCTGGGGCCGTGGAGATGAAAACAGATCCGCCTTATAGTTGCAAGTTTTGTTATCATTTCTATAGATCTAATGCGTAACCAACCATTTTCGACCTTTTCCGTGGTGATTTCTCGCTAGTGCTGCATTGACAAGCAAAATATCCACAACACATATAACCATATATGTTTATTGTGTGTGCATGTTAATACGCTGAACTTGTAGCAAAGCGCAGTAATAAATAAAAGGCAACAAACACCTCGAAAAACCACTCGTTTTCTAATGCTTGAGTTCACCTTCAGCAGGAGAAACTAAATTTAGCCAAAATGTGTGAAGTACGGGATTTGGTATTTACTCCAAAGATGCAGATATCAATGGGCTCCTGAATGTAATTCCCCGTTTTTTAAATAACTTCCTCGTAAAAATTATATAACTTATGAAACACAGAAACTGCACAGTTTCTTTACCTTATTTAGCGATCTAATTCCTAACCGGATGTCGCTCTAATTGCTTCACGTTCTTAACCAATGGTTACGCATTCTATCGTTCCGTAGGCGTGTTCTTATACTGAGTCGGTCATATCTGGCCATTACCTCAGTTGATTGGGTGGCTAAATTTAGAATTTAGCTGAAAAAAAAAAAAAAAAAGAGTGGCACTGGATGCGTCCTTAAAACTAATTACAATCTGCATAACAGAGGTATCCAAAAACGCATACCTCTGAGTCCCAATCTTACACTGTGCGGGCTTTGAACTCTTCTGCGGACTTGGCATTCACCACAGAGTAGGGAAGACTATTCCATTGGAGAATAGTTCTAGGAAAAAAACGAGTTCTTCAGGGCATCACTATAGGACTGGTATCTACGATATTGTGAGTCGTTTACTTTTGATGCCCTTGTTTGGGTCGACAGTGTTACAGGGGTCAAGTACCTATCTTTATCAATAGACACTGAATCAGAGTGTATCTTGTAGAAGAAGGTTAAAGAGGACTGCTCACGACGGGCCTCCAGGGACGGCCACTCTAGCTCATTAAGCATGTCACCGACGCTACTTCTATTTCGCCATCGCCTACAGGTCCATCGAGCAGCTGTCCTCTGCACCTTCTCCACCTGCTGAGTCTGAGTTTTAACATAGGGATGCCAAATGGGTGATGCATATTCGAGTTGAGGGCGAACCAATGTTTTATATGCAACATCCTTTGTCTGCCTAGGTGCAAAAGCCAAGTTCCGTCTAAGGAATCCCAAAGTCCTAGTTGCTTAAGATGTAATCTCTGAGATATGTTGACCCCAATCAAGATCGTCAGTGATGGTGATACCAAGATATTTGGCGGATTGAACATGCTCCAAAACTTGCTGGTGAAGAGTATAGTCAAACTTATTTGCTTGTCCGGAGGGTGTCGTGACACTCTCATTGAGTGACATTTGGCCACATTGAACTTCATTTGCCAATCGGCCTCCCACTGTGCAAGTTGATCCAGGTCATCTTGTAAAATAAGACAGTCAGAAGGAGAATATGTTCCTATACAGGACACAATCATCAGCAAACAAACGGACCGATGACCTGATATTATCGGGGAGATCATTAATGAAAACCAAGAAAAGGACCGGTCCAAGGACCGAACCTTGGGGGACTCCAGATAAAACAGGGACTGGATCAGACGCTTGGCCATCAAGTACAACTTGTTGTGAGCGCCCAGAGAGCCATGAGCTAATCCACCTATGCGTGAATCCTCTTATCCCATAGTACTCCAGTTTATGTAATAGCCTTCTGTGAGGTACCTTGTCAAAGGCCTTAGCAAAGTCCATGATGATCAAGTCAAGAGGCAAGAGCTCTTATTAAACTTGGGTACAAGTGCCCTTGACTTGAATACTTTCTTTGACGAAAACCAAAACAAAGATGACAAAGAACCAAAAATTCACCTTGAAGACATCTACCAACAATTAGATGTTTTCATATCATCAACAAACAGATTTTAAATTTAACGGGGGGTGGGGATTCTAGGACATTTCATGGTAATGGGGTTGTTTGGCGTATAAAGAGTGATGCAATCATTGTTTCTTCTGAAGGGCAGGAAGTGGCCGATACGGCTGTACCTGGCCTGACGATATACATGCATTCATCATACATTATGGGAATGGGTGTGGTTCACATTCAATTACTACATCTATCTTGATATTGAAATCATCATTTGTTTTCATGGTTATATCTGGAGGACAGGAAGTGGCCGACACGGCTGTACCTGGCCTTCCAAAAAAAAAAATCATCAAACATTATGGGAATGAGTGTGGTTCATGTTTTCATGGTTGTATCTGGAGGACAGGAAGTGGCCGACACGGCTGTACCTGGCCTTCAAAATTCACCAAACATTATGGGAATGATTGTGGTTCATGTTTTCATGGTTATATATGGTGGACAGGAAGTGGCCGACACGGCTGTACCTGGCCTTCAAAATTCATTAAACATTATAGGAATGAGTGTGGTTCATGTTTTCATGGTTATATCTGGAGGACAGGAAGTGGCCGACACGGCTGTACCTGGCCTTCAAAATTCATTAAACATTATTGGAATGGGTGTGGTTCACATTTTATTAAGTACTACATAATCTTTGATGTATTGTAATCATTATCTATATTCATGGTTATATCTGAACGGCGGGAAGTGGCCGACACGGCATTACCTGGTCTGAAGATATACATAAATTCATCATACATTATGGGACTGAGTGTGGTTGACCTTTAATTACTTCATATTCTTTGATATATATTGCAATCATTATTTTCAGGGCACTCGGTTGGTTTTTCTTTACATTTTGTTCTCCTCAGATTGCAGTGGTATCTGGTGGGGTGGTTGCCCGTGGGTCCTGGGGTGGGTGCGGATGCAGCGGAGTCAAAGACATCTGGAAATGTGATTCATTCTGCAGGTGGTGCGTTTGGAGTGTGTTTGGCCGCGGGCTTTTTGTGGCCACTGCCGATATCAAGCCCAGGACCTATGGTGTCGGGGCAAGTGGATTAACCACTGAGTTATCACGCTCCTTTTATCATCGGTCGGGGCACTAGACTGGATTTTTTTTTTCTCCTACTACAGTGGTGCCTGGTGTCGGAATGATTATTGCTGCAGCCCATGGATGGACCAGATTAAGCGGAGTCAAGAGGAGCTAAAAATATGACATGTTTAAATGAGTATCTCCTAAACATTTTAAATATTGGTTTCTTTGTAGGATAGAGGAATGAAGTAGCACGCCATAATAAATCGCCTTATTTGGAGTGCATAACTGACCGGTCTGGCTGGCCCGAACCTTTTGGCCTGGTGTTTGACTCGCTTGCTTTTTGGCCCCAGGGTCGTGGGCTCGGTCCCCGGTCGGGGCACTTGGTGTTTTTTCTTTACAATTTTTCTCCTCAGATTGCAGTGGTGCCGGGATGGTTACTGATGAAGCCCAGGAGAGGTGCAGATGCAGCAGAGTCAAAAGAAGCTGAAAATGTGATATGATTACATGAGTATCCCCTGAACATTTGAAAATAATAATAATAATGATAATAATAATAATTGTCTCTTTGTAGGATGAAGTGCAACATAAATATGTATTTAGAGTGCATGATTAATGGTCTTATCTATATCTTAACCCTGTTGATTGCTGTTTATGTCTGATTTTTATAATGTTGGGTGAAAGAGGGAGGGAAAAAAAAAATCTCTATACTATGAGTTATTACGTAGAAACTACTTGTGAAAGATTATACTTGTGAGTTATCTCGGCCAGTAGAAGGCTTTGAAATGAAATGAAATGAAATAGCTGATTGGAGCATGGTAACTCAGTGGTTAAGGTACTTGCTATCTATCTATCTTCATATACTGAGTCGGTCATACTTGGCCATTACATCAGTTGGGTGGTGCGCTAAATTTAGAATTTAGCAAAAAAAACACACACTCACTGGATGAGTTCTTAAAACTATTTACAATCTGCTTTCAGAGGTGTACTAAAACGCACACCTCTGGATCCCAATCTACACCATGCGGGCTTTGAACTCCTCTGCAGTTTTGGCATTTACCACAGAGGAGGGAAGCCTATTCCACTGAGGAATAGTTCTAGGGAAGAAAGAATTCTTCAGGGCATTACTATAGGCCTGGTACCTACGATATTGACTGTTGTTTAGTTTTGATGCCCTTGTTTGAGTTGAAGTAGTCACAGGGGTCAAGTATTTATCTTTATTAAGAGACACTGTGTCAGAGTGTATCTTATAAAAGAAGGTTAAAGAGGACTGCTCGCGACGGGCCTCCAAGGATGGCCACTCCAGCTCATCGAGCATTTCACCAACACTGCTTCTGTTCCGCCATCGCCTGCATGTCCATCGGGCAGCCGTCCTCTGAACCTTCTCAACCTGTTGAACCTGAGTTTTAACATGGGGATGCCAAACAGGTGATGCATACTCTAATTGAGGTCTAACCAAGGTTTTGTATGCAACACCCTTTGTCTGCCTAGGTGCAAAAGCCAAATTACGTCTAAGAAACCCTAATGTCCTAGTTGCTTTAGAGGTAATCTCAGAAATATGTTGACCCCAATCAAGATTATCAGTAATAGTGATACCAAGATATTTTGCGGATTGGACATGTTCCAAAGTATGCTGATGTTGAATTTAATCTGCTTGTCTGGAGGGTGCCGTGACACCCTCATTGAATGACATTTGGCCACATTGAACTTCATTTGCCAATCGGCCTCCCAACGTGCTAGGCTATCCAGGTCATCTTGTAAGATAAGACAGTCAGAAGTAGGATATATGTTCCTATACAAAACACAATCATCAGCAAACAAGCGAACAGATGACCTGATATTATCAGGAAGATCGTTAATAAATATCAAGAAAAGGACCGGTCCAAGTACCGAACCTTGTGGGACACCGGACAAAACAGGGACTGGATCCGACGCTTGGCCGTCAAGTATAACTTGTTGTGTGCGTCCAGAGAGCCATGAGCTAACCCACTTAAGTGTGGATCCTCTAATCCCATAATGATCTAGTTTGTACAATAGCCTCCTGTGAGGTACCTTGTCGAAGGCCTTGGCAAAATCCATGATAATCAGGTCAGTCTGTTTGTGGCCACAGGTGTACTAGTAACAATTCTGATTCTGATACATACACTGACTGTCAACATGGTTTCCGAAGTTGAAGGTCACAAGACCTTCAACTTCGGAAACCATGTTGACAGTCAGTGTATGTATCAGAATCAGAATTGTTACTAGTACACCTGTGGGTAATGGTCAAATGTGACCAATCATTATCACAGTATAAGTAGAAAGAAAGAGCCTAAATTTCAGGTTATTTCTAGAGCTACATGTTTCTGAGTTACATGCTACATGTATATAAAATAATTCTGAGTTATTAATAGATAAAAAGACAAAATGACTGGCTAAAACAACATTATCAATCTAAAAAGGTATATATATAAATATGTTGTTGTTGTTTATCTATAAAGCATTTTAAGGCTGCTTATAAACACTAGGTACTTAAGTAAAACCCTTGTACATTTCACATGCTGCTATATGTGCGCATGTATATTGCACTTCACAATCTTTTTGTGTGTCTGTTGAATTCCATCAAAGATAAAATAGTATACTATACAAAGATAAAATGGAATGTGCGGACACCAAATTTTTTAGTGTCTTGCCAGAAATCGAACTAGGACCTCTAGCATCAAGGCTTTATTTTCAATGAATCACTTGCTCGGGGCACTGTACCAGATGACTGGCGACAAGCAAACGTAACCCCGGTCTTTAAGAAAGGAGAAAAATATGATGCTGCGAATTACAGACCGGTGTCGCTCACATGCATCTGTTGCAAAACCCTGGAGCATATATTAGTTAGCAACATTAACAAGCACCTAGCCTCTGAAAGCATTCTTGCTGACTGCCAACATGGTTTCCGAAGTCGAAGGTCTTGTGAAACTCAATTAGTTCAGTTCTACCATGACATAGTGAGCAATCTGGATGGGGCCATTAATCGTGGCCACAGACAGACTGACCTGATTATCATGGATTTTGCCAAGACCTTCGACAAGGTACCTCACAGGAGGCTATTGTACAAACTGGATCATTATAGGATAAGAGGATCCACACTTAAGTGGGTTAGCTCATGGCTCTCTGGACGCACACAACAAGTTGTACTGGACGGCCAAGCGTCGGATCCAGTCCCTGTTTTGTCTGGTGTCCCACAAGGTTCGATACTTGGACCGGTCCTTTTCTTAAAATTTATCAACAATCTTCCTGATAATATCGGGTCATCTGTTCGCTTGTTTGCTGATGTTTGTGTTCTGTAAAGGAATATGTATATACTTCTTCTGACTGCCTAAAAATAGGGTTGGCTAATCAGAGATGAAAGGATGATCGATTATCAGTCCTGTCACTGCGATCGATAATCGATTAGTAATCGCTAAGGTTTTTGTCATTATTTTACCTGTCTGGCTTTCTGTCTAAGCATGACTCTTACCATATGTTGGTCTTTACCATATGTATATTTGAACAGAAAGGCCTGAGCAAACAGTGTAGACCCAGATGAGACACCACATAATGCAGCCTATCATCAGGGTCTGCACTGTTTGCCACTCATCCAGCTATTTTAGGCATAACTTTGGGTAGTAAATTGTACCTATCAAGTAATCGATTAAAAGCAAATCAGAAATGATTATCATTTTTGTGGAATTTATCGATAGATTAATCGATTATACGATTAATCGTGTCAGCCTTACCTAAAAATGTTACAAGATGACCTGGAGCCTGATAGCTCAGTGGTTAGTGTACTTGCCTCTGATGCTATAGGTCCCGTGTTCGATCCCCGGCAACGGCAGTAAAATTTCGGTGTCCGAACACGCTCCATTGGCATCATTTGCAGGGATGAATGTCATCAAGTGCACCGTCCTTCGGATCTGGACATTAACTGGAGGCCCCCTGTGCATGGAGAACCCCCTGTGCAGGTTAAAGATCCCTACCGTAATTGCATGGTTACTATGTAGGCTTTCATCCTGTAGAACCTGGAGTGTATGTAATATACACCTGCGGAAATGGATAAATGTGACCAACGCAGTATCAGAAGATAGATAGCCTAACACGTTGGGAGATCGATTGGCAAATGAACTACTCACTACATCCGCATACATTGGAACATGTCCAATCCACAAAATATCTTGGTATCACCATCACTGAATTAATCTTGATTGGGGTCAACATATCTCTGAGATCACATCTAATGCAACTAGGACATTATGGTTTCTTAGACGCAGTTTGGATTTTACTCCTAGGCAGACAAAGGATCTTGCATACAAAACCTTGGTTAGACCTCAGCTAGAGTATGCATCACTTGTTTGACATCCCCATGTTAAAACTCCGGTTCAACAGGTTGAGAAGAGTTTGAGGACTGCTGCCCGATGGACCTGCAGGTGATGACGAAACAGAAGTAGTGTTGGTGAAATGCTCGATTGGCTGGAGTGGCCATCATTAGAGGCCCGTCGCTAGCGGTCCTCTTTAACCTTCTTTTATAAGATACACTCTGACACAGTGTCTCTTTAATAATAAAGATAAATACTTGACCCCTGTGACTACTTCAACTCAAACAAGGGCATCAAAATTAAACAACAGTCAATATCGTAGGTTTGTTTGTTTGATTTGAGGTTTAATGTCCCCGTCAACACTGTAAAGGTCATTTTGGAGACATTGCTTCCAATTTTGTAGGACTTTTACCCGACATTGAGATGAAATGACGTCTCAAGCCCTGTCGTCCAATGAAACAGATAGGGTTTATTAGCATGGACGGTCCGTCTCGCACCACGGTTCCTGGACAGGCTTAGATCCTCAAAGCGGTTTACCTGTACTTGTGTGCAGGCTGGATTCAGCTCTGCATGGAAGCATCATGCAGCCAATATATTTCTTCAAGCCCCTATGGGCGGGGGTTAAGGCTGGCTAACCGGAGCTGAAAAGATAATCGATTATCAGTCCTGTCATTGCGATCGATAATCGATTAGTAATCGCTAAGGTTTTTGTCATTATTTTACCTGTCCGGCTTTCTGTCTGAGCATGACTCTTACCATATGTTGCACTTTACCATTGGTATATTTGAACAAACAGGCCTGAGCAAACAGTGTAGACCCAGATAAGACGCCGCAGAATGCGGCGTCTCATCAGGGTCTGCAATGTTTGCCACTCATCCTGCTATTTTAGGCATAATTTTAGTAAAGTGTACCTATCAAGTAATCGATTAAAAGCAAATCAGAAATGATAATAATTTTTGTGGAATTTATCGATCGATTAATCGATTATACGATTAATCTTGTCAGCCTTAGCGGGGGTCGAAATAATATCGTAGGTACCAGGAGTATAGTAATGCCCTGAAGAATTCTTTCTTCCCTAGAACTATTCCTCAGTGGAATAGTCTTCCCTCCTCTGTGGTAAATGCCAAAACTGCAGAGGAGTTCAAAGCCCACATAGTGTAGATTTGGACCCAGAGGTGTGCATTTTACTTAGTACACCTCTGAAAGCAGATTGTAAATAGTTCTAAGAGCTCATCCAGTGGGTTTTTTAGCTCACCAGAGCCGAAGGCTCCAGGGTAGCTTATAGGAAAGGCAGTTGTCCGTCGTCTGCGTGCGTCAACACTTTCAAACAACATCTCCTCTGAAGCCACTGGGCCGATTGGGCCCAAATTTTATCTGTAGCATCCTTAGGCTGGGGGATTGAAAGTTTGTGTTTTTTATGAAAATCGGCTCATTAGTTTGGTTGCTATGGCAGCCTAAGAGTTTCCATAGACTTATAATGGGGAAAATTGAAAAATGGCATTAACTGCCAAGCGTTTGCAGATATTTTGACAAACTTTCATTAAAGTGTACCTAATGCAATCTACCATCTGCCATGTGATTTTAGGCCTACTGCTCATTTTTGCTGGTTGCTATGGAAACCAAAATGAAAAAATAAAAAAAAAAAATACTTAAAAAATCATCTCCTCAGAAACCAGGGTCCGAACTTAAGTTTTTTTGCCACAAGCAAAATTAAGCTTGTTACAATAAATACCTACTAGCTAAATTGAAAATCAGCTTGATTTTTTCAAAAAACCCTTGAATAAGAGCATTTATTTCAAAAACAACAGTAATGATTCACTTGTATGCGTAGTATTTATGCTAATTGCATATTATAATATAATTTAGATCTACCATATTTTCTTTTTTTTACTGACAATCGGACATTTTTGCATTCGCGAAAATTTTCTTAATATTTTGGCCTCGCATTTTGAAATCCTCACTCGCATTTAGCGTAAATGCGAGCTTAATTTCGGACCATGGAAACCATATGTTCAATGGGGCTGAGACTTTATGGAAATATTCACCATATTTGCCTTCACAGGTTTTGTGTTTTTTTTTTTTAATTAATTTGGCCTTTTAGTTTTGTTAGGCAAGGACACCAAGTATAAGCTCTACTGGTCTGGAAACGATAAAGGCACTGCTGGTGTAGGAGTGTTTGTGGCAGAAGAGTGGATAGAGAAAGTTTTTGAAGTGCAAAGAGTTTCAGATAGAATCATCTTGGTGAAGCTTGTAGTCGGCCAGTGCGTGGTTACCCTTCTGTCTGTGTATGCCCCACAGAGTGGTTTAAGTGCTGAAGTCAAGGACTTGTTCTTTGACCAACTGCGTGCTGTGACTGCCAGGATCCCAGGATCCGAACTCCTGATCCCATGCGGAGATTGGAATGGCCACGTAGGCCGTGCAGGCACTGGATACAAGGAAGTGCATGGTGGGATCGGGTATGGTAGACCTGAACCAGATGTTGAGGGTGAGAGGATTCTAGAGTATGCCCTGGCATTTGACCTGCTTCTTGGAAACACATGTTTCAAGAAACGTGACAGTCATCTTATCACATACAAGTCAGGAAGTGCAGCAACGCAGATAGATTTCATCCTTTACCGCAGGACAATGCGCAAACTTGTCACAGATGTGAAAGTAATCCCTGGAGAGGAAGTAGCCCTGCAACATCAGCTACTCATATGCGACATGAGGATTGATGTGCCACCAAAACCCAAGCGCAAGTTCACCCCCAGACTAAAAGTTTGGAAGCTGAAAGAATCTCAGACAAGAAATCATTTCCAGGAGGTTTTCAGCCAGCATGTGAGTGCTTCGGCAGGTGTAGCAGATGCTACCACTGAGGATATATGGAACAGCATCAAGACCGGTCTGCTCAAGACAACTGAAGAGGTGTGTGGCACAACTCGGCCCCACCGCTGGCGTCGCGAAACCTGGTGGTGGAATGAGGATGTTAATAAGGTCATTGCAGCCAAGCGACAAGCCTTTAAAGCTTGGAAGACTGGTAAGGGCACCCGTGCATCATATCTTGCGGCCAAACGCATAGCCAGACGTGAGGTGCACCATGCTCGCCAAGAAGCTGAGAAGGAGATCTACAAGAATATTGATCCTAAGTCCTCAGAAGTATACCGTCTTGCTAACCAGATGAGAAGAGAGAATGCCGATGTTGTAGGTGACAAACCAGTAAAGAATGATGCAGGGGAGATGTCAATGAGTGAAGACTCAAAGCAGAGGGCCTGGTTAGAACACTACCAAAGGCTACTCAATGTTGAGTTCGACTGGGACCCAGACCACCTGTCTGATGAACCACCAGTGGAAGGGCCACCAATCCCAATCACTATTGATATGGTTAAGAAGGCTATCTCTCAGATGAAGACTGGCAAAGCACCGGGTCCCTCTGGCATAGTGGTGGAGATGATAAGAGCTGCAGGTGATGCGGGTGCCTCGATGATCCGCGACCTTGCAGCTGCAATCATCCGTGATGGGAAGGTACCCTCTGACTGGGAACAGAGTTTCATTGTCTGTCTCTACAAGGGCAAGGGCGATGCATTGGAACGGGGCAACTACCGTGGTCTCAAGCTGACAGAACAGGTCATGAAAGTCCTGGAGAGGATTGTGGATGGCCTCATTAGACAGTTGGTGTCCATCGACGATTCCCAGTTTGGCTTCGTCCCAGGAAGAGGCACAACAGATGCAATTTTTGTTGTCCGACAGCTGCAAGAGAAGTATCTGGCGGCCAACAGGAGACTTTACATGGCTTTTGTAGACCTGGAGAAGGCATTTGATCGAGTGCCTCGGAAAGTCATCTGGTGGGCACTAAGAAAACTTGGAGTGGACGAGTGGATTGTGAAACTGGTCCAAGGGATGTACGCTAATGCTCGGAGCCGTGTCCGCGTTGGTGATGGTTACAGTGAAGAATTCGAGGTGAAGGTGGGTGTTCATCAAGGCTCTGTTCTCAGCCCACTGCTTTTCATCATTGTGCTTGAAGCCTTGTCATGCGAGTTCCGCTCTGGAGTCCCCTGGGAGGACCTGTATGCTGATGACCTTGTCATCATAGCTGAATCCCTTGAGGAATGTGTCAGGAGGCTCTTAACTTGGAAAGACGCAATGGAGGCGAAAGGGCTGAGAGTGAACGCAGGAAAGACAAAGATCATGATCTGTGGTACAGGTCTGGACCTCTTGCAGAGTACAGGCCAGTTCCCATGCGCTGTATGTCGCACTGGAGTGGGCAGCAACAGTATTTTTTGTAATGGCTGCAAGTTCTGGGTGCACAAGAAATGCAGTGGGCTCAAACGCTTGATAGAGGACCCTGATTACAGGTGTACACGGTGCCAAGGAACTGCACGCCCCTTAGATGGCAGACCACAGAGGGAAGTCCAAGTCGGATCCGACAAGCTGGAGGTTGTAGCTTCCTTCTGCTACCTAGGTGATATGCTCTCAGCAGCGGGTGGTTGCGACCTTTCAACTACAACACGTGTGAAAACAGCCTGGAAGAAATTCAAGGAGTTGCTACCAGTTCTCTCTTCCCGCCACCTCTCGTTCAAGACACGTGGCCGTGTGTATAGCTCTTGTGTGCGGAGCGCAATGCTCCATGCCAGTGAGACATGGCCATTGACAAAGCCAAACCTCCAACGTCTACAGCGAAATGACAGGGCAATGATCAGACAGATCTGCAATGTCAAGCCACAGGACACTGTCACCATCAGGTCCAGTGAGTTACTTGAGCGCCTTGGCATTGAGGACCTGGACCTCATCCTGAAAGAGAGAAGACTTCGCTGGTATGGACATGTGGAACGCTCCAACGGTGCAGTCAAGACTGCCTGTGACATACAGGTAAGTGGAAAGCGGGGGCCAGGAAGGCCCAAGATGACCTGGAAGCAGCTAACAGAAAGAGATTGCAGAGAATGGAAGCTCTCTGCTATCGATCCTCATGATAGACAAGCCTGGAGATCTGGTGTAAGATCTGCCATGCGTGCAGCAAGCCAGCTACCTGGAAGGGGGCCCACTTATGTGGACGTTGCCCCTGTACCTGCACGTTAATCAAAAATCCGTTGATGATGATGATTAGTATGGCAACTTAAAGTTTCCATTGACTTATAATGGGGAAAATTGAAAAATGGCATTTACTGCCAAGTCATTGCAGAAATTTTGACAAAACTTTCATAGAAATGTTCCTTGAGTAAACTTCTCTCAGTCATATGCTTTTATGTTGCCCTGGGGGTCCCCTAGGTTGTGCCGAGGCCATAGCCCGCCCCCTCAACTTCATAAAATGCCTTATATCTAAGAAACCTTACAGATCCAACCCCATAAACCATATATATTCTTGTTCCTTATGACAAGATGCATCAAGTGACACCAACCTGGGGGTCCCCCGGGATGTGCGGGGGACATGCCCCACCCCCTCCACTTCATGAAATACCATTTATCTCAGAAACCATTCAGATCTCCACCCCTTAACCATATATATTCTTTTTCCTTATGCTAAGAAGCACTCAGTGACACCAACCTGGGGGTTCCCCGGGATGGGCTGGGGCCATTCCCCACCCCCTCCACTTCATAAAAGGCCCAATATCTCAGAAACATTACAGATCCCCACCCCTAAACCATATATATTCTCGTTCCTTATGATAAGTCCCATTCAGTGACACCAACCTGGGGGTTCCCCGGGAAGTGCCGGGGCCATGCCCAACCCCTTCTGCTTCATAAAAGGCCAAATATTCCAGAAACCTTTCAGATCCCCACCCCTAATCCATATATTCTTATTCCTTATAAGACAAATTCAGTGACACCAACCTAGGGGTCACCCAGGGTGTGCCCGGGCCATGCTACACCCCTCAACTTCACAAAAGACCATATATCTTAGAAACTATTCAGAGCCCGCCCCTAAGCCATATATGTTCTTGTTCCCTATGGTAAGATGCAAGCAGAGACACCAGCATGGGGGTCCCTCGGGGTGCCAAGGGCTATGCCCCACCCCTTTACTTCATTAAAAGCCATATATCTCAGAAACCGTTCAGATCCCCACCCCTTAACCATACATGTTCTTGTTCCTTATGATATGACTCCACTTCATAATAGGCCATATATCTCAAAAACCATTCAAATCCCCAGCCCATAATCACATATTCTTGTTCATTGTTATTAAACACATTCAGTCACCCCCGTCTTGGGGGCTCCGCAGGGATCATTTCTCTCCCATCCACTTCATAAAAGGCCTCATAAAAATTATGTCAGAAACCATTCAGATCCACACCCTTTAACCTTATATATTCTTGGTCCGTATGATAAGACACATTCATTGACAACAATCTTGGACTTTTCTGGGATCTGCCATGCCTGAATCCCTCCACTGCTTAAAAGACCTTACATCTTAGGAACCATACATATCCCCACCGCTAAACCATATATGTCTCTGTTCCTTTTGATAAGATGCATTTAGTGACACCAACCGGGGCTCCATTGGGCCTCTACTTTATAAAACACCTAATATTTCAGATACAGTCCACATGGGTGCTCATTTGGGTATGAGGTTTGTTTGGGAGGCTTTATTATTGGTAGATTAAAATCATATCATGTTAAAATACATGGCTGCCATTGGGCAGTAACCACCTGAGCTCTGGTTTACTGACTTCGGCTCTTTGGTTTGTTTGCTATGGCAAACTAAGAGTTTCCATTGACTTATAATGGGGAAAATTGAACAATGACATTTATGCCTTTCAACATATTTTGTCCAAGTTTCATAGAAATGTTCCTTTAATAATTTTCTTATAGGCCTATTGTTTCCACAGATGGGAATTTGTCAATTGTCCTGCAACAACACATTCAAGTGACATCAGACCTCTGAAGTTACTAGGGCGATTGGGTCCAAATTTTATCTGTAGCATCCTTGAGAGCAGGGCTTCACTGGTTAATTAAAATACACTGCTGCCAGTGGGCAGTGCCCCCCTGAGCTCTGGTGAGCATAGTGGCCCATGGGCCTCTTGTTTTTTAGCTCACCTATCACGTAGTGACGAGGTGAGCTTTTGGGATCACTTTTTGTCCGTCGTGCGTGTGTCTGGTGCGCGTCCATCCGTAATCAATTTCAAATAAGTATATCTCTAATACCCCATGGCAGATCTTGATCAAATTTCATGTGAAGCATCATCAGGTAGGGGGAAAGGCTGCATAAGGTTTTTGGGCTGATCAGATTGGAATTCTGGTTGGTATGGCAACATATAGCTCCCATAGACTTATAAAGGGAAAATTTTTTAAAATCTTCTTCTCTGAAACCACAGGGTCCAGAGCTTAGATATTTAGCATGTAGCAAGGGCAAGTGGTCAACTACATAATTCCTGCCAATCATGCCCCTGGGTGCCAAATGGGCCACGCCCCGGGACCCCTTCGCTCCCATAGACTCATAATGGAAAAAAGCTTCAAAAATCTTCTTCTCTGAAACCACAGGGCCCAGAGCTTAGATATTTAGCATGTAGCAATGGCAAGTGGTCACCTACATAATTCCTGCCAATCATGCCCCTGGGTTCAAAATGGTCCACGCCCCGGGGCCCCTTCGCTCCCATAGACTGCTAATGGAAAAAGCTTAAAAAATCTTCTTCTCTGAAAACACAGGACCCAGAGCTTATATATTGAGCATGTAGCAATGGCAAGTGGTCACCTACATAATTCCTGCCAATCATGCCCCTGGGTTCAAAATGGGCCACGCCCCGGGGCCACTTCGCTCCCATAGACTCATAATGGAAAAAAAGCTTCAAAAATCTTCTCTGAAACCACAGGGCCCAGAGCTCAGAAATTTAGCATGTAGTAACGGCAAGTGGTCACCTACATAATTCCTGCCAGTCATGCCCCTGGGGTCCAAATGGACCACGCCCCGGGGCCCCTTAGCTCCTGTAGACTCATAATGGAAAAAAGCTTCAAAAATCTTCTTCTCTGAAACCACAGGGCCCAGAGCTTAGATATTTAGCATGTGGCAATGACAACTGTTCACCTCAATAAATCCTGCCAATCAAGCCCCTGGGATCCAAATGGGCCAAACCCTGGGACCCTCTTAGCTCCCATAGACTTATAATGGAAAAAAAAGCTTCAAAAATCTTCTTCTCTGAAACCACAGGCCCCAGAGCTTAGATATTTAGCTTGTAACAATGTCAAATGGTCACCTACATAAATCCTGCCAATCATGCCCCTGGGGTCCAAATTGGTCACACCCTGGGGCCCCTTAGCTCCCATAGACTTATAATGGGGGAAAAAAAGCTTCAAATATCTTCTTCTCTGAAACCACAGGGCCCACCCTGCCAGCACAAACAACGGGCCAACATCGGTCCGATAGCGGTACGACGTTACAACGTCGTACCGCTATCGGCCCGACGTTGGCCCGGCATTCCTTGCTGGCTGGGCAGAGCTTAGATATTTAGTATGTAGCAAAGGCAAGTGGTCACCTACATACTAGTTCCTGCCAATCATGCCCTTGGGATCCAAATGGGCCACGCCTCGGGGCCCCTTAGCTCCCATAGACTCATAATGGAAAAAAGCTTCAAAAATCTTCTTCTCCGACACCACAGGGCCCAGAGCTTAGATATTTAGCATGTAGCAACGGCAAGAGGTCACCTACATAAATCCTGCCAATCATGCCCCTGGGGTCCAAATGGGCCATGCTCGTGGCCCCTTACCCCCATAGACTGCTAATGGAAAAAGCTTAAAAAATCTTCTTCTCTGAAACCACAGGGCCCAGAGCTTAGATATTTAGCATGTAGCAATGGCAAATGGTCAACTACGTAAATCCTGCCAATCATGCCCCTGGGGTCCAAATGGTCTTCGCCCTGCGGCCCCTTAGCTCCCATAGACTCCTAATGGAAAAAAAGCTTCAAAAATCTTCTTCTCTGAAACACAGGGCCCAGAGCTTAGTATTTAGCATGTGGCAACGGCAAGTGGTCACCTACATAAATCCTGCCAATCATGCCCTTGGGGTCCAAATGGGCCACGCCCTGCGGCCCCTTAGCTCCCATAGACTCATAATGGAAAAAAGCTTCAAAAATCTTCTTCTCTGAAACCACAGGGCCCAGAGCTTAGATATTTAGCATGTAGCAACGGCAAGTGGTCCCCTACATAAATCCTGCCAATCATGTCCTTAGGGTCCAAATGGGCCACACCCTGCGGCCCCTTAGCTCCCATAGACTCATAATGGAAAAAAGCTTCAAAAATCTTCTTCTCTGAAACCACAGGGCCCAGAGCTTAGATATTTACCATGTAGCAAGGCAAGTGGTCACCTACATAAATCCTGCCAATCATGCCCCTTGGGCCGGAATTGGCCACGCCCATGGCCCATTAGCTACCATGGATGGACTAAAATGGAAAAAAAAACTTAAAATGGAAAAAAAGCTTCAAAAATCTTCTTCTCTGAAACACAGGGCCCAGAGCTTAGTATTTAGCATGTGGCAACGGCAAGTGGTCACCTACATAAATCCTGCCAATCATGCCCTTGGGGTCCAAATGGGCCACGCCCTGCGGCCCCTTAGCTCCCATAGACTCATAATGGAAAAAAGCTTCAAAAATCTTCTTCTCTGAAACCACAGGGCCCAGAGCTTAGATATTTAGCATGTAGCAACGGCAAGTGGTCCCCTACATAAATCCTGCCAATCATGTCCTTAGGGTCCAAATGGGCCACACCCTGCGGCCCCTTAGCTCCCATAGACTCATAATGGAAAAAAGCTTCAAAAATCTTCTTCTCTGAAACCACAGGGCCCAGAGCTTAGATATTTACCATGTAGCAAGGCAAGTGGTCACCTACATAAATCCTGCCAATCATGCCCCTTGGGCCGGAATTGGCCACGCCCATGGCCCATTAGCTACCATGGATGGACTAAAATGGAAAAAAAAACTTAAAATGGAAAAAAAACTTCAAAAATATTCTTCTCTGAAACCATAAGGCCCAGAGCTTTGGTATTTAGCATGTAGCAATGTGGAGTGGTTGCCTACATGAATCCTGCCTGAGTCTTGCCCCTGGGGTTCAAATTGGCCAAATCCTGTGGCTTCTTAACTCCAATAAACTTATAATGGAAAAAAAAAGCTTCAAAAATCTTCTTCCCTGAAACCATGAAGTACGGACCTTAGATATTTAGTATATAGCAACATAAAATGGTCGCCTACATAAATCCTGCCAGCCATGCCTTTTTGGTCAAAATTGACGTATGGACTTATACTGGAAAAAAAAAATCAAAAATCTTCTCCTCCAAAGCTATAAGGTCCAGAGCTCAGATATTTAGTATGTAGCAATGTCAAGTGGTCTCCTACACTTTTTTTCTGGTACACAGGTGAGCGATATAGGGCCATTGGGCCCTCTTGTTTTCCTGATAAATTCTAAATTAAACACACCACCCAACTGAGATAATGGCCAAGCATGACCAACTCAGTATATGGAGATAGATAGATACATTCCAGGTTTGCAGGGTTGAAAGGCTACACAGTAATCATGTAATTATGGTAAGGGTCTTTAACCTGCACAGGAAATGACTCTTCCTGCACAGGGGCCAGGGGGCCTCCAGTTAACGTCCCGATCTGGAGGACAGGTCACTTTTTGGCATTCATCCCTGCAAATGATGCCATTGGAGCGTGTTTGGACACTGAAATAATCACCGCATCTGGGGATCGAACCAGGGGCCTCTAGAGTCAGAGGCAAGTGCACTAAATACTGAGCTAACACACTCCTATGAGTTATCAAGCTGCATCGTGGTCGAATTTCTATAGTTCTATTAGAATCACTGTAGCAAGTCTGACAGATCAAGACCCTTAAATACATTTCTTTTTTTGGTGCCAAAGAGCGTGGCCGGTGTTGCACATTTTAGTACTGGTTATGAACTGACTCCTTAAAACTGAGTCTGTTATTTTTATTTATTTGGTGTCTTTGCTTCCAAAGGATCTAACTATTCAGAACTTATTTTTGCAGAGAAAAGTGAGGTTCATAGTGATGTTCATTATTGCCCTTATTCTTGCTCAAAACATAAACATTGGGTAACCTTTAGAATGGCCCCATTGTGTTTTTCCAACAGACACCCACAAGCTGTTTTGAAGCAGAAATAAAGAAAATATGCCATTCTGGCTTCTGCCTTAAAATCTCACAAGCAAACATCATGTCCAACGACTTTAAATTGTTGCACCACATAGGTGTTTGCCCCCATCCCTCGGGCTTGAAGAAAAAGATTGGACTGTATGATGCTTCCACGCAGAGCTGATCGCAAATGAGTATCGGTAAACTGCTAAGAGGTTCTAAGCCTGCCCAGGAAAGGTGGTGCGAGTCAGACTGGCCAAGCATATTCACCCTGTTGGTTTCATCGGGTGGCAGGGCTTGAGAAGTCATTTCATCTCAATGTCGGGTAAAAGTCCCACAAAATTTAAAAAGTGATGATTACCTAATACAGTGAACACTTATCTTTCAGATGTCAAGTGAACACATGTCAGATTATCAAACAATGGGTAATTAAAGAGGAGATCAGGTTCTTGTTAATAAGAGTTTATACCTCAATGATTATGTACATATTTGTAGCTCATTTTATAATAAATAAAAAGAATAGTTATGAGAATATATATCTAGATCTATCAAACAATGAATATTTAAACAGCAGATCTAGTTCTCAGTATGAGCTTTTGTCACAATAAACTACTCGTACTAATGAGAATATATCTATCTATTTTTAAGGGCAATACAATGAAAATGGTCTAGTATCACTCAAATGCGACGAAAATAGGGAAAATAATATAAATATGACATATTTAATAAGAAATGGACCAAAAACAAGGTCCTATCAAGTGTTTACGCCCATTCCGGTGAGTTAACTTACCCTCAGAATTGTTACTGGTGACACGTGAAATGGCGGCCGCCGTCCATCGGGGCTTGAAGAAAAAGATGGTCTCATTGTCGGGTTAAAGTCCCACAAAATTGGAAGCAACATCTCCAAAATGACCTATTCCGTGTTGACGGGGACGTTCAACCTCAAATCAAACAAACAAAAGACACGTCAAATGACATTCATACACAAGGACCTGTGATATGGGAAGCTATAGTTCCTAGCTCAACCCAAAGAGGTAAACTTAGCTACATTCAGTTGTCGAAATAATCAAATCGGGAAGGGCACCAATCTCTAATGGTTCAGGGGAAGAATGTCAGTTCTTGCAGTAAGGGTCTGAAACTGAGATAATCTGAATCTGCCAGGTACTCCAAACACCTCAAGTCGAGCATTGCATGGAGTGGTGTGGAAATGGCGAAAAAAATATATATGTGTTTTTGAATTTTAGACTATTTCAGGAGTCTGATTAATTGGAAGTATGTGGCAAGGCCAGTCCGGAATGTTTCCAGGGATGGGCTGTTGACTGGATTGGGTGGGAGATTGTTCCTTAGTCTTGCAGTGTGGGGGAAAGAAGAAGTCATTTGTGTATTAATCCTTGAATATGGTAGAGAATATCTGTTCCTCAATGTTGGTTTTATGTTGGGTTGGAGAGAAATAGACTCGACCTGACTGTATTTTGTAAAACATTACTAAGGATGCTATTTTCCTGCGTTTTTCTGGGGATGGAATGCCTAGCTTGTTAATAGTTGCATTCTTTGTAAATAATTAAAATTGGAGACTTATACCTTGTAGTTTGTAATCGTAATTGATGCATGGGCTTTTTCTTTTTTTGTGATTCTGATGACTTCACATTTATCAGGATTACATAAGCCACTCCCTCTCCCATTGCTCAAGTTTGGTTAGATCTCTCTGTAGGGACTGACAGTCAGACTGATTTGATAATGGCCAAATATGATGGACTCAGTATATGAAGATAGATAGAAAGATAGATAAATGCCATTGAATAGTGCTTTCTACAGTGTTTAGCTGGGTGCAACAAGGTCATCTGCTGGGCTACTGGCAGCACCCTTTAGACCTTTGTATAAGAGTGTTAGCCTACTGTCTCTTCTCCTTTTTTTGAGAGACTCTCATCTTAATATTCCTAGAATTCCAGTCATGCTCCCAGTTTCAAAGCAGTAATTGCTTGTTACAAATCTAGCAGTTCTATTCTGAACTTTTTCAATTTCTTCATTAAGGACCACTCCACTTGGGTCCCAGATGCAACTAGATGTACCATATTCCAAGATTGGGTGAACAAGTCCCTCATATGCTGTCTCCTTCACATCCTGAGGACACTGATGAAGATTTCGCCTCAGGAAACCAAGTATTCTATTCGCCTTAGTACACATGTTGCTAATGTGTATATTCCATCTCAAATTGTGTGTGATTGTCACCCAGTATTTAGTGGAATTCACATTTTCGAGGACCGTTCCCTCTAACGTGTATGAAGCCTCAATTTTATTCCATTGTGGGAATGGACATCATTTGCTGGGATGAATGCCATGGAGTGCGCCGCTCTTTGGATTGGGACATTAACTGAAGCTCCTCTGTGCAGGTTAAAGCTCCCAACCGTAATTGCATGATTACTGCTTAGGCTTTCATCCTGCCAATCTGGAGATAATCTTACGAAAACACATAATTTTACCGCCAAAAAAAAAAATAAAAATTAAGATGAAAACTTGTGATATTATTTCTGCTCAAAATATATATAGGCTGGGGGGTGGGGGTGGGGTACACGAGGACCCGCATTCTATATTTTAGAGCAGAAATAAGAAAAATAAGGTTTACCCCTGTAAACCCAAGTTTAACTATATATAAAAGTGGGATTCAAGGGGTCAGAATTATATAGGCGTGTTTCTGTCATGATGGCCAAATGTGACTGACTCAGTACTATGTGATTTTGGTTTTCTGTTTATATTGGTGTTTAATGGCCCAGTCATCACTGTTTAGGCCATTTTTGAGCCAGTCAGTTTACCTATCCACACTTTTCCTGGACAGGCTTATATGTAAGCGGTTAACCAGTGCAGTGCACATTCTTTCGCCAGAAACGGACAACTGCTCTTCTTGAATCAGCGGAAGCCAGGGAGAGAATGACTGTAGAAAAGATTTCATGATCAATCTCCATGAAAGAATGTTGCTGGCCCCAGCAGGTAACGAACCCACATCATCCTGATCACCAGTCAGACGCGCAACAGACTGAGGTACCAAGGCCGGCTTCTTGGTATAAGAAGATATGTAGACAGAGTTATGTAATGTACACCTGCTTGTATCCCTTGTTCCCATAATTCCATTCATTTCTATAACTCTGTTCATAATATGAAAATTAGTGTGCAGTCGATCAGACACGCGATCGCAAATCCCCACGCTTCTGGCAGAGCCAAATATAACACTGTTGTTGCACGCCTGGTTGATCATTGAATGCATCTTATCATAAGGAACAAGAATTTATATGGTTTAGGGGTGGGGATCTGAATGGTTTCTGAGATACAAGGCCTTAATGAAATGGAAAGGGTAGGGCATGTGCCCTGCACACCCTGGGGGACCTCCAGGTTGGTGTCACTGAAAGTGTCTTATCATAAGAAACAAGAGTATATATGGTTTAGGGGTGGGTATCTGAATGGTTTGTTTGTCTGTCCAGAAAAAAACTTTAACATTGGGCATGACTTTTGAATGGTAACTGATAGGGCTTTCATATTTTACATGTGCATTCCTTGTCACAAGACCTTTCTAGAGGTACCATAAATTTTGACCTCGTGACCATGACATTTGACCTACTTTTGACCTCCTTTTTAAAAACTTTAACATTGGCCATAACTTTCGATTGGTAAATGATAGGGCTTTCATATGTCACATGTGCATACCTTGTCACAAGACCTTTCCAGTGGTACCATAATTTTTGACCTCGTGACCTTGACACTTGACCTACTTTTTAAAAACTTTGACATAGTCCATAACTTTCGACTGGTAAGTGATAGGGCTTTCATATTTCATATGTGCATTCCTTGTCAGAAGACCTTTGCAGTGGTGCCATACCGGTAATTTTTTACCTCGTGTCCGTGACCTTGATGTTTAGCCTACTTTTTAAGAACTTTAAAATTGGCCATAACTTTCATTTGGTCAGTGATAGGGCTTTCTATTTTACATGCGCATTCTATGTCACTAGACCTTTCCAATGGTACCATAATTTTCGACCTTGACCTTGACATTTGACTTACTTTTCAAACACTTTAACATTGCCCATAACTTCCGATTGGTAAGTGATAGTGCTTTCATATTTCATATGTGTAGTCTGTGTCACAAGACCTTTCCAACGATCCCATAATTTTTAACCTTGTGACCTTGACCTACTTTTTTAAGACTTGAAAATTGGCCATACCTTTCAATTGCTTAGTGATACTGCTTTCATATTTAACATGCACTGTCCAGGGGCATCATTGTTTCACAAACACATCTTGTTTTCATCTGTTGCACAAGTCCAGAAAGTTGATACTTTTAACATAATCTTTATCACGATCAATGTCAGACGCGTATGGACAGACCCATATGAACAACAACAACAATCTGTAGGGCTAACCTAGATTGATGTATGACATTTTTTCTCCCAATATATTAAAGTACATGTACAAAGTGGCATTTCATGGCAAAAAATAAACAACAACAACATTACAATGAAAGACAATAAAAGATAGTATAGATAAAAAATTACGTACACAATTGTTTAGCTTTTATTAACAAAAAGTGCACAGTTAATTATTTTGTTATCTTCAATTTCTTTTGATAATCCCTAATTGAAGAATTTTATATACCTACATGTAGTGTTAATCCACAATCACTCAAAATATTTAAAACAAAAAGGTTAATGTTCAGTTTGTTTTTTCACTCTTGAATGATTCAAATTCCTGCCTTCCAGTAATAAGGTAGTTGTTAGCAGTATGGCCGTGGCAGATCCACTGTTTTGGCTGAAAATGTATATTTTTATGTCCCAGGTAGCGATAGCAGGGGACATTGTGCCCTGTCTTTTTGTGTTGGTTTGTTTGCTGGTTGGACAACTTTTACATTGGTCATAACTTTTATACTATACAAAAAAAAATTGACCTTTCACCTCGACCTTGACCTGTGACCAACTTTAAAGAAAAAAAATAACATTGGTCTAACCATTTGAGACATAGCCTTCATATTTGGCATGTAGGTTTCTTGTGACAAGGGCTTCTCACTTATACAAAAAAGTTTGACCTGTGACTTTGATCTTGACCTGTGACCTACTTTAAAGAAATAAATAACATTGGTCATAACTTTCTAGCCGTTTGAGGTAGAGTCTACATATTTGGCATGTAGGTTCCTTGTGAAAAGGGCTTCCCACTCAAATACATAAAAATTCTGACCTATGACCTTGACCTGTGACCAACATTGAAAATAAATGACCTTGCCCGGGGACAAGTTCATGTTTCACAAACACATCTTGTTTTTTTTTCTCAATTTTTATGACCCCCAACCTGCCAAAGATTTTATTAGATTTTGGTGACCTTGGATCTTATTTTCAAGGGCAAAGGCCCCGCAAAGACTGTGAATTTCGGCTTTTCTGCACCATATCTCATGAACAAATGCATGAAATGTGGTCAAACTTGGTACAATATAACATAGTAAGCTACCAAAGATTTTGATTAGATTTTGGTGACCTTGACCTTATCCCCCACCCCAACACCACTAGATTAGATTCTGGTTACCTTCACCTCATTTGCAAGGGCTTAGCCCCCCCCCCCCCCCCCCCCCCCCAAACTGTAAATTTTGCCTTGTCTGCACCCTATACCATGAAGGAAGGATGAAATTTTGTCAAACTTGGTACAACATATTCTTGCAACCTACAAAAGATTCAATCAAGTTTTGGTGACTTTGATCTTATTTTCAAGCACTTTTCATTTCTGGATGGCTGAAACTTCATATATAGTTCAACCATGATGTGGGGCAGCACTTATTGTTTCGAGGTTACCATCCGCCAAATAATTATAGAGTTATGCCCCTTTGAAAAATTCTGTAAACATTTTGTTTCCAAATAACACCTCCTACATTTGACATCCATTGATGCTAAAACCTAAAATACAGTAAGCCCATGATATGGAACAGTGCATATTATTTTGAGGTTACAGTCTGCAAAAATATTGTTTGTTTGTTTGTTTGAGGTTTAATGTCCCAGTCAACACTATATAGGTCATTTTGGAGACATTGCTTCCAATTTTGTGGGACTTTTACCTGACATTGAGATGAAATGACATTTCAACCCCTGCAATATGGTTTATTATCATGGAAGGTCCGACTCACACTGCTTTGGCTGGACAGGCTTAGATCCTCTAGGCGGTTTACCAGTACTCGTGTGCAGTGCGGTCTCAGCTCTGCGTGGAAGCACCATGCAGCCCATCTATTTCTTCAAGCCCCTATGGGCGGGGCCGCCACCAAATATTACCAGAGTTATACCCATTTCACAGATTTTTCTAAACATTCCGTTTCTCGATAACTCCTCCTACTTTTTATGTCTGATGAACCACAGTGAGACCATGATGTGGAACAGTGCATATTAATTTTTATTTTGAGGTTACAGTCTGCCAAATATTACCCGCCAAATATTACCAGAGTTATTCCCCTTTCACAGATTTTTTTCTGAACATATTTTGTTTCTGGAATACATCTGATGAAGCTGAAACTTTACATACAGTTAGACTATGATGTGGAGCAGCGCATATTATTCAGAGGTTACAGTCCATCACTTATTGCCAGTCTCAGTTATGCCCATATTACTTTGAGGTTATGGTCCACCAAATATTACCAGCCATGAAAATTGTTTTGAGAATGGTAGTTTGAGCCATTGAGGGTTATTTATAATGGCAGGTAAGAATATATGGAGCACATATTGTTCCTTGGTTACATTCCACAAACCCAAACTTGTACAATAGTCAGTATATATATATACATATATGCTCCATTTTACTAATTGCCACGGGCGTATAATGTCCTGTTGCAGAGCTCTTGTGAGGTTACTAGAATGCCTGATTGCTGTATAAAACTGTAACCTCGATTTTGTGCAAACATTGGTCACATGGGCAATTTTGGGGTAGCTTCTAGATCAGGGTCTAACTTTTCAGTATACCCAGAAACTTAAAAGAGTATTTTTCTTATCAGAGCTGACAGTGATAGAGCATATATTCGTATACAACATGTTCTATTTCAGCATGCCAGGTGAAACGAGTCTGGCCTTGCCAGCTCTGACCCCGCGCCACCATGCTGTGCCCAGGAGGTATGAAGAAACTAGACCAGTACAGATACAGGGATTTGCACATACAAAGATAATAGGTATGGTAAAAAAATAACACTTTGTCATTTTAACCTATATAGAAACTTATGCCTAATAGATTTTACAGATTCACACAATGGTTTATTTGTCCTTGATTATTTGTTTAAGGAGAATGGAAACACCTGGCAGATTTTTCCGCCTTTTTTTAAAGGGAGACAACTTTCGGAACTTCCTGTTTGCTTTGCTATAAACCCTGTCACACTGAAAATGGGGTCTACTCTTAAAGGAAAGAATTTGCTCCTCAGGAGCAAATTCTTTCCTTTAAGAGTTGACCCCTCTTGACATGGAAGACAATAATTCATTTGCAAGAGTTGCCTCCCCTGAAGGCATTCCCATTCCCCTTAAAGAAGATGAGTATCATAATCAATCAAGAGTACTATGATTATTTATAGCATGAAAATCCTAAAAGTTTAGACACCTTGGGAACTTGCTGTAATTCTCCAAAAATGTTAACAAACTTGTTTGACGATCCAGCAAGGAGACCAAAAAGTGCACTGGGAATGACAAACAGTGTAGACCCTAATCAGACTGCTCCTTCAGGAGCAGTCTGATCTGGGTCTGCACTGTTTGCTTAGGCCTATCAGTCCCGATTCATGTATTTTGGATCAGTGCAGTATTTTAGTCTCTATATACATGTACACAACAAGAGCTTTTTAAATTGTGGTGAAGACGGAGAAAATTTGTGCTTTTTGTTGAAACTTTAATTACATACAATCCAAATGTTTAGATTATATACAATAGAAAAAATTGGTAATCTACATGTATATATAGATTATATACCATAGAAAAATCGGTAATCAATACATCCAACAAGTTGTAGCTTCCTTTTGCTACCTAATTGATATGCTCTCAGCAGCGGGTGGTTGTGACCTTTCAACCACTTCACGTGTGAAAACAGCCTGGAAGAAATTCAAGGAGTTGCTACCAGTTCTCTTTTCCCGTCACCTCTCGTTCAAGACACGTGGCCATGTGTACAGCACTTGTGTGCGGAGCGCAATGCTCCATGCCAGTGAGACATGGCCATTGACAAAGCCAAACCTCCAACGTCTTCAGAGGAATGACAGGGCAATGATCAGAGCTGCAATGTCAAGCCACAGGACACTGTCACCATCAGGTCCAGTGAGTTACTTGAGCGTCTTGGCATTGAGGACCTGGACCTCATCCTGAAAGAGAGAAGGCTCTGCTAGTATGGACATGTGGAACACTCTCACAGTGCAGTCAAGACTGCCTGTGACATACAGGTAGGTGGAAAGCGTGGGCCTGGAAGGCCCAAGATGACCTGGAAGCAGCTGACAGAAAGAGATTGCAGAGAATGGAAGCTCTCTGCTATCAATCCTCATGATAGACAGGCCTAGAGATCTGGTGTAAGATCTGCCATGCGTGCAGCAAGCCAGCTGCCTGGAAGGGGGCCCACTTATGTGGACTTTGCCCGTGTACCTGCACGTTAATCAAAAACCTGTTGATGATGATGATACATTTTGCCAACAGTCTTCCAGTTTTGTTATATCCAAAATCATGTAATAAAGAATAACACTATCAATATTTATGTCAGTTTTGTTGTGGACAGCAATCCCGACTTCAATTTCTACCTTGGTATACTAAGCATAGCTAATTGGTTTATGACAACTCTCTGACCACTGCATCAGGGAATTGACTCTTGGCTCTGTGGTAAGAGCATTGAACAGCCCAGGATTCAATCCCGCCATAGGCGGTGATTTTTTTCCAGCTATGCATCTTTCCTTTATTACGACTTCAATGTTGTATGTGTTTCATTGTGCAATATTTAATCAGTCACCAATTATTTGCACATATTGATGACTGACCACAAAATTTTAACTGGACCCAACCAACAACCACAAGAATTAAATGGTATCTGGTTAACCCAATGGAATCTTCCTCCTTATATTATAGCATTTCAAAATTTAGAGGCGACAGGCTGTGTAATATTTAAATTTATTCCAAAAGCTGAACTTCTTGCAAAAACAGATAGCAAACAGTGCGGACTCAGATCAGACTGCTCCTTAAGGATTCATTTTGACTTTTGGACTCATTGCTGGATCGCGAAACAAATTTGTTAAAATTTTAGGAGAATTACAACAAGTCTTTAATGTGTCCAAATTTTTAGGAGTTTTATGGTACATTTTTGTTTGGATTAAAACACAGTTGTTTAACTGACATACCATATTCAACCTAATTACCGCACCGTGCCCTTAGTTTTTTTCAAAATCGTGGTGAAAAATCTACCTAATAAATGCACACTTGATACAAAAACAATAGCTTCTGAGATGATGCATACTGATATTTAATGGAACGGAAAAGGCTACTTAAGCATTGCCTTCTGACTGTTAAAGAAATAACGGTAAGTTTTTATAGATTTACTGTGAGAACTTCATGGGGAGGTTACTGTAAAGTGTGCGCTTATGCATTTCCTTTTCAAAAATAGCTTTGGTGTGAGCTTATAGGAGCATGTGCAGTAATTAGGGCGAATATGGTAGTTTTAGTTTTGTACCCCTACAATAATGTTATACATGTATTGTGGTGTATTGCATACGGTAGTTTTGGTTTTGTACCCCTACAATAATGTTATACATGTATTGTGGTGCATTGCATACGGTAGTTTTAGTTTTGTACCCCTACAATAATGTTATACATGTATTGTGGTGTATTGCATACGGTAGTTTTAGTTTTGTACCCCTACAATAATGTTATACATGTATTGTGGTGTATTGCATACGGTAGTTTTAGTTTTGTACCCCTACAATAATGTTATACATGTATTGTGGTGTATTGCATACGGTAGTTTTAGTTTTGTACCCCTACAATAATGTTATACATGTATTGTGGTGTATTGCATTTTTGCAATGACATATTTTTTTTATAACTTGATTTTGTCAAATTGTGGACTTTGGCCCTAATCACTGGGTAGTTAATTAAATACATTAATTGTAGTCATTTATTTTTGTGTGTCCTGTCGCTGTGTGTTTTGGATTATAACCATAATGACTATAAGAATTAAGATAACATTGCCCAATTAAGCTGTACAGACTGGTCTTAAGGAGCTTTCTGATTGGGTCTGCACAATTTACCTTCCCAGAAGCACCTATTTAAGCTGTTTTTGTAATTTAAGTATGGTTACTCTGGTATGCCATGATATAGCTAAGTAATCCTGTTAAAGTTTTAATATAATCACAGTAACTTGTAAACCTTTGTCCTGCTGAATAAATTTAATTTTGCCACAGCCATTTTTGACTCTCAGCCAGTCAAAATTATCTGATGTAATCTTATTCTATAAATTCACCAACTGAATGACAGTGAAAATCCAGATCAGATGTCTTCTCCAGAGGCTATCTGGACCCATTTGTTCAAAGCATTGTTAGCTTAACCAGCTCATTAGTGGTCATATTGTTAACTGTTCTAGCAAGTTCAATATCTAAAATTTTGGTATTTTTGCTTTCAGCAAAAGTATGAGCATATTTAGCATAATAAATGATCAAAGTTTCAACGATACGTTAACTGATGATGTCATTAGTTTTGAACAACTGGCCCCTGATCTTTATCTCCACTGTTTGCAAAGGTAGAGCATATCTTTGTTCAGCCTAACAAAGGTTAAAAAATGCCATTTTTGAGTTGTTACAGTATTTTCCTATTCTAAGGTTTGGGGGAGAAACTACATCAAGAAGCACTTGAAAAGGCAGAGAATGAGAAGTTAGCGGCAGTACGAGCAGCAGAACAGGCTGTGAGGGAAGAATGTGAACAACTTAAGGTGAGTTCAGTTTGACAAGTCATTCTTGTTGACAGTTTTCTTGTATCAGAGTTTTAGGCCCTGTACACACTACTGAAGTCATGCCAGGCCAGTCATTTAACCTACTCACACTGTTTCTGAGCAGACTGAGTGCTTAAAGGTTTTTATTCAGAATCATAGCCTTTTCTTTTATTAGCTTACCTGAGCACAAAGTTGCCAGCTAAAATTGTTCAGCTCTGATGAACAAGATTGCCACCAGAGCTAAAAATAGAAAAAAATATTTAAATGACTATTTTTCCCTTACCCCTGGGCCAGTTTCATTCAAACTTGATATGAATGTTGCTCAGGTGACCCTCTACCAAAATAGCTAAAACGGATATGCTCTGATGGACAAGATGGCCACCAGAGCCAAAAATGGAAACATGTCAACACTTTGCTTAAGATGCAATTCCTCCTAAACCTTTGGCTCAGTTATGCTTATACCTTACAGGAATGTTGACTAGGTCGCTCCCTACAAAAATAGCTAAAATTGTTCAGCTCTGATGAACAAACTGGCCACCAGAGTTAGAAATAGAAAAAAACAGAAGAAAGTCTTTAAACAACTACTTTCCTCATACCCCTGGGCCAATTTTTATTCAAACTTCAAAGAAATGTTGCTCAGGTGACTTCTACCAAAGTAGCTAAAGTCGTTTTGCTACAGTGAACAAGATGGTCCTGGAGCTAAAAATAGAAAATGTCAACAATTTTCTTAAAACGATATCCACTCTTAAACTCTTTGCTCAATTTCTTTTAAACTTCACAAAAATTTGCCTAGGAAAAAAGGAAAAAAAAAAAGCTAAAATCTTTGCTCTGCTGTAATGCCTAAAAAATGGAAAAAATCTTTAATCGACTACTCCACCCATACACCTGAGCCAATTTCATTCAAACTTTATAGGAATGTTGCTTGGATGACCCTCTCTTAAAATAGCTAAAAAAATCATCCTGCTGAGATGAACAAGATGCCCACCAGAGCTAAAAAAATTGAAAAACATAAACACTTTGCTTATAATAATTCCCAGGTGGCTCTTTACCAAAATAGGTTAAATTGTTCAGCTCTGGTGAACAAGATGGCTGCCAGAGCTAAAAATAGAAAAACTATTTAAATGACTACTCCTCCGATACCACTGGGTCAATTTCATTCAAATTTCATAGGAATATTGCTTAGGTGACCCTCTGCTAAAATAGCTAAAATAGTTTTGCTCTGGGTAACAAGCTGACCTCCAGGGCTAAAAAATAGAAAAATCTTAAAATGACTACTCCTCCCATAACCCTGGGCCAATTGTATTACAAATATATATATTGAAAAAGTGGGGCTTTAGTGGATTTGCCATATCCTTTCATCATTCCATGATTCTGTCATTCTGTGACTGTGATTCTGTGACTGCAAAATTAAAGTTTGTGGTCCAACTTTGATGAAACTTACACTACACTTGGTCTCTAAGATAAGGAAGGTGTAGTAGCAGAATAGTGACCAAGAGCCCATAACTCTTGGAGTTATGTCCCTTGATAGGTTTTCAAATTGTAGAATGCAGTTTGCTTAATGACGTTTATATTTGTGGTCCAACTTTGATTAAACTTATACTACACTTGGCCTCTAAGGTAGTGAATGTGTAATAGCAGAATAGTGACCAAGGGCCCATAACTCTTGGACTTTTGTCCCTTGATAGGTTTTCAAATTGTAGAATGCATTTTGCTTGATAACTTTTATATTTGTGGTCCTACTTCGATGAAACTTGTACTACACTTGGTCTCTAAGGTAAGGAAGGTGTAGTAGCAGAATAGTGACCAAGGGCCTACAACTCCTGGAGTTATTGGCCATAACTCTTGGAGTTATACACCATAACTCTGGAGTTTTGTCCCATGTTAGGTTTTCAAATTTTGCCATTCATGAACTTTCACGACTTATTTCTCAGGAACTGTGAAAGCTAGAAAAGTGAAAGTCTGTATAAACATGAATAATGCCTGGTTGTATTTTGTGTATACAAGAATAAGGCTCAAGGTTCATAACTCTTTGAGTTACATCCCTTGATAGGTTCTTAAATTTTGCCAGTCTTGAAATTTTTATTGTCAGATTTCTCAGGAAATATAAAAGCTAGAAAGCTGAAAGTTTGTTTAAAAATAGGCAATGCTAGCTGTATCCTTTATACCTTTATACACATTGATGGTCCAGGAAACCTTTATGCAAGCTGAGCAGCCTACTGAATTGTGTAAACCACGGCAGAGATTTGGGTGGGGGTTGTTGTGGTTTCATTTTAAAACTTCTGTGCAGTAAAGGTAACTGAGTTGCCATCTGTTTTGGAAAGAGCTCATCACGAAAACATGCCTATATTATTTTGACCCCCTTGAACCCCACTTTTATATAGTAAAACTGGGGTTTACAGGGATAAACCGTATTTTTCTTATTTCTGCTCTAAAATATAGATTGTGGATACTCATTAGAACCGCCTCTATGGGAGGTTCTAACGAGTACCCACAATCCATATTTTAGAGCAGAAATAAGAAAAATATCACAATTTTTTCATCTTAAAATTTTCATTTTTTCGGCGATAAAGACGGCAATTTATTTGTATAGGCATGTTTGCGTAATGTGCTAACCCAACTTGTCACCTGCTATTTTGTTGTTTGTTTTCTTTCCCAGTTCCTGAAGTATCCATTTAGTTTTCATATAACATAATTCTAAGTAAATCTTTGTTTTCTAAAATGGCATTTTATTTTCTAGAAAAAAAATGAGATTTTCCTAATCTGTGCTTCAAATATAGAAAGTTGGTGCTTATTAGAACCTCTTCTTTGAAGAGGCTCTAAAGATATTTACCATCAATGGTTTGATCCAAAAAATATGTAACTATTGTATCCAAACCAAAATGTTTAGATGAAATGGATGAAATATATACAATACATATATACTTTTTGTCCAGCCGCTTTAGCAAATGCCAGACATAGTCGCCACAATCGTGTCCTTACGTACGTCCGTCCGTACGTAGACCTATGTTAACCTGTTTCCTTAACAAATGTTAACCTTTTTCATTTTCTTAAGACTCCAAACCCATTATCCACAACTCCTCCACAGTTGATCTGCTCATGTATCCTGATCTAAATTAAGCGTCTAAATACCCCCACCCCGCTGTGACCTTGACCTTCTATTGTACTTAGGAAAATGTTAAACTTTTTCCTTAAAAAATGTTAATATTCTGTTCGCACATAGCTGGCGGCTCGACATACAGGCCGCAGCCAACTAGTTATGCTTATATACCTGTGTTATGCCATGTACACGCAATCAGTCTCTGCTGAATTCAGTTCTGTCAAATTCAACTTTATGAACTCCACTAAGATGCCTGCACATATCAAACTATAAGATTAAAAAAAAATACATTTACATTGTATTGCTCTGTTCCACATTGGATAAAAAAAAAAAAAAAAGCTAATTCCTCCTACCAGGACTTGGCTTTGGATTTTCTTTTCATGCTCAACTCGCTTGAAGTTAAGCATAAAATTTATCCTACTCATAAATTTTAAATGCCAACATTTGTTGGCACTCTGAAATTTTTGAGCAGGACAGATATTGTCCTGTGCAAATCTGTGCATGAAAAAAAGCCTAATTTGTTGTTGGTGTTATATTTATGAGCAATTTAAATTTCATGCTCAGTTGAGTTGAGCATAAAAAGGTATTTTGCCTAAACCCCAGCTTTGAGCCCAATTAACCCTTTTTGTACCAAATGGAATCTTCCTTCTTATATATGGCCGGAGTCCATTTAAAAATTTAATGGTGTCAGGTTGTTATTTCTGCAAATTTTATTTGGAAAATGGATGAACTTTATGCAAACAGTGTAGGCCCTGATCAGATGCCATGTTCTGTGGCGTCTGATCTGGGCCAGCACTGTTTGCCAGGGTACCCGTTTTAGGGTTTCCAGTACAAAATGGGTTAATTGTATTATGAACTGAGAGGTTGACGAGAGGTTATTTATAACTGCACACTTTCTTTCTAGGCGATAGCGGTGGCCAGAGCACTGGACAATGCTGCCATAGAACACGAGAAAGCTGTCAAGAAATTGAAGAAAGCTCATGAAAAAGCTCTTAAGGTTTGGATAAGGAATCAAATAACTTCCAATAAGTAGGAGTAACAAATGTAAAAATCCTAAAAGGGGGTCTTTCATTTGTGCCCATGCGTGTTTTTTCTTTAAACTTTGTATATTAATAACTCAGCATACACAACCTATAAAATTGTATTTAATAAATTATATAAATCAAAGTAGGACTCAGGAGGCCACTCTTACTGACTCCCTCCATGAGCTGGTGTCTGTCTCTAAATAAGTGCGTCTTAAAGCTTATGTTTTATTTAGTTTCAAGATCTGTGAACTGGATTGAATGCAGAACTCCATAGGCATTCCTTTGATACTAATAAACCTTTTGAATTAATTAAAGTTTACATTTTCTGATAAAATAATTATCAAAAATCTCATTTTTTAATTAAAATTTTAAAAAATTATCAAAATTCAATCCCTAAGATAAATATTTTCTAGTCTTTGTCAAGATTTCATTTTGCTAGGAAAACTTGCCATATGTATCTTCTTTAGCTATGCCAAATTTCATGAAAATCCGAAACCGGTAACACTGTAGTTTTACACCTTTAATTGATGTAAGTCGTTTCTGCAAAATTTACTGTTTTACTGAAATCATCCAAGAACCTTACGAGAAGGCAATTCGTAACACTTACGTAATAAAAATGAGATTATACAAATCAAAATGAATACATATTGATCTGATCTAGCTTAGAAACTATTAAAATATCACGAATTTCTGATATTTTCCTTTCATTTATACACTTTGATCTATCTAAAATAGTAGATAGTTAAACACTAAATCGAAAGGAATTCTAATCAACAAATTAGGCTTAACAACATATATTGCTTTTTTATTAGCAGAAAAATTATTGTGAACATGTGCAACTTTATTTAATGACTTTGCATAAGTCATGCTACTCAAATAGATGTAAGGCAATGAGATCCATTATTTTCATTTCCATACCAAGCAGGTATGCAAGGACGCAATGGTCAGTGGTTTGTTGTTACTAGTAAAAATAGTTCTATTGATAAATCCATGGCCAGATTAAGCCTTAGATATACTCTGTCTTTATGAACGCTGGATTATTATCCTAACAAAAAGGTTACAGTAATTATTGGTTAGTAGTTCCAAAAATCGAAATGTCAGTGATATTGAGTTTCTGTTGCAAAAGATATCATTGATGGATGAGGCGCAGAATATTTGGTGTAAACAAAGCTGTCACATGACCTAGAGAAATTTTGCTTTTGGACAGGGAGAGAAACAGTTTCCTTCCTTATAGTACACATGCATAAATATGTCTCTTTTCTGCATTGGTATTGTAATTGTTGACATTTCTTTAGTGTTTTTTTTTTCTATTTACTTTGTCAATGTAGTGGTTAATTTATCGGAAGCGAGCTTTTAGTATTTTTTCTGGTCGTAAAACTTTCAACCACTTCTTGAATGTTTCTGCTGAATGCAAGTTCACTGTTTTTAGCTCACCAGAGCCGAAGGCTCCGGGGGAGCTTATAGGATAGGCAGTTGTCCGGCGTCGTCGTCGTCGTCGTTGTCGTTGTCGTCGTCGTCGTCTGACGTCAACACTTTCAAACATCTTCTTCTCTGAAGCCACTGGACCGATTCAGCCCAAATTTTATCTGTAGCATCCTTGGGCAGGGGGATTGAAAGTTTGTGTTTTTTATGAAAATCGGCCCATTAGTTTGGTTGCTATGGCAACTTAGAGTTTCCATAGACTTATAATGGAGAAAATTGAAAAATGGCATTTACTGCCAAGTCATTGCAGATATTTGGACAAAACTTTTATAGAAATGTTTCTTGAGTAAAATTCTTTCAGCCATATGCTTTTATGCCAACCTGAGGGTCCCCCAGGTTGTGCCGGGGCCATGCCCCACCCCCTCCACTTCATAAAAGGCCATATATCTCAGAAACCATTCAGATCCCGACCCCTAAACCATATATATTCTTGTTCCTATTGATAAGACGCATTTAGTAGCACCAACCTTGGGGTCCTCAGGGATGCGCCGAGGTCATGCCCCACCCCCTCCACTTAATAAAAGGCCCAATATCTCGGAAACCATTCAGATCCCCACCCCTAAACCATATATATTCTTGTTCCTTATGATAAGACCCATTCGGTGACATCAACCTGGGAGTCCCCTGGATGCGCCGGGGCCATGCCCCACCCCCTCCATTTCATAAAAGGCCCAATATCTCGTAAACCTTACAGATCCCCGCCCCTAAACCATATATATGCGTGCTTCTTATGATAAGACACATTCATTGACACCAACCTGGGGGTCCTCAGAGATGCGCTGGGGCCTTGCCCCACCCCTCTACTTCACAAAAGGCCATATATCTCAGAAACTGTTCAGATCCCCACCCCTAAACCATATATATTCTTGTTCCTATTGATAAGACGCATTCAGTAACACCAACCTGGGGGTTGTCAGGAATGCGCACAGGTCAGGCCCCACCCCCTCAACTTTATAAAAGGCCCAATATCTCGGAAACCATTCAGATTCCCACCCCTAAACCATATATATTCTTGTTCCTTTTGATAAGACCCATTCAATGACATCAACCTGGGAGTCCCCTGGATGCACCGGGGCCATGCCCCACCCCCTCCATTTGATAAAAGGCCCAATATCTCGGAAACCGTACAGATCCCCGCCCATAAACCATATATATGCTTGCTTCTTATGATAAGACACATTCATTGACACCAACCTGGGGGTCCTCAAAGACGCGCTGGGGCCTTGCCCCACCCCTCCACTTCAAAAAAGGCCATATATTTCAGAAACTGTTCAGATCCCCACCCCTAAACCATATATATTCTTGTTCATTATGATAAGACGCATTCAGTAACACCAACCTGGGGGTTCCCAGGGATATGCTGGGGCCATGCCCCACCCCCTCCATTTCATAATATCACAATATCTCGGAAACCCTACAGATGGCCACCCCTTAACCATATATAGTCTTGTTCCTTATGATAAGACACATTCATTGACACCAACCTGGGAGTCTCCCTGGGCCTTGCCCCACCCCTCCACTTCACATAAGGCCTTATATCTCAGAGAATGTTCTTAGCCCCACCCTAAACCATATATATTCATCTTTCTTATGATAAGACGCATTCAGTGACACCAGCTTGGGAGTCCCCGGGGCACGCCCAGGCCATGCCACACCGCTTTACTTCATTAAAAGCCATATATATCAGAAATAGTTCAGATCCCCACCCCTAAACCATATACTTGTTCCTTATGATAAGACTCGTTCAATCACACCAACCTGGAGGTCTCTTTGTGCTGAGGCAATGTGCCCCGCCCTTCCATTTCATAAAAGGCTTTATATTTCAGAAACCATTCAAATCCCCACCCCATAATTATACCCCCGACATACGAAGTATGTCAGGGGGTATATAGTTTTCGTCTTTCCGTCCGTTCGTTAGTTCGTTCGTTCGTTCGTTCGTTCGTTTGTACTTCCGTCCGTCCCGCCGTTCGTCAACCTTTACGTCAAAGTTTTGCGTTAAACCTTTTTGATAGCTCATATCTCTGTAACCACATGTTAAATTCTCTTCATATTTGGTAAAGGATATCTCTATAGCATTACCTTTCATATGGAATAACTAAGCCCCTGGGTCAAGCCCCTGTGTGGGCTGTCTGTCTGTCCGTCTGTCTGTTCATCTACTTTTACGTCAAAGTTTTGTGTTAAACCTTTTTGATTGCTCATATCTCTGTAACCGCATGTTAGATTCTCTTCATATTTGGTAAAGGATATCTCTATAGCATTTCCTTTCATATGGAATATCCAAGCCCCTGGGTCAAGCCCGTGGGTGGGCTGTCTGTCCGTTTGTCAACTTTTACGTCAAAGTTTTGTGTTAAACCTTTTTGATTGCTAATAACTCTGCCACCACATGTTGGATTCTCCTCATATTTGGAACAGGATATCTCTATAGCATTACCTTTCATATGGAGTATCTAAGCCCCTGGGTCAAGCCCGTGGGTGGGCTGTCTGTCCGTTTGTCAACTTTTACGTCAAAGTTTTGTGTTAAACCTTTTTGATTGCTCATATCTCTGTCACCACATGTTTGATTCTCTTCATATTTGGTACAGGATATCTCTATAGCATTACCTTTCATTTGGAATATCTTAGCTCGCGGGTCAAGCCCCTGGGTGGGCTGTCCACCCGTCAGTCCGTTCATCAATATTTACGCCAATGTTTTGTGTTAAACCTTTTTGATTGCTCATATCTCTGTAACTACATGTTAGATTCTTTTCATATTTGGTAAAGGATATCTCTATAGCATAACCTTTCATATGGAATATCTAAGCCTCTGGGTCAAGCCCCTGGGTGGGCTGTCTGTCAGTTTGTCAACTTTTAAGTCGAAGTTTTGTGTTAAACTTTTTTGATTGCTTATATCTCTGTAACCTCATGTTAGATTCTCTTCATATTTGGTACAGAATATAGCTATAGTATTAACTTTCATATGGAATATCTAAGCTCCTGTGTCAAGCCCCCGGGTGGGGCTATGGGTCAATAATAAGGACTTACACATTTTGATCACGTCCAAGTTTTGTGTTAACTGTTTTGGTTTAAACAATATTTATTAGAATAAATTCACATATATACATCGCATAATAGTATATGGTACAGGATTTGATAAGTGTTTTCATTATACTCCTTGCATACAAAGTATATCAAAGGTTATAGTTTTTGTCTTTCCATCTGTTCATTATTAGTAAGTTTGTTGTTTCTTTATGCTGTGACCCTTGTCAGATTTGTCAGTTTATACATGTATATTGGTCCTTGTGATCTTAGAAACAACAGCCACTAGAACTGTTAAATTTTGCATAATATTTTCTCTTGAAATGCAGACAATAATAAATGCAAGTAATAATAAAAAATGCATTGCTTTATTATGTCATTATACAGCTACTTTAATTCAGCAAATGTTCTATGACAGCCTATTCTATGTTTGTTGTTTCCAGTTGAAATTGTTCCAAATTGCAACAAACTTTGAATTTTTATTATACAGCAAAGACAAGCAGTCTCATCTTTGGATATGACAAATTATTCTATATTTGTTGAAATGCAATAGTTATTCTCAGTGGACTAAATGGAAAGTTTATATGGAAAGGTTCAATGCTACAAACAAATTTTCATTTCCACTAAAAGGGGATGGCACTGGTCGGGGGTATACGTGCCCCACTGGGCACTTTCTCTAGTCATATATGTTCTTGTTCCTTATTATTAGCACACCTACTGTAGCGGGGTCCGCAGGGGCCATTCCTATTTCATAAAAGGGCCTCAAATCTCTGAAACCGGTCAGATTCCCAGCACTGAACCATATATATACTTGGTCCTTATGATAAGACACATTTAGGGACAACAGTTTGGGCTTTCCTGGGATCAACAGGGCATGCCCCAACCCCTCAACTGTTAAAGAGGCCTTACAGATCCCCACTGCTAAACCATATATATTTTTGTTTCTTATGATAAGACGCATTTATTGATACCAACCAGGGCTCCATTGGGTCCATGCCCCACCCCCTCTACTTCATAAAAGGCCTAACTTTTCAGATGCTGAGTCCACATGGGTGCTCATTTGGACATGGGGGTTCATTTGGTGGATTAAAATGATATCATGTTAAAATACATGGCTGCCATTGGGCAGGATGGGCAGTGCCCACCTGAGCTCTGGTGAGCATAGTGGCCCATGGGCCTCTTGTTTTAAAGCACTGTTCTTGCTTGCTTTTTGTTCATTAATAATTACCAGTACATTTCTGTCCAATTTATCTCTCAGCTTAAAAAGAGCATTGCAGTGTTTGGACAGAAAAAGCATCACAATGTATTTACTGAAAATAGTTTAAAATCCTATGTGTAATGCGATAACTACTCACAGATTGAATAATTATTATCAACAGTTTAAATGCTTCTTGATATCTTACATAATGTGCTTTGTAATTACTGCAACAACTGCTGAGATAGGTAAATGAAGTGAAAGACCTATACAAATATAAAGACAACACAATCACGATCACATAAGTTTTGGAACACTGACAAATGTACGACCATGTGAATTCTAAAAGCAAATTCAAATGGCTTTGGAATACAGCTTCAGGCAGCCGTTTGATTTCGTTCATAGGGGCTATACAAAAAGATAGATTGGCTAGTGCCTATCCAGATACAAATTCTGAAAACTTAATGTCCAGGAAAAGTAATCTCAGGTGTTATTGACTTTCCCTAGAGTAAACCTTTCTTTTTAAATGGACAGTTAGGGTTTAATAAACAAACAACAGTTTGACTTGAGAGTCATTTATCTCGAGTCGGATAACAAATCTCACTAAATCTGAAGCAACATCTAAAGTGACTGGTATGTTGTTGATTTGAATGTTAAATCTAAACATCACCTTAGCACCATTACCAGTTTAGACAAGAAAGACAGAAAGAAAACTGTGCACATGATTACATGGTTGCGTTTGATGACGTTTGTCATCAAAACCTTTGCGGTATAGTGCTGTAGACAAAATAATTTGTTCCATAGGGGGCAAATTTACTGAAATGGATGTTTTGAAATAATACTTATATTTATGCTATGAACTACTTACACAAACCATACTATACTATAGCCATTCAAATTGAAAGCAATAGCAAAGTATTATTAAACAGCATGACCAAAACATGATCATCATATAATTTCACATTTTGCTGAATCAGGACTATCAGTATTCAGTCTGTTAAAACACAATGTTACCGGACCTCAATTTCCATCAAAATTCATAAAAATGTTCCAAAGATATGTGGGTAGTTTTTATGCTAAAATGGTGTCTTGACAAAAACTAGAACATGGTAAAAATGTATATTAAATTTTAATGAATACAAAAATAGGAGCTGAAATATGGGGACACCATCAAAGAAAACTGAATGCCCACCCACTATTACTAGACATATGAGGTCATTCATAGTATCAACTAACTCGCCAATTATGGCTTTAATTCATAAATCATAGCAGCATTAGATATATGAAACTCTGAATACTGTAGACAAGTTTATATGAGATTACTCCCTGTTGTGATAGAGACTTCATAAAATATGTAATAAATTTACTACGGAAATAAAATTTAAAAGTGAATGCATCGTAATTATAATGGTTATACCCAAGGCAATTATTGTGCATAATTTCATCAAAATCCAAGCGTGGGCAGAAACCAATGTAAATTTCCTATACCTTGAAAGACCCCCTTTGGACACCTTGAGGACTTGCTGTAATTCTCCAAAAAATTTAACAAATTTGTTTCATGATACAGCATGGAGTCCAAAGGGTGCAGATGGAATGCCAAACTGTGTAGACCCTGATCAGACTGCTCCTTCAGGAGCAGTCTGATCTGGATCTGCGCTGTTTGCTCAGGCCTGTCTGTCCCAATACTTAGGATCGTTATTGTAACAAGGATATTTGAGGATAGTTTTTCTTATTTTGAGTTATATCTAAATTTAAACACATCATCAAGAATTGCCAGTATGGAATGATCCTATCAAGTTAGCCTCTTATGTATATGTATCTGTATGTATCTGAGAAGAAAGAAGCAAAATGTATCTATTAACTACTGTAATGATCCTAAATATTAGGACAGATAGTCTAAAGCAAAAAGTGTAGACCCAGATCAGACTGCTCTTGAAGGAGCAGTCTGAGACTGATCAGAGTCTACAATATTTGTAATTCCATTGGCAGTTTTCGACTCCTTGCCGGATCATGAAACAAATTTGCTAAAATTTTTAGGAGAATTACAGCAAATCCCCTAGGTGTCCGAATTTTTAGGATTTTACGGTGTCCTTTTTTCTGCACCTGAGGACTGTACAGTCAAATTCCTATGTTGTGACCAGGAAATTTACTGTATTTTGTAGAACTTCCCTGTCCTGAAAATATATCCCTTCCTGTTCAGATTTGTTATATTTTAGGGGATAAATCTCTTCAAAATTATCATTTGGGGAGGTAAATAATTATTGTCAGTTTGCTGTTGGAATTTTTTTTTTTTACTGAGCACTAAATGTAGCCGGCCTCGGTAGCTCAGTCAGATGCACGTCAACTGGTGATCAGGAGGACGCAGGTTCGATACCTGCCAGGGTCTGCAACATTCTTTCGTGGAGATTGATCACAAAATCTTTTCTACAGTCAATCTCTCCCTTCCGCTGATTCAAGAAGGGCAGTTGTCAGTTGCTGGCGAAAGATCATGCACTGTACTGGTTAACTGCTTACGTATAAGCCTGCCCAGGTAAAGTGTGGATAGGTAAACTGACCAGCTCAAAAATGACCTAAATAATGTTGAATCAGCCATTAAACTCCATTACAAGCAAACAAACAAAAGCAGTAAATGTAATTTCCGACCTTATACAGCCAATTTAGTATAGCTGCAGGTTTTCCCATTCTAATGAACTTGTTCACTTGTCTTATTAAAAAACTGTGGTATTTCTCCAAGCTGTAAATGCTTGCGCTGAGTAAAATCCACTGCCAGTTAAAAGCAACTAACCCTTGACCTGCTGAATATTTATATATGCCACGCCTACTACTGATTATCAACCAATCGGATTACTTGATTCAAATCATTGCACCAAATTCATGAGAATGACAAAGAATGAAGATCCTGTTCAGAAGCCATCTGATCTGGATCTTCATTGTATGAAAGATAAGACATATCCGGCTTCAGCAGGACAAGGGTTAACATGATGTCCTTAGTAGGCCTTGCTACGGTAGTTCTGACAGTTGCATGCGTGTCTGGCTGTTGATTAGGAGGAAACAAGTTCAATACCTGCCACAGATGGCAACATTCTTTCTTGGAGATTGATGATTAAATTTTTTCTATGGTCATCTCTCCCTTTTGCTGATTCAAGAAGGACAGTTGTCAGCTTCTGGTGAAAGAATGTGCACTGTACAGGTTAATCGATTACCTATAAGCCTGACCAGGAAAAGTGGGGATAGGAAAACTGACCAGTTCAAAAATGACCTAAATGGTGTTGACCTTGATTTCAGACAGTGCATTGCAGGATTTTTGACATTATCCATTGAGATGGCACATTACATTTGCAAGTGCATTATAGTCTGTATTATACAGTATTTTGATATTGCACTTCCACCATTAGTGAATTAACCCTTAAAATACCAATCACAACAATTGTCATCTGCTTTGTTGTCTGCCAGTAACTTTTAAAGTCATCGTTGCAAGCAGTGTGAACAGATCAAACTGCTCCTGATTGGGACTTAAACCATTTGCCTGTATACAAAAAGATTTTTGAAATGTTTGCAAGAAGATGCAGAAAACGACATAAACAGAAAATATTTTCAGTTGCATTTTTTCTTGGTGTCTTAAGGGTTAATTCCATTATATTGACAATCACATAAGACATGTTAACTGTGCACGACAGACATTTCATATTAAACATAAAGCCTGATTTTCTCTGAAAACAAAACAAGAAAATATATTTGAAAATGTCGTCTTCTGGGCCCAGTTGTTCAAAGCATCGTTAGCTTAACGAGCTCATTTGTGGTCATATTGTTAACTGTTCTAGCAAGTTTAATATGTAAAATTTTGGTATTTTTGCTGAAAAAAAATGTGAGCAGCTTTTGCATCTGCTCACATTTTCTCAGCAAAAATATTAGCATATTTGCCATATTAAACAATCAAAGATTTAACGATACATTAACTAACGACATCGTTAGTTTTGAACAACTGGCCCCTGGTTTGTGTTTTGCACATTAAGTGTAGGTTTATCCCATTTTAGACAGAAAACCCCAAAACAGGATATTGGCAGACAGTGCAGACCCAGATCTGACACTGCAGTTTGTGGCTTCTGATCTTGTGAAAAGTTAGCCAATATTCTCTTTTCAAACCCATTGTGTGCGAGAAGCCCCTAAAGGGGTACCTTGGCAAACAGTGCAGGCCCAGATCAGACGCCACAGAAAGCGGCGCCTGATCAGGGGCTGCACTGTTTGCTTACATAATTTTCCATCAAAAATAGGATAAAAATGAAAAAATAGGCCTGACAGTCACCTTACATGACAAATGGACTTGTCCAATATATAGCAATGGAAGAGTCCACTAGCATACAATGGGTTAATGTCAAAAGGGACTGCTGCTATATAGTGAAGAAATTCCATTCATTTGAAAGTGGGTTTAACCCTTGTCCTGCTGAACCCGGATATGCCTTTTTTCCAAGCAATGAAGATCCAGATCAGATAATTTGCATCAAGTAATCTGATTGGTTGATAATCTGTAGTGGGTGTGGCAAATATAAATATTCAGCATGTCAAGGGTTAATTACAACTTGGGTATCACCGTACCAGGCAAACAGTGCAGGCCCAGATCAAGAACGCGGCCTCTGATCAGGGCCTACACTGTTTGCAAAACGTTCTGCCAATTTCCAAATGAATTTTGAAGAAAACACAACCTGACATCCCTAAATTTTGAAATGGACTCCTGTTACATATAAGGAGGAAGATTCCATGTGATACATAAAGGGTTAATTTCAACTTGTGCAGGAAGAAGCTCTGCGGGTGGAGATGGAGATGACGAAACTGGCTATAGAGCAGGTGAAGCAAGAGAGAGGGGAGGGGGATAAACGACTGCGGGTTGCTGTCTTTGCGACAGAGGAGAAGTGTTACCAACAGAAGCTTGCTGCCGTTGCTGAGGCCAGGAAAGAGGAGCAGAAGATTGCTGCAGATGAGGCATCAAGAGTTGCTAGGTGAGAGATCAAAATACATGTACATGACCATAGTTTTGATAGTAAATGGTCATAAACCTGATATTTCTGCATCCCCTACCTCTCGCCACTGCCCCATTAACCTCTGTAGGAGAGGGCAAGAAATGAGGCAGTTCTAATGAGTACCCACAACTTACGTTTGCAGCAAAAGTAAAATTGCATGGATTTTTAGCTCACCAGAGCTGAAGGCTCCGGGGGAGCTTATAGTATAGGCAGTGATCCACCCTCCGTCGTTCGCGTCTGTGTCAACATTTTCAGATGACTTCTCCTCAGAAACTGCTAGGCCAATTAAAACCCAATTACATGTGGAGCTTCTATGGGAAGAGGGAACAAAAGTTTGTTCGGGAGGACTGGGTCACATGACCAATATGGCCGCCATGCCCATATATGGTAAAAACCTTTAAAAATCTTCTTCTCAAGAACCGAGCAGCCGATGATTTTGAAACTTGGTATGCAGCATTGGGGACTCGGGCCCTACCAAGTTTGTTCAAATGATGACCTTGACCTGTTTTACGTCAAGGTCAAATTTGGTCACTTAGACATTTGTATGGAAAAATGGCAAAACAGTGGATTTTCTTGATTGTATGTTAGCTAGTGGCATCAGAAATGGTATTTGCAATCAGCTGAATGGAAGTTTATCATTTTCAGAGGTCAAGATCATTTACTGACCTTTGTCCAGGACGGCTCAGATTCAGTATTTTTATCTTCTTCTTCACTTAAACTACTTGGCCAAATGAAACCAAATTACATGTGGAGCCTCTATGGAATGAGGGAACGAAAGTTTGTTAGTGAGGACTGGGTCACATGACCAATATGGTCGCCAGGCCCATATATGGTAAAAACTTTAAAGATCTTCTTCTCAAGAACCAAATGGCCGTTGATCTTGAAACTTGGTATGCAGCATCAGAGACTCTGGCCCTACCAAGTTTGTTCAAATGATGACCTTTGGTTGAACTTGACCTATTTTATGTCAAGGTCAAATTTGGTCACTTAGACATTTGTATGTAAAAATGGCAAAACAGTGGATTTTTCTGACTGTATATTAGCTAGTGGCATCAGAAATGGTATTTACAATGAGCTGAATGAAAGTTTATCAGTTCCAATTCACGGGTGGTAATCAGGGGAACTAGCTCGAAAATGAGTCAATGGAAATTTGTTCCCTCGACACATCCGGGAACTCTCGAGCTAGCTCCATCACCAAGAAACTCGTAAACAAAGGTAGGTCTCGAAGAGTTTTATCACCATTCTTTCTTTGTAAGCTATTTATAAAAAAATCTGGCAATGCAGTTCCACATAGAAATGATTTAACTTTGTACTCTGCTAGAATTTGCCATGGAAATTTGCAGCGCTGGAGTATGAATGATAGTAAACTTTTTATAACAGAACTGATAAATTGTCAATTTATGTCATTACGGAGCTTTTGGCTGACGATTTTTCATTTTCCGTCAAAAGTACGCCCTTCACACCCACAGAAACAACATCCCTGGTGAAATGAATCATGGAAAGTTTGAAATAAGCAAAAAAAAATTGGCCGTGATAACGTAACTTTCGACTTATGACGAAATTACTGTCCGAGCTAGTCTTCTCGACAAGGAGCTAGTTCACTCGACATGGAGATAGTCCTCTCAAAAAAGAAAATGAAACATTCATCAGATTTGATGTCTTTCTATGGTCCTACCCAGGTTATCCAACTTGTTTCTTTACCTCTGGTTAGTTGGGTAACAAGATGCTATGCCCCAAAGGCGTCCCCCAGTCGTTTCTCCCTGTTCGTTTCGCACCCCATTTTGCACTCCTAGTTGTTTTGCCAACAGAGCCTGGTCTTTTCGTCCCCTTAGTCATTTCGCCCACCTACTTGCTTCGCCCCCTCCCATTTGGAGCGGATCAATGGATGTTGGATGGATGGAATGATTGATGGATGGGTACACTACAGAAAGGGATGAGTGGGTATTTGGATGGATTGGTCCATTGGAGGACGGATGGACGAACGAACATATAGATGGACAGACAGACGGACGGATGGATTGATGGGTCGGTGGGTAGATGGCTGGAAGAATGGATGGAAAAAGAGAGAAAATATATATGCACACAAATGTCAGTGTCGTGTGAAGGATTGATTAAATAAATGAAGTATTTGATTCCTACCGGTAATCTTTTTGATGATTTTTGTTTTACTCAATAATCACATATTGTTCCCGCAGGTGATCTGATTATTTGTGATAAACCTAAAGTCATCGTTTAAACAAATTATGTTGTGCTGCAGTCCTAGGTTCTACATACCCAAGTTTCTTGAAATCAGCCCACTGGTTCTAGAGAAGATTTTTAATGGTTTTACCATATATGGGCGTGGTAACCATCTTGGTCATGTGACCCAGATGCCGCGAACAAACTGTCGTTTCCCCACCCATTAATGCTCAACAGAGTTTTTGACTAAATTGTTGAAAAATAAGATGGTAGTTATTAGTTGCTTAATATATCACAGACTGGAAGTCAGTCGTTAAAGTGAATAGATCATGAGCGCGTAGCGCGAGTGATCACGGGGGCGTACCGCGAGTGATCTCTTCACTTGTGACCAACAGACAGTGATCTATTAAGCAACTAATCACCTAACAACATGAATCTATTTCGATTAGGTATCCTGCCGGTGTGGTTCGAGCCTCTCTTGAGTCATATATGGTTGTCCCTGTTGTGCAATGGAAAGTCACGTTCATAAACAGAGTCTAACAAATTTCGAAGTTTACGTCTGCATTTCTCTTGGAACCCATAACTTCCATTTATGTTATGCTACAAAGTTGAAATTTGGTATGACGCTTACTCAGACCTTTCAGTTCATGATACGATTGTCCCAGGGCCTTGCTCCTGGGCGTGTCCGAGTGTCAGATCCTAACCAGAGTGTAACAAACGTTAAACAAACGTTAAAGTTAACGTCCGCGTTTCTCTTGGAGCCCATAATTTCCGTTTTTGTTATGCTACAAGGTTGAAATTTGGCATGACACTTTCTCAGCCCAAGACCTTTCTGTTCATGATACAATTGCCCCTGGGTGGGCCTTGGGGTAAAATTACATAAAACGTAAAATTGACATATAGGCATTTGTATGGAAAACTCAAAATGTCTAATATTTTGAAAATTATTCAGCTCCCAACCCCTAAACCATATATATCATTGTTCCTTATGATAAGACACAGTCAAAGACACAGACATTCGTCCATCAGTCCTCCAATGGACCAATACATCGAATCTGATGAATGTTTCACTTTCTTTTTTATGTCGAGTGTACTAGCTCCTTGTCGAGAAGACTAGCTCGGAAAGTAATTTCGTCATAAGTCGCAAGTTACGTTATCAAGGCCATTTTTTTTGGCTTATTACAAACTTTCCACGTTTCATTTCACAAGGGATGTTGTTTCTGTGGGTGTGAAGGGCGTACGTTTGACGGAAAATGAAAAATCTTCGGCCAAAATCTCCGTAATGACATAAATTGACAATTTTTCAGGTCCGTGATAAAAAGTTTACCTTCATTCATACTCCAGCGCTGCAAATTTCCATGGCAAATTCTAGCGGAGTAAAAAGTTAAATCATTTCTATGTAGAACTGCATTGCCGGATTTTTTTTATAAATAGCTTACAAAGAAAAAAATGGTGATAAAACTCTTCGAGACCTACCTTTGTTTACGAGTTTTTTGGTGATGGAGCTAGCTCGAGAGATCCCGGATGTGTTGAGGGAACAAATTTCCATTGACTCATTTTCAAGCTAGTTCCCCTGATTACCACCCGTGCAATTGTCAAGGTCATTTACCGACCTTTGTCCAGGACGGCTCAGATTCAGTATTTTTATCTTCTTCTTCACTTAAACTACTTGGCCAATTGAAACCAAATTACATGTGGAGCCCCTATGCAATGAGGGAACTAAATTTTGTTTGTGGGGACTGGGTCACATGACCAATATGGCCGCCATGCCCATATATGCTAAAAACTTTTAAAGATCTTCTTCTCAAGAACCGAATGGCAGTTGATCTTGAAACTTGGTATGCAGCATCGGGGACTCGGGCCTTACCAAGTTTGTTCAAATGATGACCTTTGGTTGAACTTGACCTATTTTATGTCAAGGTCAAATTTGGTCACTTAGACATTTGTATGTAAAAATGGCAACACAGTGGATTTTTCTGATTGTATATTAGCATATTATCTAGTGGCATAAGAAATGGTATTTACAATCAGCTGAATGGAAGTTTATCAGTTCCAAAGGTCAAGGTCATTTACCGACCTTTGTCCAGGACGGCTCAGATTCAGTATTTTTATCTTCTTCTTCACTTAAACTACTTGGCCAATTGAAACCAAATTACATGTAGAGCCTCTATGCAATGAGGGAACGAAAGTTTGTTTGTGGGACTGGGTCACATGACCAATATGGCTACCATGCCCATATATGGTAAAAAACTTTAAAAATCTTTTTCTCAAGAACTGAATGGCCATTGATCTTGAAACTTGGTATGCAGCATCGGGGATTGGGCCTTACCAAGTTTGTTCAAATGATGACCTTTGGTTGACCATGACCTGTTTTATGTCAAGGTCAAATTTGGTCACTTAGACATTTGTATGTAAAAATGGCAAAACAGTGGATTTTTCTGATTGTATATTAGCTAGTGGCATCAGAAATGGTATTTGCAATCAGCTGAATGGACGTTTATCATTTTCAGAGGTCAAGATCATTTACTGACCTTTGTCCAGGACGGCTCAGATTCAGTATTTTTATCTTCTTCTTCACTTGTTTGTTTGTTTGATTTGAGGTTTAACGTCCCCGTCAACACTGTAAAGGTCATTTTGGAGACTTTGCTTTCAATTTTGTGGGACTTTTACCCGACATTGAGATGAAAAGACATCTCAAGCCCTGTCGCCCAAGAAACCTATAGGGTTTGTTAGCATGGACGTTCCACCTCGCACCGCGGTTCTTGGACAGGCTTAGATCCTCTAAGCGGTTTAGCAGTACTAGTGTGCGTGCCGGATTCAGCTCTGTGTGTAAGCGTCATGCAGCCCATATATTTCTTCAAGCCCCTATTCTTCTTCACTTAAACTACTGGCCAATTGAAACCAAATTACATGTGGAGCCTCTATGGAATGAGGGAATGAAAGTTTGTTCGTGAGGACTGGGTCACATGACCAATATGGCCGCCATGCCCATATATGGTAAAAACTTTTAAAGATCTTCTTCTCAAGAACCGAATGGCCGTTGATCTTGAAACTTGGTATGCAGCATCGGGGACTTAGGCCTGACCAAGTTTGTTCAAATGATGACCTTTGGTTGAACTTGACCTATTTTATGTCAAGGTCGACATTTGTATGTAAAAATGGCAAAACAGTGGATTTTTCTGATTGTATATTAGCATATTATCTAGTGGCATTAGAAATGGTATTTACAATCAGCTGAATGGAAGTTTATCAGTTCCAAAGGTCAAGGTCATTTACCGACCTTTGTCCAGGACGGCTCAGATTCAGTATTTTATCTTCTTCTTCACTTAAACTACTTGGCCAATTGAAACCAAATTACACGTTGAGCCTCTATGCAATGAGGGAACGAAAGTTTGTTTGTGGGACTGGGTCACATGACCAATATGGCCACCATGCCCATATATGGTAAAAAAGTTTAAAAATCTTTTTCTCAAGAACCGAATGGCCATTGATCTTGAAACTTGGTATGCAGCATCGGGGATTGGGCCTTACCAAGTTTGTTCAAATGATGACCTTTGGTTGACCTTGACCTGCTTTATGTCAAGGTCAAATTTGGTCACTTAGACATTTGTATGTAAAAATGGCAACACAGTGGATTTTTCTGATTGTATATTAGCTAGTGGCATCAGAAATGGTATTTACAATCAGCTGAATGAAAGTTTATCAGTTCCAAATGCCAAGGTCATTTACCGACCTTTGTCCAGGACGGCTCAGATTCAGTATTTTTATCTTCTTCTTCACTTAAACTACTTGGCCAATTGAAACCAAATTACATGCTGAGCCTCTATGGAATGAGGGAACGAAAGTTTGTTCGTGAGGACTGGGTCACTTGACCAATATGGCCGCCATGCCCATATATGGTAAAAACTTTTAAAGATCTTCTTCTCAAGAACCGTATGGCCGATGATCTTGAAACTTGGTATGCAGCATCAGGGACTCTGGCCCTACCAAGTTTATTCAAATGATGACCTTTGATTGACCTTGACCTGTTTTTCGTCAAGGTCGAATTTGGTCACTTAGACATTTGTATGTAAAAATGGCAAAACAGTGGATTTTTCTGATTGTATATTAGCATATTAGCTAGTGGCATCAGAAATGGTATTTACAATGAGCTGAATGGAAGATTATCAGTTCCAAAGGTCAAGGTCATTTACCCACCTTTGTCCAGGACGGCTCAGATTCAGTATTTTTATCTTCTTCTTCACTTAAACTACTTGGCCAATTGAAACCAAATTACATGTGGAGCCGCTATGGAATGAGGGAACGAAAGTTTGTTTGTGAGGACTGGGTCACATGACCAATATGTCCGCCATGCCCATATATGTTAAAAAACTTTAAAAATCTTCTTCTCAAGAACCAAATGGCAGATGATCTTGAAACTTGGTATGCAGCATCAGGGACTCTGGCCCTACCAAGTTTGTTCAAATGATGACCTTCGGTTGACCTTGACCTGTTTTACATCAAGGTCAAATTTGGTCACTTAGGCATTTGTATGGAAAAATGGCAAAACAGTGATTTTTCTGATTGTATATTAGCTAGTTGCATCAGAAATGGTATTTACAATCAGCTGAATGGAAGTTTATCAGTTCCAAAGGTCAAGGTCATTTACCGACCTTTGTTCAGGACGCCTCAGATTCAGTATTTTTTTTTTTTTCTTCACTTAAACTACTTGGCCAATTGAAACCAAATTACATGCTGAGCCTCTATGGAATGAGGGAACGAAAGTTTGTTCGTGAGGACTGGGTCACATCTGTGACACAAATATGGGCCGCCATGCCCATATATGGTAAAAACCTTTAAAAATCTTCTTTTCAAGAACAGAATGGTCGATGATCTTGAAAATTGGTATGCAGCATCAGGGACTCTGGTCAAATTTGGTCACTTAGACATTTGTATGGAAAAATGGCAAAGTAGTGGATATTTCTGATTGCCTGGTAGGCTGTGACATCAAAAAAGATATTTGCAGTTAGCTGAATGGAAGTTTATTAATTCCAAAGGGAAAGGTCATTACTGACCTTTGTTTTGGATGGCTCAGATTCAGTATTTTTATCTTCTTCTCCAGTAAAAGAGCTGTGCTGATTGAAACCAAATTACTTGAGAAGCCTCTATGGGGATGAGGCAATTAAACATTATTTGTGGTATTGTTGTCATATGACCAAGATGGGCACCTTGCCTGTACATGGTCTCTGGTGAGCGTAGTGGTCCATGGGCCTCTTGTTCATTTTTCACTGTTTGTAAATTTGATGTATCGTCAAAAAATTACTTATATTCTCTGTTTGTTATATTTCATTTAGCTAAACATTATTAATGTGTGTCAGAAATTACGTAACACACGTCTTCACATCATTCAGATGTTGATGACATCACTTTTAGTACCTACGCAACATAAAGAATGCATGCCATGCCAGACGAGCCTAGCAACTGCAGACATTATTTGAATGCTAATTTCAAGTAAACCGTTTGATAAAGAAACATTCCAAGCTGCTTTTCAGGTGCAAACTCTAAGTTTACACCCAATATTATACCCAGTTAACATGCTGAACACCTAAATTGACGCAAAATCACCATGAAAAAAGTTTGTTCCGTGTGGTGACGGCTAACACTTTGAAATTACATTAATAATTACAGTTTAAAGAATGTAAGAAACAGATAATATTAATTTGATTTTCAGTGTATGATACACTGAGAATCCACAAGTGAAAATACTTCTTTTGATGTTCACGAGTGAAATAAAAATCAATCTTACACTGAAAAACTTAAATATCCTCTATATATTTCATTTCAAGCATGTGTAAGTATTGTTTATAGTATAATAGAACTTTTAAAGCTCAAGTAATGTTAGTTGGAAATCATTTAGGTATTGTTGTATTTTGTTCCATGCTTTTGTAACTTTTGTTTTATAGAATTTTCAAAGCTCAGGTCTTTTTTACCGGGTCTAGAACTTTTCTTCTATAGATTTTTTTTCTGGTGTCAGACCTCATTATTTGAGCCAGGTCATTAGAAAAGGGTCATTGTGATATAAACTGTTATTATATACCCAGAAAATGTCCCGTTCACTTTGTACAGAAGTTACCGGTCAATATTTTTCCATATTGCCCATAGTCAAGTTCATATTGCCCGTAGATAAGCAGTCACATTCACAATGGAACACTTTCAAATTTTTCCATTTCGATACAAACAATCGGCGGCCATTTTGACGTGTGTATCGACTGTAAGAATGTAAAACGAAACGAACATAGGCTGTGATAAAGTGTATGAAGTGCATTTTATGCTAGCAAATATGACCTACCTGCAATCTGTTTTGACTTTCAATAATTTCTTTTAGGAAATCAGGAGTATTTTGAAAGAAATATAACACTCTTTGGAAAAAATGGCGTCCTGCACTGGGAAACGTCAATGTTTGTAATGACGTCACATTTATGGTCATTTTTCTATAGAATCTAAATATTTTTTGGATCCATCTTGAAACCCTGTTATATCAAAACTGTGTTATAATGCACAGTGTTATAATGAGGTTGTGGTGTATATACACTTTTGTCCGGGTTTATATAACATTTGTTTTACTAAAACAGTTTCTGCTTCAGACCCAAACAATAGTGTTACAAAGAGGTTGTAGTTTAGTACATTGTATTGTAGTGTGAAAGGGTCCTTTAAGGAGTTTGAGTACTAAACTTAAAAGTTAGTCAATGGTGGTTTGCTTTACTTCAGCACTTAAACCACTCTGTGGGGCATACACAGACAGAAGGGTAACCAAGCACTGGCCGACCACAAGCTTCACCACAATGATTCTGTCTGAGACTCTTTGCACTTCAAAAACTTTCTCTATCCACTCTTCTGCCACAAAAACTCCTACACGAGCAGTGCCTTTATCATTTCCAGACCAGTAGAGCTTATACTTGGTGTCCTTGCCCTTGATCATGCGGCAGTTTCCACCATGGTAACTGGTCTCCTGGACACAACATAAAAAGTTGATGACATCACTTTTAGTACCTACGCAACATAAATAATGCATGCCATGCCAGACGAGCTTAGTAACTGCAGACATTATTTGATTGCTAATTTCAAGTGCACCATTTGATTAAGTAACATTCCAAGCTGCTTTCCAGGTGCAAACTCTACGTTTACACCCAATATTATACCAAGTTAACATGCTGAACACCTAAATTGACGCAAAATCACCATGAAAAAAGTTTGTTCCGTGTGTCGACGGCTAACACTTTAAAATTACATTAATAATTACAGTTTAAAGCATGTAAGAAACAGATAATTTGATTTTCAGTGTAAGATACACTGAGAAGCCACAAGTGAAAATACTTCTTTTGATGTTCACAAGTGAAATAAAAATCAATCTTACACTGTAAAACTTAAATATCCTCTATATATTTCATTTCAAGCATGTGTAAGTATTGTTTATAGTATAATAGAACTTTTAAAGCTCAAGTAATGTTAGTTGGAAATCATTGGTATTGTTGTATTTTATTCCAAGCTTTTGTAACTATTATTTGTTTTTATAGACTTTTCAAAGCTCAGGTTTTTTTTTACCGGGTCTAGAACTTTTCTTCTGTAGATTTCTATTCTGGTGTCAGACATCATTATTTGAGCCAGGTCATTAGAAAAGGGTCATTGTGATATAAACTATTATTATATACCCAGAAAATATCCCGTTCACTTTGAACAAAAGTTACCGGTCAATATTTTTCCATATTGCCCGTAGTCAAGTTCATATTGCCCTTAAAAAAGCAGTCGCTTTCACAATAAAACTACTTTCAATTTGCCCGCCCATTGGGGCTTGAAGAAATATATGGGCTGCATGATGCTTCCACGCAGAGCTGAAACCGACCCGCACACGAGTACTGGTAAACCGCCTAGAGGATCTAAGCCTGCCCAGGCAAAGCAGTTCGAGTCGGCCTGTCCATGCTTATAAACCCTATTGGTTTCATTGGGTGGCAGGGCTTGAGATGTCAATTCATCTCAATGTTGGGTAAAATTCCCACAAAATTGGAAGCAATGTCTCTAAAATGACCTTTACTGTGTTGATGGGGAAGTTAAACCTCAAATCAAACAAAATCATGATCATCCTCACACAGCTAAGTAATTTCTGGCCCAGTTGTGCCTCTAGTTAAAAGGTTGTCATGAGGCTAAATTTTTTGTTTAATCAAAGCACTGGTCTCCAAGTGTAGGCTTGAAAAAATGGTTCTGAACCAGGATATAGACTATTTCGCATAATACTTAAATTCCAGAACTGTTTGCAAACAGTGTAGACCCTGATCATTGCAGTTCTGTGGTACCTGATGTGGGTCTACACTGTTAGACAAACCAAGTACTTGATTTCATTTATCCCTCACACCCAACACTAATAGTATGGTTTCTGAAAACTACCGATTTCGGAAATTCGAACTCCCAATAATTCGAAGACAATCTGGCGGTCCCTGTCACTTCGAATTATCAAGGTTTGACTGTATATATTTATTAACCCATTTTGTAACAGCAACCCAAAGCAGGTACCCTGGCAAACAGTGCAGGCCCAGATCAAACGCCACAATACACAGCATCTGATCAGGGCCTGCACTGTTTGCAAAAGGTTTAGCCATTTTCCAGATACATTTTGAAGAAAACACAACCTGACACCCCTAAATTTTGAAATGGGCTTATGCTGTATAAAAGGTAGAAGATTCCATTTTGTACAAAATTTGGTTAAATGTTCAGTTCAGCTTGCACATCCATCCACTATGGCAGGAGGTATTGTTTTGTTTTTCTTTGGATAGTCTGGAGACTGTAGAAGACTGATGCATTCAGCAAAGACTCTAATCAGATTTACTAGATACACAGGCTGATCTGAGTCTGTGCTGGTTGCACATCTTATTTTAGGTTTTGTCATACACTGGCTCATATGTTGTTGTTTTTTTAACCCTTTTTGTACTGGAAACCCCTAAAGGGGTAATTGGCAAACAGTGCAGGCCCAGATCAGATGCCGCAGAATGCAGCATCTGATCAGGGCCTCCACTGTTTGCAAGAAGTTCAATCATTTTCCAAATAAATTTTGATGAAAACACATCCTTTAAAATGGACTCCTGCCATATATAAAAAGAAAGATTCCATTTGGTACAAAAAGGGTTACACAATTTGATAGCCCTAAATTTTGAAATGGGCCCTCTCTATAATACATGTAGAATGAAGAAGATTCTATTCAGTTGAAAACAAGGGTCATACAAAAAATGTCATGTATTTTTCGCAGGGAGACAGCTCATCTAATCAAGTTGGTATCAGATTTTTGGTGTTGCTTTTCAAATGCAACTTGCCATTACGATAACACACCCGTGCGACATAGTGCATTTTTCTCACCTCCAAAATGGCTACTTTTCTGATGAAAATCCATCATATTTTTCTTATTTATACTGCAAACATAGGTTGTGGGTGCTCGTTAGAACCGCCTCATTGAGGCGGTTCTAACGAGTACCCACAACCTATGTCTTGGAGCAGAAATAAGTAAAATATGGCATACCCCCTTAAACCCCAGTTTTCTCACTATAAAGTGGGGTTTAGAGGGGTGTTCATTTCACGGACTTGTTCACGTGATGCTACCTTTTTGAGAAAATGACTTGCAAGTACATGTACCTTGTATAGTGTCTTTTAACTAATCTTAGCTAACAGTTAAGGGCCAAATAAATAAGAGTTGTCGGAAGACAACATACATGTAGCTCGCCTTTTGGGGCCTAAGTTGGATGAGGGCAAGTTATCTAGAATGAAATTTTCTTCTGTAAAATAGCCCAACAGACTGCAGCAATTAAAAGAGAACCAGATAAGAACCCCTAAGAACCACTGAAGAAGAAATCTTGTTTTGAGTGTTTTTATTTGAAAAAAAAAAATATACAATTCCAGTTTTGTCCGAAAAAAGTAATTTTCTTGTGTAAAAGAGCTAAACAGACAGCAGCAAATGAAAGAGAACCAAAATGTACCCATAATAAGAACAAATGCGCAAGAAATTCTGTTTCCAAGCCTTTGTGCTGTAAAAAAAAAAAATCTATATTTGATAAAAAAATCTACAAACTTCCAACTGTTTATGTGTTTTTAGTAAAAAAAAAGTGAAAAAAAAAAAAAAAAAAAATCCTTAACCAGAAGTTGAACTCATGACCCTTTGTTCCAGAATCCTGAGCTCAATGCATAACACCACAGAGCTTGCGGGTAAACTTTAACCAAGGGAAATAAGGGAGGTAATACAGAGCAAATAATTAACATCTAAAAAACAACACAGTCTGATTTAAGCCAAAAAACCTGGAAATTGAAGTACAAAAGATCATGTAAAATATTGTTTTTTACCAATTGTTAATTATATTTGAAAATAAATTTGTAAAACATCTCAAAAAAGAGCTTGCAGGTAAACTTAAACCTAATGCCGATGCTGAGGCTGGGGGATATGGCAAGCCAATAGCTCCCCCTTACTTTCGTAAGGCGAGCTAAAAAATATACATGTAGTCTTATTTTCCACCAACAGCTAGGTCTTATGGTAAAGACTGATAAAAAAAAAGCTACAGCTATAAAGTTGCCTTTGGAAATAAAGAACACACAAACAGAAATGAAAATTAAGTATCACATTTTCTGGGCCAGGTTGGCTAGCTTCAGCTATTTAGGCCTGATCAGTGATCCTCGTTAATGTTCCAAGACCTAGAATAGGACAACAGGAGACTATTTGCATGAAATGTCAAATCCTGTTTTCTAGGAAAACTAGAAAAAATATTTCAAAATGTCGTCTGCTGAAAAGTACCCAGCATGCAGAGCGTTGAAGCACAGGAGCTTTACCTTGCATCAGAAATATGATAAAAACATCGGAAAGCCAAAACATTGAGGTTTGCCAAATTGCAAGACAGCGTCAAGTTGCTCATTTACCAGTTCTACATTGTAAGATTTGGATTGAACATTGAAGCAAAGAAAATTTTGATGTGTTGTTGGCTAATTGCTGGAGGCAGATAAACTTGTTTAGAAATGCAATGTAATAATACGCTGAATGTGTATTTTGTGTGTAAGCTGTTAAACAGATGTTTATACATAGTTGTAGGTTCTGTTTGATTTTTATTGCACACAAGAGCTCCAGATACGGAGAAACAAGGTTAGGTCAGAGAAAATTTTTCTTATTAGAAACATGCGCCTACTTACATTGCAAAAAGCAAAGACTCTTGTGAGACTGTGCTTATGTGCAGGCTCACCTATGTGATAAATACCCTTTTCATGAGATGGCTTATATTTACATATTTTTAGCTCACCTGAGCACAAAGTGCTCTAGGTGAGCTATTGTGATTGCTATCTGTTCATTGTCTGTCCATCAACAATTTATTTGAATGACACACGAAACAGCCTGGGAGAAGTTGAAGAAGCTGCTTCCAGCCACCTCTTGTTCAAAACACCCGTGTATAGCTCTTGTGTGCAGAGCGCAATGCTCCATGCCAGTGAGACTTGGCTGTTGACAAAGCCAAACCTCCAACATCTGCAGCGGAATGACAGAGCAATGATCAGACATATCTGTAATGTAAAGCCGCAAAACACTGTCACCGTTAGGCCCAATGAGCTACTTGCATGGCTTAGCAAATGAGGACCTTAAGGAGGGAAGGCTCCACTGGTATAGACACATTGACTGCCACAACGGTGCAGTCAAAACAGCCCATGACACTCGTTTATGGAAAGTGTGGGCCTGGGAGCTCAAAGATGACCTGGAGCCTAACTGTTGGTTTTCTTTTGCTCCAGCATTTCAGTGGTTTCTTGCTGTCGAGTCCTCACCGTTGTCTCACCTCTGTGGTTCTTTGATTTTTTGTGTTCACGGAGATGTTGCACTGATGAGTTAGGAGGCCTTCATGCAGACTGAACAAATTATTTGTCTAAATCGCGACGGAAGTAAGGGCGAGGATTGTGGCCACGTAAAATCGATTTAAGCCCCCCAGTGGAAATCTTTCCACTGACCGTTCCAAGGCGGTTTTTCTGTGGCGATTTATTTATGTTGTTGTTTGTTACTGTGTGTATCACTTGTGTCTTTTAATTTTGGATGGCCATATGGCCATTTTGTGGGAAAGTAACTGTCCTTATGGCCTTCCTCTGTTTAAGTTTCCATTATGGTCTGATCGCTTAATGTTCGTATTTCTTTCCCTTTGGTGTCTTTGATGGGTGGAGTAAGTTAATTGTATCGATTCCTGATCTTTGTTTTACTTCTACTGGAAGCAGCTGACATAGATAGATCCCAGAGAGTGGAAGCTCTCGGCTATTGACCCTCATGATAGACACATTTGGAGATCTGGTGTAAGATCTTCCATGCATGCAGTAAACCAGCTACCTGAAAGGGGGCCCACTTATGCGGATGTTGCCCCTGTACCTGTATGTTAACAAAGATCTGGCAATGATGATGGTGATGATGATGATGATGATATCTCCCTCTTAACCACTGAGAAAATTTTTAAAGTAACTTCAGACAAATGTTCCTGTTATAGCCCTCAACCAAAATTGCTAAAATGGTTCTGCTCGGCTGAACAAAATGTCAACCAAAGCTAAAAATATCAAAACCTTTAAATAACATCTAGACAAATGGCCTGATTTCAAAATAATTTCACAGAAATGTTCCTTTGATGACCTTTATCAAAATTGCTAAAATGCTTCTGCTGGGCTGAACAAAATGGCCACCAGAGATAAAAATAGAAAAAAATCTTTAAACAACATATTTTCCAAGGTGAATGGCCTGATTTCAAAATAATTTCACAGAAATGTTTTTGGGTGATCCTTTCCCAAAATTGGTAAAACGGTTCCACTCGGTTGAACAATATGGAAGCCTGAGCTAAAAATAGAAAAACAAAAACACCTTTAAATGATATCCAGCCTACACTCAGAGATAATTGACTCACCAGTGATGCCATTGTTTTTATTTTACGCTGGCATTTAGACAGGTGTTCCCCTCTTAATAATAGGTGCAAACTGTTCCAGCTGTAGAAATAAAAGGCAGTTGCCATAGTCTTGCACAGAACCATCATCAAATTGATGATCTTCCATGTTATTACTTCATAACTAGAAGCCTCTGTGGTGTAGTGGTTATGCAACTAGCCTCATAAACCAAGGGTTGTGGGTTTGATCCCAGGCTTCTCCAGACTTTAGGATGAGTCTTTAAACTGAGGACCTGTCTCCGTATGACCTTAGTCAAACACACACACACACACACATGCACACACACACGCACACACACACACAAATTACATCATAACTTGGGTGAGCAAATAAGGTCCATCATTGGCCTCTTGTTTTAACCCTTATCCTGCTGAAAACAACAACTAATACCTTTGCAAACCATGCAGATCCAGGTCAGATGGCTTCTGCCATCTAATCTGGATCTACACCGTTGTCCATTAGTGTGAGAATCTGAATCATATCAAGTATTTTGATTGGTTGATAGTCTGAAATAGGTGTGGCAAAAATAAGTTATTCAACAGGATAAGAGTTAAGGTAACCTTAGTTCTGTCACACTCAGCATATGAAGAAATGATGTTAACTTTGTGATTTGTTTTCACTGTGCCACCTGTCCAATTCAAACTTCTTTGTCAAATCCTATTACATGGAAAAGTTTTCATTGTCACCACACCAGAGTAAAAGTCTCCTTTAACCAGACTGGGTATTATTGTATTGACTTCTTAACATAAGGTTATTACCTACCTGCTTTAACTAAATGCATTCAAGCTAAAAGTATTTGTCTCATTAACAAGTAAACTAAGGCCGGCCTCGGTAGCTCAGTCGGATGCGCGTCTGACTGGTGATCAGGAGGATGCGGGTCAACTCTCTTTCATGGAGATTGATCATGAAATTTTTTCTACTGTCATTCTCTCCTGTCTGCTGATTCCTTAAGGGCAGTTGTCAGTTTCTGGCGAAAGAATGTGCACTGTACTGCTTAACCACTAATGTATAAGCCTGCCCAGGAAAAGTGTGGATAGGTAAACTGACCGGCTCAAAAATGACCTAAATAGTGCTGACTGGGCCGTTAAACTCAAATACAAAGTGAAACAAACAAAACAAGTAAACAACAACCTTTTTACAGCACTGTTCTTGGGGTCTAACGCAGGAAAGATGTTGTTAAACAGCCATGGATTAAACAAAGACAAATGTATAGATTAAATGGAAAAATAATCTTTTATATAGTCATTTTTCTGTATGATCTATACATTTTTGGGGGCAATTTTTAGCTGCCCTGAGCCTCCGTCCACTATTATCAAATGTCTTCTTCTCTGAAACCACAGGGCCAGTTCCAATTAAATTTCATATGCAGCCTCCTGGCAATGGGGGAACGAAAGTTTGCAAGTATGATCCAGGTCACATGACCAAGATGGCCGCCATGCCTAAATATGGTAAAATCCTTAAAAAATCTTCTTCTCCAGAACCACTGGGCCAATTGTCTTGAAACTTGGTATGTGACTGAGTACTACCAAGTTTGCAATTATGATGACCCAAGGTTGACCTTGACCTGTTTTCTGCCAAGGTAAAATTTGGTTCCTTAGGCTTTTCAATGGGAAAAGGGTAAAACAATGCATTTTTTGAAAAATATTGTGGTCTATGATATGAGAATAGGTAAAAATGGAATGTCTATGAATGCTTAATGTCAAGGTCATTTGGTGACCTTGAATCAAGGTCACTCAAATTGTAGGCCATTGACATTACAAAATTCATTTTCTCTGAAACCACTGGGCCAATTTCAATTAAATTTTATATGCAGCCTTAGGACAATTGGAAACGATAATTTGTTCGAATGGTCCAGGTTAAATGACCAAGATGGCCGCCATGCCCAAATATGGTAAAAAAACCTTAAAAAATCTTCTTCTCCAGAACCAGTGGGCCGATTGTCTTGAAACTTCGTATGTAGCATTAAATGACTGAGTACTTCCAAGTTTACAAATATGATGACCCTACATTGACCTTGACCTATTTTCTACCAAGGTCAAATTTGGTTCGTTAAGGTTTTGAATGGGAAAAGGGTAAAACAATGTATTTTTCAGAAAATATTGTGGTCTGTGATATATATGCTAAGGGTCAAGGTCATTCATTAACCTTGGCCCAAGGTCACTTGTATTGCAGGTCTATTGACATATTAGAATACATTTTCTCTAAAACCACTGGGCCATTTTCATTTAAATCTTACATGCAGCCTAAGGATTGTATGGGAACAAAAATTTATTCAAATGTTATGATTCACATGACCAAGCTGGCCCCCATGCATGAATATGTTAAAAACCTTAAAACCTTAAAAAGCTTCTGCTCCAGAACTAATGGGCCGATTGTCCTGAAACTTGGTATATAGCATTGGGTGACTGAGTACCAGCAAGTTTACAGCAATGATGATACTAGGTTGACCATGACCTATTTTTACATCAAGGTGGCCACCATGCCCTATTATGGTAAAAACATTAAAAAATCTTCATCTCCGGAATTAGTCGGCTGATTGTCTTGAAACTTGGTATGTAGCATCAGGTAATTGAGTACTACCAAATTTGCACAGGACTCAGGGGAGCGACCAGGACCTCATGGTCCTCTTGTTAAACATTACGATGAGTGTGTGTGTGTGTGAATTCAGGTTAAACGTCCCTTGCAACAATTTTTCAGTCATATCACGATGGTGTCTGGTTGCGACAGGGAGCTCAATGCTCACTTTTATAGTGCTGCCTCACTGAAGTATCATGTCCCAGACACAAGCGAGGAGCAGCTAGTACCATTCTTAATGACTTTAGTATATCGTGGCCCGGGATCGAACCCGTGACCTCCCGTTCCCCGGAGCAGACACTCTACCAACTGAGCTATCGGGCCGGTAAACGTTACAATGAATATTGTTATGGAGACTATGGTGTATAATAACTTCAGGCGAGCAAATCCTTAGCTCGAGATGAGATGGATTTATAGAGATATTCAAGAAGATTGTATTTAGTACTCAAAGAAACAAATGCTGTGGCTATCGTGTATTTAGTACTCAAAGAAACAAATGCTGTGGCTATCGCGGCAGTCTGAGCATATATCCGTAACATTTATTTCTCAGTTCTTAAAGGCATTTATTCTCGTTTATTGAGGACCATCATTGCATTACATAATATTATATAGCCCTCAGTGCTGACTGAAGAGAAGACCCCTGTCCTCAACAGGTAAGAGGCCTCTTGGGGAAAAATCAATAGTTTACTAACTGTTGACTAGAGTGTACCTTATTGATTTTCCCCTTAAGTGCCTTAGTCAACAAGAGCTACTAAGGCTGTCTTTGATCTGCTACAAAGAGTATATGACAGGGGGCAATAAAACAATTATGAGCACACGGTGTATCCTACCTTACAAGAATAAATGCCTTTAACAGCTGATTCAACATTATTTAGGTCATTTTTGAGCTGGTCAGTTTACCTATCCACACTTTTCCCGGGCAGGCTTATGCGTAAGCAGTTAACTAGTACAGTGCACGATCTTTCGCCAGAAACTGACAACTGCCCTTCTTGAATCAGCGGAATGGAGATATTGACCGTAGAAAAGATTTTGTGATAAATCTCCACGAAAGAATGTTGCAGACCCTGGCAGGTATCAAACCTGCGTCCTCCTGATCACCAGTTGACGCACATCTGACTGAGCTACCGAGGCTGGCTACATTTACTGCTCAGTAAAAAAAAAAATTCCAACAGCAAACTGACAATAATTATTTACCTCCCCAAATGATAATTTTGAAGAGATTTATCCCCTAAAATATTACAAATCTGAATGGGAAGGGATATATTTTCAGGACAGGGAAGTTCTACAAAATGCATATATCCGTAACATTTATTTCTCAGTTCTTAAAGGCATTTATTCTCGTTTATTGAGGACCATCATTGCATTACATAATATTATATAGCCCTCAGTGCTGACTGAAGAGAAGACCCCTGTCCTCAACAGGTAAGAGGCCTCTTGGGGAAAAATCAATAGTTTACTAACTGTTGACTAGAGTGTACCTTATTGATTTTCCCCTTAAGTGCCTTAGTCAACAAGAGCTACTAAGGCCGTCTTTGATCTGCTACAAAGAGTATATGACAGGGGGCAATAAAACAATTATGAGCACACGGTGTATCCTACCTTACAAGAATAAATGCTCTTTATTACCTATTATACTACTTCTTATTGAGATTCTTTATATTGGCAAATTCTTTATACAGTAAAATGTTAGGGAACAAATACTGCCATTATAACAAGGGTTTTTTGAACAGATATTTTTAACCCTTTTTGTACTGAATGGAATTTTCCACCTCATATATGGCAGGAGTCCATTACCAAATTTAGGGTTGTCAGGTAGTGTTTTCTTCAAAATTTATTTAGAAATTGGCTGAACTTTTTGCAAACAGTGTAGGCCCTGATCAGACGCCACATTCTTGCACACCAGACAAGGAAATCCGTAATTTTACCCTGGGCTAGAAATTTATGTTCTGACCCTGGTGTTCCAACCCAAAATTGAATATAATCGCTTGTTTGATAAATGCACTGGTTGAATACAACCTCCTATGCGCCATCGTTAAGGTTGACGTCACAGCATGTTAAGTGACGTCAATAAACAGTCCTGTAGTGTCATCATAATATGGCGGATGTCGGTAACTGAAGTGACTGCAGCATTAAAAATCCGCGCTAAGAAATGGAAGGTATGCAAGAAAAAGAATCCTATATCGGTGTGTGGGGTGGATAGGAAAATCCGTTCCCTCGGGATCACTGTCCGGCATCACTCGGCAAGCCTCGTACACTCGGCAAGCCTCGTAATGCCGGACAGTGATCCTTGCGACAGGTTTTTCCATCCACCCCTCACACTCATATAAGATTCTTATATTCTGCGGCGTCTGATCTGGGCCTGTACCAGTTTTTGGGGTTTCTGGTACAAAATGGGTTAATATGATGAATACTTTGTCATTTTCCAGAGCTAATCAGCAGAAGTTTGACCTGGCAATGTCACAAGCTACAGCTGATAAGCAGCAAGCTCTCCGAGAGCTTCAGTATCAAAAAGACATTGAGAAAGCCAAAGCTGTCCAAGATGCAGAGGCAAGAGAGAGAAGATTATCCAAAGAGAAAACCGATGCTTTGACTAGACAGTTTGAAGCTGTTATAAATGACCTTAAGAATGAGATTGAGAAGGACATGAGAGAAATAGAAAGACTGAATGCGACAATCTGTAATAAAGATAAAAATACAGATACTCTGGAGGTGTGTTTGATGGATACTCGGAAAGATTTTCAGGATTTTATAGACACTTTGCCACCATTCCATAAAATGCAAGCAGACTTTTTGATACCTAGAGTTTACTTGGATGAGTTAGAAAAGAAAGGTTATAATGTTCAGCCTCTGAGGCAGCCTGTCACAAAGAAAACAAAGAAAAAGTAATGATTACTAACCCTTCAACCCCTACAAAAAGTCTTTGAGCATACAACAATCTGAGTTTTTAAAATATGTTACAGAGGAAATAAGGCTTGTCATTTTAATGTAAAGCCCAATTTCTCTGAAAAATAAGGGAACAAAAAAAAAAACACTTTGAAAGTGCCGTCTGCTTGTTATGATCAGGAAAGTTAATGGTTGTAGAGGCTTGTCACTTCTGCACCTTGCTTTTGCAGGACTGTCTGCTGTCTACTAGCAGTTTTCTGACAATCCTGCATTGCCCAACTAGCATTTTTGGTTGCATTTCAGTATGCTTTGGAACGAGACTGGCTCATAGCTCCGGCATTAAAAGCTCTATGTCTCATGTGATACTTGATATGAAAGCATTCACTTGATGTGATAGAATGAGGCAGATCAAGTCGCTATAATGATAATGTATATTTTTTTCCAAACATTGCACTACACCACAACCTCTTTATAACACTATTAATGGGGTCCAAACCAGAAACCGTGTTAGTTAAACAACCGTGTTATATCCAAGCAAAAATATATAGATTATATAGAAAAATGACCATTTATGGTCATTTTTCTATATAATCTATACATTTTTGGGATCCATCTTGAAACCGTGTTATATCCATAACCGTGTTATAATGATCCGTGTTATAATGAGGCTGTGGTGTATTTTGTTTTTACAAAAATCTTTGCTTGTGGAAAATTTCATTTCATTATTGGGGCTAGGCAACTATAAATATGGTAAAGTTTGGACTTAAATTGATCAGTTACTGTAAACGTCTGAAAATTTGAACAAGATGGTTTTGGTATCTAGTGCTGCATTGGCAAAGTGCTGAAAAATTGGCATGATCAGAATGTTTGTGCATCTTATCTGGGTCTGCACTGTTGGCCAAGAAACTAGTGTTCCAAAAATTCATTACTATTTAGGTTAACCGTTAAGTGCCAACATGACTTGCTGACGGTATCTTCAAAGTATTTTTTCCAAATTTACAGTCAAAATAAGGATTGACGATTCACATGAAATGTCGAACCTTATTTTCTGTGAAAAATAAGAGCAAAAGTTATGGAATTGTCTTTGGTGTTTTAGCATTTACCACAACCTCTGATTAACGATTTACTTGAAATAAGGGAAATAATGTTGAAAAGGCTGTAAAACCAAAAAAAGAAAAAAAAAAGATTAACCTTTACCACTCTCTGGAATAATTCAGCAGACTACAAATTGTTTAAGAAATAGATCGGCTCTAGCTGTGATTTGTTGAATAATAAATCACAGTTTGGAGGTCAGTTGTAAAGTAGATAAAATCACGAGCACGTAGCGCGCGTGATTTGTCTACTTACAACTGACCGACAAACTGTGATTTATTACTCAACAAATCACAAACTAGAGCTGATCTATTTCGATTCTAACACGCTGAAAATCGGCAATAATGCTGTTGTTTCCTTCAAAATCTCACAACTTTTCGCCATTGTTAGAAGAAATCCTGCTAAAATTATCAACTGAAACACAAGCATTTATATCCTTTTCTAACGTTTTCGATGCGAGAAAATGACGTTACACCATCTAACGTCAAGGAAATCGACTAGTGACATCATAAATTTGCAGTTTTTAATGACGTCACTCGTCACGCTCTTCCTTGTCGTGACTTGTTGTAGAATAAAACACAGTTATTTTCCATTGCCTATATAGGCGCGCTGTGTTAGAATGATATTTTTCTAATTTTTCCCAGACAACAGGATTTGACATCTCATGCAGATGCTTGAAAAATGTGAACCCTTGAAACACCCGGAGAATTCCAAAACAGATGACAGTCCATTTTTTAAATTATTTTTCAAACAAAGTAAGCCTTGACATTTCCTGTTAATCTCGAAGCCAAGCAGATGATCCACATGTAACGTCAAGACATATTTCTCAGAGAAAAAGGGATAAATTACTTTCATCACGTGAACAAGTCCGTGAAATAAAGACGCCCCTAAACCCCACTTTATATAGAGAAAACTGGGATTTATGGGGGTAAACAACATTTTCCTTATTTCTGCTCCAAGACATAGGTTTTGGGTACTCGTTAGGCCGTTCTAACGAGCACCCAAAACCTATGTTTGGTGTATAAATGAGAAAATTATCACAAATTTTCATAATAAAATTACCTTTTTCGAGTTATGAAATAATATACTATACCATACGGATGGGTTATCGTAATGTGAAAATGTTGTCTGCCTGGGGCCAGTTGTTCAAAACTAACGACGTTGTTAGTTAACGTATCGTTAAAACTTTGATCATTAAATATGGCAAATATGCTGAAATTTTTGCCGAAAAAATGTGAGCAGCTTTTGCGGACGCAAAAGCTGCTCACATTTTTTAAGCAAAAATAACAAAATTTAAGATATTGTACTTGCTAGAAGAGTTAACAATATGACCACTAACGAGCTCGTTAAGCCAACAATGCTTTGAACAACTGGCCCCTGGTGTTTGAAGGGTTAATATTGCCATTGACAAGGAGCTTATGATGAGCTCTTGCATTGATTAGTGTTTTAATGTAGTCTCTAGATTTTGCATTTTGTTATTTGTCTTGGAAAAATATGTTTGACTTTTCCCCAGCACAGAATTGTCTATCGCAACTATTAATAATGTTAACATTCATGGTCAGTTGATCTTTTAGAATGCATAATATTGTTTCATACTACATAACCTCTTTATAATACTATTCTTTATAACACAGTTTTGGATAGATGGATCCCAAAAATGTATTGGTTATATAGAAAAATGACCATAAATGGTCATTTTTCTATATAATCTATACATTTTTGCTGGCCTCGGGAGCTCAGTCGGATGCTCGTCTGACTGGTGATTAGGACGCGGGTTCGTGGAGATTGATCATGAAATCTTTTCTAGTCATTCTTCCCCTTCCGCTGATTCAAGAAGGGCAGCTGTCAGTTTCTGGCGAAAGAATGAGCACTGTACTGGTTAACCGCTTACCTATAAGCCTGCCCAGGAAAAGTGTGGATAAGTAAACTGACTGGCTCAAAAATGATCTAAATAGTCTTGACTTGGCTGTTATACAAACAAAAACAAACAAACAAATTGTTTGGTTATAACAGTTGTTTAACTAATATGGTTTCTGCTTTCGACCCCAATGATAGTGTTATATTGATGTTGATGTGTATTAGAAATCTCTTAAGATATTCATTGTGTCCAGCAACATACCCAACATTTTCAAAAATAATTACTGGTATTCAGATGTAAACTCAAATCTCATGCCATGTACTAGGGAGTTGTTTTCTTTTTTTTCTTCCACCAAGTTATCTTACAGGTTAGTTTGGAGTTTAATGGCCATTTAACACTATAATGTCATAACTAGATGTTCAATTCACTTTACCACACTTTTCCTAGGCAGGCTTATATTAAGCAGAATTTTGTCATTTTGTCATGCAACCATGTGGCTGTTGGTAAACAGTGTAGGTCAGAATTAGTCACTAAAGAATGCAACATCTGATCTTGGCTTACACTATACCTATAGGTTGTTGAAGTGGTAACAAATCCAGTCAGTTTGGTTTCTAACAGAAATCAGAATAGTGAAAACCTCTGACAGCCTCCTTGTTATGTCTGTTCTCAAACATTTTGCCATTGCAAAGGATTTGCCACAATAAAGGTTTTATAAAAGGTAAGTCAAGCCTTTTCCTTTAATACTCCAAGAAACAAATGTTGTGGACATTTTGTGGTGATACTAACAAATGTGCACATTTTTTTCTTGGTGAATTAATACAATATTCTTGATTATTTCCATTAATTTGTCTCATATTGAGGCAAGGATTATTTCCATAGATATTTTTGTTACGACAAGGTATGTCATTACAATGTGTTTTGTCGTTTTATTGAATGTTGGTACAAGAGGGTTGTCTATACATGCTAATATTTGGCAAAGGTCTAAGAATTTACAAGTGTACCAGTTCTTGAATGTTACTTGAAGTTCTAAACACAAGTTGTGAATTTTGTACTATCACATGAAAAAAAAAAAATGTGAGAAAGTGGCAAACCAACATTTTTATGTGTTTCATTTGTATTTTGTAAATAGTTTTGTACACCTCAACCTCTTTATAACACTTCTGTTTGGGTCCGAAGCAGAAACCATGTCATTAGTTAAACAATCATGTTACCATTACGATAACACACCCGTGCGACATAGTGCTTTTCTTCACATCTCCAAAATGGCCATTTTTCTGATGAAACTCCGTGATATTTTTCATATAAATACTGCAAAGATAGGTTATGGGTGCTCGTTAGAACCGCCGCCTCATTGAGGCGGTTCTAACGAGTACCCACAACCTATGTCTTTGAGTAAAAATAATAAAAATAATGCATACCACCGTAAACCCCAGTTTTCTCTATATAAAGTAGGGTATAGGGGGTCTTCATTTCACGGACCTGTTTACCTGATGATAGCCAAACAAAAATCTATAGATTATATAGAAAAAAGATAATTTGTGGTCACTTTTCATTATGATCTCTACATTTTCTGAATTATGCCGTAATGATCCGAAGTTTTGGGACAGATAGACCTAAGCAAAACAGTGCAGACCCAGATCAGACCATTTGCCATTTCATCTCCACTTTTTGGACACCTTGCTGGATTGATAAACAAACTTGTTGAAATTTTTGGAGAATTGCAAGTCCTCAAAGTGTCCATATTTTTAGGATTTTTACGGCACATTAGATTATATTGAAACACAACCATTTATGGTCATTTTTCTATATAATCTGTATACATTCTTGTGATCTGTGTTAAAACAGTGTTTTAGCCAAACTGTGTTAAAATGTGAACAGTGTTATGAGACGGTTTAGGTGTATGTTGGGTAGTGATGTATGTAGAACAAAGAATATATATTTATAGGCATTTTATACCAGTATTTACTCAGATATTAATATTTTGTTACTTGTTGAGGAACTATTGCTTATTCTTCTTGTGCACTTGTTGATCAAAAATACACAGATAAAATCTTTTGGATTTCTTCTTTATAAAAACCCACCCACTTTAATTAATGACAGATTCTAATTTCTATCTGTCATTCTATGCCAGCATACACATTTTCAGGATGCCAATGACTTTCACTGCCATAGAAGTGTGACTCCGCACAAAATGTAGTCCGGCTTATATTCAGTTTTAGATGCAGTTTCACTCAAATGAAACTTTTGTGCATTTTCTCGTGCATGTTTGTATACATGCATTGGTTGAAGTTGAAAAATTCCATGAATGATCAGATGACACATGCTTTTTAAAAAAACATAAATGGATATCTATGAAGTGTCGGCTGAACAAGAGTGTTATTTATCCTTAAAACATCAAACTAAATTTTAAAGCAGACAACTTTCAGATTTTTCCTTGTTTTTTAAAGAAGATCAGATTCGGCATTGAATATGAATCAGCTTCATGCAGATGAATTGCAAGAAATGTGAAGTCACGTTTTCTGTTACGAAATATAAAAAAAAAAAAAAAAAAAAAATTACATATGCTACTGTAAAATTAGGCAGGTTAAGCCTTCACCCCAGAGTTTCTGAAATACAGTTTTCCACCACCGAATTTGGACATTTTCATTCTACTGCATGTAGATAAGATGGATAGACAATAATCTTCAACAGGACGGCAAACTATGTAGACCCATTATGAGTCATCTTATCAGTATCTACACTGTTTGCCATCCTGTTAATGATTTGATTTTGACTAAATTCCATTGTTTACAAGACTGAGCATGTCCAAATTTAAAGATGGAAGGGTCTATTTTAGAAATGTAGGAGTGAAAGGCCTAAAAGTAGAAATATGACCTTGATTTCACATGAGTGTTCATTTGTTATTGAATTTATTGAAGGAGCTGGGAAAAATAATAAGGTACGAGGCTTGGCGAGCATCTTACCAGTTTTCCTAACGAGTTTAAAAAATTCAGTAAATGAACACGAATGTTTGATTCTGTTCATCACATTACATGTATGCAGGAAGATAATACTTGCAAATCCTAAATGTCTCTCTTAGACCGCAATGCCATTTCTAAACCTGACAAGTAATTTGGTTGCAATGAAAAAAAAACTTCCTATGTTTTTAGCTCACCTGAGCCGAAGGCTCATGTGAGGTATTAGTATACCACGAGCCGGCGTCCGTCGTCGTCGTCCGTCGTCCACACTTTCAAAGAAGTATATCTCCGGAACCAGTGGGCCAATCTTGATCAAATTTCATGTGAAGCATTATCAGGTAGGGGGAAAGGCTGCATACTGTTTTTGGGCAGATCGGATTGGAACTCTGGTTGCCACGGCAACAAATAGCTCCAATAGACTTAACATAGGAAAAAGTTTGTCATCACTCTAGCTCCGTCAATTTTTTTCTGATCGTCTTTATTCTTGCAGATAACGAGGACAGGCATGAAATCTCGATCAAGTTCGATTTTGGGCTGAATCGGATTATTCACTCAGGAGTTACGTGCCCTTGAGCGTTAGGAAAAAGCTTGTCATCACTCTAGCTCCGTCAATTTTTTTCTGATCGACTTCATTCTTGCAGATAACGAGGACAGGCATGAAATCTCGATCAAGTTCGATTTTGGGCTGAATCGGATTATTCATTCAGGAGTTACGTGCCCTTGAGCATTGAAAAAATTGCCTATTGACTTAACATGGGGAGAATGTTGTCATCACCGTAGCTGCTTCAATTATTTTCAGATTGGCTTTATTCTTGCAGATAACCAGCACAGCCATGAAATCTCGGTCAAGTTCGATAACTGGCAGAATCGGATCATTCACTTAGGAGTTACCTGCCCTTGTGTGTTTTTGCATTAGGGTTAATGGGAATTTCAAAAATGTATATCTTAAAGACTACTTGGCCAACTTTGATCAAATTTCATGTGTCGCATTATTGGGCAAGTGGAAAGGCTTCATTAGGTTTTCAGGCAGATCTGAGTGGAACTCTGGTTGCCATGGCAACATCTAGCTCCCATAGACTTCACATAGGAAAAAGCTTGTCATCACTCTAGCTCCGTCAATTTTTTTCTGATCGACTTCATTCTTGCAGATAACCAGTACAGGCATAAAATCTCGGTGAAGTTCGATTTTGGGCCGAATCAGATAATTCACTCAAGAGTTACGTCCCCTTGAGCGCCCGAAAAATTGCCTATCGACTTAACATGGGGAAAATGTTGTCATCACTGTAGCTGCTTCAATTTTGTTTGTTTGTTTGTTTGTTTGTTTGAATTGAGGTTTAACGTCCCCGTCAACACTGTAAAGGTCATTTTGGAGACGTTGCTTCCAATTTTGTGGGACTTTTACCCAACATTGAGATGAAATGACATCTCAAGCCCTGTTGCCCAATGAAACCAATTCAATTTTGTTCGGATTGGCTTCATTCTTACAGATAACCAGCACAGCCATGAAATCTCGGTCAAGTTCGATAATTGGCAGAATCGGATCATACACTTAGGAGTTACCTGCCCTTGTGCATTTTGCATAAGGGTGTATGTGAATTTCAAAAATGTATATCTTGAAGACTACTTGGCCGACTTTGATCAAATTTCATGTGTAACATTATTGGGCAAGTGGAAAGACTGCATAAGGTTTTCATGCAGATCTGAGTGGAACTCTGGTTACCATGGCAACATATAGCTCCCATAGACTTAACATAGGAAAAAGCTTGTCATCACTCTAGCTCCGTCAATTTTTTTCTGATCCACTTCATTCTTGCAGATAATAAGGACAGGCATAAAATCTCGGTTAAGTTCGAGCCGTCGTCCGTCGTCGTCGTCCGTCGTCATCGTCCGTCGTCCACACTTTCAAAGAAGTATATCTCCGGAACCAGTGGGCCAATCTTGATCAAATTTCATGTGAAGCATTATCAGGTAGGGGGAAAGGCTGCATACTGTTTTCGGGCAGATCGGATTGGAACTCTGGTTGCCACGGCAACAAATAGCTCCCATAGACTTAACATAGGAAAAAGTTTGTCATCACTCTAGCTCCGTCAATTTTTTTCTGATCATCTTCATTCTTGCAGATAACGAGGACAGGCATGAAATCTCGATCAAGTTCGATTTTGGGCTGAATCGGATTATTCACTCAGGAGTTACGTGCCCTTGAGCGTGAGAAAAAAGCTTGTCATCACTCTAGCTCCGTCAATGCACGACTTCATTCTTGCAGATAACGAGGACAGGCATGAAATCTCAATCAAGTTCGATTTTGGGCTGAATCGGATTATTCACTCAGGAGTTACGTGCCCTTGAGCGTTGAAAAAATTGCCTATTGACTTAACATGGGGAGAATGTTGTCATCACCGTAGCTGCTTCAATTATTTTCAGATTGGCTTTATTCTTGCAGATAACCAGCACAGCCATAAAATCTCGGTCAAGTTCGATAACTGGCAGAATCGGATCATTCACTTAGGAGTTACCTGCCCTTGTGTGTTTTTGCATTAGGGTTAATGGGAATTTCAAAAATGTATATCTTAAAGACTACTTGGCCAACTTTGATCAAATTTCATGTGTCGCATAACTGGGCAAGTGGAAAGGCTTCATTAGGTTTTCAGGCAGATCTGAGTGGAACTCTGGTTGCCATGGCAACATCTAGCTCCCATAGACTTCACATAGGAAAAAGCTTGTCATCACTCTAGCTCCGTCAATTTTTTTCTGATCGACTTCATTCTTGCAGATAACCAGTACAGGCATAAAATCTCGGTGAAGTTCGATTTTGGGCCGAATCAGATAATTCACTCAAGAGTTACGTCCCCTTGAGCGCCCGAAAAATTGCCTATCGACTTAACATGGGGAAAATGTTGTCATCACTGTAGCTGCTTCAATTTTGTTCGGATTGGCTTCATTCTTACAGATAACCAGCACAGCCATGAAATCTCGGTCAAGTTCGATAATTGGCAGAATCGGATCATACACTTAGGAGTTACCTGCCCTTGTGCATTTTTGCATAAGGGTTAATGTGAATTTCAAAAATGTATATCTTGAAGACTACTTGGCCGACTTTGATCAAATTTCATGTGTAACATTATTGGGCAAGTGGAAAGACTGCATAAGGTTTTCATGCAGTTCTGAGTGGAACTCTGGTTACCATGGCAACATATAGCTCCCATAGACTTAACATAGGAAAAAGCTTGTATTCACTCTACATGTAGCTCCGTCAATTTTTTTCTGATCGACTTCATTCTTGCAGATAATAAGGACAGGCATAAAATCTCGGTTAAGTTCGATTTTGGGCAGAATCGGAATATTGACCTCGGAGTTACGTGACCTTGAGCAACAAAAAATTTGCCCATAGACTTAACATAGGGAAAATGTTGTGACTACGATAGCGACTTGAATTTTTTTCAGAGCAGCTTCAAACTTGCAGGTAACGAGGACAGACATAAAATCACGGATAAGTTCGATTTTGGGCCGAATCGGATTATTTGCCTTGGAGTTACCTGTCCTTGAGCATAAAAAAATACGTTGTGACCACGATAGCAACTTTATTTTTATTCATATCAGCTTCAAACTTGCAGATAACAAGGACAGGCATAAAATCTCGGTTAAGTTCAATTTTGGGCCAATCGGAATATTGACCTCGGAGTTACGTGACCTTGAGCGACAAAAAATTTGCCCATAGACTTAATTAGGGAAAATGTTGCGACTACGATAGCGACTTGAATTTTTTTCAGATCAGCTTCAAACTTGCAGGTAACGAGGACAGACATAAAATCTCGGTTAAGTTCGATTTTGGGCCGAATCGGAATATTTGCCTTGGAGTTACCTGCCCTTGAGCATAAAAAAATACGTTGTGACCACGATAGCAACTTTATTTTTATTCATATCAGCTTCAAACTTGCAGGTAACGAGGACAGGCATAAAATCTCGGTTAAGTTCGATTTTGGGCCGAATCGGAATATTGACCTCGGAGTTACTTGACCTTGAGAGACAAAAAAATTTGCCCATAGACTTTACGTAGGGAAAATGTTGTGACAGAAATAGCGACTTGAATTTTTAGCTCACCTGAGCCAAAGGCTCCAGTGAGCCGATAGTATACCAAGGCTCCGGAGTCCGTCGTCTGTCGTCCGTCCATCCGTCGTCCACACTTTCAATGAAGCATATCTCAGAAGGCAGTCGACCAATCTTGTTTAAATTTTATGTGTAGCACCATTGGGCAAGGGGAAAGGCTGCATTAGGTTTTGGAGCTAGTCTGGTTCATTTGTTCCTTCATTCTTCTTTTTCTCCATATAGAGATAATAGACCAATGTTAAATTTTTAATCAAAGATTTCTCAGGAACTATAAAAGCTAGAAGCATCAAATTTGGTATTCAATAGAATAATGATGACTTATTTTGTGTAAGAGACATTGGGCTTTCTCAGCTTATTTGTTCATCTGTTCTTTCATTCTTCTTTCTCTCCATTTTGACCAATGTTAAATTTTCGTCAAAGATTTCTCAGGAACTATAGAAGCTAGAAGTCTCAAACTTGGAATGCAATGCAATAATCATGACTTATATCCTGTAAGGGTCAATGGGCTGGATTCTATTAGCAGATTTAGTAGTCAAAATAAGGATTGACGATTCACATGAAATGTCGAACCTTATTTTCTGTGAAAAATAAGAGCAAAAGTTATGGAATTGTCTTTGGTGTTTTAGCATTTACCACAACCTCTGATTAACGATTTACTTGAAATAAGGGAAATAATGTTGAAAAGGCTGTAAAACCAAAAAAAGAAAAAAAAAAGATTAACCTTTACCACTCTCTGGAATAATTCAGCAGACTACAAATTGTTTAAGAAATAGATCGGCTCTAGCTGTGATTTGTTGAATAATAAATCACAGTTTGGAGGTCAGTTGTAAAGTAGATAAAATCACGAGCACGTAGCGCGCTCCGTTCAAAAATGTATATCTTGAAGACTACTTGGCCGACTTTGATCAAATTTCATGTGTAACATTATTGGGCAAGTGGAAAGACTGCATAAGGTTTTCATGCAGATCTGAGTGGAACTCTGGTTACCATGGCAACATATAGCTCCCATAGACTTAACATAGGAAAAAGCTTGTCATCACTCTAGCTCCGTCAATTTTTTTCTGATCCACTTCATTCTTGCAGATAATAAGGACAGGCATAAAATCTCGGTTAAGTTCGAGCCGTCGTCCGTCGTCGTCGTCCGTCGTCATCGTCCGTCGTCCACACTTTCAAAGAAGTATATCTCCGGAACCAGTGGGCCAATCTTGATCAAATTTCATGTGAAGCATTATCAGGTAGGGGGAAAGGCTGCATACTGTTTTCGGGCAGATCGGATTGGAACTCTGGTTGCCACGGCAACAAATAGCTCCCATAGACTTAACATAGGAAAAAGTTTGTCATCACTCTAGCTCCGTCAATTTTTTTCTGATCATCTTCATTCTTGCAGATAACGAGGACAGGCATGAAATCTCGATCAAGTTCGATTTTGGGCTGAATCGGATTATTCACTCAGGAGTTACGTGCCCTTGAGCGTGAGAAAAAAGCTTGTCATCACTCTAGCTCCGTCAATGCACGACTTCATTCTTGCAGATAACGAGGACAGGCATGAAATCTCAATCAAGTTCGATTTTGGGCTGAATCGGATTATTCACTCAGGAGTTACGTGCCCTTGAGCGTTGAAAAAATTGCCTATTGACTTAACATGGGGAGAATGTTGTCATCACCGTAGCTGCTTCAATTATTTTCAGATTGGCTTTATTCTTGCAGATAACCAGCACAGCCATAAAATCTCGGTCAAGTTCGATAACTGGCAGAATCGGATCATTCACTTAGGAGTTACCTGCCCTTGTGTGTTTTTGCATTAGGGTTAATGGGAATTTCAAAAATGTATATCTTAAAGACTACTTGGCCAACTTTGATCAAATTTCATGTGTCGCATAACTGGGCAAGTGGAAAGGCTTCATTAGGTTTTCAGGCAGATCTGAGTGGAACTCTGGTTGCCATGGCAACATCTAGCTCCCATAGACTTCACATAGGAAAAAGCTTGTCATCACTCTAGCTCCGTCAATTTTTTTCTGATCGACTTCATTCTTGCAGATAACCAGTACAGGCATAAAATCTCGGTGAAGTTCGATTTTGGGCCGAATCAGATAATTCACTCAAGAGTTACGTCCCCTTGAGCGCCCGAAAAATTGCCTATCGACTTAACATGGGGAAAATGTTGTCATCACTGTAGCTGCTTCAATTTTGTTCGGATTGGCTTCATTCTTACAGATAACCAGCACAGCCATGAAATCTCGGTCAAGTTCGATAATTGGCAGAATCGGATCATACACTTAGGAGTTACCTGCCCTTGTGCATTTTTGCATAAGGGTTAATGTGAATTTCAAAAATGTATATCTTGAAGACTACTTGGCCGACTTTGATCAAATTTCATGTGTAACATTATTGGGCAAGTGGAAAGACTGCATAAGGTTTTCATGCAGTTCTGAGTGGAACTCTGGTTACCATGGCAACATATAGCTCCCATAGACTTAACATAGGAAAAAGCTTGTATTCACTCTACATGTAGCTCCGTCAATTTTTTTCTGATCGACTTCATTCTTGCAGATAATAAGGACAGGCATAAAATCTCGGTTAAGTTCGATTTTGGGCAGAATCGGAATATTGACCTCGGAGTTACGTGACCTTGAGCAACAAAAAATTTGCCCATAGACTTAACATAGGGAAAATGTTGTGACTACGATAGCGACTTGAATTTTTTTCAGAGCAGCTTCAAACTTGCAGGTAACGAGGACAGACATAAAATCACGGATAAGTTCGATTTTGGGCCGAATCGGATTATTTGCCTTGGAGTTACCTGTCCTTGAGCATAAAAAAATACGTTGTGACCACGATAGCAACTTTATTTTTATTCATATCAGCTTCAAACTTGCAGATAACAAGGACAGGCATAAAATCTCGGTTAAGTTCAATTTTGGGCCAATCGGAATATTGACCTCGGAGTTACGTGACCTTGAGCGACAAAAAATTTGCCCATAGACTTAATTAGGGAAAATGTTGCGACTACGATAGCGACTTGAATTTTTTTCAGATCAGCTTCAAACTTGCAGGTAACGAGGACAGACATAAAATCTCGGTTAAGTTCGATTTTGGGCCGAATCGGAATATTTGCCTTGGAGTTACCTGCCCTTGAGCATAAAAAAATACGTTGTGACCACGATAGCAACTTTATTTTTATTCATATCAGCTTCAAACTTGCAGGTAACGAGGACAGGCATAAAATCTCGGTTAAGTTCGATTTTGGGCCGAATCGGAATATTGACCTCGGAGTTACTTGACCTTGAGAGACAAAAAAATTTGCCCATAGACTTTACGTAGGGAAAATGTTGTGACAGAAATAGCGACTTGAATTTTTAGCTCACCTGAGCCAAAGGCTCCAGTGAGCCGATAGTATACCAAGGCTCCGGAGTCCGTCGTCTGTCGTCCGTCCATCCGTCGTCCACACTTTCAATGAAGCATATCTCAGAAGGCAGTCGACCAATCTTGTTTAAATTTTATGTGTAGCACCATTGGGCAAGGGGAAAGGCTGCATTAGGTTTTGGAGCTAGTCTGGTTCATTTGTTCCTTCATTCTTCTTTTTCTCCATATAGAGATAATAGACCAATGTTAAATTTTTAATCAAAGATTTCTCAGGAACTATAAAAGCTAGAAGCATCAAATTTGGTATTCAATAGAATAATGATGACTTATTTTGTGTAAGAGACATTGGGCTTTCTCAGCTTATTTGTTCATCTGTTCTTTCATTCTTCTTTCTCTCCATTTTGACCAATGTTAAATTTTCGTCAAAGATTTCTCAGGAACTATAGAAGCTAGAAGTCTCAAACTTGGAATGCAATGCAATAATCATGACTTATATCCTGTAAGGGTCAATGGGCTGGATTCTATTAGCAGATTTAGTAGTCAAGTCTGTGAATTGTTAAAACTTAAGTTCCTCAGGTGAGCGGTTTAGGCTCATTGAGCCTCTTGTTTTTTTTGTATTTTTTTTTTCAATATTTTGCCAATAGTAAAATTATACATGAGATTTTATTCACACAAAAAAAATCCAGTATTTGAACAAGGAAAAGATATTTTTGTAAAATGTTGGTTGATTCTCATCTAACAAAGCAAATCAGTATTTTGACATCATCTGTGCTGACATATATGTGATGTAACCAGTCACGAGGATGGTCGAGCCAATTTAAATAATAATATGGCGATGCTTTAGTAAGTTTTCCATCACTGCTCTGCTTTCAGTGATGCTCAAATGTTTGCTTGGAAATACTGTAGGGGATGATGGACAGGCATGTTGGTAAATAGTTACTTGGAACTTTCTTCCATGAACAGGGACTGCATATAAGTTTATTCTACCTGAAACACTGAAATGTGCTGGGGATTCAGCTTGGACAGAGCCTGAAATTGAGAGAAAACATCACCACGCTTCCGCTGGAAACATTTGTCGAGGTTCGAATTGTATACAGTGAACATTTTCAGGAGTATATAATTTCTTAACATTTCCTTATATTGAATAAAAGCCACTTCACACTTGATGGACAGTCCGGGACACAACCGTAAGCTTGTCTTTGTATAACTCCACTTCATACTCAGTATTACAAAGTTTCACCAAATATGTTGTTCCAAACCCTCAGAACACTGATGCAATTACTACTGCAACCTGTGCCGTCTATTGTGACAAATTCTCAGACTTCCTTTTCTTTGTTTGTATTTTTTGACAGCGAGTGGTAATACTGTGATGCAACTTTTATTTGCACATTTAATCCACAAGTGTATCACCGAAAATAATGCATGGCTTTATACCAGGGCTCGAGAAAATATGGATCCATCATTTGGGATCCCTACTATACAAAGGACATAAACGCCCTGGAAAGAATACAGAGACTTGCTGCAAGATTCATCATGAAGGACTACTCCTCGAGAGAAGATGGCTGTGTCACCCGTATGCTGCAGGAGCTACAACTGGACACTCTACAAGGCCGACGAACTCAGGCAAGACTTATATTCATCTTCAAAATCATCCGGGGTATGGTGCCGGCAATCGACAAGACAAGTTATCTGACACCTATTGTTAATAAAAGACGAATCAAACCCAAAAAGACAAAGACAGTGTTACTCTGAATATAGTTGAGAAATTTAGTGTGAACCACGAAGACTGTTACAAAGTGCCAATTGCAAACACCCTTCAATACAAACAATCAATTTTCGTTAAGGCAGTGCAGGATTGGAACAATCTGGACAGTTCTGTTATCCGCGCAGAAAAGGTAGAGGGCTTTAAGAAGGCTCTCTCCAGTCGCGACTAGGCGACCTAATCCAACTCCGTTGCGCCTATGCCAGAATTGGCCCTGCAACGTACTTATACAGACAGACAGACAGAGGTTTGTCTGTTCCGGACCGTTTTGGCTTCCATAAACCGATTTTGACTTCAGAAGAAGATTAAAAAATTGGTCCATAATTCAATAACATTTTAAAAAATCGGTTCGAAAATTTACACTAAATCATTGTTGTAAAAACAAGCTGACCATTTGCCACTGATAATCCAAGCATGAATACAAAAAACGCCTGCAGCACAAGGTGTTAGACTGGTTCATTATCTAACTAGGTGAAAATCGGACAAGTCCACGTCGGGTTCTTTGATCTTATCGCAGCGAAATTTGACCCGTGTGTCAAAATTATTAAACCTTGAACACTTGCCTCAGGCGTTATCGGCAAGCTGGCAAGGTGAGAAAATTGGGTCAATCAATGCAGGACATACGCTAGTTTGTTTACACAAGTCATTAATTTATGGCTTACTATAGAACCAGTATTTGAATATAAAAATTTTTTTTTTCACAGGGCGCAATTTTCAATACACACCTGTCATGTCTGAATGTTAAGCCTTCGAGAGAAAATGCCTTTTTTTCACCCATTCTAAACGCTATTTTTATTAAAGAAATGTGCTCCATTGAAACCAATAACATAAACCATGTGTGTATTACGCCCTTGAATGAATTAAAATGAAACGGCACAACGTCATTTTCCGATCACTTGGCTTCAATATTGGTCACCATTTGTAGACAAAGCGATTTGTTTCAGGCTTGTGTAATCGTGAAATATGTATTTATATTCTTAAGAACTTGGTTCGGCCAAGTAAGATTTTCAATGACTTGTTTGGCCATGTTTTGGTTCGAGAGTAAAGAAATGTTTTTACGATTTTTTAACCCGTTCAAAACAATTTTTTTTAGAAATACGCTCTATTAAGATCAATGACATAAAACAGGTGTGTGTGTTACGTCCTTGACTGCATTAATGTGTATTGTGTAAACGGAAGCCGTATGAAGTCATATTCCGACTACGTGGCTGCAATATCGGTCGCCAAATTTTGTAAACAAAGCAATTTGGGCAAAATAAAGATGCGTGAAATAAGAGAAATATTTTAAAGGTTTTAAAAAGGAAAAAAAAAATATATAGTGACCATCAAACTCCATGCTGGTTGTTTCCCTTTAGCGGTCTTCAGCTGCTGAGTGACCGGGATATGGGGAAAATGAAAGTAGATGAAATCTGGCGTAGAAAATGAAAGTAGATGAAATCTGAACGATGTGAGCAATAATTGCCGTTTTAATCGAGATACTGGTGCTCATATTCATTGACAAATGTAAGAGCAATATTGGTATGTCATTCGTTACGCTAATAACACATTTTGAAATTGCAAATCACCAATGACGTTTACGGAAATTACCGAAACCGATCGGCAATTTCCTTAATTTTTTGGCGAAATCTGGCTGGACCGATTTGGATTCTTCAGTTTCTCGAGCCCTGCTTATACCACTCCTGTGCTGCAAGTTGTGATATTGATGGTACACATTAACTGATTAATAATGCTGCTTTTCATGACTATGGCTGTATCCACGTTATAATCTTTTACTTGATGCGGTCATTCAGCTCTGGTGTCCACACTATCAACTATCAAATTCAGCATGAACAATATCCATCTACAGTAAAACTTCAATAACTCAAATACAGATAATTCGTTTACCATGGCTAATTAGAATTCACTCTTGGGTCCCTAGAGAATTGTTCCTATAGCTCCATTGTTTACGTCAATTTATAGAGGTTTGTTTCATTTTAACTTTAAAATGTATGTTGCGTGTACTCATTAGAGTACACACAACATACATTTATTAAAAAATAAAAGCACGCTAACACTGCATGATACCCCACCACTGCAAGATAATATGGTTATAGCCTTGACCATAATAGTGGTACTTTTAAGTGTTATAGTTATCTGTAAAAATTCACTAAGGCATTCAATATAGTAAAGGAACTACATACATGTATATCAAAAGGGCAGATAATACAATAACCAGAAAAGCAGAGTGACTGTCCTTGGCAATAATATGTGTCCTTTAGTGTTTTAAAATTTGAAGAAAATCCATGAAAAGATTCTTAAGTTATTGATCGCAAACTCCAAAATAAAATTGTGAGAAATTAATCAAGTTATCGGTCGGAAATGGTGTGGATGGACGGACGAACGGACAGACACCGGAGGGTATATTATAATACCCCAGCACTATCGTGTGATGGGGTATAACAAAAAGAAGAAAAGAAAAAAAAAGTCATTCCCGATATAAACATGTAGGCACAATTTGAAAAAAAAAATGTGAAAAATTAATCAAGTTATCGGTCGGAAATGGTGGGGATGGACGGACGGACGGACAGATGGACGGACGGACGGACAGACACCGGAGGGTATATTATAATATCCCAGCACTATCGTGTAATGGGGTATAACAAAAAGAAGAAAAGGAAAAAAAAAAGGTAAAAAAAAGGAATGAAAAACAAAAAATGAGAAAAAAAAAAACGAAAAAAAACAACAAGAGGGCCATGATGGCCCTGGATCGCTCACCTGATCCATAGAATTAAAAAGTGGGCCCCGGAGAGGGCCATTATTGACCCCACGGTTATAATGTGCATAATGTTGAGGGAGGTCTAAAAAGGTGAAGCTTCATACCAAATATCAGCAAAGGCTATAATTGTCCACCAGATGAAGCTCCATACCAAATACCAAAGACATGGGCCTTGCAGTTTCAGAGAAGAAAATCTTTAAAGATTTCCCTTTATAAGTCTTTGTAAAACCAAAGGGTCTCGGGGCAGGGGGCATTTTTGGCCACAGCGCTATAATTTGAACAATTTTGATAGAAGTCCACTAGATGAAATTTCATACCAAATATCAAAGACCTAGGCCTTGTGGTTTCACAGAAGAAAATTTTTTAAAATTTTCCCTATATAAGTCTATGTAAAACCAAAGGGCCCCGAGGCGGGGGCATTTTTGGCCCAAGCACTACAATTTGAACAATCTTGGTAGCGGTCCACTAGCTGAAGCTTCATACCAAATATCAAAGACCTAGGCCTTGTGGTTTCAGAGAAGAAGATTTTTCAAGATTTTCCCTATATAAGTCTCTGTAAAACCAAAGGGCCCTAGGGCGGGGGCATTTTTGGCCCCAGCACTATAATTTGAACAATCTTGGTAGAGGTCCACTAGATGAAGCTTCATATCAAATATCAAAGACCTGGGCCTTGAGGTTTCAGAGAAGAAGGTTTTTACAGATTTTCCCTATATAAGCCCACGTAAAACCAAAGAGCCCAGGGGCGGAGGCATTTTTGGCCCCACCACTATAATTTGGACAATCTTGGTAGGGGTCCACTAGATGAAGCTTCATACCAAAAATCAAAGACCTGGGCCTTGTGGTTTCAGAGAAGAAGATTTTTGAAGATTTTCCTATCTAAGCTTAGTAAAACCAAAGATCCCCGGGGCAGGGGCCTTTTTGGCCTCAGCACTATAATTTGAACAATCTTGGTAGGGGTCCACTAGATGAAGCTTCATACCAAATATCAAAGACTTGGGCCTTGCGGTTTCAGAGAAGAAGATTTTTTAAGTTTTCGGTGAAAAAATCTATTTTTGGCTCCTGCGACCTATTTGTGCTATGGACCGGAACCATTTGAACAACTTTGAAAGGGGACCACCTAAGGAACATTCCTGTGAAGTTTGGTTAAAATTCGATCAGTGGTTTAGGAGGAGATGTTGTTTGAAGAAATTGTTTACGCACGGATGACGGACAAAAAGTGATCCTAATATAAAACACAAGAGGGCCATGATGGCCCTGGATCGCTCACCTGATCCATAGTGTAACAAATGGGCCCCAGAGAGGGCCATTATTGGCCCCAGGGCTTTAATGTGCATAATATTGAGGGAGGTCTTAAAGGTGAAGCTTCATACCAAACATCAACAAAGGCTAAAATTTGAACAATCTTGGCAAAGGTCCACTAGATGAAGCTACACATCAAATATCAAAGACCTGGGCCTAGCGGTTTCAGAGAAGAAGATTTTTAAAGATTTTCCCTATATAAGCCTATGTAAAATCAAAGGGCCCCGGGACAGGGGCATTTTTTGCCCCAGCACTATAATTTGAACAATCTTGGTAGGGGTCCACTAGATGAAGCTTCATACCAAATATCAAAGTCCTGGGCCTTGTGGTTTCAGAGAAGAAGATTTTTAAAGATTTTCCCTATATAAGCCTATGTAAAACCAAAGGGCCCCGTGGCGGGGGCATTTTTTGTCCCAGCACTATAATTTGAACAATCTTGGTAGGGGTCCACTAGATGAAGCTTCATACCAAATATCAGAGTCCTGGGCCTTGTGGTTTCTGAGAAGAAGATTTTTAAAGATTTTCCCTATATAAGCCTATGTAAAACCAAAGGGCCCCGTGGCGGAGGCATTTTTTGTCCCAGCACTATAATTTGAACAATCTTGGTAGGGGTCCACTAGATGAAGCTTCATACCAAATATCAGAGTCCTGGGCCTTGTGGTTTCTGAGAAGAAGATTTTTAAAGATTTTCCCTATATAAGCCTATGTAAAACCAAAGGGCCCCGGGGCGGGGGCATTTTTGGCCCCAGCACTATAATTTGAACAATCTTGGTAGGGGTCCACTAGATGAAGCTTCATACCAAATATCAAAGACCTGGGCCGTGTGGTTTCAGAGAAGAAGATTTTTAAAGATTTCCCTATATAAGCCAATGTAAAACCAAAGGGCCCCGTGGCGGGGGCATTTTTTGTCCCAGCACTAAAATTGGAACAATCTTGGTAGGGGTCCACTAGATGAAGCTTCATACCAAATATCAAAGTCCTGGGCCTTTTGGTTTCAGAGAAGAAAATTTTTAAAGACTTTCCCTATATAAGTCTATGTAAAACCAAAGGGCCCCGTGGCGGGGGCATTTTTGGCCCCAGCACTATAATTTGAACAAACTTGGTAGGGGTCCACTAGATGAAGCTTCATACCAAATATCAAAGACCTGGGCCTTGTGGTTTCAGAGAAGAAGATTTTTAAAGATTTTCCCTATATAAGCCAATGTAAAACCAAAGGGCCCCGTGGCGGGGGCATTTTTTGTCCCAGCACTAAAATTTGAACAATCTTGGTAGGGGTCCACTAGATGAAGCTTCATACCAAATATCAAAGTCCTGGGCCTTGTGGTTTCAGAGAAGAAGATTTTTAAAGATTTTCCCTATATAAGCCTATGTAAAACCAAAGGGCCCCGGGGCGGGGGCATTTTTGGCCCCAGCACTATAATTTGAACAATCTTGGTAGGGGTCCACTAGATGAAGCTTCATACAAAATATCAAAGACCTGGGCCTTGTGGTTTCAGAGAAGATTTTTAAAGATTTTCCCTATATAAGCCTATGTAAAACCAAAGGGCCCCAGGGCGGGAGCATTTTTGGCCCCAGCACTGTAATTTGAACAATCTCGGTAGGGGTCAACTAGATGAAGCTTCATACCAAATATCAAAGACCTGGGCCTTGTGGTTTCAGAGAAGAAGATTTTTAAAGATTTTCCCTATATAAGCCAATGTAAAACCAAAGGGCCCCGTGGCGGGGGCATTTTTTGTCCCAGCACTAAAATTTGAACAATCTTGGTAGGGGTCCACTAGATGAAGCTTCATACCAAATATCAAAGTCCTGGGCCTTGTGGTTTCAGAGAAGAAGATTTTTAAAAAATTTCCCTATATAAGCCTATGTAAAACCAAAGGGCCCCGGGGCGGGGGCATTTTTGGCCCCAGCACTATAATTTGAACAATCTTGGTAGGGGTCCACTAGATGAAGCTTCATACCAAATATCAAAGACCTGGGCCTTGTGGTTTCAGAGAAGAAGATTTTTAAAGATTTTCCCTATATAAGCCTATGTAAAACCAAAGGGCCCCAGGGCGGGGGCATTTTTGGCCCCAGCACTAAAATTTGAACAATCTTGGTAGGGGTCCACTAGATGAAGCTTCATACCAAATATCAAAGACCTGGGCCTTGTGGTTTCAGAGAAGATTTTTTAAGTTTTTGGTGAAAAAAATCTATTTTTTGCTCCTGTGACCTAGATGTGCAACGGACCGGAACCATTTGAACAACTTTGAAAGGGGACCACCTAAGGATCATTCCTGTGAAGTTTGGTCAAAATCCGATCAGTGGTTTAGGAGGAGATGTCGTTTAAAGGAATTGTTTACGCACGCACGAACGGACGCACGCACGACGGACAAAAAGTGATCCCATGGGCTCACCTCGTCACTACGTGACGGTGAGCTAAAAATTCATTGCAAAAAGAAAGAAAAGAAAAATAAACGAAAAAAAAAAGAAAAAACGAGAAAAAAGGAAAAAAAAAGAAAATTCCATTCCTCCACAGGGGTTTGAACTCACGCCCCTTAGATTCATAGCACAAATTAATCCAGTTATTGGTCGGAAATGGTGGGGACGGACGGACGGACAGACACCGGAGGGTATATTGTAATATCCCAGCACTATCGTGTGATGGGGTATAACAAAAAGAAGAAAAGGGTGAAAAAAAAAAGGGAAAAAAAAGGAATGAAAAACCAATAAAAGCACGCTAACACTGCATGATACCCCACCACTGCAAGATAATATGGTTATAGCCTTGCCCATAATAGTGGTACTTTTAAGTGTTATAGTTATCTGTAAAAATTCACTAAGGCATTCAATATAGTAAAGGAACTACATACATGTATATCAAAAGGGCAGATAATACAATAACCAGAAAAGCAGAGTGACTGTCCTTGGCAATAATATGTGTCCTTTAGTGTTTTAAAATTTGAAGAAAATCCATGAAAAGATTCTTAAGTTATTGATCGCAAACTCCAAAAAAAAATTGTGAGAAATTAATCAAGTTATCGGTCGGAAATGGTGTGGATGGACGGACGAACGGACAGACACCGGAGGGTATATTATAATACCCCAGCACTATCGTGTGATGGGGTATAACAAAAAGAAGAAAAGAAAAAAGAGTCATTCCCGATATAAACATGTAGGCACAATTTGAAAAAAAAATGTGAAAAATTAATCAAGTTATCGGTCGGAAATGGTGGGGATGGACGGACGGACAGACGGACGGACGGACGGACGGACAGACACCGGAGGGTATATTATAATATCCCAGCACTATCGTGTAATGGGGTATAACAAAAAGGAGAAAAGGAAAAAAAAAAAAAGGTAAAAAAAAAGGAATGAAAAACAAAAAATGAGAAAAAAAAAAAAACGAAAAAAAAAAAAAAAATCATTGCAAAAAGAAAGAAAAGAAAAATAAACGGAAAAAAAAAGAAAAGAAAAAACGAGAAAAAAAGGAAAAAAAAAAGAAAATTCCATTCCTCCACGGGGGTTTGAACTCACGCCCCTCAGATTCATAGCACAAATTAATCCAGTTATTGGTCGGAAATGGTGGGGACGGACGGACGGACAGACACCGGAGGGTATATTGTAATATCCCAGCACTATCGTGTGATGGGGTATAACAAAAAGAAGAAAAGGGTGAAAAAAAAAAAGGGAAAAAAAAGGAATGAAAAACCAAAAATGAGGAAAATTAAAAAAAATAAAAAAAAAATAAATAAATTCATTGCCAAAATGAAAAAGAAAGAAAAAGAAAAAAGAAAAAAGAACACACACAAAAAAAAAAGAAAAAACGAAAAAAAAAAAAAAAATTTCCATTCCTCGACGGAGATTGAACTCACACCCCTCAGATTCATAGTCAACAATAGGATTTGTAGTCCAGCACTCTAACCACTACACTGGCAGTGATAATCAATATATTTCATAAATTAAAGGAATAAATGCGCAGAAACTATTTAATGGGAATTGTTAACGATTTATCGTTAAATGTTAACGCATTTTGTGTATTCACAACACAAAACCTGCTTATTATGGTCGTTTATACATCAGTGCAGTTTCATCCAAATATTCCATATAATAAAGGAATAAGTCCCCAAAAACCATTTAATCGGAATTTTTAACGACCATCATTCCGTTAAATGTTAATGTATTTTGCCCATTTACAATCCCAAACTACTCATACCCAATGCCAATGTGTATACAAAATTTGAAGAAAATCCGTGAAAAAATATTCAAGTTATTGATCGGAAACGCCCCAAAACCCCTTATTTTGAACTAAAAAGGGCCATAACTCTGTCAAATGTTAACGGATTTTGCCCATTAACAATCCCATACCACTCATTCCCGATATATACATGTATGCAAAATTTGAAAAAAATTCGTTAAAAATTACTCAAGTTATCGATCTGAAATGGTGCGGAGGGACGGACGAACATACGAACGGACGGACGGACAGACACCGGAGGGTATAACATAATACCCCGCCACTATCGTGTGGTGGGGTATAAAAATGAGGAAAATTAAAAAAAATAAAAAAAAAATAAATAAATTCATTGCCAAAATGAAAAAGAAAGAAAAAGAAAAAAGAAAAAAGAACACACAAAAAAAATCAAGAGTTGTCAGAAGACAACATAGCTCGCCTTTGGGGGCCTAAGATGGATGAGGGCAAGTTATCAAAAAAGAGCCACAGTGACCTTGACCTTCAGCCCCAGACCCTGAAAGTCAAACTCGCTCGAGATATCATCATACCCAACATTTGTGTAAAGTTATATTAAAATCCATTCATAAATGTAGGCACTAGAGCGATCACAAAGTTTTCTAAAAATAGCCACAGTTACCTTGACCTTCAGCCCCGGAACCTGAAAGTCAAAGCCACTCGAGATATCATCATACCCAATATTTGTGTGAAATTATATTAAAATCCATCCATAAATAAAGGCGCAAGAGCGATGAAAAAGATTTTCTAAAAATAGCCACAGAGACCTTGACCTTCTGCCCCAGACCGTGAAAGTCGAACGAGCTTGAGATATCATCAAACCCAACGGTTGTGTAAAGTTATATTAAAATCCATTTATAAATATAGGCACTAGAGCGATCACAAAGTTTTTTCGAAAAATAGCCACAGTGACCTTGACCTTCAGCCCCAGACCCTGAAAGTTGAACTTGCTAGAGATATCATCATACCCAACATTTGTGTGAAGTTATATTAAAATCCATCAATAAATTAAGGTGCAAACCCGATGACAATGTTTTTCTAAAAATAGACACAGTGACCTTGACCCAGTGACCCTGAAAGTAGTGACCTTGACCTTAAGCGCCAGACCCTGAAAGTCAAAGTCACTCGAGATATCATTATACCCAAGTTATATTAAAATCCATCAATAAATGAAGGCGCTAGAGTGATTACAATGTTTTTCTAAAAATAGCCAGTGACCTTCACCTTGAGCCCCAGACCCGCTATGTTTCTAAAAAGAAAAAAAAAAAAAAAAAAGAAAAGGAAAAGAAAAAAAAAAAAAAAAAAAATGCCTCCCCCGGGATTTGAACTCACGCAGCTTGCAGGTAAACTTTAACACAGGATTTCAAGGGAGGTAATACAGAGGAAAATATTAACTTCTCAAAAAGACCAATTTAAGCCAAAAAACCTGTAAAATGAAGTAAAATGATTATGTTAAATATTGTTTTTTACCAATTGTTAATTATATATTCAAAATAAACTTGTAAAACATCACATATAAGAGCTTGCAGGTAAACTTTAACAAATGCGGACGCCGACGCCGACGACGGACGCCCGGGGGTATGGCAATAGCTCCCCCTTACTTTCGTAAGGCGAGCTAAAAAAGAAAAAACGAAAAAAAAAAAAAAATTTCCATTCCTTGACTGAGATTTGAACTCACGCCCCTCAGATTCATAGTCAACAATAGGATTTGTAGTCCAGCACTCTAACCACTACACTGGCAGTGATAATCAATATATTTCACAAATTAAAGGAATAAATGCGCAGAAACTATTTAATGGGAATTGTTAACGACCAATTTTTCGTTAAATGTTGACGCATTTTGTGTATTCACAACACAAAACCTGCTTATTATGGTCGTTTATACATCAGTGCAGTTTCATCCAAATATTCCATATAATAAAGGAATAAGTCCCCAAAAACCATTTAATCGGAATTTTTAACGACCATAATTCCGTTAAATGTTAATGTATTTTGCCCATTTACAATCCCAAACCACTCATACCCAATGCCAATGTGTATACAAAATTTGAAGAAAATCCGTGAAAAAATATTCAAGTTATTGATCGGAAACGCCCCAAAACCCCTTATTTTGAACTAAAAAGGGCCATAACTCTGTCAATGTTAACGGATTTTGCCCATTAACAATCCCATACCACTCATTCCCGATATATACATGTATGCAAAATTTGAAAAAAATTCGTTAAAAATTACTCAAGTTATCGATCTGAAATGGTGCGGACGGATGGACGGACGGACACCGGAGGGTATATCATAATACCCCACCACTATCGTGTGGTGGGGTATAAAAAGTCAAAAATATATCCTTAGGTCATCCGCATTATGTCTCAGCTAGCAGCATCAGTAAACCTCAATAACTCGAACTACCCCTGTTTCGAACAAACTTTCATTGTCCCGAAGGCATTCGAGTGCTCGAAGTTCGACTGTACTTATCTATCAAATTCAAAAAGAAAAGGAAACAAACAATAAAAGTTGAAGAGAGCTGAATTTGATAAGATTCACACAACATACATTTATTTAAAAAAAAGTCAAAAATATATCCTTAAGTCATCCCCATTATGTCTCAGCCAGCAGTAACAGTAACCCTCAATAACTCGAAGTACCCCTATTTAGAACAAACTTCCATTGTCCCGAAGTTGTTTGAGTTATCGAAGTTTGACTGTACTTATCTATCAAATTCAACAAGAAAAGGAAGCAAACAATAAAAGCTGAAGAGAGCTGAATTTGATAATATTCACTTTGTGGACATCAGCTATGTTTGTCAATTGAAAAATAAGAGCAAAAAACATTTCTTTCCTGATATATTTCACTAGGTTCCAGAATATTGCAGAAAGTCTTTCTGAACTTTGGCCACTTTTCTGTATTCTTCAGTAAAAGTTTTCGGACATTTCATCTTACACCAACTCACTGGTACCATCTCTGCACCTGGAACCAGAAACAAACTGTGCTTTCAGAATGAGGTTAACCCTTAAGAACCTGAACATTTGGGTTATCACAACATTTCACAAAGTCAGTAGAATGTGGGTCAAGGTCAAATATGGATGTTTGCATTACAGTTGCCATCCCAAGACACAAGTTTGTGCCAAGTATGATTAATGAAGCTCTTAACAGTTCTTGAGAAATGCACTTATTAAGAATTCATGCACGGGTGAATAAAATATTTTAGAATGTCAGTAAACCATGGATGTTGGTCAAGGTCAAATTAAATTGCCATCTCTAGATAGAAAATAGAAGTTAAGACAATGACCAGGAATAGATACACCCCATCCAAGACACCAAAAGGAAAGAAACACCAGCATAAAACAACTTGACTGTAATTAAGGGGAATGGGAACACCTTCAGGGGAGGTAACTCCTGCAAAAGTATTTTTGTATCCCATGTCAATAGGGGTCAACTCTTAAAGGAAAGAATTTGCTCCAGAGGAGCAAATTCTTTCCTTTAAGAGTTGACCCCTTTTTCAGTGGGACAGGGCTTACAGAAAAGCGTACAGGAAGTCCCGAAAGTTGTCTCCCTTTGAAAAATGGCGGAAAAATATGCCAGGTGTTCCCATTCCCCTTAAAGCATCACAAGCAGAAAGCCAAAAGGACAGTTTCTTTCCCACAAAATGGCCAAACGGCTATCAAAAAAAAAAAAATAAAAAAATAAAGAAATGGATATTTAGCAGTACATGCATTCAAAGACAAACAATAACAACTAGAATTAGTTTTTCTATAAAAACACAGATGTCTCCCCCCTTTTTGACCTCTAAGTATGACCTTGACATTGGAGGTATTGACCTGGGTCTTGTTTGCAACACATTTCTGCAAAATAACTTTAAAAAGTTCAAAGAGAAATAAGAAAGTTATTGACCATACACAAAAAAGCCCTTTTTTACCTTTGACTTCTAAGTATGGCCTTGACCTTTGAGGTACAACACTTCGCCTCATGATGGTTAACATTTCTGCCAAGTAATTTTATAGTCCATCATAGAATAAGAAAGTTATTGACTGTACACAAAAAAAAGCCCCTTTTTTACCTTTGACCTCTAGGTATGACCTTGACATTGAAGGTATGGACCTTCGTCTTGCACACGACTCATTGTCAAATGAAGGTGAACATTTCTGCAAGGTTACTTTAAAAAGTCCATCCAGAAATAAAAAGTTATTGACAGACTGGACACAAAAAAAAAAGACTTTTTTTACCTTTGACCTCTAAGTATGACCTTGACCTTGGAGGTACTGACCTGGGTCTAGCGCGCAACACATCGCCTCATGATGGTTAACATTTCTGCCAAGGAATTTCAAAATCCTTTTAAAAATAAGAAAGTTATTATCCAAACACGAAAAAGGCCCCTTTTTTTTGCCTTTGACCTGTAAGTATGACCTTGACCTTTGAAGTACCAACCTGGGTCATGCACGCAACAAATCCTCTCATGGTGGTTAATATTTCTGCCAAGTAATTTCAAAATCCATCTAAAAATAAGGAAGTTATTGACCCAACACAAAAAAAAAACCCTTTTTTGCTCACCGTCACGTAGTGGCGAGGTGAGCTTTTGGGATCACTTTTTGTCCGTCGTCCGTGCGTGCGTCCGTAAACAATTTCTTCAAACGACATCTCCTCCTAAACCACTGATCGGATTTTGACCAAACTTCACAGGAATGATTCTTAGGTGGTCCCCTTTCAAAGTTGTTCAAATGGTTCTGGTCCGTTGCACATCTAGGTCACAGGAGCTAAACAATTTCTTCAAACGACATCTCCTCCTAAACCACTGATCGGATTTTGACCAAACTTCACAGGAATGATCCTTAGGTGGTCCCCTTTCAAAGTTGTTCAAATGGTTCCGGTCCGTTGCACATCTAGGTCACAGGAGCCAAAAATAGATTTTTTTTCACCAAAAACATAAAAAATCTTCTCTGAAACCACAAGGCCCAGGTCTTTGATATTTGGTATGAAGCTTCATCTAGTGGACCCCTACCAAGATTGTTCAAATTATTGTGCTGGGGCCAAAAATACCCCCACCCCGGGGCCCTTTGGTTTTACATGGGCTTATATAAGGAAAATCTTTAAAAATCTTCTTCTCTGAAACCACAAGGTCCAGGTCTTTGCTATTTGGTATGAAGCTTCATCTAGTGGACCCCTACCAAGGTTGTTCAAATTATAGTGCTGGGGCCAAAAATGCCCCCGCCCCAGGGCCCTTTGGTTTTACATAGGATTATAGAGGGAAAATCTTTAAAAATCTTCTTCTATATAACCGCAAGGCCCAGGTCTTTGATATTTGGTATGAAGCTTCATCTAGTGGACCCCTACCAAGATTGTTCAAATTATAGTGCTGGGGCCAAAAATGCTCCCGCCCTGGGGCCCTTTGGTTTTACATGGGCTTATATAGGGAAAATCTTTAAAAATCTCCTTCTCTGAAACCACAAGGCCCAGGTCTTTGCTATTTGGTATGAAGCTTCATCTAGTGGACCCCTACCAAGATTGTTCAAATTATTGTGCTGGAGCCAAAAATGCCCCCGCCCCGGGGCCCTTTGGTTTTACATGGGCTTATATGGGGAAAATCTTTAAAAATCTTCTTCTGTGAAACCGCAAGGCCCAGGTCTTTGCTATTTGGTATGAAGCTTCATCTATTGGACCCCTACCAAGATTGTTCAAACTAGAGCTGTCAGTGAAACTGACTAGGGCCCCGGCAGCGCTATCAGAGGATAAAAAAATTTGTGGACGGACAGACGGACAGACAGACAGACAGACGGACTGACAGAGTGATTACTATAGGGCACCCACACTTTCAGTCTTGGGCCCTAATTATTGTGCTGGGACCAAAAATGCCCCCGCCCCAGGGCCCTTTGGATTTACATAGGCTTATGTAAGGAAAACCTTTAAAAATCTTCTTCTCTGAATCCCAAGGCCCAGGTCTTTGATATTTGGTATGAAGCTCTATCTTGTGGACCTCTACCAAAATTGTTCAAATTATAGCCCTGGGGCCAAAAATGCCCCCCGCACCGGGGCCCTTTGGTTTTACATAAACTTATATAGGGAAAATCTTGAAAAAATCTTCTTCTCTGAAAACACAAGGCCAAGGTCTTTGATATTTGGTATGAAGCTTTATCTAGTGGACCTCTGCCAAGATTGTTCAAATGATAGCCCTGCGACCAAAAATGCCCCTGCCTCGGAGCCCTTTGGTTTTACATAGACTTATAGAGAGAAAATCTTTAAAAATCTTCTTCTGTGAAACCACAAGGTCTAGATCTTTGATATTTGATGTGAAATTTCATTTAGTGGACCTCTATCAAGATTGTTCAAACTATAGCCCTGGGGCCAAAAAAAACCCCGCCCCAAGACCCTTTGGTTTTACATAGTATAGGGAAATCTTTAAAAATCTTCTCCTCTGAAACTGCAAGGCCCATATCTTTGATAATTGGTTTGGAGCTTCATCTAGTGGACCTCCACCAAGATTATTCAAATTATAGCCCTCGGGCCACAAATGCCCCCGCCCCGGGGCCCTTTGGTTTTACATAGACTTATATACAGATAATATTTGAAAATCTTTTCTGAAGCAGCAAGGCCCAGGTCTTTGATATTTGGTGTGAAGCTTCAACTAGTGGACCTCTACAAGATTGTTTAAATTATAGCCCTGAGGTCATAAATGCCCCCGCCCCGGGGCCATTTGGTTTTACATAGGCTTATGTAGGGAATATCTTTAAAAAAACTTCTTCTCTGAAACTGCAAGGCCCAGGTCTTTGATATTTGGTGTGTAGCTTCATCTAGTGGACCTTTGCCAAGATTGTTCAAATTATAGCCTTTGTTGATATTTGGTATGAAGCTTCACCTTTTTAGACCTCTCTCAACATTATGCACATTACAGCCCTGGGGTTAATAATGGCCCTCAGGGCCCACTTGTTACTCTATGGATCAGGTGAGCGATCCAGGGCCATCATGTTTATATTTGACCTCTATGTATGACCTTGACCTTTGAGGTACCAAACTGGGTTATGCGCGCAACACATCGCATCATGGTGGTTAACATTTCTGCCAAGCAATGTCAAAATCCATCTAAAAATAAGAAAGTTATTGACCAAACACGAAAAAAGGTCCCTTTTTTTACCTTTGACCTCTATGTATGACCTTGACCTTTGAGGTACCAACCTGAATCATATGTGCAACACATCGTCTCATGGTAGTTAACATTTTTGCCAAGTAAATTCAAATTCTATCTAAAGATAAGAAAGTTATTGACAAAACACGAAAAAAAAGGCCACTTTTTGGCCTTTGACCTCTAAGTATGACCTTGACCTTTGAGATACGAACCTAGGTCATGCCCGCAACACATCGTCTCATAATGGTTAAAATTTCTGCCACGTAATTTCAAAATCCATCTAAAAATAAGAAAGTTATTGACCAAACACAAAAAAGCCCCTTTTTTTACCTTTGACCTCTAAGTATGACCTTGACCTTTGAGGTACCGACCTGCCTCATGCGCGCTACACATCATCTCATGGTGGTTAATATTTCTGCCAAGTAATTTCAAAATCCATCTAAAATAAGAAAGTTATTGACCGGACACGATTTGCCCATACATACATACATACCGACAAACTTCCAAAGGAGATAACTCAAAAAGTATAAATGCGGGAGTTATAGTTCTTGCGTTCTGCATGTCGTCTAATACTGATTAATAATTATATGAAGTTTCGTGATGATAGCTTTAACGGTTTTCAAGGTATAGAGCGGACAGGATTTTGTGACAGACAGACGCGCGGGAGAAAAACAATGTCTCTACCCCCAAAAAAAATTTGGGGGAGGCATAATAATAAACCACAACAGAAGCACCACCTTGAAATGGTCAGTAAAATTGTTTTTACTTGTGGGGCTAAAATCAACTTAATGTGGCCACAATCCACACCCTTTATTCCGACGTAGTTTAGACAAATAATTTGTTCAGTCCGCACAAGTCTGTATCAAGGATCATTAATGAACCTCTTGAGAAATGGACTTGCAACATTAGCATGGATACTAGGGTGAATAAAAATGCTGCGGCTTGACAATAAATGAATGAACAAATGTATGGAAAACCAGATCCCTATATCCCACCATGCAAAGGATAGGCGTGACAAAAAAGCAGACACAACAGAAACCTTTGTCTGTTAGAAGTGTTCTGAATCAATACTGCCATTATGGTAGTGTTCTGTTTGTTTGTTTGTTTGATTTGAGATTTAACCTCCCTGTCAACACTGTATAGGTAATTTTGGAGATAATGCTTCCAATTTTGTGGGACTTTTACCCGACACTGAGATGAAATGACATCACAAGTCCTGTCGCCCAATGAAACCCATAAGGTTTATAAGCATTGACGGTCCAACTCGCACTGCTTTGCCTGGGCAGGCTTAGATCCTCTAAGCGATTTACCAGTACTTGTGTGTGGTTGGTTACTGCAAGCAAAAGGCTAGTGATGTGTGGAAAACCACTCAGTCACAACTGAAAATATTATTTTAGAGACACGGAGAAAGAAATGTTGTAATTACCGTAAAAATACTAAAACTTCGGACACCTTGAGGACTTGCTGTAATTCTAAAATTTTAACAAATTTGTTTCACGATCCTGCAAGGAGTCCAAAAGGTGCAAATGGAATGTCAAACAGTGTAGACCCTGATCAGACTGCTCCTTCAGGTGCAGTCTGATCTGGGTCTGCACTGTTTGCCTACCTGTCCCAATACTTAAGATCATTACGGTACTGTTGATTGTTTGATACATACCAGCCTCACTGGTTGCCATGACAACTCCAAGCTCATTTTCGGCTGTTGTTAGAAGGTATGACTGAGCATCACCAAGCGAAATGTAAAACAGATAAGGAATTTAACTACAGTAGTCACTGAAAGTAACATTTATCTACTGGTAATAAATGCATATCGGTTCCATGCCAGTAACTAGGAAGCATGGGTGCTGTTGCAATATTCTGTATTTCTCACAAGAGATTTGATCACACTGAGGCTTTGGATGTTCTTTATTCAGATTAATGAGAGATCACAGCAGATGTTTCATATGCCATGGGGCGACCACTATAAAACTATATTTATAAATATCTCATAGAAATCTTCAACAAAAATCTATTAAGGGGAATGGGTACACCTTCAGGGGAGGCAACTCCTTCAAATTTATTTTTGTCTCCCATATCAATAGGGTCAACTCTCAAAGAAAAGAATTTGCTCCAAATTCTTTCCTTTAAGAGTATAGTCCTTTTGCAGTGGGACATGTCATATAGAAAAGTGAACAGGAAGTTTCAAAAGTTGTCTCCCTTTGAAAAATGGTGGAAAAATCTGCCAATTGTTCCCATTCTCCTTAAACATCCATTTTGGAAGGACCATATTTACCCTATGTATTTGGACAGATAGGCCTGAGCAAACCGTGTAAACCCAGATGAGATGCTGTAGAATGCAGCATCTCGTCAGGGTCTATACTGTTTGCCACTCATCCAGCTTTTTTAGACACATTGGGTAGTAGATTGTACTCGTTCAAATTTTAGAACAAGTATGGAAAGTAGTTGAGGTGTCCAAAAACTTAGGGTAAATGTGGTACAACTAACTTCAGCAGCTCAAACACCTTTGGGATTCTGAAATTTGTTTGAGACTGGGGTAGTTGTAGCCAATGAGGTTTTCTCATATCCCAGGCCTGAAGGTATAAAGGAAATAACTCTTAATATATTAATTAAATCACACACTCATTACTAGCTATCAGCCAATTAGATTACTTGATATATCCATTCACTTCACAAACTACATCATAATGTAGAGCATAAAAGGAATAGTTACTCCTTATCCTGTTGAATATATTAATTAAGTCGCACACCAATTACTAGCTATCAGCCATTCACAAAGTGCATGGCAAACACTGTAGATCCTGATCAGCTTATCAGGATTCTACTCTGTTTGCAAAGGTAGGGGTTGTCATGAACAGCAGGATAAGGGTTAAATATACTTTTCAATATTTGAAGGTATGTTGTGTTTACTCATTAGAATTCTAATGGGTAAACTTTACATACATTTCCAATATAAAAGAAAACCTTCCTAATTTATGTTTCAATATTTCTTCTCTGCTGCTATGGGAAATAGAAGGGAAGGCAATGATCAGTATTTGATACAATTAACCCACACCTCCCATCAGAGACACCAAAGGGAAAGAAACACAAACATGAAATAACTAGACCCTAATGGGAAAGCCAAAAGGACAGTTATTTTCCCACAAAATGGCCAATCGGCTAGCCAGACAAAAAATATGAGCTATACATACACTCAAAGACAAACCATACCAAAAATAAAACCGCAACAGAAGAACCGCCTTGGAATGGTCAATGAAACGAATTCCACTGGGGGGCTTAAATCGATTTTACAATTTAACCCTTGTCCTGCTAATCCCGGATATGCCTTATCTTTGAAACAATGTAGATCCAGATCAGATGGCTTCTGACGAAGCCATCTGATCAGGATCTACATTGTTTGCCATTCAGAGTGTGAATTTGTTGCAATAATTTGCATCAAGTAATCTGATTGGTTGATAATCGGTAGTGGGTGTGGCTTATATAAATATTCAGCAGGACAAAGGTTAAGTACTCTCTAGGGACTCAAGTACTGATTCAGCCATGGTAAAATTAACCCTTATCTTGCTGAATATTCAGTTAAGCCACACCCATTTCTGTCAATCAACCAATCAAATTACTTGATGTAATTTATTGCTAAAAATTCATAAACTAAATGCCAAACAGTGTAGATCCATCTGATCTGGATCTACACTGCTTGCAATGATAGGGGTTGTCGTGAACAGCAAGATAAGGGTTAATGAGCCATCAGTGTTTGGGTCTTTGTTTGTTCGATTTCAGGTTTAATGTCCCCATCAACACTAATGAGGTCATTTTGGAGAAATTGTTTCCGATTTTGTTGGACTCTTACCAGACACTGAGATGAAATGACATCTCAAGGCCTACCACCAAAACAAACCAATAGGATTTATACGCAGGGATGGTCAAACTCATACCACTTTGTCTGGGCAGGCTTAGACCATCTAGGCGGTTTACCAGTACTCATGTGTTTTTGGTTTCAGCTCTGCATGGAAGCACCATGCTTCCAAATCTATTTCTCCAAGCCCCGATATGCAGGGATCATCAGTGTTCAGGTCACTGAAGTTTCACAGTAATGGGTTCTAACTTATCAATGTGAAAACAGAGAATATAGGTAAGCCTGTGACTAGATGGTGTGAGCAATGATGTAGTTTCCTGTTTTGTTTTTTGTTTGATTTAAGGTTTAACATCCTAGTCAACATTATTTAAGTCATTTTGGAGACGTTGCTTCAAGTTTTGTGAGACTTTTACCTAACATTGAGATGAAATGACATCTCAAGCCTAGCCGCCAAATGAAACCAATAGGGTTTATTGTAGTTTCCTGTATCTCATAACAACTCAACCAGACTAAATTGGCTGTTCTCCTACTTTGAAAGATCTCTGTATTTCAATAACTTGATGGAATTTACTTTATGCAGTAAAACAAAAAAAAATTGAGTCCAATCCAGTGCAGCAGCTGATTTGAAATTCATTTAACCCATATTGTACTTCCTTACAGATAGCAGTGGTCTATGTTGAAACGGAGGGGTGTCAAACTGAGTAATGTTTTAGAAATTTATTTAAAAACTGTTAAACTTTTTGAAAACAGTGAAGGCCCTGATCTGATGCCGCAGAATGTGGCATCTGTTCTAGGCTTGCACTGTTTGCCAGTGTCATTTTTTTGAGGGGTTTTCCGAATAAAATGGATGACTCCAATGCTATATTGCTCTTCCTAGATCAGATCCCAAGTGCACTGTCTGCCAAACTGTATATATATCAGGGTAATTGAACAAGATGAAAGGATATAACTCTGGCCACCACAATGTCTCCCGGTCGAAAACATTTGTACATTTCTATCTGAAAATAGAAGCAATGTCAATGAAAAGTAGAGTTCCAGTAAACAAAGTCATTTTATCATTTTCTAAAGCTAGATTATCACTCTCTCATTTCTGGTAGCAGTTTCTTTACAGGAGACACACACAAAAGAGATGTTCTTTTTCTGTTTACCCTTAAAGCAACAATCACAACTATGGGACAGCATTTTTAAAGTATTATTTCACATTCTTGATCAAAAACAAGAGGCCCAAGTGGGCCAGAATCACTCACCTGGATGAGGCTGATCAGGATATATTACATTGTGCCTCTGTGGACAGCATGTCTATCAAACCATATTGCCATTAGCAATTCTCAATCTGCATGTTGCTTTGATTAAATTTCTGAACAGCTTAGTCTAATTAAGGGTTCAGGAAGGGATGATGTTGGTGCAGAGTGGGGGGTGTATAGTTTTGCAGGGCTAAGGTATTGTTTGCACCTGCCTTTGGAATACTCTAATGGCTGCCATGGTGGCCATATTGAAAATTGGAACAAAATAAATTTTAGCAAATCTGAATCTCCATTTCAAATGATGCCACCCATCAAGTTTCAGCTCAATGTGACATTTGGTTCCGGAAGAGATGTCGCTTGAAGAATTTCAAGATGGCCACCACCTTAGCAAATCTGAATCTGCATGTTGTCCAGATGCCTCCCATCAAGTTTCAGCTTAATCCAACCTTTGGTTCTGGAGGAGATGTCATCTGAAGAATTTCAAGATGGCCACCATGGTGGCCATCTTGGATATTGGATGGAAATGATTTTAGCAAATCTAAATCTCCATGTTACCCTGTATCTCTGATCAAGTTTCAGCTCAAACTGACATTTGCTTAAGGAGGCGATGAAAAATTTCAAGATCGGGCATGGCGGCCATATTGAATATCGGAATATAAAGATTTTAGCAAATCTGAATCGCCATGTCACCCCGATGCCTCCCATCAAGTTTCAATTCAATCCAACCATTTGGTTCTGTAGCTGTTGAAGAATTTCAAAATGGCCACCATGGATACCCGAAAGAAACCATTTTGCAAATCTGAATCTCAATATCGCCCCAATGCCTCCCATCAAGTTTAAGCTCAATCCGACCTTTGGTTTGGGAGATGTCGTTCCCAGAATTTCTAGATGGCCACCATGGCGATCATCTCGGACATTGGAATGGAACTATTTCAGCAAATCTTAATCTCTATTTCACCATCATGCTTCCTATCAAGTTTCAGCTCAATCTGACTTTTGGTTTGGGAGGAGATGTCATTTGAAGATTTCAAGATGTCCTCCATGGGTATTGGAACAGAACTATTTTAGCAAATCTGAATCTCATTATCACCACAAAGCCTCCCACCATCAGCTGAATCTGACTTCTGGTTCTGGAGGACATCTCAAAAATGTGAAACGACATAGGATGAAGAATGACAGAGGACCGACAACAGGCCATGGCATAAGCTGCTACAGGTGAGCTAATAAGGCTTGTCATTACATGTGAATAGTCTGCTGGGCAGAGAATTTGCATGAAATGTCAAGTCTTATCTTCACTGAAAAAAAACAACAACAAAAAAAAAAAAAAAAACTGGTTTGCTCTAGATTTTTCAATAATGCTTTAAGTGTTAAGCCTTCTAGGAACCAAACACAGCAGGTCATTTTATTTCAGTTTTACTGTCATTTCAAGATTATTTTACTTATATCGAGCTGATCATTAATCAGAAGTGACTGAAAACTGAAGAACCCAGAAAAAAATCACCTGACCTTCCATTGCAGAATTTGGCATCCCACATGTGATCCCAACAATGCTGAAACCCACAGGGTGACAGACCTAATGTTTAAAAGTCAGCGCTCTTACCCATTAGGCCATGGAGGCCCATTACAGCTGTTGTTCTGTCAGCTTTTATCATATTATTTTGTGGATAATGTCATGTCACAAGTACAATTTTTCAGCATCTCTTATAAGATGAAAAAGACCATTACCACTCAGGGATGAAAGGGTTAAACACAATGATAAAGGGAAAAATGGACACACCTCTGAAAACATACCGTATTCGCCCTAATTACCGACTGTGCGCTTAGTTTTTTCAAAATCGTGTCATAAAATCAGGGTGAAAAATCTTCCTAATTAGCGCACACGTGATACGAAAACAACAGCTTCCAAGATGATGCATACTGATATTTAATGGGACGGAAAAGATACTTAAGCACTGCCTTCACTGTTGGAAGAAATAATGGTAAGTTTTTATAGATTTACTGTGAGAGCTTCAAGGGTAGATTACTGTAAAGTGTGCGCTTATGCATTTCCTTTTCAAAAATAGCTTCGGTGTGCGCTTATAGGAGCATGTGCGGTAGTTAGGGCGAATATGGTACATGTATACATGATATACATGCCTTTCACAATGTAGCGTATGAATAGTGTAGAGCCAGGCCGGGCATTGGAAGGAGGTCACTGAACTGTTAAGTTTCACTGATTGGTTTAATGAAATGCAATCCTTGAGGGTCCTTTTGCATTGTTTCTCAGAGAAAGGCAGAGTCTCTGACAGAAAGGCAGAAAAAAAAGACAGAAACCAAAACAATTCCACACTACCTCTCACCTGCAGCAAAACAGCATGCCTTTCTTTTCCTTGCATAACTATTTGTTTGCATTATATGCTAAGCAGTGCAGATCCAGATCAGACTGTTCCTGAAGGAATACTCTGATCAGGGTCTTAACTGTTTGCCATTTTGTATGCACCCTTTGGACTCCTTGCGAGATCATGAAACAATTTTTTTTTTAATTTTACATGTTAAATGGGTATTAAAACAAAACAAAATCTAAATCATAAATAGTTCTGCCAAAAAAAAGGGGAGCAGTTTCTGCATTTGCACAAGTTACTCACATTTTTTCAGCAAAAAAAATAACCATATTTGCCATTTTTATACAATCAAAAATTTAATGATATGGTAACTAAAGACTTTCATAACCTTTGAAAAACTGGGTCCTACTATGCAAGAAAATCTTATGTTGTGGGTACTTGAAAGATCAAACCTGGGACATTGTTCCAACATTATTCTTGGAACTTTTCATCAGAGTTCTTGGCATTACCTACCTTGTCTTTTTCTGTAGCTCTTACATCTTCTTTTCTGGAACAGAAATGATATCCAATTAAAAACTAAAAATATTGCACAAGTAAACCATTTCCATTTTCAAGGCTCTTTATTTTGCAATTTAATTATCACCTGCTTTCTGGCAGAAATGTTTAACTGTGATGCATAACTTCAGATTAGGAGGCATAATGAAGATAATTTTGGGACACTTTTCTTAATTTCTTGTCAGAAGAATACATGTATGTTGTGGGTACTTGTTAGAATCGCCTCGATGAGGCGATTCTAACAAGTACCCACAACATATGCTTTATGGAGAAATAAGAAAAATTATAATTTTTATCCTTTAATTATCCTTGTTACATCTCCTTAACTAGAGGTATGGTGATGTATCATACCTTCTTATGAAAATTTATGCCACTAATTGTCAAGGTCTGATTGCGAGTAAGCAAATCCACAAATATCAGTAGGACTAAACTAAAAGTTTCTGCAATGTTTGGACCATGTCATGTGAAAACCTGTTTTTGTAAGTTGCAAACAACAAAGGTATAGATAAGCCTGCGCATCTGTCCAGACGATCATCACCTTAGTGTTTGTTGCTTGGATAGTAACAGCTCTAGTTTATATATCTAAATTTTTGGGACTTGCTAGTCTCCATAGCTAAGTTGTCTGACATGGCTGCAAACCCTGAAGACAGGGAGAAGCTGCATAAGGCGAGCACTACAGAGTCCTTTGTAAAGCTTGGCTATGCAACAGTGCCTTTCCCAAAAAGTGCTTCATAGCACTTCAAAACAGTGTTTGGAGCTGCTTCGCTGTCAGATATAGAATGTGGCATAGCAATCAGACAAAACAAAATGGCGGCACCCGACGTACCCAATGTATTCAGTCTTCGTCATAAGCCATTATATGATTTTTTTTCTTTATTTGAACGAGGTACATTGTGCAGAAATGGCAACAGAAAACAAAACCAATCACTGAAGCAAGCACCACATTTTTTTCCGAGAATTTTCCTGGTTTGAAAATCATTCAATTTTGGCAGAAATTTTAGAAAGCGCATGCAACGAGTGGAGAGTTGCATAGCATGGACAAATCGCTACAAAGTGCAACATTAAAGCACCCCAGGTTTTCTTCTCACAGGGCTCATTTAGTGGCGATGAATATCTGCAGTAAAGAGATTACTTCCAAAATGTTTGTTTTGTTAAGGTTTTAAGTCACCGTCAACACTATTTAGATCATTTTGGAGTTGTTGCTTCCAATTTTGTGCGATTTAAACCAGACATTGAGATGAGATGACATCTCAAGCCCTACCACCCAAAGGATCCACAAGGGTTTAAGGCAGTGTCCAGCAAGCACCACTGTGCCTCAGCAGGCCTAGACCTTCTAAGCAGTTTAACAGTACTCAAATGCTTTTTCAGTTTCAGCTCTGCATGGTTATTTTAGAAGTTGATGTTTTTGGAGGCTGTCATAGCTTCCTGTGCAACATATGCTCTCCTAAAACCCCAATAACTTTCTGTAGGGTGATTTGCAAGTGACCACACCCAAAATTTCACATGTAAAATGGGTGGGTGAAGATGAATCTGTAGATGAAGAGGTCAACAACTTGTACAACAGGTAATAAACTGAATGGATATAAGATGAAAGGCCCAGTTGTTCAAAACTAATAAGGACATGTTTAAAATATCATTAAAACTTTGATCATTAAATTTAATATATGTAATAATATTTTTGCTGAAAAAATGTGAGAAGCTTTTGCAAATGCAAAAGCTTCTCACATTTTTTTCAGCAAAAAATACCTGAGTGTTAGATATCGTACTTGCTAGAACAGTTAACATTTTCACCACTTACAAGCTCATTAAGCTGGCAATGTTTAGAACATCTGGGCACAGATTTGTTACTGCAAGTTTTCGAAGGGAGATAAGTTTTGTCTTATCCTGTTTGCTTTCAAAATGATGTATGATAAACAGACAACCCTGGAATAGCTTGTGCAAGCTTCTCACCATCCCAATGCATTTTCTGGTCATGCCTGATAAACTTGACATCAAATGACACTAATGTGATTTTCACAGTTTAGTTTGTTTGTTTGAGTGTAGGTTTTATGTCCCCATCAACACTATTTTGGTCTTTTTAGAGACTTTGCTTTCGATTTTGTGGGACTTTACTCAACATTGAGAGGAAGTAAGATTTCAAGCCCTACCGCCCAAAGAAACCACTAGGACTTAAGGAACAGTCTGACTCGCAACACTTTCCTGCGCCAACTTAGACCATGTTAAGGGATTTACCCGTATTCAATTTCGGTCAGTTTCAGCTCTGTATGGAAGCCCCATGCAGCCCAATCTATTTCTCAAAGTCCCAATGGGACGGGGCGATAACACAGTTAAGTAGGACAGGCTCCAGAAAGATATCAGAAGAGGAAAATTTTGGCTACCACAAAAATATGTCTGCAGAAAATTTGAGTATAACAAAGACTAAGGTAATGGGAATAAAGAATACATTTTCTGTTTGTCTATAAAACCATATACAGACATGTATTCTTGTGTGTACTTGTTAGGATTGCCTCGGAGGCAATTCTAACAAGTACCCACAAAAATATGGTAAGTTCCATGAAGCAACACCAAAATATAATCACCTCCCCAAGGAAGAGGTGAGACCCATAAAAAAATTTGGAAAAAGTTGAAGGGGAAGAGTGGAGACCCTCGAAAGAGTTGAAGAAAAACAAGGGAAAGTAATTATCCCTAAATTATGCCCATTTCTCTCCCTTATCTAGAACTATGCAATCTCCTACAACCCTACCTAATCATTCCTCTGAAAGGCTCCCTCAGTGGAATTCTACCAACACTGAGAATACCACACTTACAGAACCTTGGGTTCACATTGGTTACCTGTAACAGAAATAAAATATTATCTGTTAATTGTTTAACACAAACCTAGTCAACATTGTGACTCTCTCAAAAAAAAAATGAGTCATGCATAAGCAACCAATTTCAACACAGTTTTTTCTTTCAAACTACATGTAAAACATTGTAAACATTTTTGACTCTTTCAACAGAAATTTAGTGATGCACAAGCACTGTCAACACAGTTTTTTTGAGCAAAACAAAAACAGAGTCAGCATTTTTGACTATATATATATATCATGATTATTAAGTCTAAAAAATACCATAGAGTTCTGGTTCAATTATGATTATAGAATCCTCATCCGCCCATAGGGGCTTGAAGAAATATATGGGCTGCACGATGCTTCCACGCAGAGCTGAATCCGGCCCGAACACTAGTACTGGTAAACCGCTTAGAGGATCTAAGCCTGTCCAGGAACCGCGGTGGGAGGCAGACCGTCCATGCTAATAAACCCTATTGGTTTCATTGGGCGACAGGGCTTAAGATGTTATTTCATCTCAATGTTGGGTAAAAGTTCCACAAAATTGGAAGCAACGTCTCCAAAATGACCTTTACAGTGTTGATGGGGACGTTAATCCTAAAATCAAACAAATGATTATAGAAATATAAAACTGTGGTAATTGTAAGAAAAGGTGTAATTCTCATGAAAGTTGTCAAAGTGTACTCTCGAATGATATATGCTACTCTGCACAGCCATCTTACTATTTTTCAAGTTTCAGTTTAATACATGTATACATGTATACTATAGGAGTTATCCAGAAAATTCTCCATAAGGGGCTGTATCTCTTGTCAAAATGAAAAGCACTGTTCAACCTCATGGTCTAGCTATCTATCTAGGTTTACTACAACACCCCCTGACGAGGATTACGTGTAGGTCTCACTATTTTTCAAGTTTCAGCTTGATCAGATGTAACTGTAGGGGGAATTATTCAGAAGCAAACACGTTTATATAGATGTCAGACACCTGCCTCATAACACAATGTTCTTTTTTTCAAGAGGATATACAGAAAAATATATTGTCATCTGCTCTAAAGAATTTCCTTGGTGCTGTAAGATAAATCATAACAAAAGGAAACAAACCCTGGCTGTGACTACTGAATCAACAGAAGGCACTGTGTTCTGCTCCATGTCTTTAATAACTTCCACAACAGTCTGAAAAATAAATAAACAATGAGTCAAGGCACGCAAAAAAACATTGGTTCTTATTAATCCTTAAATTTTTAAGAGCAGACAGCAATCTTATTTTTGAATTATTTCTGAAATGAAATAAGTCAACCATTATTGTGTGCCCAATAAACATTTTTGTAATGTCGACAAACAAGAAAATTCAAATTCACTTTCATCTGTAACACTGCATCTGATTGTGACAGTATATAACATCGCATTTGGTTTTACACAAAATACCCTGCTTGCCGCCTAGTGCAAAATAGTATAATTTTTAACATACCAACCAAATAAGTTCATTAGAATGGGGATAACTGTACTGAAAATTGTTATTTGGGGAGGTCGGTCCTATCTTTGCAAATTACGTTTTATGGCTCCGCTGACGCATCATCGTAAAACAAAATTTCCAACCATAAAACATCGGTTTTACCACCCCAAAACAGTTATCCCCTAAATACAATGTATATTTATAAATGAACTCTGTAAATGCTGTGACTGGCAGCTTAACACTTAAGACGCTGAGAAAATCTACATCTGAAAATGTCACCTGCTGAATCTTCTTGCAAACTTTTTAAAAATATTTTGGGCACAGGCAAACAGTGTAGACAAAGATCAGACTGCTCCTGTTCAGACTGTTCCTACAGGAGCAGTCTGATCTGGGTCCACATTGTTTGCAAAAAATGACTTTTAAGGTAACCAGCAGATGGCAAAGCAGACCACAATTGTTGTGACTGGCATCTTATGGGTTAAGTGTTAACAATGATTGAAGTTAGAATGGCTCCAAAACTGACGCATGTCAATTTGACATTCATGTCACCTGAATGTCAAATTAACATGTGTGCATGTCAATTTGACATTCATGTCACCTGAATGTCAAATTAACATGTGTCAGTTTTCCACTAGCCAGGGCATATACTGGTAGATTAATAAGACCTGTCGCTGGACAGGATAGCTCACCGGAAGTCTTTGTTTGTTTGTTTGTATGCTTTGAGGTTTAACGTCCCCGTCAACACTGTAAAGGTCATTTTGGAGACGTTGCTTCCAATTTTGTGGGACTTTTACCCGAAATTGAGATGAAATGACATCTCAAGCCCTGTCACCCAATGAAACCAATAGGGTTTATTAGCATGGACGGTCTGCCTCGCACCGCGGTTCCTGGACAGGCTTAGATCCTCTAAGCGGTTTACCAGTACTAGTGTGCGGGACGGATTCAGCTCTGCGTGGAAGCATCATGCAGCCCATATATTTCTTCAAGCCCCATGGGTGGGGGCACGCTTTGACTCAATTTTTCAGACCCATAACAGAAACAAAGTCACAAAAATAAGAATCCAGTGTGGTATCAATATAGTTATATTAAAATCTATTAATAAATGTAGCTGCTAGAGCAAAGACAAAGTTTTTCTAAAAATAGCCAGTGACCTTGACCTTGACCTGAGGACCCAGAAAGTCAAACTTGCTTGAGATACTATCATACCCAACATTTGTATGAAGTAATAGAGTGATGACAGAGTTTTTTAAAATAGCCACAGTGACCTTGACCTTGAGCTCATGACCTTGAAACTTGAACTCGCTTGAGATATTATCATATGCAACATTTGTGTGAATTTATATAAAAATCTATCAATGAATGTAGGCCCTGGAGCAAAGACAAAGTTTTTCTAAAAACAGCCATAGTGACCTTGACATTGAGGTCATGAAAGTCAAACTTGCTGGAGATATTATCATAAGCAACATTTGTGTGAAGTTATATTAAAATCGGTCGATACATGTAGGCGCTGGAGCGATGACACAAATTTTTCTTAAGAAAGCCACAGTGACCTTGACCTTGAGGTAATGACCTTGAAAGTCGAACTCACTTAAGAAATTTAAAGCAGTGTCTATCACCATTCCAAGTCTCAAGTAAATTTGTCTGAAGGCAACCAAGTATACATAATGATCTTAAATCTTCAGTGCAAAAACATAAAAGTCCTTAGTCTGTGACCTTCATGAATGATGATGCTGCTGATAAAAACTTTTGACTAGAACCTATCACCAAGTATGGTGTTCAAGTATGAACTAAATCTATCAAAAAGGTAAATAAGTAATGAGCTCCTAAAAACTTTAACATAAAAACTTTAAAATAAGAATTCTAAGTCGGTGACCTTGACTCCAAGGTTATGGTCATGAGCGCTGATGCTGCTGCTAAAAATTTGAGACAAGTATCTATACCTATACCGAGTATAAACTAAATCCATCCAAAGATAAAGAAGTAATGAGCTCCTAAAAACCTTAACACAAAAACTTTAACATTAAAATTCTAAGTCTGTGAGTCATGGGTGCTGATACTGAAGATAAAAACTTTAGCCCAGTATCTATCACAATACCAAATATGAACTTATTGCATGTTCACATAAAGAAGTTATGAGTAACTAGAAAATTTTAACATATGTGGACGCCGACGCCGACCCGGGGATAGTAACTTCGTTCCGGTGAGCTAAAAAAGTTCCTACCCAAATTTAGTTATATTAGTTTTTGGCAGGGAACAAATGTCATCTTCTGTCACTGTGATTTATAAACATACAGTCCATCAAGTAGAAAAAAACAAATAGTAGTCATAAAAAGATTTAAAAATAAGAATAAACTTTTAACAACTATATTACATGAGCAACCTGTTTTTGCCATTTGCAAACAAGAAAGCCTCTGTGGTGTAGTGGATAAGTTACTTGCCACATAAACCAGGAATTGTTGGTTTGATTCCAGGCTTATCCAGACTTTCAGAAGAGCCTTTAAACCGAAGTCCAGTCTCCATATGGCTGTATCTGTTGGTGGGGGGTCAAACCCAAAATATACAGACACTTATTGAGTTGCAATATATGTATATATGCTCCTTATGTCAACATTGGACATGTCTGGTTGAACCAAACATGTCCAAAGTAGAAGTGAAGGCAATGATTAGGAATCGATACATTTAACCCACAGCTCCCATCAGAGACACCAAGGGGAAAGAAACACAAACATGAAACAACTAGAACCCAATGGAAACATCAATAGCGGAAAGCCAAAATGACATCTACGTTCTCACAAAATGGTCAGTTGGCTATCCAAAACAAAATAATATACCTTAATGATCCTAAGTATTGGGACAGACAGGCCAAAGCAAACAGTGCAGACCCAGATCGAGTGCTCCTTCACCCAGATCATACTGCTCCTGAAGGAGCAGTCTGATCAGGGTCTACACTCTTTACCATTCTGTCTGCACCTTTTGGACTCCTTGCTGGGTCATGAAATGAAATTGTTAAAATTTTAGAAGAAATACACCAAGCCCTCAAGGTGTCCCAATTTTTAGAATTTTTACAGTAAGCGATACACACCCTCAAAGACAAACCATAACAAGAAAGTCAGCATAAAGAGCAAACCTGACTATACACTTCAATAGGACTTTCCTTGGCTTGCTTGTTAGAATGAAATGTTCAAGCACACTTAATCCTTATTATGGCAAATATGGGAGGTACCACAATAACATCTGGGCTTGCTTTGTGGTAGGTTAAAAGGGCCAAGGGAAGAATGGACTTTGTCTTTCATGTACTCATCCTTGACATTGGGGAAGGAGAGAGGCATTTTTTCAGTCTCTATAGTCATGTTGAGTAAACCTTTAGTGCATTTTATTCTGTGTTCTAAAAGTATACTACAATGTATTTGATTCTACATATTACAGATCTCTTTAATATTTTATGAGCTATTTATCATATGACGTCGCTTCTGAGAGTGTAATAATGCCATGCATTATTATGGATAATCCACTAGTGGATTAAATATGCAAATTAGCTAGTTACGTCCCGTAACGTTACATGTACGACGTCCTTAACGGCGTCGCATTTACTAATGGCGGAATATTGACATTTTTCTAAACAATCGTGAATAAAATGCGTTTTAAATGTCATATGATAAATAGAATCTTGCATTCATGCTCATGTATTATTGAATTTATTAAACTCGTTGAGGAAAAGCCTCGCATTTTATCCCTTTTCCTCAACTCGTTTAATAAATTCAATAATACATGAACACTCATGTAAGATCCTCTATTTATGCCTAAACATTTTTAAGAAGTCTGGAGAAACAATTTCTATTTTCAAGTGGCAAGTTTTGTGAACTGTCCATGAAATTTCGAGTAAGGGTGTGATGTCTTCTTGTAACAGCCCATGACATAGAGCAATCAAAATTGAGTTATTTACCAAATTCATTTACATCCATGCAACACTTTCTTTATGACGCATCAAGATTTGACTGGATAATGTGACTGGCTGTTACAAGAAGGTATCACTTTCCTATACTCTACAAACTTTTCATAACACTATTAATTTATAAATTAATAGTAACAGTAATAATTCTGATTCTGATTTTGGATAGGATGGAAAGTAGAAACCATGATAGTTAAACAACATTGTTACATCCAAACAAAAATGTATAGAATTAGATTATACATGTATAGAAAAATGACCATCCTATATTTATAATCTATACATTTTGGGATCCATCTTGAACTTGTGTTGATAAAAATCAGTGTTATAATGAGGTTGGGGTGTACTAAATTTCATGGAAACTTACCAGTCAAAGTAGCTACTTGTATAAGCTTATTCTGACATACTAGGACTGACCCGATTAATCATATAATCGATTAACCGATCAATAAATTCCACAAAAATGATTATCATTTCTGATTTGCTTTTAATCGATTACTTGATAGGTACAATTTACTACCCAAAGTTATGCCTAAAATAGCTGGATGAGTGGCAAACAGTGCAGACCCTGATGAGATGCCGCATTATGTGGCTTGCTCAGGCCTGTCTGTTCAAATATACATATGGTAAAGAGCAACATACGAGTGGTAAGAGTCAAGCTGAGACAGAAAGCCAGACAGGTAAAATAATGACAAAAACCTGAGCGATTACTAATCGATTATCGATCGCAATGACAGGACTGATACCGGTAATTGATTATCCTTTCAGCTCCGATTCGCCAGCCCTATACATGACGTAAATTAGGCTTACCCCATGATCATCTGAGCTTACAGTGTGCAATTGCCCAACCAGACTGGAATATACAAAACCATTTCTTAAGTATGTTCCTCTACCTCCAATGTGACCTTCATCAGCCTTACACAGCCTCTGACCTGGAAATAGGCATATTAAAAACTGTATGCAATTCAGATGGCATTTGCAGATTTTTTTTTCCTTATTTTTCAGAGAAAATAAGGCTTGATATTACATGTGAATCGTCTGTCTAACAGATGGTTCATGGTCATCTATCAAGCAGATCATTAACATGAAAAATCAAGCCTTAGGAGCATTAGCCATGGTAAATGAGCAAACATTTCTGCATACAGGCAAACAGTGTGGACCTTATTCAGAGAAGCAGTCTGATCTGGGTCCACACTGTTTGCAGACACTGAAAATGTATGCTCCTATCATTCTGGTTGCTTTGTACATCTAAATCATATAAAAATGAAAAAACATTTTGAACATGTTGTCAAAAGACTCCCTCATTGTAGAGCTGGGTATCGCCCAGAAAAAATGTATCACGATACTATCGCGATGCCAGACAGACAATACAATACAGTATCACGATACTTGCTTTGTACAGATTTGCTATGTTTTATTCGGTAAATTTGGACTTTTGTTGAGGAGTAGAAGCAGAGTTTCCTGTTCAATAACAACACATTGGTTTATTAAGCATGTCCTTATATTTATATGCAATAAAATAAAAGACTTGACAAAAACAAAATGTTTCCATACAAGTGATTTAAATGCCGATCCAGCATGTTCAATTTCTGGTTTAGCATATATATGTTAGTAGCGACCGCTTGGATCAACAATAAAATGGCATTTATGATGACTTTGCAGGTCTATCTAATTGCAAAGACCCATCATCCAAGACACACACCATCAACCACACAAACATATTTGGAAGCAACAGTTTTGGATAAATCTGAATGGCATAACGCAAAATACCAACAAAACTTACGAACATTGTAGCACATGAGTCACTAACTTGACCAGACACCTGTTGGTTCCAATAGTTACTATTGTATACTGTATCCCGGTAGATACATCAACTGTTTTTATTGAATATAAGCAGCTCCTTTTGGATACAGATTTTTTATCGGCATAAGCACCTCAGAAAAATATGCGTTTCTTGTGTTTCAGTCGTTTGTTAATATAATGCAAAAGTATTGGCAAGTATTGATACACCGAATTAGTATTGCGATACAGTATCGCCAGCAAAACTGTCATGATATATCGATGCAACGATGATATCGCCCCAGCTCTACCACAATGAGACCCTAATCTCCCTCATCTGAGAAGCACATCTCCTTGATGGTAATCATTAAATCATCCCCAGGTACAGTGCTGTAGGTTATTCTGCACACTTAAATGATAAATACAATTCTGTACAATACAGAGAAACATTTTGTGACAATTCCCCAGATGGGATGTGCGAAGTTCACAAATAGCAAATGAAGTGACATACATGTATTTTAGTGCAGTTTGGCAGCATGCTGAAAGATTTCCAAACCTTACCAGTTATATGCCTCAACCTTTAGATAATCTGATAAAAGATCATGGATCGCCAGTTAATTCCTTCAGGTCTAGACTGACATGGAAACCCAACACACTCAGACCTCCCTTTGAAATATTAACTAAATTACATATCCTATAATAACTTTTCAACTTCCATTTTCACTATTCAACAAGGTTTCAGAACATGAAAAAGAATAATATCAATGGGGGAGTGTATGTGTGAATTCGGGTTTAATGTCGCTTTCATCAATTTTTCAGTCATATCACGACGGTGTCTGGTTGTGACAGGGACCTCAATGCTCACAGTAGTGTTTAGACCAATTGTGACGACGCTGTTTAACATGTGTGTGTGTGTGTGTGAATTCGGGTTTAACGTCGCTTTCAACAATATTTCAGTCATATCACGACAGTGTCTGGTTGCGACAGGGAGCCCAATGCTCACTTTTATAGTGCTGCCTCACTGAAGTATTATGTACCAGACACATTACATGATACCACACCCAGTCACATTATCCTGACACTGGATCGACCAGTCCTAGCTCTACCCTGTAAATCTGAGTGCCAAGCGAGGAGAAGCTATATCAATAGGGGAAAAGATACAGTAAAATTCTGCTATTAAGACCAACTAAAATTAAGACTAATTCTGCTTTAAAAAGCTTGTTTTGAAGGTTTCACTTAATTATTCTTTGTGTTTGTTGCCCACACTGTTCTCTGGTCATGGAAAACCTTTGGACCTGTTCAAAAGTGGTCTTAAAGACCACTTTTGAACAGCCCAAATATGGCCTTAATATAGGAATTTTACTGTATATTTACTACTGAAAAAATATTATTGCTGGCTGTCAGCAGACTTTTAGGTCTATCTATAGAACCAATTTAATGAATTCTTACCACACTTGCATCAGTATGTGCATCCACTTGCATCAATATGTGCATCATTAACTTAATGATTAAGACCTGGAAAAGCAGTGACTAAGGTCTTGTGACCTTGACTTTATATTCAAGGTCACTGTCATTTTTATCTGAAATACTTTGCCTCCAGAATGGATGCATGAATTATATGTACATGCATGGTCATACTTGATACAATGACTACAATCTATCACTGCAATGTACCAAAAACCAAAAGTACTGACCTTAACATACTGCTAGTTTTCAAGGTCACACACAGAAGCCTCCGTGGTGTAGTGGTTATGCTACTCGCCTTGTAAAAAGGGGTTGCAGGATCGATCCCGGGCTTCTCCAGACTTTCGGACGAGTCTTTAAACCGAGATCCCGTCTCCGTATGACCATAGCTGTTGGTGGGGCGTAAAACTCAAAACACTCACTCACTCACTCTCAAGGTCACACAAGTACATAGACTCAAATTTTGCACTGTATGCTCTAGCATATCTTCTAACCAAATAATCTCAAATTTGGTGTAAACAAGATATAATTACATGTACATTATGGTCTCCCAGATGAACCCCCAATGCTCAAATGAGCTCCAGTGTGGACTCCATTTCTATAAAGAGGCACCTCCAGTCAACATCACAAATAAATGTATTTTATCATTATAAGAAACAATTAGATTGCACAGTCGATGGTAAACCAATACACAATACCCGCTTTTTCTATGAATAACACTAATGACTATGTATTAGCTATCCAAAACTACATGTAAGTTAAAAAAAAAAAGTTGCAAAGAACATTCTAACTGATCAGCAAAGTTTCAGAAGTGTAACTTCTATAGTTTAGAAGATATGGCAAAGTCATACTTTTTGACCTTTGACCTTGGGGTTATGTTAAGGTCCACCAAAAGTATTCCATTTTTTTCTTTATTCCAACGGCCATCCAATAACCAAAGCTTCAGAAGTCTAACTTCAATAGTTTAGAAGATATGGCAAAGTCATACTTTTTTGCCTTTGACCTTGGGATCAGGTTGAGGTCAAGGTCACACCAAAAGTAGCCCAACTTATTCTATAATCCAAGGGCCATCCAATAACAAAAGTTTCAGAAGTGTAGCTCCAATAGTTTAGAAGATATGGCAAAATAATACTTTTTGACCTTTGACCTTGGGGTCATGTTGAGATCGAGGTCACACTAAAAGTAGCCTAATATATTCTATATTCCAAGGGCCATCCAATAAGCAAAGTTTCAGAAGTGTAACTCCAATTGTTTAGGAGATATGGCCAAGTCATATTTTTTTACCTTTGACCTTGGGGTCATGTTGAGGTCATGGCAAAAGTAGCCCAATTTATTCTATATTCCAAGGGCCATCCAATAAACAAAGTTTCAGAAGTGTAACTCCAATAGTTTAGAAGATATGGCAAAATCATACTTTTTACCTTGACCTTGGGGTCATGTTGAGGTCAAGGTCATCCCTAAAGTAGCCCAATTTATTCTATATTCCAAGGGTCATCCAATAAGCAAAGATTCAGAAGTGTAACTCGAATAGTTTAGGAGATATGGCAAAATCATACCTTTTGACCTTTGACCTTGGGGCCATGTTGGGGTCAAGGTCACAAAAAAAGTAGCCCACTGCCATCTACATACCATGTACTATCCGCATGCAAAGTTTCGTAAGTGTAACTTAAGATATGGCAAAGTCATACTTTTTTACCTTTGATCTTGGGGCCATGTTGGGGTCAAGGTCACAAAATCGTAGCCCACTGCCATCTACATACCATGTACTATCCACAAGGTTGGGCGGTCAAAACCAGGGGCGGTTTTAACCGGCGGTTTTAACCGGTTAAAACCGTCCTGGTCAATACTGCCAGAATCGTCAATACTGGTCAATACTGGTGGATTGAAATATTGAGTGGTCAATTGAATAATTTTAGTTTTGAAAAGGCAAAGCTACTGAAACTATTTTGAAGTTTTGGTCTCTTTGCTGGAGGCTGATCATTTGATAGAGTTTATGTAATTTCTTTAAGTGGCTTCTTAGCAATACTTTCTGGTTTTTTTAGCCCTAGGCATTTTTGACTCATCAGTCTTAAAACCTTAGCACTAACTTCAACACCTTGCACTGTTTTTTATTTTTTTTTTGTTATCTTCCAAAATAGTGAAGAAGTTCCAAATTTCATTCATTTTTGACACCTTCAGTAATAGCTTGATGGTAGGATACTGTCTATATTGCATATATATTAAAATTTCACACATTAGGAATGGTGTGAGTTTATACATGTAATACCCCTATTGGGGACATGTAATTGGTCAATTTAGCAATTTGATATTTGCCACACCCACTGCAGTGGCATGGGTTAGTCTGTTTTCACAGCAATTTACAGGTGTTGCATATACTTTTAAATATTCAGAGAAATCAGTGAATCAAAGATAATGTTAAATAATTGATATTTTCAAAGTTGAAGAGGGAAGAAAATTTGTGAGGGGAGAGAGGGGAGTGGGTCAATTTGGAACAACAATTTTTGTTTTCTGTGTCAAACAAAATAGGACCGTTCATAAATCCTTCAAAATCCATGATACATTCAGCTTATTCTTATTCCTGTAAATCAAAATATGAACAATCAATCTAACATATAAAGGAAAAAAGAATAATTATAAAGATTGTTTGATTGGAAAGAACAAGCCTGTCTACGGTTCACTGAGTCAATCCAACCTCTTCATTTGACCAGCTATAATGTGTTTCGACTTTTGATCAAATAAAAAATACTTAAAATAATTACTGTTATTAATAAAAACTATTTTGTCTTGTTCAGTGATGAAAATATAGTCTAACATCATGTACATGATGTAGGGGGAAAGCCTTTAAGACCAGTTTAGCAACAGGACAGAGGCATATACTCCAGTGATTTAATCGACCACCAGTCGACCAGTATTGACCAGTAATGACCGGTTGAAACCAGTTTTAACCACCGGCTCGGTCAATACTCATATTGGTCGGCTTTATGCCAACCTTGACTATCCACAAGCAAAGTTTCAAAAGTGTAACTTCAGTGGTTGCAGAGGAGATCCATTTACAAGAAACGTGACTGACGGACAGACAGACCGACAGACAAACGGACGGATGGACTGATGCCCACTCAACTCTGGTACGAAAACAATATACCTGATTTTTCTTCAAAAAAGCAGGTATAATAACAGAGATGGTTAAGGGCTGGGGATCTGAACGGCTTCAAAGATAGTAAGCCTTATTTGCACTGAAGAGGGTGGGCATATCCCTAGGTGACCCATAGTTGTTGTCACCAAAATTAATGTAAGCAACAAAATGTATGCATACATGCAGTTTAGGAGTGGGGATCTAAACGGTTTCTGCGATATTCAGCCTTATACGAATTGGAGGGAGTAGCACATGACCTGGTTAGTGTCAAAGGATGCATCTTATCATTAGGAATAATATTATATATGGTTCAGGGGTGGAGATTAGAACAGTTTCTGAGTTATTAAGCCTTATTTAAAACTGGAGGGGGTGGGACGTAGCCTCTAGGGACCCAGTCAGTGCCAGTAAATGTGGCGTCATAAGGAGAAATTATATTTATGATTTAGGCATCGGGATCTGAACAATTTCCAAATGTTTTCCAAGATATTAAGCTTTATGTGAACTGGAGGGGTGAGGCATGCCCTCTGGGGATTCTCTTATAAATACAAATGGATGCATCTTATCATAAGGAACAACAATGTATATGTATATGGTTTAGCATTGAGGATCTGAACAGTTTCCAAGATATTCAGTCAACAGTGAACTGAAGTGGGTGATCGAAGCATATCCAAAGAGGATACGGGGTTGATGCCATTAAATGTGTTTCATCATAAGGAACAGCATCAATGAACATATTTGATTTAGTCCTTAAGATGCCACGAAAACATGCATCCAAAATGTCATCTGTTCATAATATTATTGTCTTCTGCATCTTTTTTTTTATACAGGCACTGCGAACTCTGATCAGACTGCACTACAGATCTGGGTTCACACTGTTTACAAAAATGACTTTTAAAGCTACCAGATGTCAAAACAGACGACAACTGTTGTGATCGGTATCTTAAGGGTTTGGGTGGGGATCTTAACAGCTTCTCAGGTGTAAGCTCATACTCATTTGTGCAACATTTCTGAGAACATAAAAATCAAACTAGTACAGAAATAATCGACGGCACATGATTACTGGTAAACTGTTTAGTAAGCCTGACCAGGCAAAGTGATATAAGTTTAACCGACCTTGCATATAAATCCTACATGTACATTGGTTTCATAGGGCAGCTGGGCTTGAGATGTCATTTCATGCATATAAATCCTACATTGGTTTCATTGGGTGGCTTGGCTTGAGATGTCAGTTTCACTCTGGTGGCCTTATTTGAACTGGAGATGTGGCGCATACTGCTGGGGAACTCCCAGTCAATATTACTGAATGTGTCTTATCTTAAGAATATACATGGTTATGGGGCAGGGATCTGAACGGTTTCTATGATACATATGTACATGTATTAAGCTTAAGTGGATGTGGAATGGGGTACATGTCCAGGCAAGGGGACCCTTTGAAACCCTCTTACAAAATTTTATATCCATATTTTATCATATCCCCAAATTTCAAATTAAGTCATCTAACAGAACTTTACTGTGGACCCCTTTTTTACAAAATTTTGGGCTAATTTTTTCCATGCCTTGGTTTCTGAGGGGGCATACCTCCCCCACCTCCCACCCCATCCATCCAACCAACCCCAAGTCCTGGGGTTGTTATCAGTGAACTTCTTTTCGAGTACCAGGGTGGTCAAATATTGGACTGAGCCCATTATTCAGTATTGCAGAAGATATAAAGAAACAGTCTTAAGGTCTTAAGTCATAGTCCAGAACCTTTTTTTTCAGTCTTCACTCAGATATAAACATTCCACCACTGGCCATGTTAGATATTTTTTCCAGACTCCCTGATAGCTACACATACTGGTAGTTTGACTAACTGTTGGTTTTTATGGTTACTGGCAAATATATGTATTTTTCCCATCCAAAACTTTGTTTGACAAAAGAGGCCATTCAGAAATAGTCAAACAAACAAAAAAAAAAACAGTAAACTGTTGCAGACTGAAGACCATATCCTTCAGAACAGAAAGTATTTTTTTCATGTCTCAAGGTTTGAACACGTTCTCAATCAGCTAGCATCAGCCCCAGTTTGTGATAGGATAGCAAATATAACTTTAAAATCTATTTTCAAATCATGTCAAATAAAACCTGGTTATCCAGGTCTAAAGTGAGACTGACATACCCTGGTCTTAAGTTCAACAGAATTGTAATTATAAAAACAATAGGCCAGAATTTGATTGATTCAATTTTTGGAATTTATTAAAAAAAAATAAAAAAAATAGGAATGAAAATTACATGAATTAAGTTTGTTTGAATACTAAAAAATGACAAAAAAAAGCATTAAACATGTATCATGAACCATGAAATACTAAAAGGTAACTAAAATAATACTCATATCATAGGTTTTTATTGGAAAAATATTGCTGGTTGTCAAGAGCATTTTTGATAGCAAAAATGCTCCTGACAACCGGTTGTCAGGAGCATTTTACATAGCAAAAATGCTCCTGACAACCGGTTGTCAGGAGACACTTCCTAATAATTATTGCTATATATACAAGCAACACAAACGTCTGGACTTACGTGTGAATCAACAAGCTGTAACCGTTTACTTGGAGCGCAATGACTGACAAAGAATGTAGTAGATTATTTTATTGTTTAACTGTCGCCGTTGCTGCAGATTGTTCCCAAAGATTTTGAAGGTTTGTGCAGTTCGTCTCAAAGTTATGATTAGTCGGTACGCAAGCACACAAAGGTCTACTTCACGTGCCACATACAGACATGCATGGTGCGCATCCATTCTGAGGTTTTTTCTTAATTATAAGTTAATAGCCCTGTGGCTTCAAAAGGCCTCAGCGGTTAGCAGATACTGATTATACGGCAATGATGTGCAGGATGATCAGTATTTACTAGTATCAATGGCATGCACAGTTTGAGAATAGCATGTGAAATATTTGTGAAATTTAATTATTTTTATATGATCAGCCTGCATCTGTCGTTATGATATCTTCAAAGGTTTAATAACCTATAAATCTGTTAATTAAGATCAGAGTCCACAGTTTTTCTGAGCTATTTAAAGATTAACATGCGAAGATAACAAAAACACGGGCTAATCTCCGAGTCTATGCAGTTCGAAAAAGCACTCTGTTTTCTGAGCTATTAAAAGCTTGACAATCGAAGATAGCAAAAAAAGCACATGCTGATCTCCGAAAGACAAAATATATATACATGTAAATAAAATGATAACAAAATCTGGTTGAAACGCTCCACCAATTTAGCCGAAAATGACCCACCTCCAAAATTGGGCCGAAACGACCCAGGCTGAAGCGACTCAGGACCAAAACGACCCGCGGACTGAAATGAGTCAGGACCAAAATGACCAACGACTTGGACAGCAAACATTCACTATCGACAGCCGGCTGTCACTAGCCACTTCCTGTCTATCCATCCATCTACCGATACTGCGTAGGTCACATTTGACCATTACTGCAGGTGTATATTACACACACTCCAGGTTTTGCAGGATCCTGGTGTATGAATGTCATTTGACGTGTCACCAGTAACAATTCTGATTCTGATGAAAGCCTACACAGTAATCATGTAATTACAGTAGGGATCTTTACCGTGCACAGGGGATGGGTCTACCTGCACAGGGGCCACCATTTAACGTCCCAATCAGAAGGACGGTGCACTTTATGACATTCATCCCTACAAATGATGCCAAAGGAGTGTGTTGGCACACTGAAATTTTATTGTCACTGCCGGGGATCGAACCTGGGACCTCTAGCATCAGAGGCAAGTGCCCTAACCACTGAGCTATCACGCTCCATGCTTACAAAAAAGAAACTGAAAAATTACAACATACACATAATAAGTTTTGTCATTTTACTTACTTGATAACTTACTTACTTGATCCAGCGGTGAATCTGTAAGCCCCGAAGGCTTTTCTTCACCCCCAATATGGATTCTGTAGTAGTTTTAGTATTTTCCGACTTCCATTACACTCCGGTTTGGAGTATCTATTTTGTTGATTTGGTTATTGTCTTATCGTACTGTCACTTATGTCATGCTACCCACAAATTTCTGTGCTTGGTCATACCCCTTAATACACCTCCTCTAAGCTATAATGCAAGTGATTCCACTCCTGGTCCAGTTTTGATTTAAATTCATTGACAGTTTGTGAATCAATGACTCTCGCGGATAGGCTATTCCAGGGATCAATTACTCTGATAGCAAATGAGTGCTGTCTAAAGCTCTTGTTGCACCTTGGTTTAAACAGTTTGAGTTTGTGCCCTCTTGTGTAAGTGGAAGAGTACTGAAATAAACTTTCAGCTGTGATATCCTCAAATCCGGATAATATTCAGTCACAAGTTAGGCTCTTTGCTGATGATACCGCGGTTTACTTGGCTGTGTCCAGCCCAGCAGATGCACAAGTTCTACAGTCTGACCTTGAAAAACTTCAGCATTGGGAGCGAACCTGGGACATGGAGTTTAATCCCAGCAAGTGTCAGGTACTCCATGTCTCTAGATCTAAAACGCCAATTAAGACCCAATACTTCATGCATGGTCAGGAACTGGAAAGAGTGGACTCAGCCAAGTACCTTGGGGTGACCATCAGCAAAGACCTTAGCTGGAATTCACACATATCACATATTACAGCCAGTGCAAACAGGACCCTCGGCTTCGTCAAAAGAAATGTTAAAACAAAAAGTCAGGAAATAAAAACGTTGGCATATAACACCTTGGTTAGGCCACAGGTAGAATATGCCTCGACCGTTTGGAGCCCCTATACAAAAGAAAATATTAACAAGATTGAAATGTTGCAGCGTAGGGCAGCCCGTTGGGTCACAAATGATTTCTCCCCCTATAGCAGTGTTACAGACATGATGGGTGAGCTTGGATGGCGGTCACTTGAGCTCAGACGCTATGATACGCGCCTTACAATGTTTTATAAAATCGTTTACGGTTTGGTCGCTATACCAGTTCCGTCACAGTTCGAACGCCTAACGACAAACACGCGTCACCACTCTCTGGCTTACAGGCAGATACACACCTCTGTCTCGTATTATTATTATTCATTTTTCCCTATGTCGGTTGTTCTTTGGAACAGGCTACCAGCTGATCTCGTCCTGGTTTCTGATCTTGACTCTTTCAAGTTAAGGGTCAGTTCGATAAACCACAGGCTCCCTTAAGGTAATACTGTTTTATCCTGCTTTTAAACTCTCCTTACTAACACCCAAAATCTTTCATCTATGCTCACCTTTCTTTTATTCTTTTAACTCTGCACTATCACACTTTTACTTCTCTTACTAACACACCATGCGCAGCCATCCTAATAACACTCGGAAGAGGGTTGAGGATTATATAGAGATAGATAGATAGAATCCTTTCAGTATCTTAAAAAGCTGTATCATGTCCCCTCTTTTCCTTCGGTAATCAAGAGAATATAATTTCAAATTCCTCAGCCTGTCACTGTAACTCAAGTTCTGTAATTCAGGCACTAAGCGGGTAGCTCTCCTCTGAACATTCTCAATTAATTTCTTATTTTTCTTTGTAAACGGGTACCATATAGCATCTCCATAGTCAAGAATAGGTCTGACCAGTGTCTTGTAGAGTTTCAGAAATAAGTCCTTGTCCATATATGAAAAGGATCTCTTAATCAAGCCGAGAATCTTATTTGCCCGTCCGGGCATTTTACTTTCCAGTACAGGTACTACACAAATTAGTGTGTGCTGTGCGCAGACTCAAGCTTTTGTGAAAGCTAATACTTGTTTCTGTGCTCAAATCTGATTCTGATACCAATAATTCAGGCACGAAAACTCATTACAAAAAGATATAGTATTGTTACGGGTTCCAAATTCTAAGGAACAAAAATAAGGAAGACATAATTTATTAAAAGGAACTTATCAGCGCCTTCTTTTAGTTTGCTAGGTACATGAATATGATGAAAAAGTGACATTTACAACTAATAACTTACCAGGTACACAATACATGGGCGCAGACATCTCGGATTGGCATTGCTCATTTCAAATAGGGGTGAATGTAGTTAAAGTGTTTGTTAAACAAGCAAGAACGATTGTTTCGGTTGTGTCACATACACCATTACTAAATAGTAGGCGCCTAATAGGATAAGGTATATCGTACAAACTGTATTGTAGCTTAATGCCAAATAAGAAATGAAATTTAAAACCTACTCAAAGCAGACTCACCTTTAAACTAATGAGCATGTCCACCGCTAGCCTCCAGCTCCTCTCGGCGCTTGCTCCACTCGGCGCTTGCAGTTAGTCCAGCAATGACAGAGAAACGGCAGCTCACACTGGTTTGTTTGTTTGAATTGATATTTTATGGCCCCGTCAACTCTATTTAGGTCATCTTGGACAGGTTGTTTAAGGTTTGGGTCCAGAGTTGTTTCGGGGCCATCGTGGGGGTTGATCGTTTCAGCCAACTTGGTCGATCGTTTCGGCCAGATATTTTATCTCATCATTTCAAAGCATTGCAAATTGTAATATATCAGAGATCAGCTTTTGCTACTGCTGTCTTCGCGGTCCATAGAAATACCAAAACGCACCAAAACACCAAAACGCACCTGTATTTACCAAAACGCACTGCCAATATTGGATTTTTCTATGTAGGGTAGGGTGATTTAGAGGATTAGACACTTAGAAACAAATATATATAGACACATCCAAACACTACGTCATCGCTCAATAATACTATTTGCCGGGACGTACCGGTGGTGGGCAAAAAGCGTATTTTGCCGTTTATCGCCATTGTAAATGCGATGTAATTTTCTGTAAACTTGTATTTTGTTTGGACTCGAAACGACAAATTTGAGCTTTAAACTTTTATAATAGACATTTCTTAGCTAGTAATTATTGGTTTCTAGAAGATTTGAGGATGTTTTTGATGATAATTAATTATGCAGGTAACGAGGCGGGACGGTCTTAATTATTTGTAATAAAAATGCGCACAACGAATGACTAAATGCGAAAGATGCATGAATGAACTCTAAAATATATATCTCTACCCATTTAAAGTGTATTTCGATCGATTTTCTGTGACAATCAACTAAAATATGTCCGTAATATTAAACCAATTTACAATGTGTTTATATGGAACCAGGGGCTTTTTGCCAACCACGAAAGATCGTTATCGGAAGGAAAAGTAATTTTGCGCATGCGCAATGACAGGTAAACAAGGTCACGTGTCCAAACATTGGATCCGTCTATAACTATATATAATATATATTTAGGATATAAATAAATATAGGCGTTTATACATATTATACATTTGAGCCAGGGCTCAGCAGTTCCTACCAAAACGCACTGTCCATATTGGATTTTAAGAACGCCACTCTGATGCGGAAAAAGTATTTCCGAATGCCGCAGTTTTTATTGGTCTCAGTGTGCCCCGACAAGTGTACAGGATCAGGGTCAAAGTCCCTGGAATGCAGTCTGATCCATCATGTTAACAAGTCTGTGTAATAAGCACCCCTCTAAACACCACGTTATACGCTGATAACTGCAGTTTACAGGGGTACACACTTTTTTTTTCTTATTTCCGTGCTCCAAGACATAGGTTGTGGGTACTCGTTAGAATCAACTCAACGAGCGGTTTTAACGAACACCAACAATCTATATTTGGAGTATACATAAGAAAAAACATGTCCAAAAATTCAAGGCTCATTCTGATGCGCGCCTGACGGATAATCAGGAGGACGATCTAGCGAGTAAAAGCGTAGCTATGTAAACTGACCGGTTCAACAATGACCTAAAATAGTTTTGACTAGGCCGTTAAAATCCAATACAAACAAAATGAAGGCCTGATGTTGCTTAGTTACATTGCGCTACACGGAACACAACTCGGTCTAAACAATGATGTGCATTATAGATACATTATCCCAGCTAGCACAAAATAGCGGGCCAACGTCGGGCAGACAGCGATACTACACTGTCGGCCCGACGTTGACTCGACATGCTTTGTTGGCTGGGATATCTACAGCCCATAAGGAGCATCTGAGTATTAAAGTTCAAGATAAAAGGTAAGCTTACCAATGCACAGCAAATCCCAATATTGGCAGTGCGTTTTGGTAAATACAGATGCTATTCCACTGACATCTTTAGACCATTCAAGTAAGAGAACGCAACTCGACAAGAAACAATTACTAAAACGCACTAGAAATATCATTTTATGTGCATTATAGATACATTATCTACAGCCCAAAATGAACATCTGAGTATCAAAGTTCAAAATAAAAGGCTCACGTTATTAAAAGATACCAATAACCCTTATATATATAATAATTCTGCCCCCGCCCATAGGGGCTTGAAGAAATATATGGGCTGCATGATGCTTCCACGCAGAGCTTAATCCGGCCCGCACACTAGTACTGGTAAACCGCCCTGGCTAAAATGTTAACATGTATATTAATTTATCAATATATTATTATTATATATATATTTCTAATCCTTTTTTGAAAAACTGCTGAATTTCCCTCTAGCATATATAGAAAAATCCAATATCGACCGTGTTTTGATAGCGTTTTGGTAGGAACTGCTGTGCCCTGGCTCAAATGTTAATATTATATCAATTTATCTATCTATATATTTTTATATATTTATGTATTATATATAGATATATTTATTAGTTTCTAGGTGTCTAATCCTCTTAACAAATGCTGAATTCACCCTACCCTACAAAGACAAATCCAATATTGGCAGTGCGTTTTGGTAAATACAGGTGCGTTTTGGTGCGTTTTGGTATTTCTATGGACCCCTGTCTTCGCTCGTTTCGTTATAAATGGCACAGAAGTCATAAATTGGAATACCTCGGAAGACACCACAGATACCGGGTTACCTGAACTATTAAATTGCTATCCTTCCTTCGATACATGAAATGATGAATATGATGAAAAAGCGAAGACAGCGTAGAAGTCATAGGGTGCTCCTTTGAACAGCAAAGACTCGGATCACAACGACAAGTGTAGGCTGATCATATACAATTGTTGCAGCAGTAAGAATGTTTCGCATTAAGATTTAAGATTTATTCAGGAATTAAGATCAGCATGAAGATATATATATATATATGGCATATGACATGACAGAGAGATATCACTTTGAGATTAAATAAATTTTAAATGATAAATTTAAAAGAGCACACTTAAATGATATGAATAAAAATGTTGAATTGATCTAAGAAAATGTAGTTTAAATATAACTTAAAAAACTAAAGAGATATAAATTTTGAACAGTGGGCTAGGACGTCAGCACCCACACCCACTTATATCACAGAGCATGCTGTTCTGAAACTCTGCATACCACTGTGATACTAACGAATACCAATCAGCCTGCACATCAGTGCAGCTTGCATCTGCATGGCTGTCAAGAAAAAATCTTATAGAATGGATGAGCATCATGATCTTAAATTGTGCATGTATGTATATATATATATATGTCTGTGAAGAAGTAGACAATCGAGCACTTGCACAGTGTTATTACTTATTTATTTATTTAACACTACACATATATGTTGTTGGTTGCCCCCGCCTATTGGGGTTTGAAGAAATAAATGGGCTGCATAATGCTTCCAGGCAGAGCTGAATCTGACCGCTCACGACTATGGTAAACTGCTTAGAGGATCTAAGTCTGCCCATCAAACTGGTGAGAGTCGGACCGTCCATGTTAATATACCCTATTGGTTTCATTAGGAGACAGGGCTTGAGATGTCATTCATCCAATGTCGGGTAGAAGTCCCACAAAATTGGAAGCAATGTCTCCAAAATGGCCTATACAGTGTTGACGGGGACGTTAAACCTGAAATCAATATGTTGTTGGCTTTTTAGCTCACCTGACCGAAGGTCATGGTGAACTTTTGTGACCGTGAGATGTCCGGCTTTGTTGTCTGTCGTTCATCGTGCGTGCATAAACTTTTCTTATGAACACTGTAGAGGTCACAGTTTTGACCAATCATCATCAAACTTGCTCAGAAAAATAGGTCAGTAGGTCAAATCATAGGAAAAATCTTGTGAACACACTAGAGGCCACAGTTTTTGGTCCGAGCATCATCAAACTTGCTCGGAATGATCATATTGACTGACTTGACAATATCTCGGCCAAGTTCAAATATGGGTCATGTCAGGTCAAAAATAAGGTCAGTAGGTCAGATCATAGAAAAACCTTGAGAATATACTAGAGGCCACAGTTTTACTCCGATCATCAGCAGTCTTGCTCAGAATGATCATCTTGACAATATCTTCGTCAAGTTCAATTATGGGTCATGTCGGATCAAAAACCAGGTCAGTAGGTCAAATCCTACAAAAAGCTTGTGAACACACAAGAGGCCACAGTTCTGGTCAAGTTCGAATATGGGTCATGTTGGATCAAAAAGTAGGACAGGTCAAACAAACCTTGTGAAAGCTCCAGAGGTCACAGATTTGGTATGATCATCATCAAACTTGCTCAGAATGATCATCTTGACAATATCTCAGTCAAGTTCCAATATGGGTAATGTCGGATCAAACAGTAGGTCAGTAGTTCAAATCATAGAAAAATCTTGTGAACACTCCAGAGGCCACAGTTTTGCTCCAATTATCATAAATCTTACTCAGGATGATAATCTTGACAATATTTAGGTCAGGATTGAATATGGGTCATGTCAAATCAAAAAGTAGGTCGGTAGGTCATTTTGTCAGAACTTATAACTGTTTAAGATAGATCCTTCATATTTCGCATGTATGTTCCTTCTGACAAGGGCCTCCCTAACATACAAAAATTTTGACCTGAGACCTTGACCTTTGACCTGCTTTGTCATAACTTTTGAATCATTTGAGATAGAGCCTTCATATTTGGCATGTAGGTTCCTTGTGGCAAGGTCTTCCCACAAAAAAAACAAAACAAAAAAAACCCATAGAAATTGTGCTTGTGAAACACTATGCCCCCAACCATATGCTTGTCCCTAAATGGGACAGTAAACAATACCTCATGATCATTTGCACTAAAAATAAACCTGTCAAATATTAACAGATTTTAAACAAAAGTTATTCAGGTCATCTATGCCTTAGTAGCAAACAGACTGCCAAATATCATGAGCCTAGCTCAAGTGGTTCTCCATTTATTTTGTTCACAAGGTTTCCCTATAACCAAAATGTATAAGTCCAAAAAGGGGCATAACTCCATTAAATATTTTCAGAATTTCGTCAAAAGTTAATTAGGTCATCTACACATTAGACCCAAACTGTATACCAAATATCATGAGCCTAGCTCAAGCGGTTCTCCAGATATTTTGTTCACAAGGTTTCCCTTTAGAAGAAATATAAGGGCTGCATGATGCTTCCTCGCAGAGCGGAAACCGACCCACACACAAGAACGGGTAAACCGCTTAGAGGATCTAAGCCTGCCCAGGCAAAGCGGTGTGAGTCGGCCCATCCATGCTTATAAACCCTTTTGGTTTCATTGGGTGGCAGGGCTTGAGATGTCATTTCATCTCAATGTCGGGTAAAAGTCCCACAAAATTGGAAGCAACATCTCCAAAATGACCTTTTCATTGTTGACGAGGACGTTAAACCTCAAATCAAATTAAACCTTAAACAAGCAATTCTTAAGTCAAAAAAGGGGCATAACTCTTTTAAATATTTCCAGAATTTCGTCAAAAGTTAATCAGGCCATCTGCACATTAGACCCAAACTGTATGCTAGATATCATGAGCCTAGCTCAAGCAGTTCTCCAGATATTTTGTTCACAAGGTTTCCCTATAGCCACAATGCATAAGTAAAAAAAAATAAAGCTGTCAAATATTTACAAAATTTTATCTTAAGTTAATGGCATAACTCCATTGAATATTTTAGGAATTTTGTCAAAAAGTAATAAGGTCATCTATACCCTAGACCCAAACTGTATGCCAAATATCATGAGCCTAGCTCAAGCAGTTCTCTAGATATTTTGTTCACAAGGTTTCCCTAAAGCCATTATGTGTTAACTTTGTTATATATAAGGGGCATAACTTTGTTATATATAGTCGGAATTTCGTCAAAAGTTAATCAGATTATCTACACCTTAGACTCAAATTGTATTCCAAATATCATGAGCCAAGCTCAAGTGGTTCTCCAGATATTTTGTTCACAAGGTTTCCCCATAGCCACAATGCATAAGTCCGGAAAGGGGCATAACTCTGTTAAATGTTTTCGGAATTTCGTCAAAAGTTAATCAGGTCATCTACACCTTAGACCCAAATAGTCTACTAAATATCATGAGCCTAGTTCAAGCGTTTCTCCAGATATTTTGCTCACAAGGTTTCCCCTAGCCACAATGCTTAAGTCCGAAAAAGAGTGTAACTCCATTAAATTTTTTGGAATTTCATCACAAGTTAATCAGGTCATCTATACCTTAGACCCTAACTGTCTACAAAATATCATGAGCCTAGCTGAGTAGTGCTCCAGATATTTTGCTCACAAGGTTTCCCCATTGCCACAATGCATAAGTCCGAAAAGGGGCGTTACTCAATTAAATATTTTTGGAATTTCATCAAAAGTTAATCAGGTCATCTACACATTAGACCCAAACTCTCTACTAAATACCATGAGCCTAGCTCAAGCGGTTCTTCAGATATTTTGTTCGCAAGGTTTCCCCATAGCCGCAATGCATAAGTCCGAAAAATGGCGTTACTCAGTTAAATATTTTCGGAATTTCGTCAAAAGTTAATCAGGTCATCTACACCTTAGACCCAAACTGTTTACTAAATATCATGAGCCTAGCTCAAGTGGTTCTCCAGAATCTTGCTCACAAGGTGTCCCCATAGCCACAATACATAAGTCCGAAAGGTGGTGTAACTCTGCCAAGACAAGTCCGGTGAAAAAAAAAAATAACGTATTCTCTTACTTTTCATGCACATTCCATATATGAAATTTCGAGATCCTAGCTCAAACCATTCTTGAGTTTCCTACAGGGTGAAAGCATAATGGACAGCTGGACAGTGTGTGTGTGAATTCAGGTTTAACGTTGCTTTCAACAATTTTTCAGTCATATCACGACGGTCTCTGGTTGCGACAGGGAGCTCAATGCTCACTTTTATAGTGCTGCCTCACTGAAGTATCATGTCCCAGACACATTACACGATACCACACCCAGTCACATTATCCTGACACTGGGTCGACCAGTCCTAGCTCTACCCCGTAAATTTGAGTGCCAAGCGAAGGAGCAGCTAGTACCATTTTTAACGACTTTGGTATGTCGCCGCCCGGGATCGAACCCGTGACCTCCCGTTCCCCGGAGTGGACACTCTACCAACTGAGCTATCGGGGCCGGTAACAGACAGACGGACAAGACAGAACCAATATGCCCCATCAACTTCTTCGACTTTTGAACCGTTTGAGATTGAGCCATCATATTTGGCATGCAGGTTTCTTGTGACAATTCTAACCTTCTACCACCCAGTCACCAGAACAAAAAAAATATACAAACCTTAAAATGACTTCTACTCCTAAATATACGAAATAATTTCACAGAAATGTTTCTTGGGTCACTGTCAACCAAAATTGCTCAAGCCATCCACTCCACCTTACATTATCTACTGTTTTATTTCTACAATGAGGATCAGGTGAGTGATCCAGGGCCATCATGGCCCTCTTGTTTAAGTAGTAAGTTAAATCATCATGCGTTAATGATCCATTAATCAGTCACCCGTTAATCAGTTTTTGCTTGAGTTTTATGCAAAGTCACATCTACGTCGATGCAACGTCATGAGATGTAAAATAATTAATATTCTACAGGTACTCTGCTGAAAAAATCTATAAAATAAAATCTGGCGGATACGACCTAGGCCGAAACACCCCAGAAACGAAACGACCAACCAAAATAGGAGGAAATGACCCAAGTCCAAATTTAGACCGAAACGTTCCGGATTCTTGTTTCCAGTTTTGTGCAACTTTTACCTGACACTGAGATGAAATGACATCTCAAGCCCTGTGCCAAAACAAACCAGCAGGGTTTATCTGTTCATATACAGAGGTGGTCTGACTCGCACTACTTTGCCTGATCCCTATTCCCTAATATTTTCATTTTTACGCAGCTGAGCTGAGGTTCAGGGTGAGCTATTGTGATCGGTCCGTGTCTGACATTGTCTTCCAAGGTTCAAAATTAACAGTAGCAAATTTGCTACCTGAAAATTCAGTTTGCTACCTGGTGAAACAGCTACCTGATAAAACGCTGGCAGCATTACCACCTTCTGCTTTACTTTTTTTACATTATTTTTCTGCATGCATCTGCACATTGGGGCTTGGAGAAACAGATTGGGCTGCATGGTGCTTCTGGGCAGAGCTGAAACCAACCAATCTTGAGTACTGGTAAACCGCTTAGGTCTTAGCCTGTCCAGGAAAAGTGATGCGTGTCGGACAGTTCTTTAAACCCTAGCAGTTTCTATGGGCAGTAAGGCTTGAAGTGTTGTTTCATCTCAATGTCTGGTAAAAGTCCCACAGAATCGGAATCGGAAGCAACATCTCCAAAATGACCTAAATAGTGTTTACGGGGACGTAAAACCTCAATTCAAACAAACAAGATGGCCACCAGTGCTAAAAACAGATTGGGCTGCATGGTGCTTCTGGGCAGAGCTGAAACCAACCAATCTTGAGTACTGGTAAACCGCTTAGGTCTTAGCCTGTCCAGGAAAAGTGATGCGTTTCGGACCGTTCTTTAAACCCTAGCAGTTTCTATGGGCAGTAAGGCTTGAAGTGTTGTTTCATCTCAATGTCTGGTAAAAGTACCACAGAATCGGAATCGGAAGCAACATCTCCAAAATGACCTAAATAGTGTTTACGGGGACGTAAAACCTCAATTCAAACAAACAAACAAGATGGCCACCAGTGCTAAAAACAGAAAAAAACACTTTAAATGACAACTCCTCCAACACCTTTGGTCTGGTTTCATTCAAACTTCATAGGATTGTTGCTTAGGTAACCCCTACAAAAATTACTAAAAAGGTTCTGCTCCTATAAATAAAATGGCTGACAGGTCAAAACAAAAAAGAGAAAAACTTTTAAATGCTTATTTCTCCTACCCGGTATTTGTTTGGTCCAGTTTTATTCAAACTTCACAGCAATGTTGCTTAGGTTACCCTCTATCAAAATTGATTAAATGGTTTTGCTTGGATGATTAACCCATTTAGTACCGGAAACCCCAAAACGGGTACCAGTGCAAACAGTGCAGGCCCAGATCAGATGTCTGATCAGGGCCTACACTGTTTGCAAAACGTTCAGCCATTTTCCTAATAAATTTTGAAGAAAACTAAACCTGACACCCCTAAAGTTTGAAATGGACTCCTCCTATATATGAGGAGTAAGATTCCATTTGGTACAAAAAGGGTTAAGATGGCAGCCAGAGCTGAAAGTAGAAAAAAATTTTAAATGACAACTCCTTTTATACCTATGGTTCAATTTCTTCCAAGCTTCACAGGAATGTTGTTTAGATGACCTTGTACCAAACTGGCGAAAACAGTTCCAAGCAAATGAACAAGATTGCCACCAGAGCTAAAAATAGAAAACCTTCAAATGACAACCTCTCTTAACCCTTTTTGTACCAGATGGAATCTTCCACCTTAAATATATAGCTGAGTCCATTTCAAAATTTAGGGGTGTCAGGTCGTGTTTTCTTTAAGATTTATTCGGAAAATAGCTGAACTTTTTGCAAATAGTGTAGGCCCTGATCAGACGCCGGGTTCTGCGGCGTCTGATCTGGGCCTGCACTGTTTGCCAAGTTACCCGTTGGGGTTTCCGGTACAAAAAGGGTTTCATTCAAGCTTCACAAGAATGTTACCAAGGTGACCGTCTATCTTAAGTGCAACAGTTATGCTTCATGGAATAAGATGGCGGTCAGTTATCGCCATGACCTTCCAAAGCTGTGTGACATCTTGTAATCAGGTGAACGATGCTGGGCCATATTGGTTCTTTGTCTGATGTGAATCACTGAAATATAATTATGTGTTTATTTCACAGGTCCATCAAGCTGGAGCTTATGACTCAGAATTTGAATTTGATGTCGAAGCTCACAGAAAAAGGTTTGTGAAATCTTAGTTGGTCAAATTTTCTGTTTTGCATCACCCATATGTGCCTACTGCCTGGCAACTTTCAGCTTGAAAGCAGATGCTTTTGATTCTTCACTGATGCTACAAAATCACTCATTATATGTATATACTGTATACTGTGTACATACTGCACAATCTAGTAAATTTAACCCACTTTCTACAGTATGGAGTCTTGCCCTTATACAATGAAATTCCGCTCTTAAGACCACTTAAAATTAAGACTAATTCTGCTTTAAAAAGCTTATTTTGAAGGCTTCACTTAATCTTTCTTTGTTTTTTCTGCCCACACTGTACTCTGGTCAGGGACCAACTTTGGGACTGTTCAAAAGTGGTCTTAAAGACAATTTTACTGCATTATGTTTGGCAGTAGTCCATTAATTTCTTAGATCTAGTGGTGTCCGGTTTAATTACTTTTAAAAATTTATTTAGAAATTGGTTTAACTTTCTACAAACAGCAAAGGCTATGATCAGATGACATTTTCTGCAGTGTCTGCTCTGGGTGTGTACTGTTTGCCAATGGTATGTTAACCCTTATCCCGCTGAACACAACAACCCCTGTCTTTGTGAACAGTGTAGATCCAGATCAGATGGCTTCTAAAGAAGCCATCTGATCTGGATCTACACTGTTTGCTATTCAGTTCTGGAATTCAAATGAATAGAATATATGAAGTAATTTGATTGGTTGATAGTCAGAAATGGATGTGGCAAAATTAGTTATTCAGCAGGATAAGGGTTTAGGGGATTCCCAAATAAAATGGGTTTAGAGACAGATATCAACACTTGACTTGAAACAACACCTGACATTTCAGATGCAAGTCATTTCCTGAATGTGAGGAAGATAAAACATCATTGCAATACAATAATAATAATAATAATAATAATAATAATAATAATAATAATAATAAAAATTGACCTTATTTATAGAGGGTAACACATTTTGTACTAGTAATAATCTTCCATGTGGCCCTCTTTTCCTGGATTGGAACCAGTACTAAGCAATGTGGATAAAGTCTCTTGCTCAAGGAAACAAAATTTGGTGCTTGCGGGGATTGAACCGGCTACCTCTCGATCTCAAATCCAAAGTTGTACCACTGCACCAAAGCCCTCCACTACAGGATTGTATTTGCTTCATTGAGGTGATTATAATCAACATACATTACCTTTTCAAGGTCATAATCAGAAAAAATCCAAAATATAAGGATATCTGGAACTATTGGAAAGAATGGTGTACATATCTCGAGGGGAATGGGAAATTCTTCAGGGGAGGCAACTCCTGCAAAAGTATTTTACTCTCCCATGTCAATAGGGGTCAGCTCTTAAAGGAAAGAGAGCAAATTCTTTCCTTTAAGAGTAGACCCCTTTTTCAGTGGGACAGGGCTTATAGAAAAGCGAGCAGGAAGTCCCGAAAGTTGTCTTCCTTTTAAAAAAATGGCGGAAAAATCTGCCAGGTGTTCCCATTCCCCTTAAACAGTTTTGCTTGGCACTTAGAAGAGAGTTTGAACTAGCCGTGGTTAGTGGGCCATCCATGTTTGAGTCATTGAAGTTTCACTGTTAATGGCAATTTTTTTCAGGAAGAAATATGAAGATCTATCACAGAAAGAGAAAAAGGTCAAGTCAGCCAAAGCACACAAGAGAGAAGTGGAAACTGAGTATGACAGGTAAATAATAAAAGAAATTGCACAGCAGTTGACAGTCTGATTTTGTTTTTCATTTTTTTTTTAATTTATTTATCAGGCTTGACATTTCATGTGAATCATCTGCTCTGCAGACGATTCACATGAAATGTCAAGCCTGATTTTCTTGAAAAATAAAAATAAAAAAAAGATCTGAAAATGTCATCTTCAATGCTTTAAACTCGCCCCTGCCCATCAGGGCTTGAAGAAATATATGGGCTGCATGATGCTTCCACGCAGAGCTGAAACCGACCCTAACACAAGTACTGGTAAACCACTTGGTGGATCTAAGCCTTCCCTGGCAAAGCAGTGCGTGAGTTGGACCATCCATGCTTATAAACCCTATTGGTTTCATTGGGCGACAACTTGAGATGTCATTTCATCCCAATTTCGGGTAAAAGTCCCACAAAATTGGAAGCAAAGTCTCCAAAATGACCCTTTACAGTCTTGACAGGAATGTTAAACCTCAATTCAAACAAAAACAAAAAATGCTTTAAAGGATAATTGTGTTACTACTGAAATAAAGTTGTATTGGTTGCCTTGGAAACAATGAAAACATTACAGATAGACAATGGGAGTCTCAGTTTCATTGAAAGTTCCTTTTTTATCAGATTACCAACATAGGCCGGGAGCCAGTGGGGTCCACCATGCACCCCAACCAAGACAAATTTTCATGGGTTCCAAATTGTTCCCTAAGGTCAGTAGAATTTAAAGAATTTTTGTTCCCACGAATAAACTCATTCCCACTATATATATACATGGTTACCGTTTCCATGGCAGCCGTCTATATTTTCAATAGTAATGGGTAGAAAGTTTAAATCAGTCATATCTTGCTCAATTCTTATCAGAAGTTGACAATCTTGGTACCAAATAAGAGCTAATGGATTGACATTTGATAAAATAAATAAGTATGCTAATTTGCTCATTTGCATATTTATGCATATTAAGTAGCATGTGAATTTTTGGTCCAAATTTGGTAGAAAATCCAAATAATGTAATATTTAAATGCTGTTGCAATGATAAGACAGGTTGTTTTGTAGATAAATATGCTCTAGTATCCTCGCCGGGATATAAATATTGTATTTAAGCATTTGAAAAGCATTCATGTAATGCGTTATAGCAACAATATTCATTGTTAGAGTTACCATGGCAACCAAGTTTATACTAAGTGAAAGAGCATACATATGTTTAATCAGTCATATCTTGCTTAATTCTTAATGTATGATGACAAAACTTAGTACCAAAATGGAGCTGATGCCTAGGCCTTTTTCAAAATATATCAGTATGCTAATTATCTTATTTGCATATTTATGCATATTAATTAGTATGTGTATTTGGTCAAAGTTTCGTACAAATCCAATTAACGTTACTATTGCTATTTTTTACCATGATATGTTTTGATATTTTGTTGCCAAATTAGCATACTGATTTATTTTATCAAATGTCAATCCATTAGCTCTAATTTGGTACCAAGTTTGTCAACTTCTGATAAGAATTGAGCAAGATATGACTGATTTAAACTTTCTACCCATTACTATTGAAAATATAGAGGGTTGCCATGGAAACGGTTACCATGTATATAGTGGGAATGAGTTTATTCGTGGGAACAAAAATCTTTGCATTCTATTGCCCTTAGGGAACAATTTGGCACCCATGAAAATTTGTCCTGGTGGGGGTGCATGGTGGACCCCACTCGCTCCTGGCCTAACATCATAGGTTTAAAAAAGTGGTGTGCACTTATTGGTGCACATGTTCTAATTACTTAGAATACTATCAAAATCCTAACAAGTCTGAGACTTTGAGGACTTGATGTAATTCTCCTTAAAATTTAAACAAATTTGTTTCATGATCCAGGAAGGAGTCCAAAAGGTGCAGACAGAATGGCAAACAGTGTAGCCCTGATCAGACTGACCATGTCTGCACTGGTCGAATGGCAAACTGTGTAGCCCTGATCAGACTGACCTTGTCTGCACTGGTCGAATGGCAAACAGTGCAGACACTGATCAGACTGCTCCTGAAGGATCATTATGGCAAAGTATAAATTTATAAAAACAAACGGTATCACAGTATTTTGGCAGCATACTGATTTTGCTGGATATTGTCATATGTCATATCTCTGGGTAATGAGAAATAGACCATGTGACAAAAAGAAACTGACCCTTGACACTCATTGTGGTTTCACATGAAGTAGAGTGCACTTTGGAGCTACACTACCTGGAATGATAGTAGCTTCAGATAAGGAGGAGTAATTAGGATTAATTAAGGGGATTGGGAACACCTTCAGGGGAGGCAACTCCTGCAAAAGTATATTTGTCTCCCGTATCAATAGGGGTCCACTCTTAAAGGAAAGAATTTGCTCCTCAGGAGCAAATTCTTTCCTTTAAGAGTAAACCCTCTTTTCAGTGAAACCGGGCTTGTAGAAAAGTGAACAGGAAGTCCCGAAAGTTGTCTCCCTTTTGAAAAATGGCAGAAAAAGAAAAACCTGCCTGGTGTTCCGCTTCCCCATAAGCGATAATTTTCCTGATTTCTTACTGGAAACATGCTAGGATAGCACACCTGTGTGAGATAGTGAATTCTTCCATGGCACAAATATAGCATTCTTCAGTTGAAAATATTTGAATGTCTTTTTTATTTCTGCTGTAAACATAGATTGTGGGTGTTGCAGTTGTAGTGAGTACCCACAGTCTATGTGTTTGAGTAGTAATAAGGAAAACAATGTTAACCCTTGTAAACCCATTTTTAAGTGGAGATTTTCAAGGGTGATTGTTACAGGGTCTTGTAAACTTATTGATATGTTGACAGTTGTAGGTACAAGCTAGAAAAGCCTCATTGAGGCAGTTCTAACAAGTACTCACAACATATATTTCAATCCTGAAATAAGAAAAAAAATGATCTTATACTTCTCAACTATACTAGTACAGTTAAGGTACTTTATCACAGAAATGTAATACATGACATTGTACATTGATATTATAAAGTCAATTTATAAAATTCCCCTTTCTGTTTGCAGGGAAGAAGGAAGAATTATGAGACACAGAATAGTCAGTATGGATGCTGTATCCTTGAAACATTAGTGTAGTACGTCTAGACAACATTCTTTGCAATAAAATAACTGAAGTGCATGATGGTTGAGAGTACAGAGCCTGCTCACTGCTGTAATATATTTCATCCAGTCATATGTTGACCATTGCTCCAGATACAGTGCAATGATGGTAATTTTTAGATATTTTTTCTTATTTCTTCTTGAAACAATATGTTGTGGGTACTTGTTAGAATTGCCTGGGAGAGGCAATTCTAACAAGTACCCACAACATATTTTTCAAACAAGAAATAAAGATAGACTATAATAATCTATAGAGTTACTACTGAAATAAAGCTGTACTGGTTCCCTTGGAAATGCCTTCATTCGGCACCAGAAAACAGGTCAAAACAGAAATATCAGACTACCTTCCTCTGGGAGATATTAAATTATAAATTAACAGCTTGCCTTTTCATTTCCACACCTATCTTTTCTGAGGAAAAAATGAAAGTTGTTGAGAATAGCATTGCCTGATTTTTCAAAATATGTTTATAAAGTTGACTAAAAATTATAAATCAGGAACACTCGCCTATTCATTGACATTTTTGAAAAGTAGAAGTGGAGGCAATAATCAGGAATCGATACAATTAACCCACAGCTCCCATAAGTGAACCAAAGGGAAAGAAACACAAACATGAAACAACAGACCCTATTGGAAACATCAATAGAGGAAAGCCAAAAGGACAGTTACTTTCCCACAAAATGGCCAATTACTATTAAGGCTATCCAAAATAAAATAAGCGACACAAACACCCAAAGACAAACCATAACAAAAATAAACCACGACAGAACAACTGCCTTGGAACGGTCAGTGGAAGCGAATTCCACTGGGGGCTTAAATCAATTTTACATGGCCACAATCCTCGCCCTTACTTCCGTCACGATTAAGACAAATAATTTGTTCAGTCGGCATGAAGGCCTTCTAACTCATCAGTGCAACATCTCCATGAACACAAAAATGCAGTCTCATAAGTCACAGCCAGAAGTTTCCATGTGGATTTGGAGTGCATAATCGCCACCAGCTACCCCTTATGTGTCTACCAGGCGTGTTACAGAGAATATTTAGAAAAAGTGCCATCTCTCTGTTACATATTTTGCATGGATTATGGCCCTTTTCTGACTTAAAAAGTGTACCATTGAGATCCATTTTGATTAATAATTTCTGATTCTATTGCTGATCGATTTTCAGTAATGCTGTGATGTAGCTATTACTTTGTTGTACATGATTCCTTAGATATTAAATGATTGAGTTATGTCAGCTTGGAACACATGAATATATACTTGATGGCTGCATCTTTTCTTGGGGAAAAATGAAATACCCATATGAAGCCCATGACAAAATTCATCAAGCTCTTTGTTAAAGTTGATCCCTGTGTGGGGGCTTAAGTGTGTTTTGCACACAGTTCTAGTCTGTTTCTCTTTTATTATGCACTATATCTTAACTCATCAAGTTTGACCGTCATAAACTGTTAATCAACAACTACCTGATGTACTACAGTGGGTCCAAGAGTCACTTCCAGAGGGACATGTAAGTACTTTTTTACCCGAATCACACTACCGGTAAGTATTGTGACAGTAGTCTTTTGACCCAGACCAGATTTTGTCCGAAATGGGTCTGTACTGTTTGCTATTTTACTGTCAGCTTTTGAGCAAACTATAATATTTATAGCAATGTTGTAGTGAAATCAACTAGTTAATGTATCCACATTTTCTTATTAACAATTAAGTAAATTAATAAAAAAAAGCCAAAAAACATACATACATAGGAAATATACATGCATTGAACTCATGCCACTATACTGTAATTTGTCAACCAAGTCTTGCAAATTCACCTAAACTTCTTTATAAAACTGGCCATTACAACACAGTTTTGGCAATAACATGGTTTAACAATGGATCCCCAAAATGAATAGATTATATAGAAAATGACCATAAAAGACTGGTCATATAGAAAATGGCCATAAATGGTCATTTAAAGCTCCACTGGCCAAAGGCCAGCGGGGCTATTGTCATGGCCCTGTGTCCGTCGTGCGTCCAGTCCTCTGTAAGTTAACTTTTTAGCTCACCTGTCACGTAGTGACAAGGTGAGCTTTTGTGATCACATTTTGTCCGTCGTCCGTCGTGCGTCCGTCCGTGCGTGCGTCCGTGCGTCCGTAAACATTTTCAAATAAGTATATCTCTAATACCCCACGGTCAATCTTGATCAAATTTCATAAGCAGCATCATCAGGTAGGGGGAAAGGCTGCATAAGGTTTTTGGGCTGATCAGATTGGAATTCTGGTTGCTATGGCAGCATATAGCTCCCATAGACTTACAATGGGAAATTATTAAAATATCTTCTTCTCTGAAACCACAGGGCCGAGAGCTTAGATATTTAGCATGTAGCAACGGCCAGTGGTCACCTACATAATTCCTGCCAATCATGCCCCTGGGGTCCAAATTGACCACGCCCTGGGGCCCCTTCGCTCCCATAGACTCATAATGGAACAAAAAGCTTCAAAAATCTTCTTCTCTGAAACCACAGGGCCCAGAGCTGAGATATTTGGTATGTAGCAATGGCAAGTGGTCACCTACATAATTCCTGCCAATCATGCCCCTGGGCTCAAAATTGGCCACACCCCAGGGCCCCTTAGCTCCCATAGACTCATAATTGAAAAAAAGCTTCAAAAATCTTCTTCTCTGAAAGCACAGGGCCCAGAGCTTAGATATTTAGCATGTAGCAAAGGCCAGTGGTCACCTACATAATTCCTGCCAATCATGCCCCTGGGGTCCAAATGGGCATTGCTCCGGGGCCCCTTCACTCCCATAGACTCATAATGGAACAAAAAGCTTCAAAAATCTTCTTCTCAGAAACTACAGGGCCCAGAGCTTAGATATTTAGCATGTAGCAATGGCAAGTGGTCACCTACATAATTCCTGGCAATCATGCCCCTGGGGTCCAAATGGGCCACGCCCCGGGGCCCTTTAGCTCCTTTAGACTCATAATGGAAAAAAGCTTCAAAAATCTTCTTCTCTGAAACCACAGGGCCCAGAGCTGAGATATTTGGCATGTAGCAAGGGCAAGTGGTCACCTACATAATTCCTGCCAATCATGCCCCTGGGGTCAAAATTGGCCACACCCCAGGGCCCCTTAGCTCCCATAGACTCATAATGGAAAAAAGCTTCAAAAATCTTCTTCTCTGAAACCACAGGGCCCAGAGCTTAGATATTTAGCATGTAGCAACGGCCAGTGGTCACCTACATAATTCCTGCCAATCATGCCCCTGGGTTCCAAATTGGCGACGCTCCGGGGCCCATTCGCTCCCATAGACTCATAATGGAAAAAAAGCTTCAAAAATCTTCTTCTCGGAAACCACAGGGCCCAGAGCTTAGATATTTAGCATGTAGCAATGGCAAGTTGTAACCTACATAATTCCTGCCAATCATGCCCCTGGGAGCCAAATGGGCCATGCCCCGGGGCCCTTTAGCTCCTATAGACTCATAATGGAAAAAAAAGCTTCAAAAATCTTCTTCTCTGAAACCACAGGGCCCAGAGCTGAGATATTTGGCATGTAGCAACGGCAAGTGGTCACCTACATAATTCCTGCCAATCATGCCCCTGGGGTCAAAATTGGCCACACCCCAGGGCCCCTTAGCTCCCATAGACATTTAATGGAAAAAAAGCTTCAAAAATCTTCTCCTCTGAAACCACAGGGCCCAGAGCTTAGATATTTAGCATGTAGCAACGGCCAGTGGTCACCTACATAATTCCTGCCAATCATGCCTCTGGGTTCCAAATGGGCTACGCCCAGGGCCCCTTAGCTCCCATAGACTCATAATGGAACAAAAAGCTTCAAAAATCTTCTTCTCGGAAACCACAGGGCCCAGAACTTAGATATTTAGCATGTAGCAATGGCAAGTGGTCACCTACATAATTCCTGCCAATCATGCCCCTGGGTACCAAACGGGCCATGCCCCGGGGCCCTTTAGCTTCTATTGACTCATAATGGAAAAAAGCTTCAAAAATCTTCTTCTCTGAAACCACTGGGCCCAGAACTGCGATATTTAGCATGTAGCAACGGCAAGTGGTCACCTACATAATTCCTGCCAATCATGCCCCTAGGGGCCAAATGGGCCACGCCCGGTGTCAGATAATATTTTGACCCGTGTAATATTTTGACCCGCGGGTCAATATATTACAGTAATATTTTGACCCCCCCCTATAATATTTTGACCCGCCCCTAAAACTTCAGCAAAATAAATCAGAAGTGGACTTTTATCGATAAATAGGTATTGACAAGATAAGAAATGGGTATTGCAAGGAGTCTATTGCAGGTCTGACAACATGGGTAGGGGGGGTCAAAATATTATAGCTATAATAAAATGACCCCCCCCCCCATACATATCTTTTTTCAACTAAGGAAATGGACTCAAAATAATAGTACTGGACAATAATATCAACAGATTATTTCACATTTGACAAAATTAATGCAGAATAATATTCTCTTTTGAAATGGGTGTTGCTGCCAAGAAAGGGGGGGGGTCAAAATATTATAGCTATAATAAAATGACCCCCCCCCCACCAGTACAATTTACAAAGTACTGGACAATAATATCATGTCAAGAAAACAGATAAAACAACATATTATATCACATTTAACAAGATAATGAAGAATAATATTCTCTTTTGAAATGGGTGTTGCTGCTTAGAAAGGGGGGGTCAAAATATTATACCCATAATAAAATGACCCCCCCCCCCCCGCCCCCAAGTATCTTTTTCAACAAAGGAAATGGACTCAAAATAATAGTACTGGATAATAATATCAACAAATTATTTCACATTTGACAAAATTAATGCAGAATAATATTCTCTTTTGAAATGGGTGTTGCTGCCAAGAAAGGGGGGGGGGGGTGTCAAAATATTATAGCTATAATAAAATGACCACCCCCCCCCCCCCCCAGTACAATTTACAAAGTACTGGACAATAATATCATTATCATCATTGTATCACATTTAACAAGATAATGAAGAATAATATTCTCATTTGAAATGGGTGTTGCTGCTTAGAAGGGGGGGGGGGGGGGGTCAAAATATTATGCCCATAATAAAATGCCCCCCCCCCTCCCAAGTATCTTTTTCAACAAAGGAAATGGAGTCAAAATAATGTAAAGACTAGAAATGTGTCCGAAGTACACAGATGCCCCCGCTTAGCACATTAATCTTTAAGTGGTGCAAATACCAATCTGTGTGAGTTTCGGCATTCCACCAATAGTGACCTTGACGTTCGAGATATTGTCATAAGGAACATTTGTGTGAAGTTATATTGAAATTAGTCAAGAAATGTAAGCGCTAGAGCGAAGACAAAGTTTTTCTAAAAATAGCCACAGTGACCTTGAACTTGAAAGTCAAAATAGCTTGAGATATTGTCATAAGGAACATTTGTATGAAGTTATATTGAAATTGGTGAAGAACTGTAGGCGCTAGAGCAATGACAAAGTTTTTCTAAAAATAGCCACTGTGACCTTGACCTTGAGGTGATGACCTTGAAAGTCGAACTCGCTCAAGATATTGTCATAAGGAACATTTGTGTGAACTTATATTGAAATCAGTGAAGAAATGTAGGCGCTAGAGCAATGACAAAGTTTTTCTAAAAATAACCTCTGTGACCTTGACCTTGAGGCCATGACCTTAAAAGTCGAACCTGCACGAGATATTTTTATAAGGAGCATTTGTGTGAAGTTTATTGAAATTGGTGGTACAAATACCTTAACCAAAGTCTTAAACATTAAAAATTTTCTAATTCTATGACCTTGACCTTGAGGTCATAGGTATGGGTGGGGGTATTGCTGAATAAACCATTGGACCTATATGTATCATCATAGTAAATATAAACCAAATCCCATACCTGTGATAACTTTATGTTGACCATGAGGGAGATTTACTTTTCAGATGAGGGAGAGTGGGGTCCCAATGAGGGAGATTTTCTGACGGCATGTTTAAGTGTTTTTTTCTTGTCATTTTTTTGTGGTTTAGATGTACAAAGGAACTGGAACTACTTAATTAAAATGATAGGAACATATTTTGTCAAGTTTAATTTCAAAATAGCAAGTTGTAGGTTATTTACAAACAATGCTGTAACCACAAGTCCTTTGATGTGATTTCAAGTTGTGGGTACTTGTCAGAATCACCTGATTGTTGAAAGTACCTGCAACATGCTTTAGTGTAGAAATGCTTGATTAGAAAAGATATCCTAAAATGTTTCCAGTCCTCCTCTTTATCCAGTGCTGGGTTTTACTGCTACTGAACAGACCCAAAGCACAAAGTTCTCTTCAATGATAAGCATTACTTCTAGCACTATTTACACTCCTTCATATAGTCTGTGCATGCAACTTTTTCGGCCTTTCTCAGAACACCCTGTTCATAAATACATGTATAGGTAAAGCAGTCCATGCTGAAATTAATACCATTTTATAACAATCATTCAGGTTGGCCCCAAAAAATTAGTGAGAATCCCAGGGAAAAAAATGCGGAGTCTTTATTTGGTTAAAATGTAAATTTTGTTACATCTAAACCTTGGTATAATGATGCCCTGGATCGCTCACCTGATCCACACTGAAGAAATGAAATGGTAGGTTGTATATAGTACGGTGCCTTTTCAGGAGCGTACATGCCAAATATAAAGGATCTATCTCAAATGGTTCAAAAGTTATGATAAATTAGGTCAAGGTCAAACTTTTTGTATGAGTGTGAAGCCCCTCTCACAAGGAATATACATGCCAAATATGAAGACTCTATCTCAAATGGTTCAAAAGTTATGATTAAGGAGGTCACAGGTCAAGGTCAATTTTTTTTGCATGAGGGGGGAAGACCTTGTCACAAGCAACTTGTATGCCAATTATGACGGCTCTATGTTAAATGGTTCAAAAGTTATGACAAAAATGGTCAAAGGTCAAGGTCACAGGTAAAAAATTTTGTATGTGTGGGAAGCCCTTATCACAAGGAGCCTACATGCCAAATATGAAGGCTCTATCTCAAATGGCTCAAAAGTTATGGTGAAGTAGGTCAAAGGTCAAGGTCGCAGGTAAAATTATGTGTATGGGTGGGAGGCGCTTGTCAGAAGGAACATGCATGCCAAATATGAAGGCTCTATCCCAAATGGTTCAAAAGTTATGATTAAGTAGGTCAAGGTCACAGGTCAAAATTTTTGGATGGGCAGGAAGTCCTTGTCACACAGAACAAACATACCAAATATGAAGGCACTATCTCAAATGGTTCAAAAGTGATGATAAAGAAGGTCACATGTCAATGTTACAGGTCATTTTTGTATGAGTGGAAGCCCGTGTCACAAGGAACCTACATGCCAAATATGAAGGCTCTATCTTAAACGGACCAACAGTTATGACAAAATAACCTAATGATCAACTTTTTGATTTTTAAACTTGATAAAGATATTGTCAAGATGATCATTCTAAGCAAGTTTGATGATAATCCGACTAAAATTGTGGCGGCCTCTAGTGTGTTCAGAACGTTTTTCTCTGATTTGACCTACTGAACTACATTTTGACCAAACATGACCCATATTCGAACGTAACCGAGATATTGTCAAGAAGATCATTCTGAGCAAGTTTGATGATGATTGGACCAAAACTGTAGCCTCTAGTGTGTTCACAAGGTTTTTTTAATGATTTTCATCTACTGACCTACTTCTAGCAGAACTTGACTTAGATATTGTCAAGATGATCTTTCTGAGAAAGTTTGATGAAAATCAGATTAAACATGTGGCCTCTAGTGTGTTGACAAGGTTTTTCTACAATTTGACCTACTGACCTACTTTTTGACCCAACATGATCCATGTTCAAACTTGACTGAGATATTGTCAAGATGATCATTCAGATTAATGATGATTGGGCCAAAACTGTGGGCTCTAGTGTGTTCACAAGGTTGCTCAATGATTTGACCTAATGACCTACTTTTTGACCCAACATGACCCATTTTCGAAACTGACTTAGATATTGTCAAGATGGTCATACTTAGCAAGTTTGATGATGATCAGACTAAAACTGGCCTCGAGAGTATTCACAAGGTTTTTCTATTATTTGACCTACTGACCTACTTTTGACCCAACATGACCCATATTCAAACTTGACAGAGATATTGTCAAGATGATCATTCTGAGATAAATTGATGATGATTGGTCCAAAACTGTGGCCTCTAGTGTGTTCACAAGGTTTTTGTCTGATTTGACCTACTGACCTACTTTTTGACCCGACAAGATCCATATTCGAACTGGGCCGAGATATTGTCAAGATGATAATTCTGAGCAAGTTTAATGATGATCAGACCAAAACTGTGGCCTCTAGTATGTTCACAAGGTTTTTCTATGATTTGACCTACTGACATACTTTTTGAGCCCACATGACCCACATTCGAACTTGACCGATATATTGTCATGGTGATCATTCTGACCAAGTTTTATGATGATTGGCCCAAAACTGTGACCTCTGATGTGTTCACAAGAAAAGTTTACACACGGACGACGCGCGACGGACGTCAACGCCGAACACCTCACAGTCACAAAAGCTCACCATGGCCTTCGGTCAGGTGAGCTAATAAATGCACACAAATTATAGATTTCACTAACATGAAGTTCCCTGTCCCAAATCTTTTTAAATACAGTACTTGTAAAAAGCTTACTCAAGGGGAGTAATTTCCCTATAAGAAAATCTGCTGTTGATTTCATGACTTTTAATAATTACTCGTTATTGATTGGTAATTAATAACTATTTTCCACTTTCAAAATCAAAATTTCTAACTATACATGAAATGTGAAAATAAAATACATATTGGTGATTGATATAAAAGGAACAAACAGTGATAAAAAAATGGGAAAATAAACACAATTTCAATTTAAATCTAAGCTAAATATAAGTTAAATAGAACTCAGCTGTCGCCATACAAAACTACTTAGTGTCTGTACTACTGAGTGCAGATGCACCTCTCTCGTAAAAGATAACGGTAAATAAATTACGTCAGCTTATGTAAGCTTTACTGGCAGCCAGATCATGTTTTTGCCTAGGATTATGTCTTCTTTGGCAACCACTTTGTAGCACTGCAGTTGGAATAAAGCAGAGACCTTGTTTATTGAAGTAATGCATATCCTGATAAAGATGTTTAGATCATATTGAGGAGGTTGACCATTATTGTCAATCTCCTGTATTATGTATGCATACATGTATTTGGGACCTATTCTGAAATAATGTTATCCAAAAAACTAATGGTGTAACGAGCAGTGTTATAATGAGGTTGTAAGGTATTGATTTTTAGGGCCCCGCACTGAAAGTGTGGGTGTCCTATAGTAATCACTCTGTCCGTCCGTCTGTCTGTCCGGGCCAACATATAAGTGTTAGGGGTTATATTTTGTCCAACCTTATGGGTTTATTCCGTTAAGTTAACACTATAAACTCATAAACCTTACTGCTTAGGGGCTATTTTTCGGCTTAGGAGCTTAATTTCTCTTTGGGAGTTTATAATGGGAAAAGCCCATAAACCGGATTTGTTAGAACGTCCGTCTGTCCGTCCACAAATTTTTTCCTACTCCTCTGATAGCACTGCCGGGGCCCTAGTCAGTTTCACTGACAGCTCTAGTTGTGTTCCTTTGTTCTAATCATATTCAATCATAGTAGGGAGATTTTCTCCTTTGATTATATGTCCTTTAGGGGCCCTTAATTGGTAATAAATCCATTGTCATTGTTTATTCTGTGCAGTCAGCTGAGACAGAACAAAGGATTATCGGCTTTTCGAGGTTGATGTTTACCGTTAAGTGTCGGATATATTCTCCTGCTTATTTGTCAATTGCCTTCAGGTGTGAAAATTTTAAGTCCATCACCGCTTACCGCAAATGGTAGCTCTGGAAAATAAACGGGGACAGGAAAATTGCAAATGCTGGAGATTCTGTCTCCCGGACGGGAGAGCGGGAGGTATGCTTCAAATGCGGGAGCCTCCCGCATGATCCGGTAGATATCACAGGTATGAAATCCATTGTATGGTTATGAAAATATGAGCTCAAGTTCTACCTGGTACAAATACCTTAACCTGGGTCTTAAACATTAAAAATTTCAAGTCCATGACCTTGACCTTGAGGTCATGGGTATGGGTGGGGGTATTGTTGAATAAAACTTCAGTCCTATATCTATCATCATACCGAATATGAACCAAATTCATTACACGGTTTGGAAAATATGAGCTCAAGTTCTACCTGGTACAAATACCTTAACCTGGGTCTTAAACGTTAAAAATTTCAAAGTCCACGACCTTGACCTTGAGGTCTAGGGTATGGGTGGGGGTATTGCTGAATAAAACTTTGGACCTATATCTATCATCATACTAAATATAAACCAAATCTATTGTATGGTTTGGAAAATATGAGCTCAAGTTCTACCTTGTACAAAAACCTTAACCTGAGTCTAACAGGATTACGTACGTACGTACATACGTACACACTTTCGTACGTTCGGAAACCGTACGCACGTACCCACGTACGGAAAACCGAAAAACTATATGCCCCCGGCATCATACGATGCGGGGCATAAAAAGGGGATATAGCAGTAGATTATTTCTAATTAACTGGATTAAAACAACAGGATAATCATGGCAATTGAACGTTGAACTGTTGATGAAATGTAGGGGGGGGTCAAAATATTATACCCATAATAAAATGACCCCCCACACCATGTATCCTTTTCAACCAAGAAAATGGACTCAAAATAATGTAAAGAAAAGGGGATATAGCAGTAGATTATTTCTAATTAACTGGATTAAAACAACAGATTAATCATGACTATTGAATGTTGAACTGTTGATGAAATGTAGGGGGGGGGGGGGGGGAGGGGGTCAAAATATTATACCCATAATAAAATGACCCCCCACACCAAGTATCTTTTTCAACCAAGGAAATGGACTCAAAATAATGTAAAGAAAAGGGGATATAGCAGTAGATTATTTCTAATTAACTGGATTAAAACAACAGAATAATCATGACTATTGAATGTTGAACTGTTGATTAAATGTAGGGAGGGGGGGGGGGTCAAAATATTATACCCATAATAAAATGACCCCCCACACCAAGTATCTTTTTCAACCAAGGAAATGGACTCAAAATAATGTAAAGAAAAGGGGATATAGCAGTAGATTATTTCTAATTAACTTGGTTAAAACAACAGGATAATCATGACAATTGAATGTTGAACTGTTGATGAAATGTAGGGGGGGGGGGGGGGTCAAAATATTATACCCATAATAAAATGACCCCCCACACCAAGTATCCTTTTCAACCAAGGAATTGGACTCAAAATAATGTAAAGAAAAGGGGTTATAGCAGTAGATTATTTCTAATTAACTTAATTAAAACAACAGGATAATCATGACTATTGAATAATAACAATAAGGGTGGGTCATTACATTATAGCTATAATAATTTGACCCCCCCCCCCCCCATTTCAGGTCATTAAGTTACAACCCCTCCCACATACTGAACCTTACTGAATCTAGTGTATTACAAGCCATCTAATTCAATTAAAAGTTTAATCTATTGAGTGAACTCAAATGCCAGTATATCAATAACAGATAATAAGGGTGGGTCATTTTATTATAGCTATAATAATTTGACCCTCCCCCCAATTTCAAGTCATTAAGTAACAACCCCTCCCACATACTGAACCTTACTGAATATAGTCTATTTCTAGCCATATAAAGCAATATAAGTTTTAATTTAACTGTGTGAACTCAAATACCAGTGCACTAATTACAAATAGTAAGGGTGGGTCATTTTATTATAGCTATAATAATTTGACCCCCCCCCCCCCCTGCCAATTTCAAGTCATTAAGTAACAACCCCTCCCACATACTGAACCTTACTGAATATAGTCTATTTCTAGCCATATAAAGCAATTTAAGTTTTAATTTAACTGTGTGAACTCAAATACCAGTACACTAATTACAAATAGTAAGGGTGGGTCATTTTAATATAGCTATAATAATTTGACCCCCCCCCCTTATTTCAAGTCATTAAGTTACAACCCCTCCCACATACTGAACCTTACTGAATCTAGTGTATTACAAGCCATCTAATTCAATGAAAAGTTTAATTAATTGAATGAACTCAAATACCAGTATATCAATAACAGATAAAAAGGGTGGGTCATTTTATTATAGCCCCCCCCCCCACGTGCATAGGCTGGTTCTCTCAATACCATTTTAGTCATATGGTTTTTTTCTGTTATTTTTTATCTTTTTTGCTACTTTTTAGCCATTTCCCTTTAAACATGATTGCCCTTTCTTATATATTATAGTCATTATTCTTGCTGTAGATTTTCAGATCTAGAACTATCCCACCCCACCCCTCAGACACTGCCCAAGTGTAAAAATCAGCAGGAAAAAACACCACAATTGTCATAGTTTTACTGCTTAACAGTTACCTCACCATATTTGGTCATTTAAATGTAACTTTTGTGAAGTTAGGGAGGGGGGTCAAAATATTATAGGGGGGGTCAAAATATTATAATAATATATTGACCCGCGGGTCATAATATTATGACCCGCGGGTCACTTTTTAGGCGGGTCAAAATATTATATGACACCGGGGCCCTTTAGCTCCTATAGACTCATAATGGAAAAAAAGCTTCAAAAATCTTCTTCTCTGAAACCACAGGGCCCAGAGCTGAGATATTTGGTATGTAGCAACGGCAAGTGGTCACCTACATAATTCCTGCCAATCATGCCCCTGGGGTCAAAATTGGCCACACCCCGGGGCCCCTTAGCTCCAATAGACTCATAATGGAAAAAAAGCTTCAAAAATCTTCTTCTCTGAGACCACAGGGCCTGGAGCTTAGATATTTAGCATGTAGCAAAGGCCAGTGGTCACCTACATAATTCCTGCCAATCATGCCCCTGGGTTCCAAATGGGCGACGCTCCGGGGCCCTTCGCTCCCATAGACTCATAATGGAACAAAAAGCTTCAAAAATCTTCTTCTCGGAAACCACAGGGCCCAGAGCTTAGATATTTAGCATGTAGCAATGGCAAGTGGTCACCTACATAATTCCTGCCAATCATGCCCCTGGGGTCCAAATGGGCCATGCCCCTGGGCCCTTTAGCTCCTATAGACTCATAATGGAACAAAAAAGATTCAAAAATCTTCTTCTCTGAAACCACAGGGCCCAGAGCTGAGATATTTGGCATGTAGCAACGGCAAGTGGTCACCTACATAATTCCTGCCAATCATGCCCCTGGGGTCCAAATTGGCAACACCCCGGGGCCCCTTAGCTCCCATAGACATTTAATGGAAAAAAAGCTTCAAAAATCTTCTTATCTGAAACCACAGGGCCCAGAGCATAGATATTTAGCATATAGCAACGGCCAGTGGTCACCTACATAATTCCTGCCAATCATGCCCCTGGGTTCCAAATGGGCGACGCCCGGGGCCCCTTCGCTCCCATAGACTCATAATGGAACAAAAAGCTTCAAAAATCTTCTTCTCGGAAACCACAGGGCCCAGAACTTAGATATTTAGCATGTAGCAATGGCAAGTGGTCACCTACATAATTCCTGCCAATCATGCCCCTGGGTACCAAACGGGCCATGCCCCGGGGCCCTTTAGCTTCTATAGACTCATAATGGAAAAAAGCTTAAAAAATCTTCTTCTCTGAAACCACTGGGCCCAGAGCTGAGATATTTGGCATGTAGCAACGGCAAGTGGTCACCTACATAAATCCTGCAAATCATGCCCCTATGGTCTAAATGGGCCACGTCCTGGGGCCCCTTTGCTCCCATAGACTCATAATGGAAAAAAAAGCTTCAAAAATCTTCTTCTCTGAAACCACAGGACCCAGAGTTTAGATATTTAGCATGTAGCAACGGCAATTGGTCACCTACATAATTCCTGCCAATCATGCCCCTGGGTTCCAAATGCTCCCATAGACTCATAATGGAAAAAAGCTTGAAAAATCTTCTCTGAATCCACAGTGCCCAGAGCTTAGATATTTAGCATGTAGCAACGGCCAGTGGTCACCTACATAATTCCTGCCAATCATGCCTCTGGGTTCCAAATGGGCGACGCCCGGGGCCCCTTAGCTCCCATAGACTCATAATGGAACAAAAAGCTTCAAAAATCTTCTTCTCGGAAACCACAGGGCCCAGAGCTGAGATATTTAGCATGTAGCAATGGCAAGTGGTCACCTACATAATTCCTGCCAATCATGCCCCTGGGTACCAAACGGGCCATGCCCCGGGGCCCTTTAGCTTCTATAGACTCATAATGGAAAAAAGCTTCAAAAATCTTCTTCTCTGAAACCACTGGGCCCAGAACTGCGATATTTAGCATGTAGCAACGGCAAGTGGTCACCTACATAATTCCTGCCAATCATGCCCCTAGGGGCCAAATGGGCCACGCCCGGGGCCCTTTAGCTCCTATAGACTCATAATGGAAAAAAAGCTTCAAAAATCTTCTTCTCTGAAACCACAGGGCCCAGAGCTGAGATATTTGGTATGTAGCAACGGCAAGTGGTCACCTACATAATTCCTGCCAATCATGCCCCTGGGGTCAAAATTGGCCACACCCCGGGGCCCCTTAGCTCCCATAGACTCATAATGGAAAAAAAGCTTCAAAAATCTTCTTCTCTGAGACCACAGGGCCTGGAGCTTAGATATTTAGCATGTAGCAAAGGCCAGTGGTCACCTACATAATTCCTGCCAATCATGCCCCTGGGTTCCAAATGGGCGACGCTCCGGGGCTCTTCGCTCCCATAGACTCATAATGGAACAAAAAGCTTCAAAAATCTTCTTCTCGGAAACCACAGGGCCCAGAGCTTAGATATTTAGCATGTAGCAATGGCAAGTGGTCACCTACATAATTCCTGCCAATCATGCCCCTGGGGTCCAAATGGGCCATGCCCCTGGGCCCTTTAGCTCCTATAGACTCATAATGGAACAAAAAAGATTCAAAAATCTTCTTCTCTGAAACCACAGGGCCCAGAGCTGAGATATTTGGCATGTAGCAACGGCAAGTGGTCACCTACATAATTCCTGCCAATCATGCCCCTGGGGTCCAAATTGGCAACACCCCTGGGCCCCTTAGCTCCCATAGACATTTAATGGAAAAAAAGCTTCAAAAATCTTCTTATCTGAAACCACAGGGCCCAGAGCATAGATATTTAGCATATAGCAACGGCCAGTGGTCACCTACATAATTCCTGCCAATCATGCCCATGGGTTCCAAATGGGCGACGCCCGGGGCCCCTTCGCTCCCATAGACTCATAATGGAACAAAAAGCTTAAAAAATCTTCTTCTCGGAAACCACAGGGCCCAGAACTTAGATATTTAGCATGTAGCAATGGCAAGTGGTCACCTACATAATTCCTGCCAATCATGCCCCTGGGTACCAAACGGGCCATGCCCCGGGGCCCTTTAGCTTCTATAGACTCATAATGGAAAAAAGCTTAAAAAATCTTCTTCTCTGAAACCACTGGGCCCAGAGCTGAGATATTTGGCATGTAGCAACGGCAAGTGGTCACCTACATAAATCCTGCAAATCATGCCCCTATGGTCCAAATGGGCCATGTCCTGGGGCCCCTTTGCTCCCATAGACTCATAATGGAAAAAAAAGCTTCAAAAATCTTCTTCTCTGAAACCACAGGACCCAGAGTTTAGATATTTAGCATGTAGCAACGGCAATTGGTCACCTACATAATTCCTGCCAATCATGCCCCTGGGTTCCAAATGCTCCCATAGACTCATAATGGAAAAAAGCTTGAAAAATCTTCTCTGAATCCACAGTGCCCAGAGCTTAGATATTTAGCACGTAGCAACGGCAAGTGGTCACCTACATAATTCCTGCCAATCATGCCCCTGGGGTCCAAAAGGGCCACACCCCGGGGCCCCTTAGCTCCTATAGACTCATAATGGAAAAAAGCTTCAAAAATCTTCTTCTCTGAAACACAGGGCCCAGAGCTTAGATATTTAGCATGTAGCAATGGCAAAAGGTCACCAACATAAATCCTGCCAATCATGCCTGTGGGGTCCAAATGGGCCACGCCCGGGGCCCCTTAGTTCCCACAGACACATAATGGAAAAAAGCTTCAAAAATCTTCTTCTCTGAAACCTCAGGGCCCAGTGCTTAGATATTTAGCATGTAGCAATGACAAGTTGTCACCTACATAAATCCTGCCAATCATGCCACTGGGGTCCAAATGGGCCACACCCTGGGACCCCCTTTGCTCCCATAGACTCATAATGGAAAAAAACTTCAAAAATCTTCTTCTCTGAAACCACAGGGCCCAGAGCTTAGATATTTAGCATGTAGTAACAGCAAGTGGTCACCTACATATTTCCTGCTAATCATGCCCCTGGGGTTCCAAATGGGCCACACCCTGGGGCCCCTTAGCTCCCATAGACTCATAATGGAAAAAGCTTAAAAAATCTTCTTCACAGAAACTGTGAAGCACAGAACATAGTCATTAGTGTATAGCAACATAAAATAGGCAGCTACATAAATCCTGCTAACCCTGCCCCTGGGGTCAAAATTGGCCACGCCAGAGCTCATCACCTCCAATAGACTTATAATGGATAAAACTTAAAAAATCTTCTTCTATGAAACCATAAGGCCCAGAGCTTAGATTTTTAGTATGTAGCAATGTCAAGTGGCCACCTACATAAATCCTGCCACTTATGCCCCTGGGATCCAAATTGGCCACACCCCAGGGCTCTTTAGCTTCCATAGACTTACAATTGGAGAAACTTCAAAAATCTTCTTCTCTGAAACCACAGGGCCCTTATAATGAAAAAAAAAAACAAAAAAACTTAAAATGGGGGGAAAAATCATCAAAAATCTTCTTCTCTGAAACCATAAGTCCCAGAGCTTAGGTATTTAGCATGTAGCAATGTCGAGTGGTTGCCTACATAAATCCTGCCAATCATGCCCCTGGGGTCCAAATCCTGTGGCCCCTTAACTCCAACAAACTTATAATGGAAAAAAGCTTCAAACATCTTCTTTGAAACCATGAAGTACAGACCTTTGTTATTAAGTATATAGCAACACAAAATGGTCGCCTACATAAAGCTTGCCAACCGTGCCCTTTGGGTCAAAATTGGCCAAGCCCCAGGGCTCATTAGCTCCTATAGACTTATACTGGAAAAAACTTAAAAAAATCTTTTTCTCCAAAACCATAAGGCACAGATTTTGTTTGATTTGAGGTTTTACATCCCCATCAACACCGTATAGGTCATTTTGGAGATGTCTCTTCCAATTTTGTGGGACTTTTACCCGACATTGGGATGAAATTACATCTCAAGCCCTGTCGCCCAATGAAACCAGTAGGGTTTATAAGCATGGACACCACTTTGCCTGAGCTAAGATATTTAGTATGTTGCAATGTCAAGTGGTCTGCTACACTAATGATTTTCTGGTACACAGGTGAGCGATATAGGACCATTGGGCCCTCTTGTTTCTTTAAACATCTTCTCCTCCAAAACTACTGGGCCAACTGTAACCAAACTTCACAGGAATGTTCCTTACTTAGTCCATTTCTAAATTCCTTCAAAGAATTTTGTTACACCCAGAACTCTGGTTGCCATGGCAACAAAACCACAAAAAAAATTAAAAATCTTAAAAAATCTTCTCCTCCAAAACCACCTGTTGGATTTCATTTTTATTTTGCATGAATGTTCCTTGGGTCGACCTCTTTCAGATTTCATGAAGAAATTTTGATCCGACCAAAAACATGGCCACCATGGGCGGGGCTTATTTTCATTATTTAACATATAGTGTAATGCTAAAAAATCTTCTTCTGCAAAAGTACTTGTGGGATTTTATTGTAATTTGGCATGAATTTTCCTTGGGTGGACCTTTGTCAGATTCCTTGAAAAAAAAATGATCTGACAAAAAACATGGCCGCCATGGGCAAGGCTTATTTTCACTATACAACATATAGTGTAATGCTGAAAATATCTTCTTCTGCCAAAGTTCTTGTTTTATTTCATAGTTATTTGGCATGCATGTTCCTTGGGTGAACCTCTGTCAGATTCCTTGAAGAAATTTTGATCCGAAAAAAAAAAAACATTGCCACCATGGGCGGGGCTTATTTTCACTATATAACATATAGTGTAATGTTAAAAAAGTCTTCTCTTCTTCAAAAGTTCTTGTTGGATGTCATTGTAATATGGCATGAATGTTCCTTGGGTAGACCTCTGTCAGATTCCTTGAAGCTTCTATCAGATTCCTTGAAGAAATTTTGATCCTACAAAACATGGCGCCGTGGGCGGGGCTTATTTTCACTATATAACACATAGTGTAATATTAAAAAAGTCTTCTCTTCTTCAAAAGTTCTTGTTGGATGTCATTGTAATATGTCATGAATGTTCCTTGGGTAGACCTCTGTCAGATTCCGTGGAGAAATTTTGATTCAATGAAAGAAATTGGCCGCCATGGGCGAGAATGTTTTCAATATAAAACGTATAGCCAAATGTCAAAAAGATTTCCTTCTCTAATGTACTTATTGGATTCCATTGTAGTGTGGCATGAATGTTCCTTGGGTAGACCTCTGTCAAATTCCTTGAAGAAATTTTGAACTGATAAAAAAACATGGCTGCCATGAGCAGGGCTTATTTTCAATAAAAAACATATAGCCTTATGTCAAAAAGATTTTCTTCTGCAAAAGCACCTGTTGGATTTCATTGTAATTTGGCATGAATGTTCCTTGCGTGAACCTCTGTTAGATTTCTTGTTTTGCACGAATGTTTCTGGGATGGACCTCTATCAAATTCCTTGAAGAAATTTTGATCTGACAAAAAACATGGCTGCCATGGGCGGGGCTTATTTTCACCATATAACATAATATAGTGAAATGTAAAAGAAATCTTCTCCAAAAGTACATGGTGGATTTCATTGTAATCTAGTATGAATGTTCCCAGAGTGGATCTCTGTCAGATTTCTGAAATTTTGATTGGACACAAAAATGGCCACCACACCCATGGGCTATTAGTGTCCACAGACTTATAACAGGAATAACTTTTAAAATCTTTTTCTCTGAAATTCATAAGAGGCATAGCTAAGATATTTAGTATGTAGCAATGTGAATGACCTGCTTAAGTCCTGTCTACCATTTCTCTTGTGTCCAAATTAGCCACACCCAGGGGCTCAATAGCTGCCATAAACTTATAATGGAAAGACCTTAATCTGAAATTGCAAGGCTGACAGCTTTTAATAGATATTTAGCATGTAGCAATGTCAAGTGATCACCTATTTATAAATCTTGACGACCTTGCCTCTGGAGTCCAAACTGTCCATGTCCTGAGGCTCATTAGCTGCCATAGACTTATAATGGGAAAACTTTCCAGCAGATGGCATTTTGAAATATTTTTCTATTTTCTGGGAAAATAAAATTAACAATTAAACAATTTGTTGTCTGCTGATGTAGCCTACAGACTCGTGAAGTGTAATTAAAAGGCATGGACTTTTTTATCCAGTGGAGCAACAGGCCCTCTTGGGCCTCTGTTCTGTAATCTACACATGGCAGGATTGTTTAGATAACACGATTTCTGTGTTGGACACCAACAATGGTGTTATAAAGAGGTAAGGGTGTACCAGAATCATCCAGCTTCATGTTTCATATTTAAAAGTGACAACTGATACAAGACTGACTGTAGTCACTACACTACAGTTGTAACATTCCTATATTAAGACCGCCTTTGGGACTGTTCAAAAGTGGTCTTTTAGACCACTTTCGAACAGTCCCAAAGGTGATCTCTTAATAGAGGATATTGGGAGCAGAAAACACAAAGAAAGAAAAACTGAAACATTTAAATATGTTTTTAAAAAAAAAATTGTCCTACTTTAAATTGGTCTTAATAGCAGAATTTAACTATATTTGTTTGAAATAATTCCAGATCAAAAGACAAAACAGATATAGACATAATCAGAGAAAATCACAAGTTTTTATGGTCTGATGATGATAATCCTGATGAAACTTGGTAAGTATCCATCCATTTGTATCCTGAGAGCCCAGTGGCTCAGCTAGACCCTCATCTAACTTGCTATCAGGCTGTCAGCCAGGTCTGTCAACATTCTGTTAGGAGATGGCTCATGAAAAACATTTTTACAGTCATTTTCTGTGTTTGACTGATTGTAGAAAAGCAGTTGTCAGTTACTGGCATAGGAAGATGCACTGTACTGGTCAGGGATTTTCCTACCCTTTAGAATCAGGGTCCAGGGGCCGCTGGGTTTGGGAAAACAGCTCGCTAATATTTATAGTTGGGAATTTAAATCAGCTGTAACTTTGTCAATTTTGGTTTAATTTTCATGAAATTTTTATCCAAATGTAGCACAACATCAGAAATTGGGAAATTTGTTATCAAATTTGGGAATATCTGTCTCTAAATTGGAAAAAAATAGGAAATAGGGGCCGATTGCTGGCCCCAAAGTTGAACTAGGAAAATCCCTGCTGGTTAACTACTTAGGGTAAGGACAGTACTGTTAAACTACTTAGAAGGACTAAGCCTGTCCAGGAAAAGTATGGATAGCTTGACTCACCAGCCTGACATGGGTCCAGTTGTACAAAACTTGTGATATCGCTTGTTAACATACTGTTAAAACTTCAGTCATTAAATATGACAAATAAATTGAATATTTTTGCTGAAAAAATGTGAGCAGCTTTTGCAGAAGCAAAAGCTGCTCACATTTTTTTCAGCAAAAAGTCCACCGTATTAAGCATTTTACTTTCTGGAACATTTAATAATTTGGCCACTAACAAACTCTTTCATAATGATGCTTTGAACAACCGACCGATGACCTTTATAATGATAAATGAGCCATAAAACTTAAAACAAACAAAAATATGTATATTTTAGGCATTGTCAGTTGAAGTGGAGTAATACATCAAGTTTGAAGTTCTAGATAAAGGTTACGAAGACTGAAGCCAGTTGACAATAAAGACATAAAATAGTCATTTTTTTTTTCTGATTATGAGCATTACAGATTTTGTGCTCAAGTGAGTTGTACATGAAAAAGTTTTATAACCCTGTGCCCTAACACTGTTCACAGTTCCGCCAGGTATGGTGAATCTATATTCTTATGCACCTATGAATGTAACAGGATGTCTGATTGGATGATGTTGATTTGTGACAGTATACTGTCAGAAACCAGTCATCTTGTAACTTCACTTTTGATTGGCTGGCATTTAGATTTAGGCAGCTGACCATGGTTGCCATTTTGTGCATATAGAACAATTTCTAAACAAAAACGTGAATAAAGTGCATTAGAATAGGCATAAATGAAAACTAGAGAACATAGAATTGACCAATAACTAGATGTTTCTTGCACACCAGACAAGCAAATCTGTGATTTTACCCTGGGATAGAAATTTATGTTCTGACCCTGGTGTTCCGACCCAAAATCAAATATAATCGCGTGTTTGATAAATGCACTGGTTGATTACGACCTGGTATGCGCCATTGTTAAGGTTCAAGTCACAGCATGTTACGTGACATCATTAAACATTCTTGTACTGTCATCACAATATGGTGGACGTCTGTACTCGAAAAGACTGCAGCATGAAAAATCAGCGCTAAGAAATGTAAGGTATGCAAGAAAAAGACTCCTATATGGGCGTGAGGGTCGGATAGAAAAAATCTGTCCCTCGGGATCACTGTCCGGCATCGCTTGGCAAGCCTCATGATGCTGGACATTGACCCTTGGGACAGATTTTTATGCCACCGCCTATTTGGATAATAGCGGAAGGGCATTAAGTTTTACCCCTGTCCGCCCGTTCGTTCGTCCGTCCGGACATCGTGTCCGGGCCATAACTCCTAAACCGTATGGAATATATTCATGAAACTTCACAGGTGCATTCATCATACTGAGATGATGTGTCATGAACAAGGAAGACAACTCTTGCATTTTTGGTTTTTGGATTATCTGCCCTTGACTTAGTACCATATAGTAAACCGTGTCCGGGCCATAACTACTAAACCGTATGGAATATATTCATAAAACTCCACAGGTGCATTCATCACACTGAGACGATGTGTCATAAACAAATAAGACAACTCTTGCATTTTTTGTTTTTGGATTATCTGCCCTTGACTTAGTACCATATAGTAAACCGTGTCCGGGCCATAACTCCTAAACCGTATGGAATATATGCATGAAACTTCACAGGTGCATTCATCACACTGAGATGATGTGTCATGAACAAGGACGACAACTCTTGCATTTTTGGTTTTTGGATTATCTGCCCTTGATGCATATATTTTATGATTGATTTGAAGTACATTTGTAATATTTTTTATGAATTGCATTTGGTGGGGGCATCCATGTCCTATGGACACTTTTTCTAGTTCCATCCATCCCTCACACCCATATAAGATTCTTATATTCTTCAAAACAGATAAAGTCAGCTTGATTTTAGAGCACTAACCAGTATAGGTCTTATCGTCCAACATTGACAGGCCATGCAGTTGGATTGGCTGATAGTCAGGGATATGTGGCTGAACTAATTTATTCAGCAGGATAAGGGTTAATTCTCGGTGGCTCAAATTAATTTCTGTTGTCGCAAATGTGTTTGAGCCATTGAAGTTCTACTTTATTTTGCAAACAAAATAAGAAAAATAAAATATGGGTCAAAAGATACTGCATGATCTGTTGGCAAATTTGCCTATATATTATATCACCTTGAGGTCAAGATCATTGACTGTTGCAATCGATAAAGAAAACTGAATGGCAAGCTGTGCTGCCAGTGAACATTTTTTTTTTATGCCTCCGCCATTCGAAGAATAATGGAAGGGCATATAGCATTGCCCCTGTCCATTTGTCCCTTTATCCATCCGTCCATCCATTTGTTCGTCCATCCGAAACTTAAAAGCAGTCAATGACTTACTTATTTCTGGATGGATTTTGAAATTACTTGGCAGAAATGTTAACCATCATGAGACGATGTGTCACACGAAAAACTCAGATCCGTACTTCCAAGGTCAAGGTTGTACTTAGTGGTCAAAGGTAAAAAAAGTGTCCAAAACTTAAACACAGTTAATAAATTTCTTATTTCTGGATAGATTTTGAAATTACTTGGCAGAAATGTTAGCATACCCAGCCATTCGAAGAATGGTGGAAGGGCATGTAGCGTCGCTCCCATTTGTTCGTTCGTTCGTCCGTCCATCAATCTGTCTGTTCGTCCATCAGAACCTTAAACACAGTCAATAACTTTCTTATTTCTAGATCTATTTTGAAATTACTTTGCAGAAATGATAATCATCATGAGATGATGTGTCACGCTCAAAACCCAGCTCTGTACCTCCAAGATCAAGGTTGTACTTAGAGGTCACAGGTAAAAAAAAAAAGGGTCCAAAACTAAAACACGGGCAATAACTTTCTTATTTCTGGATGGATTTTGAAATTACTTAGCAGAAATGTTAACCATCATGAGAAGACGTGTTAAGCGTAAAACCAAAATCCATACCTTCAAAGTCAAGGTTGTACTTAGAGGTCAAACATCAAAAAAAGGGTCCAAAACTAAAACACGGTCAATAACTTTCTTATTTCTGGATGGATTTTAAAATTATGTGGCGGAAAGGTTATCCATCATGAGACGATCTGTCTCGCACAAAACCCAGGTCCGTACCTCCAAGGTCAAGGTCATCTTTTAGGTCAAAGGTTAAAAAAAAGGTCCGAATCTTAAACACAGTCAATAACTTTCTTATTTCTGGGAGAAGCCTCCGTGGTGTAGCGGTTACGCTACTCGCCTTGTAAACCAGGGGTCACAGGATCAATCCGGGGCTTCTCTAGACTTTAGGATGAGTCTTTAAACTGAGGTCCCATCTCCGTATGACCTTAGCTGTAGGTGGGACGTAAAACTCAAACACTCACTCACTCTTATTTCTGGATGGATTTAGAAATTACTTGGCAGAAATTTTAACCATCATGAGACGATGTGTCGTGTCCAAGATTACGGTTGGTACCACCAAGGTCATTGTCATACTTAGAGGTCAAAGGTAAAGAAAAATGTCTTTTTCTTATGTCCGGTTATTCTGAATGGATTTGGAAATTACTTGGTGGAAATTTTAACCATCATGAGTCGATGTGTCAAGCGCAAGACCCAGGTTGGAACTCCAAAATCAAGGTCATACTTAAAGTCAAAGGTAAAGAAAATTGTTTTTTTTTCTTGTGTTCACTCAATATCCTTGTTGTTCCTAGATGGATTTGGAAATTACTTGGCAAAATGTTTACCATCATGAGACAATTTGTTTCACACAAGTCCAGGTCTGCACCTGTAAGGTCAAGGTCATACTTAGCAGTCGAAGTTTAAATACTAACATCAACATATTTTCAGGCGGGGGCATCCGTGTCCTATGGACGCATTTCTAGTTTAGCCAAAGATTTTAGATATTCTTGTAATTATATTACTGAAAGCATCAGTTTGTGGCAAGCATAGTGGCTTCCAGGACACTTTAGGGTTTGAAAACACACTACTCTTATTGCTATCAGGTTTCAGAACACCTTTGCCTTTAACTTTTTTGTGCTCTTTGGGCTACACCTCTTAGGTTCATGTTTATTATTTTCAATAAAATAGCCCCACTTTCATGATACAGGCTTCATCCACTATACCCATACTTATTATAGTGTCATTATTCTGTTCTGTTTGTATACACATACATGTCTGGCATTCACTATATAATCTGATTGCATAATGAATGAAGCCATCAGTTGGGGAAGAGCTGTTTTCATTGAAAAATGTATTATCGTTAATTCGTAGTGCATGAGGCTTGCACACACGGTGGAAAAAGATAGAAATATAATTAAAAATATGGCAAACATTTGTCAAGTGCCAGTGCTTGGAGCAAATTAATAGTCTAAATATGTAAACAGTTGGTCCAACGTGTATAAAACAAGCACCTCCGGGATAATCAAAATGTGCTTGTTTAATACATGTGAGTTTTAATCCATTTTGTACGAAATGGACTCTTCCTCCTTATATACAGCACAAGTGCATTTCAAAATGAAGATGTTTCATGATGTTTTATCTTCAAAATTTATTTTGAAATTGGCTGAATTTTTGCAAACAGTGTAGACCCTGATCAAATGCTGCTGCATTTTGCAGCATCTGACCTGGGCCTGCATTGGTTGCCAATTACCCTTTTAGGGGTTTCTGGAAAAAAAAAGGTTAATTCTATAGCTGAATGCAGACTTACTGAAAACATGTTGTTTGCTCAGCAGATGTCAGTGCTAAGACAGTTTTGTTTGTATTTGATTTCTACTTTTCAGGGCAAAAAGACTGGCTAAAAAGTACTATGATAAATTATTCAAAGAATATTGCATAGCAGACCTCAGCAGGTACAAGGAAAACAAGGTATTGAAAAATATCATACCCTATTCAGTATGGGCCCAGTTGTTCAGAGCTTACCATTGCAAAAACATGCCTATTTGAATATATCAAGTTGAAAATTTTACCACAAATGAAAATTTTCTGATAAAAAATTCTGATATTTTTCATATTTCTGCTCGAAACATAGATTGTGGGTACTCGTTAGAACTGCCTCAGTGAAGCGAAGCCCAGTTTTGCTATGTAAAAGTTGGGTTTAAGGGGGTAAAAATTATATAAATTATAGATATTGTCAAAGGAAAGAATTTGCTTCTTAGAGTAGACGTCCTTTGACATAGGAGACATCAAGGTATCTGAAAGAGTTGCCGCCCTGAAGATGCATTGCCCTTGAGGTTTCCCATGCTTAGTCCCATATAAGAGGAGTGGTCAAGAGGAGTATCCATAAATCATTTCTTCACAAAAACGTATGCTGCGAGTACTCATTAGAAGTGCCGCACCGAAAACCATAAAACTAATACTAATAAATACCCTCAACATGTTTTTATGGACATAGCAAGATTTGATATAATGACAACCAACCTTACACTGCATCATGTTAACAAGTCTGTAAAATGAATACCCCTTTAAACCCACTTTATATAGAGAAAATGGGTGTTTACAGGGGTATATATTATTTTGCTTGCTTTTGCTCCAAGACATGGGTTGTGGGTACTCATTACAACCGCCTCTCTGAGGCAGTTCTAACGAGCACCCACAACCTATGTTCGGAGTAAAAATAAGCAAAATATCAACAAATTTTCATCGGAAACATAGCCAATTTGGAGAAATGAAAGAATGCACTAAGTCACTCAGTTTTGTTATTGTTTTGGATATTTGATATTACCACAAAACTCATTAAAAAATAACAAAACTCAATAAAATAACAGTTTCCGTGGAACAAATCTTTAGCTCAAGATGATCTGGATTAATGGAGATATGCAAGAATATTGTAGTTAATGCTCAAAGAAATAATTAATGTGGATATTTGTTAGAATCAAGGCGAGTCTAACAAATATCTACAACATTTTTTCTTTAAGTATTTAAAGCAAAAAGGCCCTCACTGGGGCTCTTTATAGTGGCAAATTCTTTTTTAACACATTTTGTACCAAATGGATTCTTCCTCCTTATATAAAGCAGGAGTCCATTTCATACTTTAGGGGTATCAGGTTGTGTTTTCTCCAAAATCTGTTTGTGTTTTGCAAACAGTGTAGGCCCTGATCACATGCCAAGTTTGCACTGTCTGATCTTGGCCTGCACTGTTTGCCAACTACACATTTTGAGGTTTCCGGTACAAATACATGCAGGGGTTAACATTGTAATGTTAGGGAGCAAACACTGACTTTATTATAAGGGTCCTCTGTCCCTCCCCCCCCCCCCCACACACACACACAAACACACAAAATATGAACTGGAGCTCTGATCTTTGTCAGTTCATAATTATATTGTAGATGAGGTTGTATATGCTTAAGTCTGAATAAATTCTGTTCTGTTCTGTTTTGTATAGCTAAAATAAAACAACAAAAAACCTTTTATATGTTCCAGATTGCAATGAGGTGGCGTATTGAAAGGGAGGTGGAAGAGGGCAAAGGTTTGTGCTTTTCTTATAAATATTACATGTGTACGTGAACCTCCCTTGGTAACTATTGGATACCAGGCTTTTCAAATCCCCTCTTGTTGTTTGAACTACAGCTTGCATAAATACTGTAAAAATTCATTCTTGTGTCAAAATATCGGCCTTCCTCAGAATAATGATACTTTACAGTAAGACACATTCATACTGAAATATATACTCGAACAGAGAAACTTTGATGGCTCCAACACTGATGACTTATTCAGTTATTACCACACTGGATAATACTGTATACTCTGGTCAGATGAATCTGATCTGGACGTAACTTAATGACCTGTAAGTATTGGGACAGACAAACTCAAGCAAACAGTGGACACCCAGATCAGACTGCTTCTGAAGGAGTCTTCATGGTTTGCCATTTCGTCTGCACTTTTTGGTCTTCGTGCTGGATCATGAAACAAATTTGTTAAAATTTTAGGTTCTCAAGGTGACCAAATTTTTAGGATTTTTACAGGATCCTGTTGGCAAATGTAGGGATTGAGTTAATCAGCAGGACCAGGGTTAAAATTCAAACGTATTGGTTTCTGGTTATCCCCAGGTCAGTTTATTTGTGGCAACAAGAAATGTAGAGAGAGTGATGGCCTCAGAAGCTGGGAAGTCAACTTTGCCTATATGGAAGATGGAGTGAAGAAAAATGCACTGGTCAAACTTCGTAAGTATGGTCTATTTACAATAGTTGATAGTCTGTAATTCCATGTGTTTACTTCAACCTGTGTTTACTTCAACCTATGTTTAACCCATTTTGTACCGGAAACCCCAATACGGGTAGTTGGCAAACAGCCCCAGAATGCGGCGTCTGATCAGGGCCTACACAGTTTGCAAAACATTCAGCCAGTTTCCAGATAAATTTTGAAGAAAACACAACCTGACACACCTAAATCTAGAAATGGACTCCTGCTATATAGGGAGGAAGATTCCATTTGGTACCAAAAGGGTTAAGGGTGGGGGTTGGGGAGATAGCAAGAATAAAAAAAAGGATAATTTTCACAGAATCCTGTATCACTTACCAAATGATAAACAGTAGGACTTCAATGGCTTGAACACCAATTGCTTGTTTACCATGGGTGAGACAAATCCGTTTTTGAGTCCCTAAAGAATTCCTCAGCATAAGAAATAACGAGGGATATTTTAGTAGATTTTCATCTAAAAATTTATCTTGCAAATGTATCCTGTGTGTACTCATTAGAATTGCCTCAATGAGGCGATTCTAATGAGTATACACAGCATACATTTATATTATAGAACACCGAAACAAAGTTCCAAAATTATTCCCGTTATGCCTCCTGGCAGTAACTCTCAGTGACTCAAACTACCCCTGTCTTGAACAGATTTTTGTGATTTCAAATTAGTTTGAGCCATCAAAGTTTGATTGTATTATGCTTAACCGCCAGTGAAGTAAGGGAAACAAATTTGCATGACATTTGGTTAAGAATAGTATGACCTAAAAGGTTAACAGATTGTGTGATTTATAATGTTCAAAAGCAATTTTTTAGTTTATGGGAATTAACAGAAAAATAAGGGAATGTCATGCAATAGCCTTTAGATGTCAGCGTCTGTGTGGTAGATAATAGACTCAAGAGTTCACACATTTATGATTCTATTTTTGCATGATAGTGGTGTACTGAAATTCAAAACACATGGAAAATGATGATGTTAATAGTATTTCATATGCATTTGCAATTTGTTAGAAAAGAAGTATAGCGTAAACACTTTAGACTTGTTTGATTGTAATGTGTACAGGTCCTTTTGCTGACACTGCATCCCAAAGAAAATATATCATCGACTGAATTCTTGAACATCAGATCTGTTTGAAAAAAAGCATATGGACAAAAGTCAATAGTTGTTCACTCTTTTCTGTTTAACAGCCATTTGACAGCATTTGATAATTACAGATATTGTTTTTAAGAAGTCTAGTAGTTGTAACTTGCTTATATTTCAGATAATTAAATGTATCTATAGACACTGTACTGCCAGTCATTTGCCGGCCTCAGTAGCTCAGTCGGAAGCGCTTCTGACTGGTAATCAGGAGGACGCGGGTTCGATACCTGACGGGGTCTGCAACATTCTTTTGTGGAAATTGATCATGAAATCTTTTCTACGGTCATTCTCTCCCTTCCGCTGATTCAAGAAGGGGAGTTGTCAGTTTCTGGTGAAAGAATGTGCACTGTACTGGTTAACCGCGTACGTATAAGTTTGCCCAGGAAAAGTGTGGATAGGTAAACTGACTGGCTCAAAAATGACCTAAATAGTGTTGACTGGGTCGTTGAACACAAACAAACCGACAAAACAGCCAGTCATTTTGAACTAATATTTTATGGAGATTTCAAAAAAGAACATTTTTATAATCACTTCTAATTGACCAACAAATATGTAAGTCGAATTTGCATGTATTTTTTAAATTCCATAACCAGAAACAAAAAAAGGGAATATTTATTTTTGTCAATATGCTCCCAATTGTTATAGATCTGGGTACTGTTGTTCTGAACATACTAGCAATGTCATTAGCTAACATATTGTTAAAACTTAATATAGCAAATATTCTAATATATTTGCTGAAAAAAATGTGAGTAGCTTTTGCAAATGCATATTGTTCCAGCAAACATACCAGAGTATTCTGTATTGTACTTGCTAGAACGGTTACCAATTTGACCACTAACAAGCTTGTTAATTTAACGGTGCTTTGAACATCTGGCTACAGATACATAACCATATGTAACTGTAACCTTGCTAATAGACAACCAAAACAAGTTGTTTAAATTCAGGCAGACAGTTCATGTTTTGCTTTTTTTCCTTTCTTTCTTGTTTTCGGTTGTTTTGCCCTTTCAGGATTATTTCACTTATTTCAGGCCACTGGTTTATCAGAGGCTGGCAAAAACTGGAGTAACTGGAGAAAAACTGCCTGACCTTTCGTTGCAGAAATTGGCATCTCACATGTGACCCCAGCAGGGCCCCCGCCCATGGGGCTTGAAAGAAATAGATGGGCTGCATGATGATTTCCACGCAGAGCTGAAACCTACCGCACATGAGTGCTGGTAAACTGCTAAGAGGATCTAAGCCTGCCCAGGAAATGTGGTGTGTGTTGTACTGTCCATGTATATAAACCCTAATGGTTTCATTGGACGGCAGGGCTTGAGATGTCCTTTTATCTCAGTGTCGGGTAAAAGTCTTTCAAAATTGGAAGCAACATCTCCAAAATGACCTATACAGTGCTGATGGGGACGTTAAACCTCAAATCAAACAAACCAACAAGACCCAAGGAAGGCTTGAACCACAGCACTGAGAGACATAATCATTAAGAGTCAGAGCTTTTACCAACAAGGCCATGTAGGCCTATGTGTTGTTTGATACTTTAACAGAAACTCAATTTTACTGTTGTTTTCTTGCAGGATTATGTCCAGACTGTTCCTACAAATTAAATTACCATCACAGGCAAGTACAGTCTAAGTTTTGACTTTTAAGAAACAAATGGATAGATGAAAGAGAATGGTTGTTTGTTATTACACCTAAACCTCTTTATAACACTCTGCACTATAAAAATGTTTTTGATATGACATTGTTTGAATATGGATCTCACAAATGTATGGGTTACATAAAAAAATGACCATAAATGATCTTTTTTCTATATATTAACCTATTCATTTTTTTATTAAGCCCATTTTGTAAAAATGGTCGTATTATGGTATGGGGTCGGCGTCCGTCCGTCTGTCCATCTGTCTAAATTTTTTATTTCTGGCTAACTCCTCCTACAGTTTTCATCCGAACAAGCTGAAACTTGGTTGGTAGTAGGACCATGACCTGGTGTAGCACATATTGTTTTGAGATTAGGGTCCACCAAATATATTTACCGAGTTATTCCCGTGTGAACATTTTTGTAAACCTGTTTAAGATAACTCCTCCTACAGTTTTCATCCGATCAAGCTAAAACTTGGTAGATAGTAAGACCATGACCTGGTGTAGTGCATAGCATTTCGAGGTTACCGTCTACCAAATATTCACAGAGTTATGCCCCTTTGAAAATTTTTATAAACTCCTTCAGTTTTTGTTTAAGATAACTCCTCCTACAGTTTTCATCCGATCAAGCTAAAACTTGGTAGATAGTAAGACCATGACTTGATGTAGCCCATATCGTTTCGAGGTTAGGGTCCACCAAATATTTTGAACATCTTTATAAACTTTTGTTTCGGATAACTCCTCCTACAGTTTCCATCCGATCAAGCCGAAACTTGGTAGATAGTAAGACCATGTATGTATAGTGCATAGCATTTTAGGGTTACAGTCCAACAAATATTCACAGAGTTATGCCCCTTTAAAAACTTTTGTAACTTTTTCCTTTCCGGATAACTCCTCCTACAGTTTTCATCTAATCAAGCTGAAACTTAGTATAGTAAGACCATGACCTGATGTAGCGCATATTATTTCTAGGTTATAGTCCACCAAAAATTTACAGAGTTATGCCTCTTTGAGTATTGCTGTAAATATTTCGTTTCCAGATAACTCCTCCTACAGTTAACATTTGATCAAGCTATTGGCTGAAACTAGCTAGTCAGGCCCAGAAAACATGTACACTCCATATTTTTCAGTTCTGTGGTGTATTCCTTGCTTCCAAAGGATAACCCTTTTATAGAACATATTTGACATATATTTAGACCATGATGTGGAGCAGTGCCGTACCTATATTTATTTTGTCTGTGTGGTTGTCTTGCCTTAACCATAAATCTTAACCTTTGTCATAACTTCAAAAGTATTTGCCTTTTTCTCATGACAATTTACACAAATATTTACCATCACAAGACCTACATTCTGACAAAACTTGTACCACACCTCTTTGATAGCTCTGGGGCCCTTTCTGACATAGTCAGTGATCTGGTTTTGAGGTTATGGTTCAACAAATAAAAACAAACTTATGCCCCTTTAATAGTTTCTGTAAGCAGTTTTGCCTGCGATTTAGAACCTATCAAGCTGAAACTTGATATATAGTTAGACCAAGATGTGGAGGACAAGGTTACAGTCCACCAAATAATTATTTTTATACAGTTATGCCCCTTAGAAAATTCCTGTGAACATTTTGTTTATGGCTAACACTTACCAGATGTAAATAAAGTTATGCCCCTTTGCAGATTTCTCTAAGTATTTTGTTTGTGGCTAACTTTTCCTACAATTAATATCCGATGAAGCTGAAATTTCATATATAATTAGACCATTATGTGGCACAGTGCTTGTTGTTTTGAGGTTATGGTCAACCAAAAATTAATTGAGTTATGCCCCTTTGAAAATTTCTGTACATTTTGTTTGTGGCAAACTTCTCCTGCAGGTAACATTCGACCTTGCAAAATCTTGATATAAAGTTTGACTATGATGTGGAGCAGTGCATATGGTTTAGAGTGGATAGTCTACCGAATATTTATAAGTATATATAAAACTTCGAAAATATCTGTAGACATTTTCATTTATGGCTAACGCCCTCTACAATTTAGATCTGATCAAGCTGAAACCTGATATGTAGTTAGACCATGATATGGAGCAGTTCTTATTGTTTCAAGGTTTCTGTCCAACAATATTAACTTGCTATAGGCGTATAATGCCCAGCTTCTGGAGTTCTTGTTGATTGGATATAACATGTTTGTTTAACTAACATAGTTTCTGCTTTCGATCCTGACAATAGTGTTATAAAGAGTTTTCAGTGTATATGACAGAGAATTGCTTTGACAGCAGATGAACTAAATGCTGAGTATCAACAAATGTCTGAATGAATACTCGACATGAAAAATTATGTGCTTTATTTAAAATATACATGTAGGTAAACTTCAGTCACTAGAACAGCCTTGGGTGTGTGAAAAATTTTCTTCACAGGGTTAGTTTAAGCCATGCACCTTTCACATTAGTTTAAGCCACTGAAGGTTTATCATTGTGCCAGGTAAAAAGGCTTAATTAAAGACTGACCCCAGCTATGTAAATGATTAATCAGTTATCCCAGACAAATATCCATTAATCTGACTTTTATTTAGGATACATTTCAATCTTCTGTAAAGTTAAAGGTATTGATATCTGGAATTCTTTAGAGACTCAGGAATGAGTTTGAATTAGCCATCTGATCTGGATCTGCACTGTTTGCAAAGGAAGGGATTGTCATGAACAGCAGGATAAGGGTTGAAATGCATAGGAAATTCTGTACTTTTCTGCCTCCACATTTTTTGTCTGGAATGTCAGGTGGTCAGAAAGACTTTATGGAGACTACAATGCACAAAATGGCTGACAATGTGCCAGGTGTACCCATTCCTCGTTATCCTTAAAGCACCAGTCAATACTATCAGATGACATTTACAAAGTATGTTTTTCTTATTTTGTTGGAGAAAACAAGGCATAATTTTGCATGGCATTTTGAGGGTTAGGAGTATCATATTTCTCTAAAGTTGGGCACTTTGAGGATTAGAAGCTTCACAAGTCTCTTAAGTTTGGGCATTTTAATATCAAATATAACTACCCATCACTACAATTATAGCCTTTTCACCAGACGCAGGTCTGGGTTAGTCTGACAAAAAAAATTCTAGCCAGAAATGCCACCGGCATGTCCCTTTTCCCGTGACCTCCCTAGTGTCGAGTCCTGATTGGTCGCTGATGTCACATGACCTATCAGACCAATAGGCAGACGATACAGGTCACGTGACCGCGATTTTCGCGCCGGGAGGTCATTATTTCTTCAGACTTACATGGGATAGGATCGTGACAAACTACATTCCATGGAAGAATGGATAAACGGATAAGTGTTTTATTCTTTTTTGATTTTGCACTTACCTTGAGTTTCCACAACATACTTAGGCTTTTTAAGCTTATTGTTTATTCCGAAATTCTTAGAGACTTTATTTCGTGTGTTTCTGCCGACATTACATGTGTAGTGGTTGTCCGCCATTTTGAATTTTCACTTGGAAGTTTTGTTTATCATGTGATCAACCGTTTTTGGTTTTTGATCAGCACCACACTTCTTTTCATGTTATGTGCCAGGGTATAAGCCCGTATTATTCCTGGAAATGTTTTAATAGAAGTCGGCGTTGTGGAAACTTAAATTGCCAGAAAAGAGGACGGTTTTTGTGCGTGTTCCTTCCACTTCCGGTATCAGAAGACGTTGTATTGCTGAATAGAAATTCTCAGCATAAATTTAGTTTTGAACATGTGCAAGACCCGTCTTTGTCTAGCACTTATAAATCCCACGATGCAGATGGATAATATTCAGGTCCCTTTGTGGCCTTTCTATAGTATCTTCTAAACAGAATCCATCCAATTCGTGTGGGTCACCATTGCCGAATCAAGATGAGCCAGTCTATGTCCCCACCTCCCATTTGGGCCTGGGTTGACTAGGCTAGGTTCGTCGACCGCCCCGTAGAGACCCTGCTCATAATTTCGGGGACTCCGGGGTGCGGGGAACCTATGCCCAAATTTTTTGCCGAATCCATGTTACATACGAATTTTGGTTCGGCTCCGATCCCGGTTTTTATCGGGTAACCTTTCCGGACCATCGGTACTTAGTTTACCTTGGTCATATGCTTCTTTCCTCTTATTATGATAAATTTTTGTTATCATAATCATTAATTTTCTCCCGTTAAGAAGATATGCCCACCATTCTGATTTTTGCGGAATCTTACCGAATTTCAGGTCTGATTTCCACTATACAATTTCGGACATCAAAATTCCGGCTAAAACGGTTCCTGATTAAAGTAATTGAACTTGTGTTTTCCTATACACCGGTAGTAAATTGGATTGTTTTTCCCTTGTAAAACATACTGATTTGGGCATTGTTTTTTTGGAATACCGTAACTATTGCAAGAGAATCCGGAACGTTTCGGTACTGAGTCGTTTCGGCCTGGGTCGTTTCGGCCCGAATTTGCACCTGGGTCGATTCGGCCTATTTCGGTGTGTCGTTTCGGCCTTGGGTCGATTCGGCCTGGGTCGTTTTAGGTCCTATTTTATTAGATACATAAATTCATCGCAGATTACTCAATCTGTTACCCGTACTGAAGTCATCGAGGGCGGGACAATATTACGCTTTCTGCTATGTTTGTAAGACGGTCATTGCCATCTCACGGCTCTTTGAATGCTCAATTTTGATTCGGCAATTTCGCATGTTCAGTGCACTATACACAATTAAGGGCCTTACACTGGGGAAGTTTAATTGAGCCTCAAGTGTTTTGCCCCTAGAGCTGAATCTGGGCCTAGAGCTTTGTCCTCTGGGGATATATCAATACTCAGAGGTTGGTCTTCTTTAGTCCTTACTAATTAGCGATTATGAAAAGGACATACATTTAGATCTAAGTATTTTGATTAGTTAAAGTTTCTAAGGAAACAATCCTCCTTTCAGTTGTTATCTTGGAACATTGGTTCTAACAACAAAAAACATCAATTTTTTGATCTTATGAAATTCCAAAATTTGACCCAGATTCAGTCGCTGTATATATGACGTCAGGGAAATTGGCATTACTTCCTGTTTTGACGCTCTAACATTGGAGTCTCTTACCAGGACTATTGTTAAGTGGGTTCTCATTATGACTGGTATTCTAGTTCTACCCACTCTGCCTTCAAACAAGAGCATTCCGACCATAGAGCTGCTATTCTAATGCTTTTGTTTATTTCCCGGTCATTTTTACATGCCATGGCTGTCTACCACCATGTTGCATGTTTGGCGCAACTCTGATCTTGATAACTGGTTCAGTTTTTACTGAGCATAGTAAATGAAAACTTAGAGCCTCAGCGCCTCTTGATTCTAAAACTATAAGCGGACGTTTTCAGAATCAAGCTTCAAGACCGTGGGCACTCGTCTTTTTTGAAGTCTTCGGAGAGCGTATCAAGTTCAGGTACCGCAACCAAGAGACTCTCTTCGACTACTTCCGATGACTTTTTAAGTGCTTATCACCCTCGACTAGAAGGTCTCAATCAGTTCCCATCTACTAATAGATCATTCTCAGATCAGGGTACACGGTCCTTTCGTTCCAGAGGTCGGACTGGAACGAAACCTCCCAATAGAGGAAGACCCAAGTCTAACAAATGACTTTCTTCCTTCCCCTCCTCTTCATCTTCTTCCAGTAGGAGCCGAGCTATTTCAGTTCTATCAAGCCGTGGCTTCTGTTATCAAATATATTTTGAGTTTTATGCGTTTTGAGAAAGGGTTACTGGATTGCGTTTGTTAGGAATCCTTTCTCTTTCTCACATGCAAATACTATTTCCGGTAAATAGGATCAAGAAATTTTTTTATTGGAAGAGGAAGGGTTCTTCTCCAAAAGAAAGCCGTATAAGTAGAAAAAGTTCTCCTTTCCCCAGGCTTCTACAGGCGGATCTTTCTGGTCGAGAAGAAAATAGGAAAATCGACTCATCATCGACTTCTCACACTTAACAAGATGATGCGAGTCGATCATTTCAAAATGGAAACTTCGTCCTCGATTAGTCAGGTCAATTTTCCCAAATTCGTGGACGATTTCCGTAGTTTTAAAAGACGCTTACCTTCACATCTCCATCCACAGGTCATTACGCAAATACCTTCGTTTCACCTTGGATGGAATTTTGTGTATCAGTCCGTTGCCTTTCCTTTGTTGGATTTGTCAACGGATCCATGTTTTCCCTGTTCACCAACTTAATAGAAATTAATTAAGCAGCTCTCATCAAGGAATTAGGCCTCAATCTCGTGTAGTGTTCCGATGATGGGTTTTGTCATCATCTTTCCAGATACTGTTTATCATACCTTGTCCTAATGTGTACAAGTTATTGTGAATTTAGATTTCATCCACTTTATCGAGAAGTTGAAATTGATTCTATCTCAAAGATACTTCTCCAATTTTTCACGTACCAAAAAACTTTCGATTTATGTCAGGGGTTTGTTAACCCTTTTTAGAAACTTAGTAATTGGATCCAGTTTCCCTGGACAATCTCATCTTAGACCTTTCCAGTTTTTTGCTAATGTATCACTGGAAATACCATATGGTCTATAGGAGCACTAAATTCCATTATCAAGATTGCTCTCTACTGCTTATAAATCCCTCAGTATCAAATGGGATCTCCTCTTTTTAGAGGCTATTCCCTATTTGCTTTTCGCATGCCAGCCTTTCAGGTTGGTTTCCCTCTTCGAACCTCAGGGATTAGTTGTTCAGGGAACGTGGGGCCTAGATTAGGCGGGACTATATATGTGTATATATATATGTAGGTGTATGTGAATGTATATATATATATTCTGAAACTTCAGACAAATTTCCTTTGTTTATTAGTTCTTCATAGCTCCAAACTGAGGAACAACTTCATTATTGTTACTCCAGACAAATGACCATAGTGTGGTTTTTTCTCCGTAACAGGGAGTGACTCATTACTCTTCCCTATTGGCTTTTGCATGGAAGATTCTGACTTGGTGTCTTCAGGAAGGTATGTCTGTCCTTGTCGGACACCTCCAGGGCAGATTATGTCATTGGGATCGCCCCTATAGACCAGTTCACCATCCGTTCTCTACAGGGCGTTTTCTCAAATGGAGAGAACCTTTATTGGGCCTTTTTTAATCAAACGTCCAAACAACTCGGTTCTCCAATCAACTTCCATTGTGTCTCCAGTTTCAGATCACCTGGAACGTACAGTTGATTTAAAATCTCTAGATTGGGGGAATCTTTTACATATGCGTTTGCACCATGCAACTGAATTCCTCTAGTTCTAGGAAAAAATTCAAGCGTCCAAAAGCCAAGCCATTCTGATTACGCCTCTATGGCCTCAGAGATCTTGGTTTTTTAGTCATTCTGAGCCTAGTCTCAAGACTTTCAACCCGTCTTCCAGTAGTTCCAGATCTAGTATCTTAGATGTGTGGGTCAGGCATTCCATTTCAATCCAGAAATGCTGTGCCTACACATTCAGATGTTGTCAGGAATCAAACCAGAGGTAGACACTTTTCTGGTTTCTCTGCCGAGTGTATCTTCAAATATAGAAAGAGCTCCACTCTCAAGTTTTATTCTGGAAGATGGAAGGTATTTTCTAGTTGGTGTAGGGAAAGGGAAATAAATCCAGACAATCCCTCTATGGAGGTTTTTGTTTTTGCTGGATTTCTTTTTCTGTCTGTTCTCTACCCTTCATTTTCTATTTCATCTAAGGAAGGGTACAGATCAGTAATCTCAAACACGTTAAAATTTTAGTCGGCTTCACACATTTCATTAAACCCTACCATCACCAGATTATTAAAGGGGTTTGCACTATGCCGACAGGTTTCCAGGACTTTGAATCCATATGGAATCTTGCATGAGTGTTGTGGTTTTTTCTAAACCACCTTACGATCCGGTGAATTCAGCTTCTTTTGTTCATTTGATAGTCAGGCTGTATTTCATTTGACATTTGCTTCAGTTCGTAGAAGTTATAGTCATGCTTTGCCAATTGCAGAGGGTTGTTTTCAGGTATGAGAAGAACAATGACTTCTTTTTCTCTTCTCACTCAACCTATTTTTGTTTCAGGCTATAAATCACATTGTCTGAAACTATTATTTGTCCTGTCATTTCCAGGATTCGTGGAACGTAGGCGTTTCGAGATTATCATGAGAATTTTTCCTTTCCAATCAAGGGGTTTTGGATATATTTCTCCATCCTTGATTGCAAAGTGGAATTGTAAAGTGATCAAGCTTCTATATGCTTATTTCACTTCTGCCCTATTATCATTCAGAATACAGTATGAGGTTATAACCTTCTACATTTTGGGCATATTGGAACTCCGTTTTTTCTTCAGAATGTTTTTCTTACTGCGTAATGGATGTTCCAACTCTACTTTTCATCCCTTCACCTAAGGAGCTTGGTTCCCATTCGTAGTGGTACTCATTCCTTGGGTAGTTTAGTAGCTTCTCAATCTATTATGAGCAGCACTTATTTTGGGATTTTGTTTTCCTTGGTTGTTTGTTAGCCTGTTTGAATAGGTGTGAACCTTCTGTTTTGACTCCGGTTCCTGTCCATTTATCTTCTCCACTTGTGAATTTTGGATTTGGATCCCTTGCAGTCATGGTGGATACTCCCTTACGTTACCATCATTGGATGGTTTTGAAAGGGGTATAAACAACCAAGGTTGGAGGAGTTAGGTATGTATAACTTTATTTTTCATCCAACCCTCCCCGCCCCCGCCCATAGGGGCTTGAAGAAATATAGGGGCTGCATGATGCTTCCACGCAGAGCTGAATCTGGCCCGCACACTAGTACTGGTAAACCGCTTATAGGATCTAAGCCTGTCCAGGAACCGCGGTGCGAGGCAGACCGTCCATGCTAATAAACCCTATTGGTTTAATTGGGCGACAGGGCTTGAGATGTCATTTCATCTCAATGTCGGGTAAAAGTCCCACAAAATTGGAAGCAACGTCTCCAAAATGACCTTTACAGTGTTGACGGGGACATTAAACCTCAAATCAAACAAACAAAATCATCCAACCCTCCACTTGCTTTGAATTCAGGCTATAATTGTAGTGATGGGTAGTTATATTTGATATTAAAATGATATTTTTAATGTGAAATTAATTTTAATTAATAATATACCTACCCATCACTACAATGGCATGTCCCGCCTCCCAGCCCCGCCTGAAATATTTGTTTTCCTGAAAGAAATAATGACCTCCCGGCGCGAAAATCGCGGTCACGTGACCTGTATCGTCTGCCTATTGGTCTGATAGGTCATGTGACATCAGCGACCAATCAGGACTCGACACTAGGGAGGTCACGGGAAAAGGGACATGCCGGTGGCATTTCTGGCTAGATTTTTTTTTGTCAGACTAACCCAGACCTGCGTCTGGTGAAAAGGCTATAATTGTAGTGATGGGTAGGTATATTATTAATTAAAATTAATTTTACATTAAAAATATCATTTTGAGGGTTAGAAGCTTCACATGTCGCTTAAGTTTGGGCATTTTTAGGGTTAGAAGCTTCACAAGTCTCTTAGATTTGGTCATTTTGAGGGTTAGAAGCTTCACAAGTCCCTTAAGTTTGGGCATTTTGAGGGTTAGTAGCTTCACAAGTCTCTTAAGTTTGGGCATTTTGAGGGTTAGAAGCTTCACAAGTCTCTTAAGTTTGGGAATTTGGAGGGTTAGAAGCTTCACTTGTCTCTTAAGTTTGGGCATTTTTATGGTTAGAAGCTTCACATTTGTCTTAAGTTTGGACATTTTTAGGGCCCCGCACTGAAAGTGTGGGTGCCCTATAGTAATCACTCTGTCCGTCCGTCTGTCTGTCCGTCTGTCCGTCCACCAATTTTTTTATCCTCCATAACTTTCTTATTCCACTGAAAGTGTGGGTGCCCTATAGTAATCACTCTGTCCGTCCGTCTGTCTGTCTGTCCGTCCACAAATTTTTTTATCCTCCATAACTTTCTTATTCCTGGATGGATTTAAATATTACTTGGCAGAAATGTTAACCATAATGTGATGGAGTGTTGCGCGCAAGACTCAGGTCCGTACCTCAAAGGTCAAGGTCATACTTAGAGGTTAAAGGTAAAAAAAAAGGGTCTTTCCTGTGTCCAATTAATAACTTTGTTATTATTCCTGGATGGATTTAAATATTACTTGGCAGAAATGTTAACCATACTGTGACGTTGTGTCACACGCAAGACCCACAGCCGTACCTCAAAGGTCAAGGTCATACTTAGAGATAAAAGGTCAAAAAAGCGTCTTTTTATTGTGTCCAATCTATAACTTTCTTATACCTGGATGGATTTAAATATTACTTAGCAGAAATATTAACCATAATGTGACAGTGTGCCGTATAGTAATGCCCTGTCTGTCCGTCTGTCCGTCCGTCTGTCCATCTGCCCGTCTATCCATCAACATTTTTATGCCCCCGGAATCTAAGAGATTCGGGGGCATATAGTTTTTGGTCTGTCCGTCTGTTTGTCCGTTTGTCCGTTTGTCCGTCTGCAAAAACTTTAACATTGGGCATAACTTTTGAATGGTAGTAGATAGAGCTTTCATATTTCACATGTGTATACCTTATCACAAGACCTTTCCAGTGGTACCATAATTTTTGATCTCGTGACCTTGAACTTGACCTTTGACCTATTTTTTTCAAAATTTTTAAAAACATTAACATTGGCGCTGTCCGGGGGCATCAGTGTTTCACAAACACATCTTGTTCATGTTTACAAACCGAAGCTGAAGTGATTGACAGTTGCCATATAGTAATACCCTTTTGTTTTTAATTCATAACTTACAAACAGTCAAATGCATCAACTTCAAACTTAAGATATATGGTCACAATATCATTACACAATTACATGGCAACCGACGTAACTCTAGCTACAATACTCTAAGAGTAATAGCCCTTTGAAAAAAATCCAACTCCTCTGATGGCACTGCCGGGGCCCTAGTCAGTTTCACTGACAGTTCTAGTTATGGTTAGAAGCTTCACATTTCTCTTAAGTTTGGACATTTTGAGGGTTAGAAGCTTCACATTTCTCTTAAGTTTGGGCATTTTGTGGGTTAGAAGCTTCACATGTCTCTTAAGTTTGGGCATTTTGAGGGTTGATTGTATCGATTCCTGATCATTGTCTCCTCTTCTATTTAGAAGCTTCATATGTCTCTTAAGTTTGGGCATTTTGAGGGTTAGAAGCTTCACATTTCTCTTAAGTCTGGGCATTTTGAGGGTTAGAAGCTTCACATTTCTCTTAAGTCTGGGCATTTTGAGGGTTGGACACTTCACATTTCTTTTAAGGGGAATGGGATCGCCTTCAGGTGAGGCAACTCCTACAAAATTATTTTTGTCTCCCATTTCAATAGAGGTAAACTCTTCAAGGAAAGAATTTGCTCCTGAGGAGCAAATCCTTTCCTTTAAGAGTGGACCCTTTTTCCATAAGACTTTCCTTTAAAATTAGACCCCTTTTCCCAAAAGACTGAGTTTATAGAAGAGAAAACATGAAGTCCCGAAAGTTGTCTCCCTTAGAAAAACGGCAGAAAAATCTGCAAGGTGTTCCCATTCCCCTTAAGTTCTTTATTTTGTTTCACAGAAAGAAGGAGGTGGTATCTAAGAAGAAAGATGATAAAGACAGATCTCAGAAGAGGCCAGAAACAAAGCAGTCTGAAGACAACAGTATGTATTAAACCTTCAAGCCCTTTTAGAAAATTCTAGAACAGATAGTGATTGATCTAATTTTTCAGAGAAAAAGGCTTAGTATTTTGCACTAATCTGCTGCCTCTCAAAAGATTAACATATAGTACCACATCTCATTTTCTCTGCAAATAAGGAAAAAAGTACTTTGAAAATGTTTTCTAGGCTTGATTTGTGCTTAAAAGTCATGTATCACGGCATTGAAGTCGTTGAGAACTAAAAGCATATTGCTGTTGGGAAGTGAAATCTGAAAACCTGATCAAATTATCTTTATTAGGTTATGAGATATTGCAATTTTAAGTCTGATTAAGGCGTAACTATACCAAATTTAGTGACACAGAGGCCTTTCTGATATTTTAATCTTCATCATGTGTGTGTCAACCCCAAAATTCTGAAACCGAAAGGGATGATGGACAGGACCTGGCAAACACAGCACATCCCCCTCCGAGCATACACCGACCGACGTAGCTCATGAGACAGGTCAACTGGAGGCATCAGGCAAGAGACGCCTACCCTAGGACTTTTAGTCGTCCCCCACCGAGCCAACATCAGCAAACATGGCCCACACCCCACGGAAGTCCCGGGCATCAGGAAGGAGATGTCCAAACAAAAAGTGGCAACCAAATCTGCTAAGAAACATGTCTCACCTGACAAGTACTGCAAAAATTAAAGATATGATATAGTTATTTAAATCAGAGCTTGAGTACTGATGCCAACACCGCAGTTATATCCTCAGCACTAAGGAACTGATACTGAGAGCTGATGATACCCTCGGAGAGGAACGAATCATCCACCAGCAGAGATACCGACCCAGTGGTTGCAATTAAGGCGTATCCATACCAAATTTAGTGATGCAGAGGCCTTTCTGATATTTAATCTTTGTCAGTGTGTCTCAACCCCAAAATTCTGAAACCGAAACGGTTGATGGACAAGATAATATTTCAAAAAGGAGAACAACTCCAACTGCCTTATTAATATTCATGAAGTATTTTATAACGTCATAGTTGCAATTAATTTCTTTGAATTTTTTAACAATCACATATCTGGTGTTTTATAATCATTAAAATTTATGAAATTTATTTATCTCGATAACAAACCAGTGAAACGAAGACCCTTCTGAACCCCACTTTATATAGGTCAAAGTCACAAGGATAAGCCTTGATACAAAGTGCGGCGGGGGATTTGGCTGTCCCTCAGACTGCTTTCTTGTTTAGAGTTCTAGTCACTCTGAGAAAGTATTCCTATATTAGGTTGTGTTTACTTTATGGTAGCTTGCTGTCTTTATGGCCACCATTTCACAGAGACATTCATTTCTAGGAAGTACAGAGGCTAGTCATCAAACTGAGAGAGTGGAGAAGGGAGCACACTCAGATGAGCCAGGAACCAGCAAAGAAGATGGCTCTTCAGTCTGGAGTGGACCTGCTAAAATAACTGAAGAAAAGTCAAGGTACTGATAACAACTGCTTTCATTTCCTTTACTCTGTGATTTTGTCAAAACCTGATTTGCAAAGTTTGTGTTTTCTTAGGCATTCTATTTATACTTAAATTCTGCGAGTGCTCAAAACTAAGTGGTAAAAAAAAAGAAATACATGTACCTAAAAGGAGACAGGAATTTTACTTTTTAAACGTCATTATTAAAGAAAAAACAGGCTGGTCTTGAATTATGTGACGTCATTGGTTATTATTTATTGTGGGTTTCAGAAGAGACAAGAAGTCTTTTGCGACTAAGAATTATCTCAAAGTATCATTAAAAAAGAGAGTATTGTGTTAAATGTGATGACATTCCTGTGTGGCTTAAGGCATTGGTGTGTCTTACTGAAATTGGGCCAGAATTGCAGTAGGTAAATGGAGATGGAATGATATCACTTCTACTTTTAGGACAGCATGTTATAGGAAGCTGGGTTTTCAGCCACTTGTTTGTCCATGCTTTTGCTCATCCAGCCATAAACGCCACATCATGTAAAGAAGTCTATGTCATGATTCATGAACACCCCTCGAAACCCCAATTTATATACAGAAAACTGGGGTTTACAGGCGTATACATTATTTTTCTTATTTCTGCTCAAAAATATAGATTGTTGGAACTCATTTGAACTGCCACCTCGAGCGTCCTCACTGAGGTAGTTCTAACAAGTTCCCACAATCTGTTTTTATCCCCCGACCGAGTAGGTTTGGGGGATATAGCGATCAGCCTGGCGTCCATCCGTCCAGAGACTCAACCTTGTGATGGCCATAACTCCTATACCCTTTGAGATTCATTGATGGTTCTTGGCACAATTGTTCACAAGGCTGAGTTGACATGTCATGTGCAAGAACCAGAACTCTGGATGCCATACTTTAATGAGTTATCTCCCATTTTCATAAAATAGAATGACTACTTTGTGATGACCATAACTCCAATACCCTTTGAGATATATTGATGGAACCTAGCACAGTTGTTCACAAGGCTGAGACAGCATGTCAAGCACAAGAACCACAACTCTTGTTACCATGGTTTTTGAGTTATCTCCCCTTCCAATAAAATAGAGTGACTACCTTGTGATGGCCATAACTCCAATCCTCTTAGATATATTGATGATACCTGGCAAAGTTGTTCACAAGGCCGATATGGTGTCATGCACAAGAACCACAACTGCGTGCCATGGTTTTTGCGTTATCTCCCCTTCCAATAAAATAGAATCACTACCTTGTGATGGCCACATCTCCAATACTCTGAGATATATTGATGGTACTTGGTACAGTGGTAAATGAGGTTAAGCAGGTCTGTCACGTGCAAGAACCACGACTCTGGGTGCTCTGGTTTTTTAGCTCACCTGTCATGTAATGACTAGGTGAGCTTTTGGCATCACTTTTCGTCCGTCGTCCATCGTCAGTCCGTCCGTCCGTAAACAATTTCTTCAAACGACATCTCCTAAACCACTGATCGGATTTTGACCAAACTTCACAGGAATGATCCTTAGGTGGTCCCCTTTCAAAGTTGTTCAAATGGTTCCGGTCCGTTGCATATCTAGGTCACAGGAGCCCAAAATAGATTTTTTTCACCGAAAACTTAAAAAATCTTCTTCTCTGAAACCACAAGGCCCAGGTCTATGATATTTGGTATGAAGCTTCATCTAGTAGACCCCTACCAAGATTTTCAAATTATAGTGCTGGGGCCAAAAATGCCCCCGCCCCAGGTCCCTTTGGTTTTATATAGGATTATATAGAGAAAATCTTTAAAAATCTTGTTCTCTGAAACCGCGAGGCCCAGGTCTTTGATATTTGGTATGAAGCTTCATCTAGTGGACCCCTACCAAGATTGTTCAAATTATAGTGCTGGGGCCAAAAATGCCCCCGCCCCGGGGCCCTTTGGTTTTACATGGGCTTATATAGGGAAAATCTTTAAAAATCTTCTTCTCTGAAACCGCAAGGCCCAGGTCTTTGATATTTGGTATGAAGCTTCATCTAGTGGACCCCTACCAGAATTTTTCAAATTATAGTGCTGGGACCAAAAATGCCCCCGCCCTGGGGCCCTTTGGTTTTACATGGGCTTATATAGGGAAAATCTTAAAAAATCTTCTTCTCTGAAACCGCAAGGCCCAGGTCTGTGATATTTGGTATGAAGCTTCATCTAGTAGACACCAACCAAGATTGTTCAAATTATAGTGCAAGGGCCAAAAATGCCCCCACTCCAAGGCCCTTTTTGTTTTACATAGGCTTATATAGGAAAAATCTTTAAAAATCTTCTTCTCTAAAACCGCAAGGCCCAGGTCTTTGATATTTGATGAAGCTTCATCTTGTGGACCTCTACCAACAATGTTCAAATTATAACCCTTGGGCCAAAAATGCCCGGCCAGGGGCCCTTTGGTTTTACATACACTTATATAGGGAAAATCTTCTTCTCTGAAACCACAAGGCCTAGGTCTTGGATACTTGGTATGAAGCTTCATCTAGTGGACCTCTACCAAGATTGTTCAAATTATAGCCCTGAGACCAAAAATGCCCCCGCCTCGGGGGCCCTTTGGTTTTACATAGACTTATATTGGGAAAATCTTTAAAAATCTTCTTCTGTGAGACCACAAGTCCTAGGTCTTTGATATTTGGTATGAAATTTCATCTAGTGGACCTCTATCAAGATTGTTCAAATTATAGCCCTGGGGCCAAAAATGCCCCCACCCCCGAGATTCTTTGGTTTGACATTGACTTATATAGGGAAATCTTTAAAAAAAATTCTTCTCTGAAACTGCAAGGCCCATGTCTTTGATATTTGGTATGGAGCTTCATCTAGTGGACCTCTACCAAGATTGTTTAAATTATAGCCCTCAGGCTACAAATGCCCCTGCCCGGGGGCCCTTTGGTTTTATATAGTCTTATATAGAGATAATCTTCTTCTCTGAAACCGCAAGGCACAGGTCTTTGGTATTTGGTGTATAGCTTCATCTAGTCTTCATTTAGTGGACCTTTGCCAAGATTGTTCAAATTATAGCCTTTGTTGATATTTGGTATGAAGCTTCACCTTTTGAGACCTCCCTCAACATTATGCAGATTATATCCTTGGGGTCAATAATGGCCCTCCCCAGGGCCCACTTGTTACTCAATGGATCAGGTGAGCGATCCAGTGCCATCATGGCCCTCTTGTTTAATTATCTCCCCTGACAATATAACCTTGTGATGGCCATAACTCCAATACACTTTGAGATGTATTGATGGTACTTGGCATATTGTATACAAGGTTGAGACGGCACTTCATGCCTAAGAACCAGAACTCTGGGTGCTATGGTATTTGAGTTATCTCTCCTTCCAATATAACAGTATGACCAGCTTGTGATCACCATATCTCACATACCCTTTGAGACATGTTGATGGTACTTTGTACAGAAATACATGAGCTTCAGCAGACATGTCATGTGCAAGAACCACAATTCTGAGTGCCCTGGTTTTTTAGTTATCTCCCCTGACAGTATAATCTTGTGATGGCCGTAACTGCAATACTTTTGTGATATATTGCTGGTTTAATTCTGGTGCACTTTCTATTGGTGAACAATCTTCTGAAGGCCATATTGGCTTTTCGTCGGGGGATTTGCCATCTCTTCTGATGGCTATATTTGGAACAGTAATGTGAAAAATATTAGAACTTTTGATCAGAAAAATTTCATTCTTCGATGGTAAAATTTTCAATATATTTGAATAGGCGTGTTTCTGTAATGAGCTAGCATTGAGCCTAGTGTTGAGTCCATTTCTCAACAAGTATAAGTCAGATTTGGCCCCAACAGGCATGACATAGCCTTCAGCATTTTTCTCCACTTCTGTTTTTCTTCAGTCTCCCAATTCCTCTCTTTCATTAGGAATAATGGCATCCAGTTTGGTGTCAGAATATGGTAAATATTAGCTAAAAATTATAACATCTTTATTATTTATGCTTTCAACATCGATTGTGGGTGCTCGTTAGAACCGCCTCAATGAGGTGGTTCTAACGAGTACCCACAATCTATGTTTTTGAGCAAAAATAAGGCAGATAATGTATAGCCTTGTAAACCCCATATTTCTCTATATAAAGTGGGGTTTAGGGGGGTCTTTGTTTCACGGACTTGTCATCGTAATGTATTCTCCTCTGCTGTCATGGCTTATTAATGTTTTCCCACAATGGTTGGATAGCCATTGGGAATAAGACGATTTTGAAAACTGGGTATCATTGGCCAGTTCCATGTCAAAAATCCCCTAAATTGACGTTACAATTAGCACGTCCTTAGGTTAGGTATCTGATACCTGCCCCTGTCTGAAAGCATTTTATCAATTTTCTCAAGGGGTTGGGATTATTTGGTTTCACCGCCTCCACCCTACCCCTTCTAGGGGGAAAACAAAGATAGGTGCATCACTTCTACCTTGATCTTGGAGACGAGGCAAACTGACACTAAAAGGTTGTTGTTAGACCGTCACATAATAATATTCACATTTGAAAGAATGCACTATGTCACACAGATGTGTTGTATAATGAACTCACCAATATGTACCTACTCAAAAAGGAAAGAATTTGCTCTGAGGGACAGCAAACAGGAAGTCAATAAAGTTATATCCCTGTAAAAATCTAGCAGAAATATTTTATCAACACATTTTCATCAGAAAAAAAGACTCTTTTGATTTGAGGTTTAACATCCCCGTCAACACTGTAAAGGTCATTTTAGAGATGTTGCTTCAAATTTTGTGGGACTTTAACCCGACATTGAGATGAAATGACATCTCAAGCCCTGCGACCCAATAAAACCAATAGGGTTTTTTAGCATGGACGGTCCGACTCGCACCGCTTTGCCTGGGCAGGCTTAGATACTCTTAAGCGGTTAACCAGTACTCGTGTGTGGGCCTGTTTCAGCTCTGCGTGGAAGCATCATGCAGCCCATCTATTTCTTCAAGCCTCGATGGGCGGGGACCGACTCACCAATATGTACCTACTCAAAAAGGAAGGGACAGCAAACTGGAAGTCAATAAAGTTGTCTCCCTGTAAAAAGCAGAAATATTTTATCAATACTTCACACGCTGCAGACAGTTCTAGAGCAGGTGGCAATATATATATTTTTCATTATTATTCTTTATAATTATTGTAAAGCGTCTACCCAAGTAATGTTATTTTTGAAAAAAAAAAGAAAAGAAAATGCCATCTGCTGAACATGCGTTACAGAAAATGCCATCTGCTGAACATGTGTTACCATGCTTGAGAATTTAAGGTGTATCTATTGATGCAAAGTTTCCTAAAAATAGTTTATTTTCTACTTTCAGAGAGGAAGAGTTTGACGAGTATTTTACAGACATGTTTTTATGATATTTTTGTTAGAAATAAAATTATATATATATTTGTCTGTCAGAGTGCTAATATTAATATTTCCTTTAATCCTTGTAATCAGACAGAAAACAGTATACTGCTCCATTCTGCTAATGCTATTGGCTAATTTAGTTTGTCCAATCTTATCTAGCATAATCTCTTATTTGACACAGGCTCAAGATCAAAGCTCTTGGCCCAGATTGTAGTGTTGTAGTAATAAGACATCAAAAATTCTTGATCATACATTTATATTTCAAAACTAATTGTCTGCCTAGTTGATATATTGATAAAAACTTTGATCATTTAATGTGGCAAATATTCTATCATTGTTCAACTGTGTCTTCTGCTCAGTAAGATATTGGGGACTGGTTATTTTACAAATCAGTGTCAGTTGTCAGTTACTGGCAAAAGAATGTGCACTGTACTGGTTAACCGCTTACGGATAAGCCTGCCCAGGATAAGTGTGGATAGGTAAACTGACCGGCTCAAAAATCACATAAAATAGTGTTGACTGGGCCGTTAAACTCCAATACAAACAAACAAAAAACAAATCAGTGTGTCATTTAATCTTGCTTTGTGAACTAATTTGTCAGGATTTTGAAAATCTGGGTCATTGTTCAAAGCATCATTAGCTTAACAAGCTTGTTAGTGGTAAAGATGATGCCCTTCTAGCAAATTCAGTATCTATTACACTGGTATTTTTGCTGTAAAAATGTGTAGCTCTTTCATAAACAAGCACAATTAAAGTTGTAAGATACGTTAACGACTTTGTCAGTTTCAAACTGACCCCAATTGCTTTGCAAAGGCCAGCTTAGTGGTATGAGATGTAGTATCTCCCACTGTATGCAGTGCTCTAAGTAACCGTAGTATTTGTATGGCAGTCATGATATGTCTCCCTAACTTTGCATTTTGTAGGTTTTTTGGGACTGTAGGACTAATGTATCATGGACAAGAATTGTCCAAAGGCAATGGGGGCATTCCTTACAACAGTTTGAATGTGCCATTGACAAGTTTCACCTATATGTACTTTTTATCCCCCGACCGAATAGGTTCGGGGGATATAGCGATCAGCCTGGCGTCAGTCTGTCCGTCCGTCCGTCAGTAGACGCAACCTTGTGATGGCCCTAACTCCTATACCCTTTGAGATTCATTGATGGTTCTTGGCACAATTGTTCACAAGGCTGAGACGGCGTGTCATGCACAAGAACAAGAACTCTGGATTGCATACTTTTTTAGTTATCTCCCCTTTTAATAAAATAGAATGACTACTTTGTGATGGCCATAACTCCAATACCCTTTGAGGTATGTTGATGGTACCTGGCACAGTTGTTCACAAGGCTGAGACGGCGTGTCATGCACAAGAACCACAACTCTGGTTGTCATGGTTTTTGAGTTATCTCCTTCCAATAAAATTGAGTGACTACCTTGTGATGGCCATAACTACAATACCCTTTAAGATATATTGATGATACATGACAGTTGTTCACAAGGCCGAGACCGTGTGTCATGCACAAGAACCACAACCCTGGGTGCCATGGCTTTTGAGTTATCTCCCCTGACAATATAACCTAGTGATTGCCATAACGCCAAAATCTTACAGATCCCCACCCCTAAACCATATATATTATTGTTCCTTATGATAAGACATATTCATTGACACCAACCTGGGGGCCCCCCGGATGGGCTGGGGACTTGCCCCAGCCCCTCCACTTCATAAAAGGCCCAATATCCTAGAAACCGTACAGAGCCCCACCCCTAAACCATATATATTCTTGTTCCTTATGATAAGACACATTCAGTTACACTAACCTGGGGGCCCTGGGATACGCCGGGGTATGCCCCACCCCCTCCACAACATAAAAGGCCATATATCTCGGAAACCGTTTAGATCCCCACCCCTAAACCATATATATTTTTGTTCTTTATGATAAGATGCATTCATTGACACCAACCTATGGGCCCCTGGGATGTGCCGGGGCCTTGCCCCACCCCCTCCACTTCATAAAAGGCCCAATATCTCGGAAACCTTACAGATCCCCACCCCTAAACCATATATATTATTGTTCCTTACAATAAGACACATTCAATGACACCAACCTGGAGGCCCCCGGGGATGGGTCAGGGCCTTGCCCCACCCCCTCCACTTCATAAAAGGCCATATATCTGAGAAACCATTCAGATCCCCAACTCAAAACCATATATATTCTTGTTTCTTATGATAAGACGCATTCAGTGATACCAACCTAGGGGTCCCCCGGGATGCGCCATTGCCCCACCCCTCCACTTCATAAAAGGCAATATATCTCGGCAACCTTTCAGATCCCCACCCGAAAACCATATATATTTAGGGCCCCGCACTGAAAGTGTGGGTGCCCTATAGTAATCACTCTGTCCATCCGTCTGTCTGTCCGTCTGTTCGTCCACAAATTTTCCTACTCCTCTGATAGCGCTGCCGGGGCCCTAGTCAGTTTCACTGACAGCTCTAGTTAGGGCCCTGCACTGAAAGTGTGGGTGCCCAATAGTAATCACTCTGTCCGTCCGTCTGTCCGTCCGGAAATTTTCCTACTCCTCTGATAGCGCTGACGGGGCCCTAGTCAGTTTCACTGACAGCTCTAGTTTTGTTTCTTATGATAAGACCCATTCAGTTACACCAACCTGGGGTTCCTCTGGGATGTGCCCGGGCCATATCCTACCCCCTCCACTCCATAAAAGGCCCCAAATTCTCAGAAACAGTTCAGATCCCCACCCCTTATCCATATATATTCTTGTTCTTTATGATAAGACGCATTCAATGAGTCCAACCTAGGGATCTTCAGGGGTGTGCTGGGGCCATGTCCCACCCTGCCACTTCATAAAAGGCGATAAATCTCAGAAACCTATCAGATTCCCACCCCTAAACCATATATACATTCTTGTTTTTTATGATAAAACGCATTCAGAGACACCAACCTGGGGGTCTCTTGGGATGTGCCTGGGCCATTCCCCATCCCCTCCACTTCATAAAAGGCCCAATATCTCAGAAACCGTTAAGATCCCCGCCCCCCCCCCCCCACCCATAAACCATATATTTTCTTGTTCCTTATGATAAGATGCATTCAATGATATCAAATTGGGCTCTGTTGGGTCATCTCCCACCCCTCCACTTCATAAAAGGCCGAATATTTCAGATACAGAATCCTCATGAAATGGGGGTTCATTTGGGAGACTTTATAATCAATAAATCAAAACCATACATGGCTGCCAGTGGGCAGTGCCTGCCTGAGCTCTGGTGAGCATCGTGGCCCATGGGCCTCTTGTTTCGTTATCTCCCCTGACACTATAATCTTGTGATGGCCATAACTGCAATTCTTTTGTGATATATTGCTGATTTAATTCTAGTGCACTTTCTATTGGTGAACAATCTTCTGAAGGCCATATTGGCTTTTGGTCGGGGGATTTGCCATCTCTTCCGATGGCTATTTTTTTCTGTGGGGGTGGGGTTTCATTTTGGTTTACAACCCTTTCAAGGTAAGTCCATGTATTGAACTGATCGCTAATCAGAGATGGGCCAAAACCAGAGAGCCTGGAGAACTAGAAATGTGTCCAGACGACACAGATGCCCCCGCCAAGGGCCCCGCCTCACCCGGAAAATCCATGTTGCAACAAAATTTTCTAAGTGTGTGACCTTTCATCAGGAACATTTTTGAGAAGTTATATTGAAATTGGTGAAAAAATGTAAGCGCTAGAGCAATGACAAAAATTTTCTAAAAATATCCACAGTGACCTTGACCTTGAAAGTCGAACTCACTCGAGGTATTGTCATAAGGAACATTTGTGTGAAGTTATATTGAAACCAGTGAAGAAATGCAGGCACTAGAGCGATGACAAAGTTTTTCTAAAAATAGTCACAGTGACCTTGACCTTGAGGCTATGACCTTGAAAGTCGAACTCGCTCAAGATATTTTTATAAGGAACATTTGTGTGAAGTTATATTGAAATCGGTGAAGAAATGTAAGCGCGAGAGCGATGACAAAGTTTTTCTAAAAATAGTCACAGTGACCTTGACCTTGAGGCTATGACCTTGAAAGTCGAACTCGCTCAAGATATTTTTATAAGGAACATTTGTGTGAAGTTATATTGAAATTGGTGAAGAAATGTAGGCGCTAAAGCGATGACTAAGTTTTTTTAAAAATAGCCACAGTGACCTTGACCTTGAGGTCATGACCTTGAAAGTCAAACGCGCTCGAGATATTGTCATAAGGAATATTTGTGTGAAGTTATATTGAAATCATTGAAGAAATATAGACGCTAGAGCTATGTTGTGCGAGGGGATAATTAAAATTTTTTAAGTCTGTGACCTTGACCTTGAGGTCATAGGCATGGGTGGGGGTATTGCTGAATAAACATTGCATCTATCTATCATCATATGAACCAAAGCCATCATAAAAGTTCTACCAGGTACAAATACCTTAACTGGAGTCTTTAACATTGAAAATTTCTAAGTCCTTGACCTTGAGGCCATAGGCATGGGTGGGGGTATCGCTGAATAAAACTTTGGACCTATATCTATAAGCATACCAAATATGAACCAATTCCATCGAATGGTTTGGAAAATATGAGTTCTAAAATGTTCAAGTCTACCTGTTACAAAAACCTTAACCCGAGTCTTTAGAAAATTTCTAAGTCTGTGACCTTGACCTTGAGGTCACAGGCATGGGTGGGGGTATTGCTTAATAAAACTTTTGACCTATATCTATCACCATACCAAAGATGAACCAGTTCCATCAAATGGTTAGGAAAATATGAGTTCTAAAAGTTCAGGCTCTACCTGTTACAAAAACTTTAACCTGAGGTTACAGGATCACGTACGTACGTATGTACGTACGTACGTACACACACACGTACAGACGGACGTACACATGTACGCACGTACGGAAAACCGAAAAACTATATGCCCCCGGCATCATATGATGCGTGGGAATAAAAAATAACCTGTGCAGATCATGTTACTGATTTGCAATATTTTAAAATTTAATGGCCCAGTCAACTCTCAAGGTCATGTCAAGCCCATTAGTTTACATAACCACACTTTTCCTGAGCAGACTTAGCCCTTCTAAATTATTAAGTGTAAAATGTGTGTCATTTGAAATTTCAGTTCTCTCTGGGTACTCATTGACATCTGATGGGATGTACATAAAAATAATTTACCAGTGCACAGGTAGTCTCTTGGTGCATTTGGGTGAATGCAGGTTACATCACATTAAACAAGTCTGTTAAACTGTAATTTAAAATGACACACATCTCTCGTTCAAGACACGTGGCCGTGTGTACAGCTCTTGTGTGCGGAGTGCAATGCTCCATGCCAGTGTGACATGGCCATTGACAAAGCCAAACCTCCAAATTAGAGATTCAGATGACTCATTGAAACTTCAGGCTGACATAGATAGATTAGGATGTTGGGCACGTAAATGGGGCATGAGATTTCAGCCAGTTAAATGCAATATTATGCAGATAACTAGGAAGAGATCTAATAAAGTTGAGGCTTCTTACACCTTAGAGGGAACGGTCCTCGAGAATGTGGACTCCATTAAATACCTTGGAGTGACAATCTCACGCAACTTGAGATGGAATACTCATATTAGCAACATGTGTACTAAGGCAAATAGAACGCTTGGTTTCCTGAGGCGTAATCTTCATCAGTGCCCTCAGGATGTAAAAGAGGCAGCATATAGAGGTCTTGTTCGCCCAATCTTGGAATATGGTAGTTGTATCTGGGACCCCAGTGGAGTGGTCCTTAACGATGAAATTGAGAATGTTCAGAATAGAGCTGCTAGATTTGTAACAGGCAATTACTGCTTTGAAACTTGGAGCATGACTGGAATACTTGGAAAATTAAAATGGGAGTCTCTCAAGAAAAGGAGAAAAGACAGTAGGCTAATCCTTTTATACAAAGGTCTAAAGGGTGCTGCCAGCATTCCAACAGATGACCTTGTTCCCCCAGCTAGGTACTGAAGAAATCACCATTCGTTGGCGTTTCCGACCCTTAGCGCAAGAACTGACATTTATAAAGAGTCGTTCTTCCCCAGAACCATTAGAGATTGGAATGCCCTTCCCGATTCGATTATTTCGACAGCTGAAGGTGCTGATGATTGTGTAGCTAAATTTACCTCTTTGGTTAGAGCTAGGGACTAACTTCCCACATCACAGGTCCTGGTGTATGAATGTCATTTGACGGGTCACCAGTAACAATTCTGATTCTGATTCTGATTCCAATGTCTTCAGCGAAATGACAGGGCAATGACCAGACAGATCTGCAATGTCAAGCCACAGGACGCTGTCACCATTAGGTCCAGTGAGTTAGTTGAGCGTCTTGGCATTGAGGATCTGGACCTCATCCTGAAAGAGAGAAGGCTCCGCTGGTATGGACATGTGGAACACTCCAACGGTGCAGTAAAGACTGTCTGTGATATACAGGTAGGTGGAAAGCGGGGACCTGGAAGGCCTAAGGCTGACAAAGAGATTGCAGAGAATGGAAGCTCTCCGCTATCGATCCTCATGCTAGACAAGCCTTGAGATCTGGTGTAAGATCTGCCATGTGTGCAGCAAGCCAGCTACCAGGAAGGGGACCCACTTATGCGGACGTTCCCCCTGTACCTGCACGTTAATCAAAAATTCGATGATGATGATGATGATGAAAATGCACCTTCTTTCGCTGTCAACCAGCAGAAGGGAGAAGAATATGATTTAATGGAAATGGATACACCTGGTAGATTTTTCCACCATTTTTCAAAGGGAGACAGCTACATGTATTGAGACTTCCTGATCGCTTTTCTATAAACTCTGGCCCATGGAAAAAGGGGTCTACTCTTAAAGGAAAGAAATTGCTCCTCAGGAGCAAAGTCTTTCCTCAAAAGAGTTGACATGGGAGACAAAACTACTTTAGCAGGAGTTACCTCACCTGAAGGTTTTGTTTTGTTTGGTTTGGAGTTTAACGTCCCAGTCAACTTTATTTTAGGTCATTTTTGAGACGGTCAGTTTACTTATCCACACTTTTCCTGGGCAGGCGTATACCTAAGCGGTTAACCAGTACAGTGCACATTCTTTCGCTAGAAACTGACAACTGCCCTTCTTGAATCAGCGGGAGAGAATGACCGTAGAAAAGATTTCATGATCAATCTTCACGAAAGAATGTTGCAGACCCTGGCAGGTATCGAACCAGCGTCCTCCTGATCATCAGTATCCTGATCGTATCCAACTGAGCTACCGAGGCCGGCTCTCACCTGAAGGTGTATCTATTTACCTTAAACCATATATAAGAATGTAGCCAGACGCAGTGGTGATCCAACCTGTGACCACTGATGACTGCCATAAAAATCATAAAAATTTGGATACTAGGACTTGCTATAATTCTGACATTTTAACAAATTTGTTTCACAATCCAGCAAGGAGTCCAAACGAGGCAGTCAGAATGGCAAACAGTGTGGACCATGATCAGACTGCTCCTTCAGAAGCAGTCTGTTCTGGGTCTGCGCTGTAGGCCTGTCTGTCCCAATACTTAAGGTCATTATGGTAGTCAAATACGTCTCTGACCTGGTGAGCCACCAAGCCTGGCTCCAAGTGATTGAAAAAGTCTTTTATCATGCTTGGTACATACATTTATTGACATAATGACCGTGACAAATATTTCACTGTCTGTTGAACATGGAAAGTAAAGGGGCACTAATATGTCTGGAATTAAACAGCCGTGTCAACACGAGGTTATTTTTGAGCCGGTCAGTTTTCCTAACCACACGTTTCCTGGGCATTCTTATACATAAGCCGTTAAACAGTACAGTGCTAATTCTTTCGCCAGAAACTGCCCTTCTTGTATCAGTGAACGACATGATCATAGAAAAGATTTCATCAATTTCCACAAAAGAATGTTGCCGACCCAGCAGACATTGGACCCGGAACCCGATGATCACCAGACGTGCTTCAGACATCTATCAAGGCTCAAAGCTTGCTGCTAGTCAAGTTTAGGGATAAACTGGTTTAGCTGGGTTTAGGGATAAACTGGTGATACTTGGTATACAATAACATCAGCGAAACCAACTGCAGTTATCTGTATCAGACCATGACCTGTATTTTAGGTCTTAATTGAAGAAAAATTTGAGTATCTGTTCAGTTAAATTACAAGTAAAAAGACAACCAATATGTATGTACATAGTTACATCTAGAGGGCGAGCAAAAATGATCTGAAGTATTGGGACAGATAGGCCAGAGCAAACAGTCCAGACCCAGATCAGACTGCTCCTGTAGGAGCAGTCTGATCTGGGTCTATACTATTTGCCATTCCGTCTGCACCTTTTGGACTCCTTGCTGGATCATGAAACAAAGGGGGTCTTTCATCTGTGCCCATGCATGTTTTTTCTTTAAACTTTGTATATTAATAACTCAGCATATACAACCTATAAAAATGTATTTAATAAATTATATAAATCAAAGTAGGACTCAGGAGGCCACTCTGACTCCCTCCATGAGCTGGTGTCTGTCTATAAATAAGTGCGTCTTAAATCTTACATTTTATTTAGTTTCAAGATCTGTGAATTGGATTGAATGCAGAACTCCATAGGCATTCCTTTGATACTAAAAAACCTTTTGAATTAATTAAAGTTTACATTTTCTGGTAAAATAATTATCAAAAATCTCATTTTTAATTAAAATTTTAAAAAATTATCAAAATTCAATCCCTACTTTTAATATCTTCAAGTCTTTGTCAAGATTTCATTTCGCTAGGAAAACTTTCCATATGTATCTTCTTCAGCTATGCCAAATTTCATGAAAATCCGAAACCGGTAGCACTGTAGTTTTACACCTTTAATGGATTTAAGTCGTTTCTGCAAAATTTACTATTTTATTGAAATCATCCAAGAACCTTACAAAAAGGCAATTCGTAGCACTTACGTAATAAAAATGAGATTATACAAATCAAAATGAATACATATTGAGCTGATCTAGCTTAGAAACTATTAAAATATCATGAATTTCTGATATTTTCCTTTCATTTATACACTATGATGTATCCAAAATAGTAGATAGTAAAACACTAACTCAAAAGGTATTCTAATCAACAAATTAGGCTTGACAACATATATTGCGTTTTATTAGCAGCAAAATTATTGTGAACATGTGCAACTTTATTTAATGACTTTGCATAAGTCATGCTACTCAAATAGGTGTAAGGCAAGGAGATCCATTATTTTTATTTCCATACCAAGCTGGTATGCAAGGACGCAATGGTCAGTGGTTTGTTGTTACAAGTAAAAATGATATTTTTAATGTAAAATTAATTTTAATTAATAATATACCTACCCATCACTACAATTATATCACTACAATTATAGCCTTTTCACCAGACGCAGGTCTGGGACAGTCTGACAAAAAAAAATCTAGCCAGAAATGCCACCGGCATGTCCCTTTTCCCGTGACCTCCCCAGCGTCGAGTCCTGATTGGTCGCTGATGTCACATGACCTATCAGACCAATAGGCAGACGATACAGGTCACGTGACAGCGATTTTCGCGCCGAGAGGTCATTATTTCTTTCAGGAAAACAAATATTTCAGGCGGGGCTGGGAGGCGGGACATACCATTGTAGTGATGGGTAGGTATATTATTAATTAAAATTAATTTTACATTAAAAATATCATTTTAATATCAAATATAACTACCCATCACTACAATTATAGCCTGAATTCAAAGCAAGTGGAGGGTTGGATGAAAAATAAAGTTATACATACCTAACTCCTCCAACCTTGGTTGTTTATACCCCTTTCAAAACCATCCAATGATGGTAACGTAAGGGAGTATCCACCATGACTGCAAGGGATCCAAATCCAAAATTCACAAGTGGAGAAGATAAATGGACAGGAACCGGAGTCAAAACAGAAGGTTCACACCTATTCAAACAGGCTAACAAACAACCAAGGAAAATAAAATCCCAAAATAAGTGCTGCTCATAATAGATTGAAAAGCTACTAAACTACCCAAGGAATGAGTACCACTACGAATGGGAACCAAGCTCCTTAGGTGAAGGGATGAAAAGTAGCGTTGGAACATCCATTACGCAGTAAGAAAAAACATTCTGAAGAAAAAACAATATGCCCAAAATGTAGAAGGTTCTAACCTCGTACTGTATTCTGAATGATAATAGGGCAGAAGTCAAATAAGCATATACTGGTAGAAGTTTTATCACTTTACAAATCCACTTTGCAATCAAGGATGGTTAGAAATATATCCAAAACCCCTTGATTGGAAAGAAAAAATTCTCATGATAATCTCAAAACGTTTTAAACGTTCTAATGTATACAAAAAATTCACATTAGCCTACGACCCACGAATCCTGGAAATGACAGGACAAATAATAGTTTCAGACAAGGTGATTTATAGCCTGAAACAAAAATAGGTTGAATGAGAAGAGAAAAAGAAGTCATTGTTCTTCTCATACCTGAAAACAACCCTCTGCAATTGGCAAAGCATGACTATAACTTCTACGAACTGAAGCAAATGTCAAATGAAATACAGCTTTACTATCAAATGAACAAAAGAAGCTGAATTCACCGGATCGTAAGGTGGTTTAGAAAAGACCACAACACTCATGCAAGATTCCATTTGGATTCAAAGTCCTGGAAACCTGTCGGCATAGTGAAAAACCCCTTTAATAAGCTGGTGATGGTAGGGTTTAATGAAAACGTGTGAAGCCGACTAAAATTTTAACATGTTCGAGATTACTGATCTGTACCCTTCTCTTAGATGAAATAGAAATTGAAGGGTAGAGAACAGACAGAAAAAGAAATCCAGTAAAAAACCTCCCTAGAGGAATTGTCTGGATTTATTTCCCTTTTTCTACACCAACTAGAAAATATCCTCCATCTTCCAGAGTAAAACTTGAGAGTGGAGATCTTTCTATATTTGAAGATACACTCGGCAGAGAAACCAGAAAAGTGTCTACCTCTGGTTTGATTCCTGACAACATCTGGATGTGTAAGTAAAGCATTTCTGGATTGAAATGGAATGCTTGACCCACACCTTTTAGATATTAGATCTGGAACTACTGGAAGACGGGTTGCAAGTCTTGAGACTAGGCTCAGAATGACTAAAAAACCAAGATCTCTGAGGCCATAGGAGGCGTAATCAGAATGGCTTGGCTTTTGGACGCTTGAATTTTTACCTAGAACTAGAGGAATTCAGTTGAATGGTGTAAACGCATATGTAAAAGATTCCCCCAATCTAGAGATTTTAAATCAACTGCACGTTCCAGGTGATCTGAAACTGGAAACACAATGGAAGTTGATTGGAGAACCGAGTTGTTTGGACATTTGATTAAAAAAAAGGCCCAATAAAGGTTCTCTCCATTTGAGAAAAACGCCCTGTAGAGTACGGATGGTGAACTGGTCTATAGGGGCGATCCCAATGACATAACCTGCCCTGGAGGTGTCCGACAAGGATAGACATACCTTCCTGAAGACACCAAGTTATAATCTTCCATGTTAAAGCCAACAGGGAAGAATAATGAGTCACTCCCTGATAAGTAGAAAAAACTACACTATGGTCATTTGTCTGGAGTAACAATAATGAAGCTGTTCCTCAGTTTGGAGCTATGAAGAACTGATAAACCAAGGAAATTTGTCTGAAGTTTCAGAATGTTTATACACATATACATGTATACATACATATACGCATACACACACACATATATATATAGCCCCGCCTAATATAGGCCCCACGTTCCCTGAACAACTAATCCCTGAGGTTCGAAGTGGGAAACCAACCTGAAAGGCTGGCATGCGAAAAAACAAATAGGGAATAGTCTCTAAAAGAGGAGACCCCATTTGATACTGAGGGATTCATAAATCGTAGAGAGCAATCTTGATAATGGAATTTATTGCTCCTATAGACCGTATGGTATTTCCAGAGATAATATTAGCAAAAAAAAACTGGAAAGGTCTAAGATGAGATTGTCCAGGGAAACTGGATCCAATTACTAAGTTTCTAAAAAGGGGAAACAAACCCCTGACAATAATCGAAAGTTTTTCGGGGCGTGAAAAAATGGAGAAGTATCTTTCAACTTCTCGATAAAGGGTATGAAATCTAAATTCACAATAACCTGTACACATTAGGACAAGGTATGATAAACAGTATCTGGAAAAATGATGACAAAACCCATCATCGGAACACTACACGAGATTGGGGCCTAATTCTATGATGAGAGCTGCTTAATTAATTTCTATTAAGTTGGTGAACAGGGAAAACATTGATCCGTTGACAAATCCAACAAAGGAAAGGCAACGGACTGATACACAAAAATTCCATCCAAGGTGAAACGAAGGTATTTGCGTAATGACCTATGGATGGAGATGTGAAGGTTAGCGACCTTTAAAACTACGAAATCGTCCCCGAATTTGGGAAATTTGACCTGACTAATCGAGGATGAAGTTTCCATTTTGAAATGATCAACTCGCATCATCTTGTTAAGTGTGAGAAGTCGATGATGAGTCGATTTTCCCATTTTCTTCTTTTCTTTTCATTGATCCGTTGACAAATCCAACAAAGGAAAGGCAACGGACTGATACACAAAATTCCATCCAAGGTGAAACGAAGGTATTTGCGTAATGACCTATGGATGGAGATGTGAAGGTAAGCGTCCTTTAAAACTACGGAAATCGTCCCCGAATTTGGGAGAATTGACCCGACTAATCGAGGACGAAGTTTCCATTTGAAATGATCGACTCGCATCATCTGTGTTAAGTGTGAGGTCGATGATGAGTCGATTTTCCCATTTTCTTCTCGACCAGAAAGATCCGCTTGTAGAAGCCTGGGGAAAGGAGAACTTTTTCTACTTACACGGCTTTCTTTTGGATTAGAACCCTTCCTCTTCCAATAAAAAAATTTCTTTTCTTGATACTATTTACCAGAAATAGTATTTGCATGTGAGAAAGAGAAAGGATTCCTAACGAACGCAATCCAGTAACCCTTTCTCAAAACTCATAAAACTCAAAATATATTTGATAACAGAAGCCACGGCTTGATAGAACTGAAATAGCTCGGCTCCTACTGGAAGAAGATGAAGAGGAGGGGAAGGAAGAAAGTCATTTGTTAGACTTGTGTCTTCCTCTATTGGGAGATTTGTTCCAGTCCGACCTCTGGAACAAAAGGACCGTGTACCCTGATCTGAGAATGATCTACTAGTAGATGGGGACTGATTGAGATCTTCTAGTCGAGGGTGATAAGCACTTAAAAAGTCATCGGAAGTAGTCGAAGAGCGTCTCTTGGTTGCGGTACCTGTACTTGATACGCTCTCCGAAGACATAAAAAAAAGACGAGTGCCCACGGTCTTGAAGCTTGATTCTGAAAACGTTGGGAAGACATGGTCCGCTTATAGTTTTAGAATCAAGAGGCGCTGGGCTCTAAGTTTTCATTTACTATGCTCAGTAAAAACTGAACCAGTTATCAAGAGCAGAGTTGCGCCAAACATGCAACATGGTGATAGACAGCCATGGCATGTAAAAAATGACCGGGAAATAAACAAAAGCATTAGAATAGCAGCTATATGGTCGGAATGCTCTTGTTTGAAGGCAAAGTGGGTAGAACTAGAATACCAGTCATAATGAGAACCCGCTTAACGATAGTCCTGGTAAGAAGCTCCAAATGTTAGAGCGTCGAAACAGGAAGTAATGCCAATTTCCCTGACGTCATATATACAGAGACTGAATCTGGGTAGAATTTTGGAATTTCATAAGAACAAAAAATTGATGTTTTTTGTTGTAAGAACCAATGTTCTAAGTTCTTTTCGCACGAGTGACCCCGGTCTTGAAGCTTGATTCTGAAAACGTTGGGAAGACATGGTCCGCTTATAGTTTTATAATCAATAGGTGATGAGGCTCTAAATATGTCCTTCTCATAATCGCTAATTAGTAAGGACGAAAAAAGACCAACCTCTGAGTATTGATATATCCCCAGAGGATAAATCACTAGGCCCAGATTCAGCTCTAGGGGCAAAACACTTGAGGCTCAATTAAACTTCCCCAGTGTTAGGCCCTTTATTGTGTATAGTGCACTGAACATGCGAAATTGCCGAATCAAAATTGAGCATTCAAGGAGCCGTGCCTAAAACGATCAAGGCCAAATCGACCCAAGGCCGAAACGACCCACCGAAATAGGCCGAATCGATCCAGGTGCACATTCGGGTCAAAACGACCCAGGCCGAAACGACTCAGTACCGAAACGTCCCGGATTCACTTGCAATAGTTACGGTATTCCAATAAACAATGCCCAAATCTGAATGTTTTACAAGGGAAAACAATCCAATTTAATGATTATGATAACAAAAATTTATCATAATAAGAGGAAAGAAGTATATGACCAAGGTCAACTAAGTACCGAAGGTCCGGAAAGGTTACCCGATAAAAACCGGGATCTATCTATCTATCTTCTTATACTGAGTCGGTCATATTTGGCCATTACCTCAGTTGGGTGCGTAGCTAAATTTAGAATTTAGCTGAAAAAAAAAAAAAAAAAAGAGAAGTCACTGGATGAGTCCTTAAAACTATTTACAATCTGAATAACAGAGGTATACTAAAACGCATACCTCTGAGTCTCAATCTTACACTGTATGGGCTTTGAACTCCTCTGCAGTCTTAGCATTCACCACAGAAGAGGGAAGACTATTCCACTGGGGAATAGTCCTAGGGAAGAAGGAATTTTTCAGGGCATCACTGTAGGACTGGTACCTGTGATACTGTGAGTTGTTTACTTTTGATGCCCTTGTTCGAGTTGAAACTGTCACAGGGGTCAAGTATTTATCTTTATTAACGGCCACTGTACCTGAATGTATCTTATAGAAGAAGGTTAAAGAGGACTGCTCACGACGGGCCTCTAGGGACGGCCATTCTAGCTCGTTAAGCATGTCACCGACGCTGCTTCTATTGCGCCATCGTCGGCAGGTCCATCGAGCAGCTGTCCTCTGCACCTTCTCCACCTGCTGAATCTGAGTTTTAACATAGGGATGCCAAATGGGTGATGCATATTCTAGCTGAGGGCGAACCAATGTTTTATATGCAACATCCTTTGTCTGCCTAGGTGCAAAAGCCAAGTTTCGTCTAAGAAATCCTAAAGTCCTAGTTGCTATTGATGTAATTTCTGAAACGTGTTGACCCCAATCAAGACCATCAGTGATGGTGATACCAAGATATTTGGCGGATTGAACCTGCTCCAAGATTTGCTGGTGTAGTTTATAGTCAAACTTAATTTATTTGTCAGGAGGGTGTCGCGACACCCTCATTGAATGACATTTGGCCACATTGAACTTCATCTGCCAATCGGCCTCCCACTGTGCAAGTTGATTCAGGTCATCTTGTAGAATCAGACAGTCAGAAGAAGAATATATATTCCTATAAAGGACACAATCATCAGCAAACAAACGGACAGATGACCTGATGTTATCAGGGAGATCATTAATGAATACCAAGAAAAGGACCGGTCCAAGGACCGAACCTTGGGGGACACCAGATAAAACAGGGACTGGATCAGACGCTTGGCCATCAAGTACAACTTGTTGTGAGCGCCCTGAGAGCCATGAGCTAATCCACCTGTGTGTGGATCCTCTTATCCCATAGTAATCCAATTTATACAATAGCCTCCTGTGAGGTACCTTGTCAAAGGCCTTAGCGAAGTCCATGATAATCAAGTCAGTCTGTTTGTGGCCACGGTTTGTGGCCCCATCCAGATTGCTCACAATGTCATGGTAAAACTGAACTAATTGAGTTTCGCAAGACCTTTGACTTCGGAAACCATGTTGACAGTCAGCAAGAATGCTCTCTAAGGCTAGGTGCTTGTTGATGTTACTATTATATGCTCCAGGGTTTTGCAACAGATGCATGTTAGCGACACTGGTCTATAATTTGCTGCATCGTATTTTTCTCCTTTTTTATAGACCGGGGTAACATTAGCTTGTCGGATCGGAACCGTACCAAAATTCGTATGTAACATGGATTCGGAAAAAAAATTTGGGCATAGGTTCCCCGCACCCCGGAGTCCCCGCAATTATGAGCAGGGTCTCTACGGGGCGGTCGACGAACCTATCCTAGTCAACCCAGGCCCAAATGGGAGGAGGGGACATAGACTGGCTCATCTTGATTCGGCAATGGTGACCCACACGAATTGGATGGATTCTGTTTAGAAGATACTATAGAAAGGCCACAAAGGGACCTGAATATTATCCATCTGCATCGTGGGATTTATAAGTGCTAAACGAAGACGGGTCTTGCACATGTTCAAAACTAAATTAATGCTGAGAATTTTTATTCAGCGATACAACGTCTTCCGAAACCGGAAGTGGAAGGAACACGCACAAAAACCGTCCTCTTTTCTGGCAATTTAAGTTTCCACAACGCCGACTTCTATTAAAACATTACCAGGAATAATACGAGCGTATACCCTGGCACATAACATGAAAAGAAGTGTGGTGCTTATCAAAAACCAAAAACGGTTGATCACATGATAAACAAAACTTCCAAGTGAAAATTCAAAATGGCGGACAACCACTACACATGTAATGTCGGCAGAAACACACGAAATAAAGTCTCTAAGAATTTCGGAATAAAAAATAAGCTTAAAAAGCCTAAGTATGTTGTGGAAACTCAAGGTAAGTGCAAAATCAAAAAAGAATAAAACACTTATCCGTTTATTCATTCTTCCATGGAATGTAGTTTGTCACGATCCTATCCCAAGTAAGTCTGAAAAAATAATAACCTCTCGGCGCGAAAATCGCGGTCACGTGACCTGTATCGTCTGCCTATTGGTCTGATAGGTCATGTGACATCAGCGACCAATCAGGACTCGACGCTGGGGAGGTCACGGGAAAAGGGACATGCCGGTGGCATTTCTGGCTAGATTTTTTTTTGTCAGACTGTCCCAGACCTGCGTCTGGTGAAAAGGCTATAATTGTAGTGATGGGTAGTTATATTTGATATTAAAATAGTTCTGTTGATAAATCCATGGCCAGATTAAGCCTTAGATACAGTACAGTCTTAGAAATCTTATTATCCCTCACGATCGTGCATGAACGAGAAAAGGATTACGCTTCGCGCACAACCCTCGCAAAACCCACGCTAGTTCCACGCTTGATCCACGCTTATTTCACGTTTGTCCACGCTCGTATCTCGCAACCATCGCGATCCACGGAAAGCCTTCACGCTACACGCTTAGGTCCACGTTGGCCCACGCTACTCTCGTGCATCAATTTTTATCGTAATACATGTACATGTATAGGTTTTTGTTCATTAAATTACAACCCATTGGAAAAAAAAAATAAAAAAAAAACATTATGAATGGTTAAGTACCGTAAATTACGACTAAATGACCCGGTGAAACAAAGCATGAAATGATTATAGTGCTTCTGTGACTATGAAGAAAGAGATAGTGTTCGGTTTCCTTAAATTGGTAATTAAATTGGCAATCAAACATACATGTAGCTATCCGTAGTATTATTTACTCTCCACTTACGTAACAAACAAGTATGCTTAAGCTGCAGATAATTACATGTATGATTGATTGGCCTGGTCAAACAAAATATCGCCCAAAGAAATTTAACACCAACTGACCCGGTGAAACAAAGCATGAAATAATTACAGAATTAGGTTTTAAATGGTCCGAGACGATGAAGAAGATCGCGATGAGGCCCAAAGAAATTAATCACTTAACTTTTTTGGAATTTTGAAGAAATATTGGGTAATTGAACCTAATTTTTTTCTCCGGGTACTCCGGTTTTTGGCCCTACTCTGATTAAAAATCGGCTTCATTACGAAAACACGCCTATAAAATACAATGCCACCTTTATCGCCGAAAAAAATGAAAATTTTAAGGTGAAAACTTGCAACATTTTTCTTATTTCTGCTGAAAATATAGATTGTGGGCACTCGTTAGAACCGCCTCATCGAGACGGTTCTAACGAGGACCCACAATCTTTATTTTAGAGCAGAAATAAGAAAAATAAGGTCTTTGTGTATATGTGTGTGTCTGCGTGTGTGACAATTAAGATGTTTTGTCTTCCGATGTTTGGTCGCGTGTTGTTTTGATGTTTCTATGTGATGTCGCATTAGATGTTTTGAAGTTTCCATGTTTTTTTATTTGCCTTTCGATCAAAATTCGGACACCCGTCTTGGACATTCATTATTTGGTCGACCGACCGACGGACAAACAGATGGGCACAGACAGACAAGATAGACCAGCGGACAGACATACAGATAGAGTTTAGAAAATGCAAGATTGCATCACGTAAGCCCTCCTAAATTGACCCATCTTTTTTGGTAGGTGTAGTGTGGTAATATGGCTCTTTCAAGATGTTGATCGTTAATCAAAGGTGGGCGAAACCTAGCATGTTTTCACTTCCCTCTTTTGATTCCTCAGATGAGACTGCGCGAATGCACAGGCTGGTCCAGATGAGGCTGAGCGGTTGCACAGGCTGTGAGGTCTTTACTGCTCGAGAAGCCTCCGTGGTTTAGTGGTTATACTACTCGCCTTGTAAATTAGGGATCGCAGGATCGATCCCGGGCTTCTCCAGACTTTCGGATGTGTCTTTAAACAGAGGTCCCGTCTCCGTATGACCTTAGCTGTTGGTGAGACGTAAAGCTGAAAGACTCACTTTACTGCTCGTTCAGGACTTACTGCCATGCGCTGGCTCAAACTACAGTTAGCGAGGCGATTCCATTTTTTGTAGTGTTTGTTCGTCGCTGCGATACATGTAAACGTATCTGTGACGTGACCAGCGTTATTTGCGTAAACAGTTCAGATCCCAATCTGAATGCCCGATGATTGTGCAGGCTGATCAACTCTTGTCAGGCTCCAATCTGAGTCTTTACCGGTCATGCGAATCTTATTGTATTTGGCTGGCGCTCGCTCGAACTTTGCTTCGTGTTTAACGAGGCGATTCCATTATTTATAATAACATCATGACATTTATATATGTAGCATAACTTGTAATAACTCCTGTTTTCGTGTGTGCGTGTTTTTTTTTTTTTTTTTTTTTTTTTTTTTTTTTTAAACCGTGTAGATCATGATCAGATGCCTACAAAACGGAAATGCTTTTCAAACTGCGCATACGGAAAGGCTGATCTACGCTGGTTAGGCAGGATTTGCAGGTTAATCTTGAGTTTTTGCAGGTCGTGCAAGCACTGGGTCTGATGGGTTAAAGTGACGTTCACAAGAATGATCAGCCATGACTTTAGCATACATAATTACGCCCCGCCCATCGGGGCTTGAAGAAATAGATGGGCTACGCAGAGCTGAAACCGACCGCAAACGAGTACTTGCTTGTTTATAATGGCCAAATCGAAATCGTTCTTGAGCACATAGCAAATTTTTCCCAAAGCTCTAGATATCTATATACACCACAACCTCTTGGCCCCCGCCCATCGGGGCTAAAGAAATAAATGGGCTGCATGATGCTTCCACGCAGAGCTGTATCCGACCGCACACGGAAACTGGTAAACCACTTAGAGGATCTAAGCCTGCCCAGGCAAAGCGGTGCGAGAAGGACCGTCCATGATTATAAACCCGAATGGTTTCATTGGGCGCCAGGGCTTGAGATGTCATTTCATCTCAATGTCGGATAAGAGTCCCACAAAATTGGATGCAACGTCTCATAAATGACCTATACAGTGTTGACGGGGACGTTAACCCTCAAATCAAACAAACAATCAAAACATACATAATTTTTGTTACTTGCGTAAACAGTTCAGTTCCTTATCCGAGTATCAGACGAGGTTTTCGTCGACTGATCAGTCAGAACTTTCTCGCTACACAGCTATCTTTATCACCTCACCGAGGCGTTTTGCAAAAAGTTCAGCCTTTTTCCTAAGTTTTACCGTCCAAGTTCGGTCACCATAGGCTAAGACATTACGAAAACACGCCTATTGAAATACATCGGTAAAATTTTACCACCCAAAACGGAATGTTTCAGATAAAAATCCTGATAATTTTCATATTTCTGCTCAAAACATAGATTGTGGGTACTCGTTAGCACAACCTCGGCGAGGCGGTTGTAACGGGTACCCACTATCTAATGCATCTATATAAGAACATAAAGATTAACCCCTGTAAACCCCAGCTTCGCTATATAAAAGTGGGATTGAAGGGGGTCATAACTATATAGGCATGCATTTTTGCGTGATGAATAAAAAAGTAGTTGCATTCACAAGGTTTGTGACAGTTTGAAGGACGGACGAACGGACGGACGAACACCAGTGACGAAAATACTAGAGAAAGTGACCAGTGGGTCACATATACCCCCGGCCAGCATCACCCTCTGATATATCTTTCGAGCTTGTATGTAATATGAATGAAGTCAAGAAGCTATAAGAATCTATAAATGTGCTTGTAAAAGCTAAACCAAACATAAAATTTCTAAATGGACCAAGGGAGTGAGGGCATCAAATAGAACACACAGGCATCTATAAATTTTGACATAAAACTTTAACCAAATGTAAAATTTCTAAGTCCGTGACCTTGAGGTCAAGGTCACCATGACCTTGAGGTCAAGGTCACCATGGGTGGGGAATGGACATGCATCATGAAATCATTTATCAAACATGAAGAGAATCTAAGATGTGGTTACAGAGATATCAGCCATGAAAAAGGTTTAACACAAAACTTTGACGTAAAAGTAGATGAACAGACAGACAGACAGCCCACCCAGGGGCTTGACCCAGAGGCTTAGATATTCCATATGAAAGGTAATGCTATAGAGATATCCTTTACCAAACATGAAGAGAATCTAACATGTGGTTACAGAGATATCAGCAATGAAAAAGGTTTAACACAAAACTTTGACGTAAAATTAGATGAACAGACAGACAGACAGTCCACCCAGGGGCTTGACCCAGGGGCTTAGATATTCCATATGAAAGGTAATGCTATAGAGATATCCTATACCAAATATGAAGAGAATCTAACATGTGGTTACAGAGATATCAACAATGAAAAAGGTTTAACACAAAACTTTGACGTAAAATTAGATGAACAGACAGACAGACAGCCCACCCAGGGGCTTGACCCAGGGGCTTAGATATTCCATATGAAAGGTAATGCTATAGAGATATCCTATACCAAATATGAAGAGAATCTAACATGTGGTTACAGAGATATCAGCAATGAAAAAGGTTTAACACAAAACTTTGACGTAAAAGTAGATGAACAGACAGACGGACAGACAGACAACCCACCCAGGGGCTTAGATATTCCATATGAAAGGTAATGCTATAGAGATATCCTGTACCAAATATGAAGAGAATCCAACCTGTGGTTACAGAGATATGAGCAATCAAAAAGGTTTAACGCAAAACTTTGACGTAAAGGTTGACGAACGTACGAACGAACTAACGAACAAACGAACATACGAACGAACCAACGAACGGACGGAAAGACGAAAACTATATACCCCCTGACATACTTCGTATGCCGGGGGTATAAATATACCCCCAAAAAACAATAACCAGTGACACCACCCAATGAATCGTATACCCTTTAGCTGAAAAATAAAATGTCGTAGCCGGAGCTGACTGGTTTTGGCCGTCGGTCTCATGTTCAGCATGTTTTAAAACAAACCATTGAGATCGTACATTAGCTAGCGCTCGACATGAACAAAGACCCAGAATAACATGCACTGTCAAAAGTAAGTGTTTTCGCTAATTCCACCATTGATAGAAACGCGGCCACTTGTGACGGACGGACGAACAACAATGACGAAAATAATATACCCATGTTTTTTTCTTAAAAAAAAACAAAAAAAAAAAAAACGGGTATATTAAAATCAACAGCATACCCCTATTTTAATCAGTAGACTCGACCAATGAATCGTATACCTTTTTTACTGAAAATAAATGTCGCAACCGGCCTCATGTTCAGCATATTTTAAAACAAACCACTGAGATCGTACATAAGTTAGCGTTCGACATAAAACCCGTGCTACTACAAAGACCCAGACGGCCCCCGCCCATCGGGGCTTGAAGAAATATATGGGCTGCATGATGCTTCCACACATAGCTGAAACCGACCCGCACACGAGTACTGGTAAACCGCTCATGCAAAGCGGTGCGAGCCGGCCCGTCCATGCATATAAACCCTATTGGTTTCATTGGGCAACAGGGCTTGAGATGTCGTTTCATCTCATTGTCGGGTAAAAGACAAAGTCCCACAAAATTGGAAGCGACGTCTCCAAAATGACCTTTACATTGTTCAAGGAGACGTTAAACCCATATCAAACTAACAAACAAAACAAAGACCCAGAATAACATGCATTGTCAAAGGTAAGTGTATCATTTCACCATGGGTAGAACTGCGGCCACTTGTGATGGCTGAATATTGACCAGACTGCATGGATGCGCACGCCAACCTGGAAAACCGTCTACGAAAGGTGGGTGCGTGTGTTATTTCAGCGACTTCCAGTGTATTCATAGGCGAAAGGCTCATAGACATATTACGCATGTGCGTAAAGTAAAAAAAATACTTGCCTTTCGGGAGCAAATTCTTTCCGTCAAGAGTAGCATCCCATCTCGGAAAAGGTTTTTATTATTACACAGCACCACAGAAGTTTTAGGTAGATTGACAATCGACCAAAAGTTACGAATTGCAGAAGCTTTACGATACTAATTCTAAATGATTGTCACTAATTTGTATGAAATCCATGTTTGAGACGCCAAGTTCTGCAACGGAAGGTCAGGGGGTTTTTCTAGGTGTACTCCGGTTTTCGCCCACCTATGATTAACGATCGGCTCGATATGAGTGAAATAATCTTGAAAGGGCCGTAAAACCCAAACCAAAAAAAAAAATGAAATCCAGGTAACGGTTTATTAAAGCCGCGCTGTTCGTATCAGTGAGGCCAGAGTAGTGTGTAAAGGTTTACCTGTAGAATCGATCTGGTCTGGAAATGGCAAACAGGGTAGATCCCGGTCAGACGCCAAATAAAGGGCCTCTGATTAGAGTCTGCATTGTTTAGAGTTAAGGCATTTAAGGGATTAACGAACAAATGTCTGAGCTCCCATCCAGGGCCATTTTCCCAGCCTACACTCAGACAATCATTAATACCTCGATTAAACCATCTTATTGTAATGCTATTTTCATTATTTCTCCATTTGTTTGAATTGGAGTTTAACGGCCCAGTCAACACTATTTTAGGTCATTTTTGAGCCGGTCAGTTGACCTATCCACACTTTCCTGGACAGGCTTATACGTGTAAGCGGTTAACCAGTACAGTACACATTATTTCGCCAGAAACTGACAGCTGCCCTTCTTGAATCAGCGGAAGGGAGAGAATGACCGTAGAAAAGATTTCATGATCAATCTCCACGAAAGAATGTTGCCGACCCCGGCAGGAATCGAACCCGCGTCCTCCTGATCACCAGTCAGATGCGCATCCGACTGAGCTACCGAGGCCGGTGTCATTATTTCTCCATTAACCCATTTCAGACTGGAAACCCCTAAATGGGTACCCTGGCAAACAGTGCAGGCCCAGATCAGACGCCACAGAACGCGGCGTCTGATCAGGGCCTACACTGTTTGCAAAAAGTTCAGCCTTTTTCCTAATCAATTTTGAAGAAAACACAACCTGACATCCCTAAATTTTTAAATGGACTCCTGCCATATATAAGCTGGAAGATTCCATTTGGTACAAGTCTTTAAACCGAGGTCCCGTCTCCGTATGACCTTAGCTGTTGGCGGGACGTAAAACTAAAACTCACTCACTTCATTTGGTACAAAAAGGGTTAAACATCCCTCGCTTCTCGTGAACAACCAGTGTGACAGATTGCTTTTTTCCATGCGCTGTCTCCGACTGAGCACATGATTCCCACGATTTACGTGCAGTTTTACCACACTACGTCATAATAGTGAGCACGTGCACAGTTATTGCGTGTGAAAAGGCACTTACAAGAACATAATCGCTCGTTTGAGAATTGATCTGTGCTGTCTGATCAGAGCATTTGCTGTTCCTGTGAAAATTCTGATCTCTGGGCTATTCAAAGAGCAACAAGTGAAGACTTTGACCAAAGTGGATGCATAGACTGGGGAACAGGTAATTCGATAAGACGTGTAACCATTGAAGACTCAGATCAGCCTGCGCATCCGTGCAGTCTGATCAGAGCCTTTGCTGTTCGAATAAGCCTACTATGTGGACTATTCAAAGAGAAACAAGCGAAGACTGGACATGTTGTCTAAATGCGCATGCTGATCTGATACTTCTGTAATAGAAAAAAGTCTTTGTCGTGCGCCGGCTCATGTACAAGGAAAATGTATAAGAATGCGGTCTACATATGTGTCTGTTTTAGTTTTTCGTCCCACCAACAGCTAGCTAATGTCATACTGAGCCGGGTCCTCGGTTAAAAGGCTCATCCGAAAGTCTGGAGAGGCCCGGGATTGATCCGACAATCCCTGGTTTATGAGGCGAGTAACGTAACAACTATACACCGGCTATTATAATTTATTCCTCAATGACAGATTTCATGTTAAGGAGTCCGTTAACTGACTACAGATAAAGGTATGTAATGTGTGTGTGTGTGTGTGTGTGTGTGTGTGTGTGTGTGTGTGAATTCGGGTTTAACGTCGCTTTCAACAATTTTTCAGTCATATCACGACGGTGTCTGGTTGCGACAGGGAGCTCAATGCTCACGTTTATAGTGCTGCCTCACTGCAGTATCATGTCCCAGACACATTACATGATACCACACCCTGTCACATTATCCTGACACTGGATCGACCAGTCCTAGCTCTACCCCGTAAATCTGAGTGCCAAACGAGGAGCAGCTAGTACCATTTTTTAACGACTTTGGTATGTCGCGGCCCGGGATCGAACCCGAGACCTCCCGTTCCCCGGAGCGGACACTCTACCAACTGAGCTATCGGAGCCGGTAAAGGTATGTTATAGTGGCAAATCATTATTATTTTAAATTTCTTTACACCTATTTCATGCGGCGTCTGATGTGGGTCTTCAAACCCGACAACAGGATTCCAGTCCAGATTCTGGAGATAATCAACACATTTGCGCAACACTCTGACCTCACAGCGATTAGAATAGCGCGGCTATCAATACCAGGATTTGTGACATCAACAATTTTTAATCCCCCGCCGCGAAGCGGAGCGGGGATTATAGGAATGGCTTTCGTCTATCCGTCCTTCGCGGCGGGGATTATAGGAATGTCCGTCCGTCTGTCTGTCCGTAACACTTCCTTGTCCGCCCCATATCTCTTTGACCCTTTGATAGATTTTCATTAAACTTTGGTCAAGTGTTAGTCTCAGTGAGCTGATGTTCAGAACCCATAAATGAACCATGCCGACTCAAGGTCAAGGTCACAGTTGAAGGGCACGAGTTTGAAACTTGATATTTTTTGTCCGTTCTATATCTCCTTTACCCTTGGAAGGATTTTCATTAAACTTTGGTCAAATACTCTTTTGAGTGAGCTCATGTGCAGAACACATAAATGAACCATGCCGACTCAAGGTCAAGGTCACAGCTGAAGGTCAAAGGTTTGAAACTTTGATTTTTGTGTCCGTTCCATATCTCTTTTATCCCATACAAGGATTCTTATTAAACTTTGGTCAATTATCCCCCTCAGTGAGCTTATGTGCAGAACCCATAAATAAACCATGCCGACTCCAGGTCAAGGTCACATTTGAAGGTCACGAGTTTAAAACTTTGAATTTTGTGTCCGTTCCATACCTCCTATACCCCTCAAAGGATTTTCATTACTTTGATCAATCATCCCCCTCAGTGAGCTCATGTGCAGAGTTCATAAATGAATCTTGCTGACACCAGGTCAAGGTCACATATAAAGGTTACTAGTTACTACGCTGTATGGCTTTCCGGTCATACATTTTTTATGGCTAGGTTGCTCTCCTGGAATGTTCAAAACCAACAAACAATATTTCTTCTATGCTCAATTTATTCTAGTACAGCATGCCCATTGCCAGCCTCGGTATCTCATTCAGATGCGCGTCTGACTTGGGATCAGGAGAACGCGGGTCCGATACCTGCCGGGGTCGGCAACATTCTGTTGTGGAAATTGATCATGAAATTTGTTCTGGCCTTTCGCTTCCTCCCGCTGTAATCAAGAAGGGCAGTTGTCATTCTCTGGCGAAAGAATACGCACTGTGCTGGTTAACCGTTACCGTAAAAGACTGCCCAGGAATAGTGCTGATTGGTAAACTGATCAGTTAAAAAATGACGCCCATAACGGCAATGGAAATGGAGTGTTTTATTATCAGCCGCAGTTGTATAACGTCAATCCTTGTTAATGAATGTTGCAAAAGCATGCTTTTTTAACATTAGAGATGTCACTCAAAAACGCTGATCAGCTGATAAGGATTGTGTTCTATCATAAAATCCCAAACACAACAAATGTCGACTGCTTTGTCATCTGCTGGTTACCATAAAAGTAATTTTGGCAAACAGTGTGGACCCTGATCAGAAAAGGTGCAGTCTCATGTGGGCCCACACTGTTTGCCCGTGTGCAAAAGGAAGTTTGCAAAATAATCAGCAGACGACATATACGTTATTTCGTGATGCTGATCGGATGGCTTCTTCAGTCTTTTGTTTGAATTTGGGTTTAATGTCCCCATTAACACTATTTAGCTCATTTTGGGGGCGTTGCTTCAAAATTTGTGGGTCTTTTACCAGACACTGGACGCTCATTTAAGCTGTTGTTCAAAATGACTTTGTTTGTTTGAATTGAGGTTAACGTCCCCGTCAACACAGTGTATGTCTTTTTGGAGAGTTTGCTTCCAATTAAGTTTGACTTTTACCCGACATTGAGATGAAATGACTTCTGAAGCCCTACCACCAAGTCAAACCAAAAGGGTTTTTAAGCATGGACGGCCCGACTCGCACGGCGTTTCCTGAGCAGGCTTAGATCCTATAAGTGAATTACCAGTACTAGTATGTGGTCGGTTTCATCTCTGCGTGGAAGCATCATGCAGCCCATGTATTTCTGCAAGCCCCAATGGGCGGGGGCTGTTGTTCAAAATGACTTGTAGTTTTAAATGTTTTAAGGATTTTTATTAAAGATAACCAGTAAACTTGACTTTTCTTTTCTTATATTAGAATCATTTGCTTTCAACCCATAAAAGCCGAATGGATTCTTCTACTCGTACCATTTGGGTTAGTCCAATGGATAAACTAAGCTTGTTTTGGCTTTATTATTTTACCATAAAATTAATGTAGCAAACAGTGCAGAACCAGTTAAGATGCCGCATAATGCTGGATCTGCACCGCTTTCCTGGACGCAAGGCTTAAACAGTGTACATGTATATTGGTTAATCCTAATAATGGACGCATTTGAGAGGTTAGAGCAGAGGTTTCCTTAAAGAAATTAATCAAGACTCGGTTCTTGGTCTGTATCGCATCCGTGCGACAAAGTATATTTTACGTATCCAAAACGGCTACTTTTCTGATGAAAATCCCTGATTTTCATTTATTTGTACGGCAAACATATGTTGTGGGTGCTCGTTAGAACTGCCTCTAACGAGTAGCCACAATCTATGTCTGAGAACAAATATGAGAAAAATAATTTATACCCCCGTAAACCCCATTTTCTCTATATAATGTGGGGTTTAGGAGGTGTTCATTTCACGGACTTGTTAACGTGATGTGTCAATCAATGGCGTCGTGCGTCATAAAGAACTTTTTATTGCTGTAGAACATGAACTTGAGTCATAAGTCATAGGGCAATATACTTTGTGTGAGCTGATAAAAGTCAGTATTCTAAAACTGAACTTTACACAGGTATGTATGATGAACGACCCCGGTTCGATGCAGTCCGTTCCCGTGCTCTTTCGGCCTTAAATGTCAGCCACTGCTGTATTCAGTCTAATGCCCACAATGGGCACGTGCTTCAGGATCGGCTGTGGGTATGTGCGTGAGCCCATGCATCCGTTAGATACTCTTTTTGATACATAATAACATATATAAGTGACGATATGCCTTTTGAATCGTATATGCGAGGGTTTTAAAAATTCGTTAATATCCATGCGGGGTTTGTGTTTATTGTATGAATTCTTCATGAAGAAATTTTTTTCTCCTCAAGATCATACCTCTTTCCTGCAAATAGTAAGTACAGTAAGTAAGATACATATATCTCAATAACAATACGTATGGTCATTCCGAGCGAGCACACTACAGCAGGCCAACGTCGGTCCGACAGTGATGCGACAATGTTACCACGTCATGTCATTGTAGACCCAACGTTGGGCTGAACATTTTGTATATGCATGTGTGCAAAAAAAAACAACAACAAAAAAAAAAAAAACATGAATCCCGGGTCATGCTGATAAACTTCATCGGGATTATGACCAAAGGTATAACTCTCTAAAGTTATTTGTGTTTTTGCGATAATTACTTTCTGCCCCATTTAATAAAATAAATGTACAATTTGCGGCAAAAAAACAGGTTCAATACAGGTATTTCTCGCAAAACGAAAGATAGATAATCCTCTTCGCGTTTACCGTTAATCTTTTCCACGCTCGCGATCACGCTCGCGTTGCGCGAGCTCACATTGGTTCTCCACGCTCCACGCAAAACCCGCGCTAGTTCCAAGATTACTCCACGGAAAACCCATGCTAAAAAGTCACGTGACATTCGAAATTCATCACGCACGATCGTGAGGGATAATAAGATTTCTAAGACTGTACTGTATACTGTTTAATGAACGCTGGATTATTATCCTAACAAAAAAGTTACAGTAATTATTTGTTAGTATTTCCAAAAATCGAAATGTCACTGATATTGAGTTTCTGTTGCAAAAGATATCATTGATGGATGAGGCGCAGAATATTTGGTGTAAACAAAGCTGTTCCATGACCAAAAGAAATTTTGCTATTAGACAGGGAGAGAAACAGTTTCCTTCCTTATAGTACACATGCATAAATATGTCTCTTTTCTGCATTGGTATTGTAATTGTTGACGTTTCTTTAGTGTCTTAGTTTTTCTATTTACTTTGTCAATATAGTGGTTAATTTATCGGAAGCGAGCTTTTAGTATTTTTTTCTGGTTGTAAAACTTTCAACCACTTCTTGAATGTTTCTGCTGAATGCAAGTTCACTGTTTTTTTAAGCACTGTTCTTGCTTGCTTTTTGTTCATTAATAATTACCAGTACATTTCTGTGCAATGTATCCCTCAGCTTAGAAAGAGCATTGCAGTGTTTGGATAGAAAAAAGCTTCACAATGTATTTACTGAAAATAATTTAAAAATGAGAAATACGAAAACTACTCACAGATTGAAAATTATTATCAACAGTTTAAATGCTTCTTGATATCTTACATAATGTGCTTTGTAATTACTGCAACAACCTGGGGGAATAATTACAACAAGTCCTCAAGGTGTCCGAATTCTTATGCCCCGGAATCGAGATTCGGGGGCATATAGTTTTAAATTTGGTCTGTCTGTTTGTCCGTTTGTCTGTCTACAAAAACCTTAACATTGGGTATAACTTCTGAATGATAATAGTTTTCATATTTCACATGTTTACACCTTGTCAAAAGACCTTTCTAGTGGTACCATAATTTTTGATCTCTTGACCTTTGACCTACTAAGTGATAGGGCTTTCATATTTCACATGTGCATTCCTTGTCACAAGACCTTTCTAGTGGTACCATAAATTTTGACCTCATGACCTTGACCTACTTTTTAAAAACTTTAACATAGTCCATAACTTTCGATTTTTGGCCCCAGCACTATAATTTGAACAATCTTGGTAGGGTTCCACTAGATGAAGCTTCATATAAAATAGCAAAGACATGGCCCTTGCGGTTCAGAGAAGAAGATTTTTAAAGATTTTCCCTATATATAAGCCCATGTAAAACCAAAGGGCCCAGGGGCAGGCGCTTTTTTTGCCCCAGCACTATAATTTGAACAATCACTAGATGAAGCTTCATACAAAATATCAAAGACCTGGGCCTTGGCTGTTTCAGAGAAGAAGATTTTTTTCAAGATTTTCCCTATATAATCCTATGTAAAACCAAAGGGTCCCGGTGCGGGGGCATTTTTGGCCCCAGCACTATAATTTGAACAATCTTGGTAGGGGTCCACTAGATGAAGGGTCATACCAAAAAGCAAAGACCTGGGCCTTGCGGTTTCAGAGAAGATTTTTAAAGATTTTCCCTATATAATCCTATGTAAAACCAAAGGGCCACGGGGCGGGGGCATTTTTGGCCCCAGCACTATAATTTGAACAATCTTGGCAGGGGTCCACTAGATGAAGCTTCATACCAAATATCAAAGACCTGGGCCTTGTGGTTTCAGAGATTTTTTAAGTTTTCAGTGAAAAAATCTATTTTTGGCTCCTGTGACCTAGATGTGCAACGGACCAGAACCATTTGAACAACTTTGAAAGGGGACCACCTAAGGATCATTGCTGTGAAGTTTGGTCAAAATCCGATCAGTGGTTTAGGAGATGTCGTTTGAAGAAACTATGCATGCACGGACGCACGCACGACGGACAAAAAGTGATCCCAAAAGCTCACCTCGTCACTACGTGACGGTGAGCTAATTAAAACTTGACCAAGATATTGTCAGGATGATCATTCTGAGCAAGTTTGAGGATGCTTGGACCAAAACTGTGGCCTCTAAGTGTTAACAAGGTTTTTCTATGATTTGACCTACTGACCTACTTTTTGACCCGACATGACACATATTCAAACTTGGCCGAGATATTGTCAGGATGATCCTTTTTAGCAAGTTTGAGGATGATTGAACCAAAACTCTGGCCTCTAGAGTGTAGACAAGGTTTTTCTATGATATGACCTACTGAGTCCTATTTTTTTGGCTGACATGACCCATAATCGACCTTGATCGAGATATTGTCAGGATGATCATTCTGTCATCTGTCCAGCACGAATTCGGTGACCAGAACCATTTGAACAACTTTGAAAGGGGACCACCTAAGGATCATTGCTGTGAAGTTTGCTCAAAATCTGATCAGTGGTTTAGGAGATGTCATTTGAAGAAATTATGCACTCACGGACGCACGCACGACGGATGACGGACAAAAAGTGATCCCAAAAGCTCACCTCGTCACTACGTGACGGTGAGCTAATTAGAACTTGACCGAGACATTGTCAGGATGATCATTCTGAGCAAGTTTGAGGATGCTTGGACCAAAACTGTAGCCTCTAAGTGTTAACAAGGTTTTTCTATGATTTGACCTACTGACCTACTTTTTGACCTGGCATAACCCATATTGGAATTTGACCCAGATATCATCAAGACAAACATTCTAGCAAAGTTTCATGAAGATTGAAGCAAAATTGTGGTCTCTAGAGGATGAACAAGGTAAATGTTGACGACGCATGACGTACGTCGCATGACACGACGGACAAAGATCACAAAAGCTCACCTTGAGCTTTGCTCAGGTGAGCTAAAAATTAGATGACAATGAGGAAGAAGAAGAAAAAGACAGAGAAGAAGAAATAGACTAGAGTGTAAACAAGGTTTTTCTATGATTTTACCTACTTTTGACCCCACATGACCCATATTCAAATTTGACCTAGATATTGTAGAGATGATCATTCTGAGCAAGTTTGATGATGATTTGACCAAAACTGTGGCCTCTAGTGTTAACAAGGTTTTTCTATGATTTGACCTACTGACCTACTTTTTGACCCGACATGACACATATTCAAACTTGGCCGAGATATTGTCAGGATGATCCTTTTTAGCAAGTTTGAGGATGATTGAACCAAAACTGTGGCCTCTAGAGTGTAGACAAGGTTTTTCTATGATATGACCTACTGACCTATTTTTTTTTTGGCTGACATGACCCATAATCGACCTTGACCGAGATATTGTCAGGATGATCATTCTGAGCAACTTTGAGGATGATTGGACCAAAACTGTGGCCTCTAGAGTGTTAACAAGGTTTTTCTATGATCTGACCTACTTTTTGACCTGAAATGACCCATATTCAAACTTGACTGAGATATTGTAAGGATGAACGTTCTGACCAAGTTTGAGGAAGATTGGACCAAAACTGTGGCCTCTATGCTAACAAGGGTTTTCTGTGGTTTGACCTACTGACCTACTTTTTGACCCGACATGACCCATATGAATCAGCAAAGAGGGAGAATGACCATAGAAAAGATTTCATAATCTCCACGAAAGAAAGTTGTAGACTCCGGCAGGTATTGAACCAGCATCCTAGTTTGGCTGGACAAGGGTTAGTGTTGGAATTCTAGGATGATAGAAAACAACAAACCAGAGCTGAGGATTCAGATTTATCTTCTTTTTCTGCTTTTTTCAATTTTTTATATGAAAAGATATACAAAATGGCAAAAAACGAAAACACAGCACATATTACATACACATCACATACATTTCAACATTTCTGACAAAGTTTTTAAACACAGATTTGCACTGGTATATATGTTAACGGAAAATAAATCTTTGCAGCAGTATCAATTTTCATGCCACATATAATCTTAGATATCGAAGTTCTTTACCACTTACATAAAACTCTGGATGAAGCTGAACCCTTTTTGTACCAAATGGAATCTTCCTCCTTATATATAGCAGGAGTTCATTTCAAAATTTAGGGGTGTCAGGTTGTGTTTTCATCAAAATTTGGAAAATGACTGAACTTTTAGCAAACAGTGGAAGCCTTGATCAGACGCCTTGTTCTGTGGCGTCTGATCTGGGCCTGCACTGTTTGCCAGGGTACCCGTTTTGGGGTTTCTGGTACTAATTTGGTTAAAGGCCCCGTCGACACTACTGTCACAACAAGCCAGCCAATTTACCCCTGGGCAGGCTTAATCAGTTCAGTGTGCATTCTCTTGTACATTTCTTGAATTATCCAAAGGGAGTGAATGGCCATAGAAAATATTGCATGACCATTCTCCACATAATTAAGACTTGTCAGACTTGATGGGGTTAACACCACAACATCCTGACCACTAATCGAATATGCATCCAACTGCACAAAAGTTGAATTGTGCTCCACAAACAAAATTTGTTTAACAAATTGGCATCAACATGGTCTAAACTGTGTCTGAAGAGGATCCATTTCTCCTGCTGGCTCTTGACTTTACTGCACAGAGACAGCTCATGCCTACATGTCATTCTTTCACAATACCCAGGAAATGTCTATTTTCACAGGAAAGGATATAGGAAATATTTTATATTAATAGCTGAATAATTTCTTCAAATTCCCTATTTTGGCCCCCGCTCATAGAGGCTTGAAGAAATATATGGGCTGCATGATGCTTCCACGCAGAGCTGATTCTGGCCCACACACCAGTACTGGTAAACCGTTTAAGCCACACCCATTTCTGTCTATCAACCAATCAAATTACTTGATTTAATTTACTGCTACAAATTCATAAACTGAATGCCAAACAGTGTAGATCCAGATCAAATGGCTTCTTCAGAAGCCATCTGATTTGGATCTACACTGTTTCCAAAGATAGGGGTTGTCATGAACAGCAAGAGAAGAGTTACAACTTTTCAAACATATTTTTGCATACAGGCCAACAGAGCGGACCCTGATCAGACTGATTCTAGAGAAGCAAACTGATCTGGGTCAAATGAGAAAGTAACCAACGAACGACAAAGCAGATGACAAGTGTCTTGATCAATTGTTAGCATCTTATGGGGTTAACCCATTTTATACTGGAAACACTATATGGATCATTGGCAAACAGTACAGGCCCAGAGCAGATGCCACATAACTGAATGCAGCATCCAATAATGGCCTTCACTCTTTGGAGTAAGTTCAACCATTTTCTAAATCGGTTTCTTAAAATAAATGAACTGAATTTTGAAATGGACTCCTCATGTATAAAAGGGGGAAGTTCCCATTCAATACAAGTGGATAAAATATTTTGAATAACCGACTACTTTGCTTACTGGATGCCAATTCTATTTCGATCTCCGAAGCAGGGACACTAATAAATGAGCCACATGTAACGAAAAGATGTCTAAGCATGTGTCCAGTGAAAACTCAGATAAGCCTACATATCTGTGAAGCGTGATCAGTCTTCGCTGTGCTCCATTAGATTGTCCAAGCAGACGGGTATTCTGAAGAGTGGTTAAAGCAGGCTGATTTTTAGCTATATGGAACACACATGCTCAAACATGTGCTCCATAAAGCTAAAGCTAAAAGTCAGCCTGCTTTTAACCCATTTTGTACCGAATACATTCTTCCTCCTTATATGTAGCAGTCCACTTCAAAGTTTAGTGTGTCTGCTGTCTTCAAAAATTTGTTTGGAAAATGGTGGAGCTTTTTGCAATGAGTGTAGGCCCTGATCAGACGCCATGATCTGCGGCGTCTGATCTGAGCCTGCACTGTTTCCCAATTACCCGTTTGGGGTTTCTGGTACAAAATTGGTTAAGCACTCATCAGAGTTTAGCCTTCCTATCATTTAGCCCACAACAGTCCTAATAGAGCATAGAGGTGCAGGCCAAACCATGTATTCACTGGACACCGATGTCCGAAGACACCTTTGGGCTTGGAAAAGCTCAATAATTTATATATATATAAAAGCTATCACAATTTCTACATAGGTCTTCCCCGTCCTCTCCCCATTCCTCCTGGTGGTCCCCCACCCCCTTCTGCTTTAGGATTTCTTATAGTTTCATCAACAGATAATATGAGACAAGTGGCTTCTGACGCAGCTGTTAAAGCGTTGATTTTCACAATAGCTGGTTCCCAAACAAAAGCTTCAAAATTATCGGCTATATCTTCATTGAGTACATCAACACCATACCAACAACCACCTGAAAAAATACAATTGATTATTTGTATTGGGGTTTTAACTCTTCAGATGCATCTAAAATGTTATCGGTTTAAGTCTTGCAAATTTCAGCTGCATACAGACAAACTGTGTGGACCCTGATCAGACTGCTTCCTTTAAAGTCACCAGCAGCCAAAATGCAGATGACAATTGTTGTACATAGTGACAAAGATTCAATTCAATTGAAAATGGGTTAATGCAACCTGTTTGTTTGTTTTTTTTCTCACTGTACTGTGTCCACCATGAATTTTTAAAGCACCACACCTAATTGGAGCTCACAATATTCTATGTTGTTTTTTTTCATTAAATCTTCAAACAGAATTAAGGTTGACTGCCTACAGACAATTCATGCAAGCGGTCAAATATTACTATTTCTGGAAAAGTAATAACTTAAAATATCCACTTGACTTTGACAACAACGAGGTTTAGGTTACCAGAATCTAAGGTGCATACAAGCTATTTTGGAATAAAAACTGACACCTATGGGAGCCTGTGATTTATGAAAATGTCATCAACGTTGCAGGACAGAGATTCTGTATTGCTATAGTCATTGTGGAACTGTCTTCAGTTGATGTATCTATCAAAGAAAATACAACAAAAGCGGACAGTTCTAATTTCTCTACCATCTCAACTTAACTAATACAGCATATAGCCATAGCAGTCATACCAGGATGGAACCAGTCAACACAACATGTACTGTTTCAACCAGAACATCTTTAACCCTTATCTTGCTGTTCACAACAACCTTTATCTTTGCAAACAGTGTAGATCCAGATCAGACAGATGGCTTCTGAAGCCATCTGATCAGGATCTACACTGTTTGGCATTCAATTTATGAATTTGTAGCAATAAATTACATCAAGTAATTTGATTGGTTGATAGACAGAAATGGGTGTGAACAACCCTTCACCAATACCAAGGCAAACATTTCTGAAACGAGTGTTAAGTTCATTGCCCAAGTTTGATGGAAATCTGTCTACCCATTCAAGAGCCATCTAGCCACTACCAACAGGGTCTGGTTGTTAAAAGCATGATTGGTCTAAGGCAAATGGGAACACCTGGCAGATTTGCCCGCCATTTTTCAAAGGGAGACAACTTTCGGGACTTCCTCTTTGCTGTTTTGTTAAGCCCTGTCCCACTGAAAAAGGGGTCTACTCTTAAAGGAAAGAATTTGGTCCTGAGCCTTTAAGAGTTGACCCCTATTGATATTGGAGACAAAAGTTTTGCAGGAGTTGCCTCCCCTGAAAGTGTATCCATTCCCCTTAACAAGTTCATTAGTGGTCAAGATAATTTGTTGGTTTGATTTGAGGCTTTAAATCCCCGTCAACACTGTAGAAGTCATTTTAGAGACAATGCATCCAATTTTGTGGGACTTTACCCGACATTGAGATGAACCTGCCACCCAATGAAAACCTATAGGGTTTATATGCATGGACAGTCTGACTCGCACCATTTGCCTGGGCAGGCTTAGCGGTTTACCAGTACTCGTGTGCGGTCGGTTTTGGGCAAAATGTTAGCTGAAAACATCTAGTTATTTGATTGGTTGATAGTCAGAAAAGTGGTAAAATATTCAGCAAGACAAGGGCTAACTTGATAGCTTACCTTGAGCATGGCTCTGTCTTAATTTGTTGAGAATATTTGTGGCATCAAATCCAGCATTTTCACACAACTGTCTCGGAATGACTTCTAATGCCTTAGCCAGGGCTCCTATCAACAACTGTTCTTTACCTGCTATTGTCCGTGAATGATTTCTTAAATATTTACTTAATTCCATTTCTATAGCTCCACCCCCTGTAAACAGAAACAAAAACTGAAACAATCTTCCTGGTTGTCCCAGCTCCTCTAAATAAAGCACAGATAACCCTCTTTATACAGAAATTTCATAAAGTGACAAAACTTATTCCAGCAACAATTTTAATTAGCTTAGACTGAAGGGCTTAGTGGAGGTATTTCAGAATACTGTCTTTATATCATAGCCCCAGAAAAGAGTGGGTATCTACATATTATTTTTCTTATTTTTGCAAGAAAACATGGTGTGGGAACACACTAGAAGTGCCTCGTTAAGGCACTTCTATTGAGTACTCATGGTTTCATGCAGAAATAAGAAAATGTCAGTACTTTTCGGATGGAAAAAAAAACAACCTTACTTGAGATATGTATTATTACTCCAAGAAACAAATGTTGCGGACAATTGTTAGAATTGCTTCGGGAAGGCGATTCTAACAAATGTCCACAACAATCGTTTATTGAAGCAACTAAGGAGAATAGGCATTTTATTTCTTATTATACTACTCCATATTGTGATTCTTAATAGCGCAAATTCTTTATAACTGTAAAGAATAAGGAGATCAAAATGTTGTTATTGCAAGTGTCCTTTGAACCATAGCTGCAGGTAAGGAGGACAAGTGTTTTTTTTTTATTTACTGCCTTTTCAAGATTATTTCAGTTACATAGCAATGATTAACACAGGTGGACAGAAAGTGTCAAAACTATTGTACCCAGAGAAGAACCACCTGACCCATGGGATCTCCGATGACCGGAGCCAGACTAAAAAAACTGTTTATGAGACAGGTCTCTTAACCACTAGGCCAGACTCTCCAAGCCCATCAATATGATATTTTTAATGTAAAATTAATTTTAATTAATAATATACCTACCCATCACTACAATTATAGCCTTTTCACCAGACGCAGGTCTGGGACAGTCTGACACAAAAAAAAATCTAGCCAGAAATGCCACCGGCATGTCCCTTTTCCCGTGACCTACCCAGCGTCGAGTCCTGATTGGTCGCTGATGTCACATGACCTATCAGACCAATAGGCAGACGATACAGGTCACGTGACCGCGATTTTCGCGCCGAGAAGGTCATTATTTCTTTCAGGAAAACAAATATTTCAGGCGGGGCTGGGAGGCGGGACATACCATTGTAGTGATGGGTAGGTATATTATTAATTAAAATTAATTTTACATTAAAAATATCATTTTAATATCAAATATAACTACCCATCACTACAATTATAGCCTGAATTCAAAGCAAGTGGAGGGTTGGATGAAAAATAAAGTTACACATACCTAACTCCTCCAACCTTGGTTGTTTATACCCCTTTTAAAACCATCCAATGATGGTAACGTAAGGGAGTATCCACCATGACTGCAAGGGATCCAAATCCAAAATTCACAAGTGGAGAAGATAAATGGACAGGAACCGGAGTCAAAATAGAAGGTTCATACCTATTCAAACAGGCTAACAAACAACCAAGGAAAATAAAATCCCAAAATAAGTGCTGCTCATAATAGATTGAGAAGCTACTAAACTACCCAAGGAATGAGTACCACTACGAATGGGAACCAAGCTCCTTAGGTGAAGGGATGAAAAGTAGCGTTGGAACATCCATTACGCAGTAAGAAAAAACATTCTGAAGAAAAAATGGAGTTCCAATATGCCTAAAATGTAGAAGGTTCTAACCTCATACTGTATTCTGAATGATAATAGGGCAGAAGTGAAATTAGCATATACTGGTAGAAGCTTTATCACTTTACAAATCCACTTTGCAATCAAGGATGGTTAGAAATATATCCAAAACCCCTTGATTGGAAAGAAAAAATTCTCATGATAATCTCGAAACGTTTTAAACGTTCTAATGTATACAAAAAATTCACATTAGTCTAAGAGCCACGAATCCTGGAAATGACAGGATAAATAATAGTTTCAGACAAGGTGATTTATAGCCTGAAACAAAAATAAGTTGAATGAGAAGAGAAAAAGAAGTCATTGTTCTTCTCATACCTGAAAACAACCCTCTGCAATTGGCAAAGCATGACTATAACTTCTACTAACTGAAGCAAATGTCAAATGAAATACAGCTTGATTATCAAATGAACAAAAGAAGCTGAATTCACCGGATCGTAAGGTGGTTTAGAAAAGACCACAACACTCATGCAAGATTCCATTTGGATTCAAAGTCCTGGAAACCTGTCGGCATAGTGAAAAACCCCTTTAATAAGCTGGTGATGGTAGGGTTTAATGAAAAAGTGTGAAGCCGACTAAAATTTTAACATGTTCGAGATTACTGATCTGTACCCTTCTCTTAGATGAAATAGAAATTGAAGGGTAGAGAACAGACAGAAAAAGAAATCCAGTAAAAAAAACCTCCCTAGAGGAATTGTCTGGATTTATTTCCCTTTTTCTACACCAACTAGAAAATATCTTCCATCTTCCAGAGTAAAACTTGAGAGTGGAGATCTTTCTATATTTGAAGATACACTCGGCAGAGAAACCAGAAAAGTGTCTACCTCTGGTTTGATTCCTGACAACATCTGGATGTGTAAGTAAAGCATTTCTGGATTGAAATGGAATGCTTGACCCACACCTTTAAGATATTTGATCTGGAACTACTAGAAGACGGGTTGCAAGTCTTGAGACTAGGCTCAGAATGACTAAAAAAACCAAGATCTCTGAGGCCATAGGAGGCGTAATCAGAATGGCTCGGCTTTTGGACGCTTGAATTTTTTCCTAGAACTAGAGGAATTCAGTTGAATGGTGTAAACGCATATGTAAAAGATTCCCCCAATCTAGAGATTTTAAATCAACTGCACGTTCCAGGTGATCTGAAACTTGAAACATAATGAAAGTTGATTGGAGAACCGAGTTGTTTGGACATTTGATTAAAAAAGGCCCAATAAAGGTTCTCTCCATTTGAGAAAACGCCCTGTAGAGAACGGATGGTGAACTGGTCTATAGGGGCGATCCCAATGACGTAATCTGCCCTGGAGGTGTCCGACAAGGATAGACATACCTTCCTGAAGACACCAAGTTATAATCTTCCATGTAAAAGCCAACAGGGAAGAGTAATGAGTCACTCCCTGATAAGTAGAAAAAACTACACTATTCATTTGTCTGGAGTAACAATAATGAAGCTGTTCCTCAGTTTGGAGCTATGAAGAACTGATAAACCAAGGAAATTTGTCTGAAGTTTCAGAATGTTTATACACATATACATATATACATACATATACGCATACACACACATATATATATATATATATATATATAGCCCCGCCTAATATAGGCCCCACGTTCCCTGAACAACTAATCCCTGAGGTTCGAAGTGGGAAACCAACCTGAAAGGCTGGCATGCGAAAAAAAAAAAAAAAAAAACAAATAGGGAATAGTCTCTAAAAGAGGAGACCCCATTTGATACTGAGGGATTCATAAATCGTAGAGAGCAATCTTGATAATGGAATTTATTGCTCCTATAGACCGTATGGTATTTCCAGTGATAATGTTAGCAAAAAAAAAAACTGGAAAGGTCTAAGATGAGATTGTCCAGGGAAACTGGATCCAATTACTAAGTTTCTAAAACCAGAAATTCAACTTCGGTGAAGTTGATGTCGCACCTGCTCCCCACCTGCCCCACACAAAAAAATAAAAGTTTATTTAAGGCAGAAGAAATGAATATAGGGCTTTGAGAAGAATCCATAGCCTATATATGTGAGGTAAAAAACTGACTAAGTTTACAATGTGGAAAAAGTGATAAAAATTGATCCCAAGATAAAGTCAAAACCACATGCACATCCTCATACCATAGGTAAAAACACACACAATGTTTTAAAATGATCAATATAAAACTGTAAGAGAAGTTGCGATGACAAGAGGTACCTATTGTATATCAACTAAAGCTTATAATTGGCTAAGTTCACAATGTGCAAAAGTGAAAAAAAAATATTCTGAGAATTATGTCGAAATCACATGCACAACCTCATACCATGGCGAAAGCACACGCAAAGTTTCAAAATGATCGGTATAAAACTGCAAGAGGAGTTGCGATGACAAGAGGTACCTATCATATATCAATTGAAGGTTAAAAATGACTAAGTTCACAATGTGGAAAAAGTGAAAAAAAATGATCCGACGATAAAGTCCAAACCACATGCGCATCCTCATACCATAGCGAAAGCACACGCAAAGTTTCAAAATGATCGGTATAAAACTGCAAGAGGAGTTGCGATGACAAGAGGTACCTATCATATATCAATCGAAGGTTAAAAATGACTAAGTTCACAATGTGGAAAAAGTGACAAAAATTTATCCGAAGATAAAGTCCAAACCACATGCGCATCCTCATAGCAAGGTAAAATCACACACAAAGTTTCAAAATAATCGGTATGAAACTGTAGGAGGAGTTGCGATGACAAGAGGTACCTATCGTATATCAAATGAAGCTTAAAAATGGCTAAGTTCATAATGTGCAAAAAGCGGAAAAAAATATTCTGAAAATTATGTCGAAACCACATGCACATCCTCATACCATGGTGAAAGCACATGCAAAGTTTCAAAATGATCGGTATAAAACTGCAAGAGGAGTTGCGATGACAAGAGGTACGTATCGCATACCTAAAAATGACTAAGTTCACAATATGGAAAAAGTGACAAAAATTGATTCGAAGATTAAGTCCAAACCACATGCGCATCCTCATACCATGGCGAAAGCACATGCAAAGTTTCCAAATGATCGGTCTAAAAGTGTAGGAGGAGTTGCGATGACAAGACATCCAGTGTAAAATGTTGACGGACGGACGGACGGACGAACGGACGGACGGACGAACGGACGGACGGACGGACGGACGGACGGACGGACGGAAACTTGCACGCCTATGTCTTCCTGCTAAAGCAGGTGCGACAAAAAGGGGAAACAAACCCCTGACATAAATCGAAAGTTTTTCGGGGCATGAAAAAAATTGGAGAAGTATCTCTGAGGTAGAATCAATTTCAACTTCTCGATAAAGTGTATGAAATCTAAATTCACAATAACCTGTACACGTTAAGACAAGGTATGATAAACAGTATCTGTAAAAATGATGACAAAACCCATCATCGGAACACTACACAAGATTGGGGCCTAATTCTATGATGAGAGCTGCTTAATTAATTTCTATTAAGTTGGTGAACAGGGAAAACATTGATCCGTTGACAAATCCAACAAAGGAAAGGCAACGGACTGATACACAAAAATTCCATCCAAGGTGAAACGAAGGTATTTGCGTAATGACCTATGGATGGAGATGTGAAGGTTAGCGACCTTTAAAACTACGGAAATCGTCCCCGAATTTGGGAAATTTGACCTGACTAATCGAGGACGAAGTTTCCATTTGAGATGATCGACTCGCATCATCTTGTTAAGTGTGAGAAGTCGATGATGAGTCGATTTTCCCATTTTCTTCTTTTCTTTTCATTGATCCGTTGACAAATCCAACAAAGGAAAGGCAACGGACTGATACACAAAATTCCATCCAAGGTGAAACGAAGGTATTTGCGTAATGACCTATGGATGGAGATGTGAAGGTAAGCGTCCTTTAAAACTACGGAAATCGTCCCCGACTTTGGGAGAATTGACCTGACTAATCGAGGACGAAGTTTCCATTTTGAAATGATCGACTTGCATCATCTGTGTTAAGTGTGAGAAGTCGATGATGAGTCGATTTTCCCATTTTCTTCTCGACCAGAAAGATCCGCCTGTAGAAGCCTGGGGAAAGGAGAAGTTTTTCTACTTACACGGCTTTCTTTTGGAGAAGAACCCTTCCTCTTCCAATAAAAAGATTTCTTTTCTTGATACTATTTACCAGAAATAGTATTTGCATGTGAGAAAGAGAAAGGATTCCTAACGAACTCAATCCAGTAACCCTTTCTCCAAACTCATAAAACTCAAAATATATTTGATAAAAGAAGCCAAGGCTTGATAGAACTGAAATAGCTCGGCTCCTACTGGAAGAAGATGAAGAGGAGGGGAAGGAAGAAAGTCATTTGTTAGACTTGTGTCTTCCTCTATTGGGAGATTTCGTTCCAGTCCGACCTCTGGAACGAAAGGACCGTGTACCCTGATCTGAGAATGATCTACTAGTAGATGGGGACTGATTGAGATCTTCTAGTCGAAGGTGATAAGCACTTAAAAGTCATCGGAAGTAGTCGAAGAGCGTCTCTTGGTTGCGGTACCTATACTTGATACGCTCTCCGAAGACTTCAAAAAAGACGAGTGCCCACGGTCTTGAAGCTTGATTCTGAAAACGTTGGGAAGACATGGTCCGCTTATAGTTTTAGAATCAAGAGGCGCTGAGGCTCTAAGTTTTCATTTACTATGCTCAGTAAAAACTGAACCAGTTATCAAGAGCAGAGTTGCGCCAAACATGCAACATGGTGGTAGACAGCCATGGCATGTAAAAAAATGACCGGGAAATAAACAAAAGCATTAGAATAGCAGCTATATGGTCGGAATGCTCTTGTTTGAAGGCAAAGTGGGTAGAACTAGAATACCAGTCATAATGAGAACCCACTTAATAATAGTCCTGGTAAGAAGCTCCAATGTTAGAGCGTCGAAACAGGAAGTAATGCCAATTTCCCTGACGTCATATATACAGAGACTGAATCTGGGTCGAATTTAGGAATTTCATAAGAACAAAAAATTGATGTTTTTTTTTGTTGTTAGAACCAATGTTCCAAGTTCTTTTCGCACGAGTGCCCCCGGTCTTGAAGCTTGATTCTGAAAACGTTGGGAAGACATGGTCCGCTTAATAGTTTTAGAATCAATAGGTGATGAGGCTCTAAATATGTCCTTCTCATAATCGCTAAATAGTAAGGACGAAAAAGGACCAACCTCTGAGTATTGATATATCCCCAGAGGATAAATCACTAGGCCCAGATTCAGCTCTAGGGGCAAAACACTTGAGGCTCAATTAAACTTCCCCAGTGTTAGGCCCTTTATTGTATATAGTGCACTGAACATGCGAAATTGCCGAATCAAAATTGAGCATTCAAGGAGCCGTGCCTAAAACGATCAAGGCCGAATCGGCCCAAGGCCGAAACGACCCACCGAAATAGGCCGAATCGATCCAGGTGCAAATTCGGGTCGAAAACGACCCAGGCCGAAACGACTAAGTACAGAAACGTCCCGGATTCACTTGCAATAGTTACTGTATTCCAATAAACGATGCCCAAATCTGTATGTTTTACAAGGGAAAACAATCCAATTTAATGATTATGATAAAAATTTATCATAATAAGAGGAAAGAAGCATATGACCAAGGTAAACTAAGTACCGAAGGTCCGGAAAGGTTACCCGATAAAAACCGGGATCGGAACCGTACCAAAATTCGTATGTAACATGGATTCGGAAAAAATTTTTGGGCATAGGTTCCCCGCACCCCGGAGTCCCCGCAATTATGAGCAGGGTCTCTACGGGGCGGTCGACGAACCTATCCTAGTCAACCCAGGCCCAAATGGGAGGAGGGGACATAGACTGGCTCATCTTGATTCGGCAATGGTGACCCACACGAATTGGATGGATTCTGTTTAGAAGATACTATAGAAAGGCCACAAAGGGACCTGAATATTATCCATCTGCATCGTGGGATTTATAAGTGCTAAACAAAGACGGGTCTTGCACATGTTCAAAACTAAATTAATGCTGAGAATTTTTATTCAGCGATACAACGTCTTCCGATACCGGAAGTGGAAGGAACACGTACAAAAAACGTCCTCTTTTCTGGCAATTTAAGTTTCCACAACGCCGACTTCTATTAAAACATTACCAGGAATAATACGAGCGTATACCCTGGCACATAACATGAAAAGAAGTGTGGTGCTTATCAAATAACTTCCAAGTGAAATTTCAAAATGGCGGACAACCACTACACATGTAATGTCGGCAGAAACATACGAAATAAAGTCTCTAAGAATTTCGGAATAAACAGTAAGCTTAAAAAGCCTAAGTACGTTGTGGAAACTCAAGGTAAGTGCAAAATCAAAAAAGAATAAAACACATCCGTTTATTCATTCTTCCATGGAATGTAGTTTGACCATCCTATCCCAAGCAAGTCTGAAAAAATAATGACCTTCTCGGCGCGAAAATCGCGGTCACGTGACCTGTATCGTCTGCCTATTGGTCTGATAGGTCATGTGACATCAGCGACCAATCAGGACTCGACGCTGGGTAGGTCACGGGAAAAGGGACATGCCGGTGGCATTTCTGGCTAGATTTTTTTTTGTGTCAGACTGTCCCAGACCTGCGTCTGGTGAAAAGGCTATAATTGTAGTGATGGGTAGTTATATTTGATATTAAAATGCTAGATATCCACAAGTCCAAAATGTTTGATGGATTTTTGGGCTTTATGGCCCTTTCAAGATCATTTCAATTACTTCGAGCCCATCATTAACCAGGTGGACGAAAACCAGAGTACCTGGAGGAAAACCACCTGACCTTTTGTTGTAGAACTTAGCATCTCACATGCGAAATGGACTCTTGCTATATATAAGGAGGAAGATTCCATTTGGTACAAGAAGGGTTAAACAACTGGGCCCAGATAATATGAGTAATCCACAGTGGCTCAGAACTAATCCTGTCTCAAAAACTGGCCAATGAGCCTCAGAGCTGTACTCCATCTCTCTCCACAACTGGACCACTCATATTTTCTGCTCCTGAAACTGTCTCCCCTCTATGACGGGAACAGGAAATATTTCCTAGCTCCCAACGCCTCTGAGGGGCTTTTACTATCTCCCCTGAATATAACAAACAAATTACATCAATGTGCCTGTAAGTATTCATGGGAATTCCAGCTGACTTAAATGAAACCTTTACTTCACAGCACTGATAACTAGACACATGCTTATAAGAAGGGCCACACTTTTGTCAGCTGTAATTTTGCACTATACATACTTTTGAATTATAGTGCGAGTGAGTGAGTTTCACTTCCACCAACAGCTAAGGTCATACGGAGACGGGACCTCAGTTTAAAGACTCATCCAAAAGTCTGGAGAAGCCCAGGATGGATCCTGCGATCCCTGATTTACAAGTCGAGTAGCGTAATCACTACAGCACGGAGGCTTCTGAATTATAGTGTATACAGGATTTGATGAAAACCGGCACAAAGTATCAAGGATAGATAACTCATGAACCAGAATGGTCAGAGTGGTCATTCTTGTACTATGCACACCCTTCAACAATAGCATTTAAGGGGAATGGGAACAGCTGGCAGATTGTTCCATATTTTCAAGGGTAGAAAACTTTTGGGACTTCCTACATTAACTTTTCTATAAAGTCTGTCTCACCGAAGAAGGGGTCTACACTAAAAGGAGAAATTATTTACTTTAAGATTAACCCTATGGACATGTTTTGCAGGAGTTGCCACCCCTGAAGGTACATCCATTACCCTTGAGGTTTGACTCCAAAAACAATTCAGATGCATGCTGGGTAGATAACTGGGTGTCCACAGTGGCCCTCCCTTGCACTATCTTCAACAACAGAGTGTAAATAGACAAGTTTTACTGACTTTAGGTTTGATTCTGTGTTTAACTGACCTGTCAACACTATTCAGGTCAAAAAGGTTTGATATAAAAAAAAAAATTTAAAGGGGCATAAAGATAGGACTATTTTTCAGGTAACAAGAGTCCGGATAGACCTAGCTATAACATTTTGACAAAGTCGCTTTAGCATACAATATAGGTAATGCTGTAGTGTGGAAGCTTACATTCAGGGCCAGGTGTTCAAAGCCTGTTTTTAGCTCAACGAGATCATTAGTGGTCAAAACATCAACTGTCTGAGCAAGTACAGTATCTAATTCAGGGGTAGTTCTGCTGAATGCAAATGTTGACATTTGGATGAATGGATGGAAAACTGGATTCCGATATTGTGCTAGAAGCAGGTGTGATGAAAAACTGACCTTTCACTGCAGTACTTGGTTTCTCATGTGTGACCCAAACAAGCCTCAATCCTAAGCAGTGAAAAAGACCTAATGTAAACCCTAAGCAGTGAAAAGAGCTAATGTAAGCCCTAAGCAGTGAAAAGACCTAATGTAAACCCTAAGCAGTGAAAAGAGCTAATGTAAACCCTAAGCAGGGAAAAGACCTAATGTAAATCCTAAGCAGTGAAAAGAGCTAATGTAAACACTAAGCAGCAAAAAGACCTAATGTAAATCCTAAGCAGTGTAAAGACCTAATGTAACCCTAAGCAGTGAAAAGACCTAATGTAAACCCTAAGCAGTGAAAAGACCTAATGTAAACCCTAAGCAGCGAAAAGACCTAATGTAAATCCTAAGCAGTGAAAAGACCTAATATAAATTCTAAGCAGTGAAAAGACCTAATGTAAACCCTAAGCAGTGAAAAGACCTAATGTAAACCCTAAGCAGCGAAAAGACCTAATGTAAATCCTAAGCAGCAAAAAGACCTAATTTAAATCCTAAGCAGTGAAAAGACCTAATGTAAACCCTAAGCAGTGAAAAGACCTAATGTAAACCCTAAGCAGTGAAAAGACCTAATGTAAACCCTAAGCAGTGAAAAGACCTAATATAAATCCTAAGCAGTGAAAAGACCTAATGTAAACCCTAAGCAGTGAAAAGACCTAATGTAAACCCTAAGCAGCGAAAAGACCTAATGTAAATCCTAAGCAGCAAAAAACCCTAATTTAAATCCTAAGCAGTGAAAAGACCTAATATAAACACTAAGCAGAGAAAAGACCTAATGTAAACCCTAAGCAGTGAAAAGACCTAATGTTTTAATATTTGTCCTCTTAACCAGACGCTATGTTTGTGCTTTGAAAAAAAAAAAAAATTGCTCAACTCACTGGTAGATTGGGACCTCTGAGCTGCACTCCATTTCTCTCTGCAGCTGGTCTACTTACTTTTTCTAATGCTGAAACTGTCTCCCCTCTATGACAGGAACAGGAAATATTTCCTAGGTCCTAACGCCTCTGAGGGGATGATACTATCTCCCTTGAATACAACTAACAAATTACATCAATCTGTTTGAAAGTATTCAAGGGAATTTTCTAACTTGAACCATAACTTTAACTCATTGTATGTGGGAAACCCCTAAAGGGGTACCTTGGCAAACAGTGCAGGCTCAGATCAGATGCCGCAAAATGCGGCATCTGATCAGGGCCTGCACTATTTGCTAACAGAATTGTCCGTCAAAAATACTTAAAACGGAAAAATAGCCCCCCCCCCCACCCCCATGATAAATGGACTTTTTTAACATTGCAATGGAAGAGTCAACTATTATACAATGGGCAAAACCAATGAATAACATCCTTGTTAGGAATACAATCAAACTTCAATGACTCCAACCACTTTGGGACCATGAAAAGACCTAATGTAAATCCTAAGCAGTGAAAAGACATAATGTAAACCCTAAGCAGTGAAAAGACCTAATGTAAATCCTAAGCAGTTAAAAGACCTAATGTAAACCCTAAGCAGTGAAAAGACCTAATGTAAACCCTAAGCAGTTAAAAGACCTAATGTAAATCCTAAGCAGTGAAAAGACCTAATGTAAATCCTAAGCAGTTAAAAGACCTAATGTAAACCCTAAGCAGTGAAAAGACCTAATGTAAATCCTAATAGGGCTGAGTATTGCCCCCTAATGTAACACCTCCATCCAAACAAACAAACCAATAATATAGAAGCAGGTGCTTTAACTTTATTAATATGGTACTGATGTAAAGATAATTTTCCTTATTTCTCAACAAAACATGTGTTGTGGGTAGTCAAATGAACTGTCTCAGCAATACGCTTCATTTGAGTACCCACAACTTATGTTTATCTTGAGTGAGTGAGTGTTTGAGGTTTACGTCCCACCAACAGCTAAGGTCATATGGAGACGGGACCTCGGTTTAAAGACTCATCCAAAAGTCTGGAGAAGCCCGGGATCGATCCTGCGACCCCTGGTTTACAAGGCGAGTAGCGTAGCCACTGCACCACGGAGGCTTCTATGTTTATCTTGAAAAATAAGGGATATTATTTTTAATTATCACCATTTTACTCCAACTGCATTCAGTGTCTGACAGTCAATAGAGGAAAACTTTCTGTAAAAGTTCTCATTTTCGGGAGTTTATGAACAGAAGTTGCAAACAGCTATTGATCTGTCGATATCGATCGCCCGGTTATTTAGCTTTTTCAGACTGAATTGGTCCCAAATAGGCGATTTTGTTTTCGAATTCACAAGCATGAAGTCCTCGCTCGCCATTTTTAAATGACGCGGACTGGGTTCCGTGAAATTACTTGTAAAAATTGATTTCAGAAGTAGCACAGTCTAGCATTGACTGGTTTTGTATAATTACCTGGCGAAAATTTAACTCAGGAAGCAAAGACGACAGACAGTCTATTTGGTGTTCTTGTTTCCCAATAATTGAGTGTTGTTTACGGCGTATTTATAAAACACGGGACTTGCTACGATATATCGGCCACTAAAGAACAGCGTACCGATATACCGTACCGCAACACGCAGTATACCGATATATCGTTACACCCTTAAATCCTAAGCAGTTAAAAGACCTAATGTAAACCCTAAGCAGTGAAAAGACCTAATGTAAATCCTAAGCAGTGAAAAGACCTAATGCAAACCCTAAGCAGTGAAAAGACCTAATGTAAATCCTAAGCAGTGAAAAGACCTAATTTAAATCCTAAGCAGTGAAAAGACCTAAAAAGACCTAATGTAAACCCTAAACAGTGAAAAGACCTAATGTAAACCCTAAGCAGTGAAAAGACCTAATATAAATCCTAAGCAGTGAAAAGACCTAATGTAAATCCTAAGCAGCAAATAACCCTAATTTAAATCCTAAGCAGTGAAAAGACCTAATATAAACACTAAACAGTGAAAAGACCTAATGTAAACCCTAAGCAGTGAAAAGACCTAATGTTTTAATATTTGTCCTCTTAACCAGACGCTATGTTTGTGCTTTGAAAAAAAAAAAAAAATTGCTCAACTCACTGGTAGATTGGGACCTCTGAGCTGCACTCCATTTCTCTCTGCAGCTGTGTGTGTGTGTGTGAATTCGGGTTTAACGTCGCTTTCAACAATTTTTCAGTCATATCACGACGGTGTCTGGTTGCGACAGGGAGCTCAATGCTCACGTTTATAGTGCTGCCTCACTGAAGTATCATGTCCCAGACACATTACATGATACCACACCCAGTCACATTATCCTGACACTGGATCGACCAGTCCTAGCTCTACCCCGTAAATCTGAGTGCCAAGCGAGGAACAGCTAGTACCATTTTTAACGACTTTGGTATGTCGCCGCCCGGGATCGAACCCGCGACCTCCCGTTCCCCGGAGCGGACACTCTACCAACTGAGCTATCGGGGCCGGTCTCTCTGCAGCTGGTCTACTTACTTTTTCTAATGCTGAAACTGTCTCCCCTCTATGACAGGAACTGGAAATATTTCCTAGGTCCTAACGCCTCTGAGGGGATGTTGCTATCTCCCCTGAATGCAACTAACAAATTACATCAATCTGTTTGAAAGTATTCAAGGGAATTTTCTAACTTGAACAATAACTTTAACCCGTTGTATGTGGGAAACCCCTAAAGGGGTACCTTGGCAAACAGTGTAGGCCCAGATCAGACGCCACAGAATGCGGCGTCTGATCAGGGCCTGCAATATTTCCTAACAGAATTTTCTGTTAAAAATAGAATACAAATGAAACTAGAAATGCGTCCATAGGACAGGGATGCCCCTGCCTGAAAATACGTCTTAAGTTTGTATTAATCTATAGAGTTATTGACAGTGTTTAAGTTTTGGACCCTTTTTTTCCACATTTGACCTCTAATTTTGACCTTGACCTTGGAGTTAAGGACCTTATTTTTTTAGAGGCAGATCGTCTCATGATGGCCAACATTTCTGCCAAGTAATTTCAAAATCTATCCAGAAATAAAGTTATTCACTGCGTTTAAGTTTCAGACCCTTTTTTTTTTACCTTTGGCCTCTAAGTATGATCTTGAATTTGGAGGTACGGACCTGGGTTTATACGTGACACATCGTCTCATGATGGTTAACATTTCTACAAAGTAATTTCAAAATCCATCCACAAATAAAAAAGTTATTGACTGCGTTTAAGTTTTGGACAGATGAACGAATGGACAGACGGACAGGGACATCGCTATATGCCCTTCCACCATTCTTCGAATGTCGGGGGCATAAAAATAGGCCTGACACCCCTTATATGAGAAATTCACTTGTCCAACATATAGCAATGGAAGAGCCCACTAGTATACAATGGGTTAAAGATTTTATGAACAATTGAACCATGTAGTATATTATTTACCTGCCACAACAGAATCATTCTTCATAGCACGTCTTACAATCATAATAGCATCATGTAATGACCGCTCTGTCTCTTCAATAAATTGCTCTGCACCGCCTCGTAACAGTAAGGTACAGGTTCTAGCCTGAGGACAGCCAGTAAATAAATTATACCTGGAAAATATATTTTATCCCTTAAAATGTCGAGAAAACTGCATCTGAAAATATTTTCTGTTTATGTTGTCTGCTCAATCTTCTTGCAAATTTTTCAAAAAGATATTTGCATACAGGGAAACAGTGTGGACCCAGATCAGACGGCTCCTATCTGAGCAGTCTGATCTGAGTCCACACTGTTTACAATAATGACTTTTAATGTAACCAGCAGACAACAAAGCAGACATGGCATCTTGGCTTAATGAACTAGATGTGCCAGTAAGCAAGGGTCATAGTGCAAGGTGAGGCATATTTGGATCTACATTGTTTACAAAGGTAGGGGTTGTCGTGTTCAGCAGGATAAGGGTTAAAGCATTGTTGGTAGGCAATTGTCAAAAGCATCAACAACAATTTACATGTGTTTCTATCAACAAGAAATGTTATAAGTAACCCTTAATCGTCATCGGTACTCCTTATCTGGAGGTGTGAAGGATAATCTTTGTGGATATCAAAGGGAAGTTTCAAGAGCAGAAACATACAAAAATATGTAATGATGACCATAGAAGTTGTCAGTAGTAAATGCATCAACAGAATCTGATATGAAATACAATCTCAATTTTCAAAGTATCAGTGCATATGCTGCTAATAACCAAACTGAATCAATTCTCTTTGATATAAAGAGTTGCTTGGTTTGGAGATTTCAATATGCTTGGTTGGTTGGCAGTTTAACAGTGCAATCAACACTAAGATCTTGTCGAGCTGGTTATGTTTAATCAATAAAGTCACTTGAATAAACCAATGATTGATAAAAATTTCAGCAGAGTCCAATTACAGGTTCTTTCCCACAAAACCCATGTTCACCTACCTTTCTCCACCAACCTGTATTTCCTCAAATAGTTCACAGGTTCCTAGTACATCATCTGTTAAGTTATTAACTGAAGTCTGTATTGAACCACCACAGGCTTTCATTGTTCTCTTGAGATCTTCTTCCTGAACACGTCCGGCACAGAACATATCTCTGCAATACAATAAGTCCAGCTGTATAATCAAAAGTATGGCTTAAGATATACTGACATAAAATTGTAGTGCAGGCAATTTTAGTAAGGCTGCTATTTTACTGATGACTATGACCAGTGGAACACAGTAAAGACTGCACTGATACACAGGCTAATGACAGTCTTTGTTGGTGCAAGGCATTTTTTTATAACAATGACCAAGCAAGGCTTGAACTCACAAGTGAGACAGCAATAAACACATTTCAATATATAATCAGGTTGGCGAAAACCGGAGTACCCGGAGAAACCCCGCCAGACCTTCCGTTGCAGAACTTGGCGTCTCACATGTGACCCATGCCAGGCTCGAACCCACAGCGGTGAGAGACCTAATGATTAAGGGTCAGCTCTCTTATCCACCAGGCCACAGAGACCGGTTACCATGTAGGTAAGCTTCCTTGTTTGTGCCTTGTCTATGAAACATGGATTTCTATTTTAAAGTCTATGATCCTGACTTTGAGATCATAGACCTAAGTGGTCTTTGCAGACAGTGTAGATCCAGATCAGATGGCTTCTGAAGATGCCATCTGATCAGGATCTACACTGTTTGGCATTCAGTTAATGAATTTGTAGCAATAAATTACATCAAGTAATTTGATTGGTTGATAGACATAGCAACCCCAGCATGATTTGATACAAGCAGGCAAATTCTAATTGAAGAATCCCAGTTTAAAGATCTTATCTAAAGGAGCACAAAACAGTTTATTTTTTCAGGATAGCTTATGTAGAACTCAAATTATAAAGGTTTAAAGCTCTGATTTTCTGCTGAATTTTAGGAATAATTTGGCTTTCATTTAGCCATTTCACTAATACAGAAAAATGGCACCGAAAGTGGGCATAAATCAAATTTAAATTTGTATATCTGGTTAAAATAAATAAATTTTTAAAGCGCACACAACTTAGTGTACCTTGTTCTTTTCTCTTACATTTGAAATCAAGAAATATGCATGCTTGTCCAAAAACATGGTAAATGTTGCAAAAATTTCCGAATTGATTACAAAAATTGACTTAAAATTGGATTTTCTTGACTTTGGTCCATAAAATTTAAAAGCGCAGCTAGCATTACATAGCTGAATGTATTATTAAAAGGTTGGCAAATATGCAGGATAAAAAGATTATGTTTAGACTGTTGCATTTTAATTTCACCACCCATACCCTCTCATCAAAATTGGGGTTGAAAAGTATCCGGAAATTTTAACTTGCCCCTCATAAGGAGCTATGGAACTCGTCCAAAACAAATACATTGTGTGTCAAATGGAAGTATATCTTAATAGTCTTTCTACTGGTATGCATGATAAAGAGCTACACTAATTAAAACTTTTGATAAAAATAAGATCATCCATATACAGTCCTGCAAAGCAAAACAAATTCCAGGCTCAATCTGTTGTCTTCTTGGGTTGCTAACAGACAGTAATGGGTGTGGCTTAAATGAATATTCAGCAAGTTAAGGGTTAAGCAGGATAAGGGTAAAAGAGATTCCTGCAGGAGAAACATTCTCTGTAGTGGTAATATACAATTATTCTCAACTGTACTTCTGTAACTTAAAATTCATGTACAACAAAAGCATACATAGTAAATACATGGTTAGTGTCTTTAATAATAAAATATTATCAGTGAGCTTCAGCTCGCCCCTATAAAATTGTTGCGGCAAACTGATTATATTTTATTATTAAAGACACTAACCATGTATTTAGTTTATACCACAATTCAAAACCATCAAGGGTTTTTCAATAATTTAGCAAATTTAAGCAAAAACAGACAACAGTGTGGCATGTAAAACGACATCCAGTGCCATGGCATGCACACGTAGTATAATGTGACGTCAAATAGTGCACATTTCTGAATTCACCGCGCCAGAGATGCAGTAAACAACATGGACGCTTGAATAAGTTTTTCAGCGCTATACATTCTGTATGAAAATCTGCAAATAAATAGTTTATTTTAGCTTTAGAAATTATTTTGGAGGTTGAGACGCAACCACAGTAGCAGTGCGCAATCATTCCAACGGACCATTCAAACCAGGAAAGCCTGAGAAGGTAAGAATTTAGCTGAAATTTCTGTTTAAATAAATATTGCAAAGATTATAACTTGCAGTTTCTTTGTTTTCTCGTGTATAAAGGTTTGCCCGTTATTGTTTACGCTTGCAAATTAGGCACCTGAAAAGTAGGTCTGGTCTATAAATGGTCAATAGATGTATTATAGGTCAGTAGAAGGTATTATAGGTCACTACCGATTATAGCAAGCAGTTATTCAACCCCCTTTATTTGGTTATTAGAATGCCTGATTGCGGTATAAAATTCTAATTCCTTACCATTACAATGTTAACCGATGTAGAAGTTTCCCACAAAAATGATATATACACATAACCTCCTGGAAACGCTATGCTAAACAGAAATGATGCTGTTGCTGATTAGGGTCTAGGCTGTAATTCAAAATGTTATATCCTATCTCCAGATATAGCGTGTGAAGAGGATGCATCACGAAAACACGCCTATATAAATTTGACCCCCTTAAACCCCACTTTTACATATAGGAAAACTGGGGTTTGCAGGGGTATCCATTATTTTTCTTATTTCTGCTCAGTAACATAGATGGTGGGTACTCGTTAGAACCGCCTCCCCCAGGTGGTTCTAATGAGTACCCACCATCTATGTTTTGAGCAGAAATAATAAAAAATATCACATTATTCCTCTGAAAATTGTCATTTTTTGGTGGAAAAATTTACAATGTATTTGTATAGGCGTGTTTTCGTAATGATTCAAGGAAACTTTCTTTTTAACAAAAACGTATTTGTCTGTACATGTCAGACAAGTACCCACAAGATTCTAGAGAAAAGCTTAAAACATCCGCGTTACTCCCCCTTATCTGAAGCTGTTGAATAATAATCAAGGTACAGAGGACCCACGCTAAATCTACATTCGTTATAACGGCAAAACTCATTATAACGACAATTTCAATGGAATGAATTCTTAGCTCAAGGTTTAGCCTCAATTCCGAGAGGCTTGGGCTTCCCTCAGGTTGGGAATGTCGAAATCAAATCCATAGTCATGAAAGATTCTTGTATTTTAATACTCCAAGAAACAAATATTATAGATATTTGTTAGAACATTTGTTTCCTGGAGTAATGGTGTGGAAAAGACCTTTTATAACCTATCATAATCCAAACTGTGATTTTACAACGGTAAATTCATTGTAACGGCACAATAATAGGGAACAATTACTGTCGTTATAACCAGAGTCCTCTGTAGTACCTGTCTGCAAAATACTGTGTGGCAACATCTCCAATCGGCAACTTTGACAAGACCACTTTAGCTCCGCTGGCATGAATCTTCTCCAATTTATCGTACAAAATTTTCCACTCTGCATCCACTATTGCCTGATACTCCTACACAAATCAAGAACAAAACTTGTATTCTGTCAGACTGTCTCAGAACAAACAGGAAAACAAATTAACTCTTATCTTGCTGTTCACGACAATCCCTGTCTTTGCAAACAGTGTAGATCCAGATCAGATGGCTTCTGAAGAAGCCATCTGATCAGTATCTACACTGTTTGACATTCAGTTTATGAATTTGTAGGAATAAATTACATCAAGTAATCTGATTGGTTCAAAGTCAGAGATGGGTGTGGCTAGAATGAATATTCAGCAAGAGAAGGGGTTAAACTGCAATCTGTGTGAAATGTTCACAATTAATTTGTGGTGAACTTTTGTTAAGTGTTCTGCTAAGTACAATATCTAATACTCTGGTACTTTTGCTAGAAATATGTGAGTAGCTTTGCAAATTAGTTACCCACATTTTTTCAACAAAAACATCTATATATGCCATATCATTACAATATCACATCCGTGTGATAAATTACATTCTTTTATACCGCCGAAACAGTAATTTTTCTGATGAAAATTGGTGATATTTTTCTATACTTCAAACACTGGTTGTGAGTGCTCATTAGCACTGCCACATTGGGGTGGTTTTAACGAGTACCCACATCCTGTCTTGGAGCAGAAACAAGAAAAATAATTTTACCCCATAAACCCGTTTTCTCTAAATAGAGCAGAGTTTAGAGGAGTGTTCATTGCAAAGACTTTTTAACATATATTTAATTTTTGCAAATGCATATATTTTTAGCAGAAACATTCACATATTTGCCTATGTATTAAACAAACAGTTTTGACAATATATTAACTAACCTCATTGTTGCTGCATGATGCGGCCTGCACACTAGTACTGGTAAACCGCTTAGAGGATCTAAGCCTGTCCAGGAACCGCGGTGCGAGGCGGACCGTCCATGCTAATAAACCCTATTGGTTTCATTTGGCGACAGAGCTTGAGATGTCATTTCATCTCAATGTTGGGTAAAAGTCCCACAAAATTGGAAGCAACGTCTCCAAAATGACCTTTACAGTGTTGACGGGGACGTTAAACCTCAAATCAAACAAATTAACCACATTGTTAATTTTGAACAAAACCCAGATGTAAATGTAATTAAATATTGGTTCCTGCTCTATAATGGATGTAATAAATAGCAGTGCTCTCACTAGTAATCCTCTACATGCAAGTTAAAAACCAGGCTTCGGCCAGTGTGTCTTATATATTCAGTGTCCATTTAATATATTTTCTCGGTTTCTTCTTTTTTTTCGTTAAAATACTAGAAATGCATCCATAGGACATGAATGCCCTGGCCTGAAAATATGTCTATGTTCGTATTCAGCCATAGAAAGTTATTGCCCATGTTTAAGTTTTGGACCCTTTTTTCACATTTGAACTCTTAGTTTGACCTTGGAGGTAAGGACCTTGGTTTTGTGTGAGGCAGATTGTCTCATGATGGCCAACATTTCTGTCAAGTAATTTCAAAATCTATCCAGAGATAAGAAAGTTATTGACTGCGTTAAAGTTTCGGACCTTTTTTACATTTGACCTCTTAAGTATGACGTTGACCTTGGAGGTATGGACCTGGGTTTTGCATGTGACACGTCGTCTCATGATGGTTAACATTTCTGCTGAGTAATTTTAAAATCCTTCTTGAAATAAAGTTATTGACCGCGTTTACGTTTCAGTCACGTGAGCGGACGGACAGGGGGCAATGCTATATGCCCTTTCCACCATTCGAACATAAAAATTGACAGCATCTTCAACTGCAAGCCATTTCAATATCCTGAACAGCATCAAATTATTTCATGATGTTGTCATGAAATGGTAGGTTTCAGTATGTTGCTAAGGAATATGTAACATGTGATCATATGATATACATAAATGACAATATGACATGGTATAGAAACAAGAGGCTCAATGAGCCTAAACCGCTCACCTGAGGAACTTAAGTTTTAACAATTCACAGACTTGACTACTAAATCTGCTAATAGAATCCAGCCCATTGACCCTTACAGGATATAAGTCATCATTATTGCATTGCATTCCAAGTTTGAGACTTCTAGCTTCTATAGTTCCTGAGAAATCTTTGACGAAAATTTAACATTGGTCAAAATGGAGAGAAAGAAGAATGCAAGAACAGATGAACAAATAAGCTGAGAAAGCCCAATGTCTCTTACACAAAATAAGTCATCATTATTCTATTGAATACCAAATTTGATGCTTCTAGCTTTTATAGTTCCTGAGAAATCTTTGATTAAAAATTTAACATTGGTCTATTATCTCTATATGGAGAGAAAGAAGAATGAAGGAACAAATGAATCAGACTAGCTCCAAAACCTAATGCAGCCTTTCCCCTTGCCCAATGGTGCTACACATAAAATTTAAACAAGATTGGTCGACTGCCTTCTGAGATATGCTTCATTGAAAGTGTGGATGACGGATGGACGGACGACAGACAACGGACTCCGGAGCCTTGGTATACTATCAGCTCACTGGAGCCTTTGGCTCAGGTGAGCTAAAAATTCAAGTCGCTATTTCTGTCACAACATTTTCCCTACGTTAAGTCTATGGGCAAATTTTTTTGTCTCTCAAGGTCAATATTCCGATTCGGCCCAAAATCGAACTTAACCGAGATTTTATGCCTGTCCTCGTTACCTGCAAGTTTGAAGCTGATATGAATAAAAATAAAGTTGCTATCGTGGTCACAACGTATTTTTTTATGCTCAAGGGCAGGTAACTCCAAGGCAAATATTCCGATTCGGCCCAAAATCGAACTTAACCGAGATTTTATGTCTGTCCTCGTTACCTGCAAGTTTGAAGCTGATCTGAAAAAAATTCAAGTCGCTATCGTAGTCGCAACATTTTCCCTAATTAAGTCTATGGGCAAATTTTTTGTCGCTCAAGGTCACGTAACTCCGAGGCAAATAATCCGATTCGGCCCAAAATCGAACTTAACCGAGATTTTATGTCTGTCCTCGTTACCTGCAAGTTTGAAGCTGATCTGAAAAAAATTCAAGTCGCTATCGTAGTCACAACATTTTCCCTATGTAAAGTCTATGGGCAAATGTTTTGTCGCTCAAGGTCATGTAACTCCGAAGTCAATATTCCGATTCCAACTTAACTGAGATTTTATGCCTGTCCACGTTACTGCAAGTTTGAAGCTGATCTGAATAAAAATAAAGTTGCTATCGTGGTCACAACGTATTTTTTTATGCTCAAGGGCAGGTAACTCCAAGGCAAATAATCTGATTCGGCCCAAAATCGAACTTGACCGAGATTTTATGCCTGTACTGGTTATCTGCAAGAATGAAGTCGATCAGAAAAAATTGACGGAGGTAGAGTGATGACAAGCTTTTTCCTATGTGAAGTCTATGGGAGCTAGATGTTGCCATGGCAACCAGAGTTCCACTCAGATCTGCCTGAAAACCTAATGAAGTCTTTCCACTTGCCCAATAATGCGACACATGAAATTTGATCAAAGTTGGCCAAGTAGTCTTTAAGATATACATTTTTGAAATTCCCATTAACCCTAATGCAAAAACACACAAGGGCAGGTAACTCCTAAGTGAATGATCCGATTCTGCCAGTTATCGAACTTGACCGAGATTTCATGGCTGTGCTGGTTATCTGCAAGAATAAAGCCAATCTGAAAATAATTGAAGCAGCTACGGTGATGACAACATTCTCCCCAGGTTAAGTCAATAGGCAATTTTTTCAACGCTCAAGGGCACGTAACTCCTGAGTGAATAATCCGATTCAGCCCAAAATCGAACTTGATCGAGATTTCATGCCTGTCCTCGTTATCTGCAAGAATGAAGTCGATCAGAAAAAAATTGACGGAGCTAGAGTGATGACAAGCTTTTTCCTATGTTAAGAACGCTCAAGGGCACGTAACTCCTGAGTGAATAATCCGATTCAGCCCAAAATCGAACTTGATCGAGATTTCATGCCTGTCCTCGTTATCTGCAAGAATGAAGACAATCAGAAAAAAATTGACGGAGCTTGAGTGATGACAAACTTTTTCCTATGTTAAGTCTATGGGAGCTATTTGTTGCCATGGCAACCAGAGTTCCAATCCGATCTGCCCGAAAACAGTATGCAGCCTTTCCCCCTACCTGATAATGCTTCACATGAAATTTGATCAAGATTGGCCCACTGGTTCCGGAGATATACTTCTTTGAAAGTGTGGACGACGGACGACGGCTCGTGGTATACTAATACCTCACATGAGCCTTCGGCTCAGGTGAGCTAAAAACTGCATCACTTTTTACATAGCTTCTAAACTTTTCCCATATTACCATTCCAATCATCATACATGATGTAGCATCAAGGGGACATAACTCTAAGATAGATAGTCTGACCTCACATGTTTTCCAATTCATCAGATCTTTTATCCCCGACTTACTTATATATGTAAGTTTCAGGGAATACCACAATACCAAGCTTTGCATAATTTCAGCTCAATGACGGGGATAATTGGCCAAAGTTTAATGAGAATCCTTCCAGGGGTAAGGGAGATATGGAACGGACACAAAATACGAAATTTCAAACTTGTGACCCTCAACTGTGACCTTGACCTTGAGTTGGCATGGTTTATTTATGTGTTCTGCACATCAGCTCACTGAGGGGGACATTTGACCGAAGTTAAATGAAAATCCTTTAAAGGGGAAAGGAGATCTGGAACGGACACAAAATTCCAAGTTTCAAACTCATGACCTTCCGATGATCATGTGACCTTGACCTGGTGTGGGCATGATTCATTTATGAACTCTGCACATGAGCTCACTGAGGGGGATAATTGACCAAAGTTTAATGAAAATCCTTTGAGGGGTAAATGAAATATGGAACGGACACAAAATTCAAAGTTTTAAACTTGTGACTTTCAAATGTGACCTTGAGTCAGCATGGGTCATTTATGGGTTCTGCACATCAGCTCACTGAGGGGGATCATTGACCAAAGTTTAATAATTTCCTTGCAGGGGTAAAGGAGGTATGGAATGGACAAAAAATTATAAGTTTCAAACTCTTGACCTTCAGATGTGACCTTGACCTTGAGTCGGCATGGTTCATTTACTGGTTCTACACATCAGCTCACTGAAACTAATATTTGACCAAAGTTTAATGAAAATCCTTCCAAGGTTAAGGAGATATGGAACGGACACAAAATTCCATGTTTCAAACCCGTGACCTTCAACTGTGTCCTTGACCTTGAACCGGCATGATTCATTTATGGGTTCTGCACATCAGCTCACTGAGACGAATAATTGACCAAAGTTAATGAAAATCATTTATGGGTTCTGCACATCAGCACACTGAGACAAATAATTGACCAAAGTTAATGAAAATCTATCAAAGGGTTCAGGAGATATGGAGCGGACAAGAATGTGTTATGGACAGACAGACGGGCGGACAGACGGATGGACGAAGGCCATTCCTATAATTCCTGCTCCGCTTCGCGGCATTGGGTGATAAAGGTTCATTTGCAATTGGTCATCATAGCAACTGAAAAGGTTCATATTTTGTGATAATTGAATGTTAGTTTTAGTCAATTCTCCCTAAAAACCTACATTGTGGGTATTTATTAGAACCGCCTCGGCAAAATTCTAATGAATACCACAACATAGGTTTACATCAAGAATTGACAAAAACTCATCTTCAATAATCACAAAATAAGAACCTTACCTGTTGCTCTGTGATCATAGAACTGGAGTTATAAAAGTTTTGTAACCTGTGGCCTATACGAACCTGAACACTGTCAACTCTGATTTCGGCATTCTCTTTCTCAGCCTTCAGTTCCAACTCTATATTTAGCAGTGCTATTTTTGGTGTGGTATACTTCTTAGGCTGCATCTCAAACCCGGCGTAACTGAACGTCTTCTTGAAGGCCACTCCTGCTACCAGTCTAGAATCCTGGATAATGAAGGTAATTCATCACGTGAACAAGTCCGTGAAATGAAGACCCCCCTAAACCCCACTTTATTTAGAGAAAACTGGGGTTTACGCGGGTATACATTTTTTTTCTTATTTCTGCTCCAAGACATAGGTTGTGGGTACAAATGCTCAAAACATAGGTTGTGGGTACTCTTTAGAACCGCCTCAGTGAGGCGGTTCTAAAGAGTACCCACAACCTATGTTTTGAGCATTTGTAAGAAAAATATCAAGGGGTTTCATCAATAAAGTAGCCGTTTTGGAGATGTGAAAAATACTATATGTCGCACAAGTGAGTTAACGTAATGTGCTCCAGATGAGGGGCAAATGAACATGAAGTGATAGTTTTCTCTGCTTCTTTATTTCTTGTTTGAACCAGATGTTGTGGGTACTTGTTAGAATTGCCTCACTGAGGCAATTCTAACAAGTACCCACACCACATAGTATAATGGAGAGAAAAAATATATACAGAATCAATCCTCTCAATTTCTTATCTGGAGCTATGTACAAGATGCAAAACAATTGGTTGACGCTAGGCTTGGCGCAAATGTTGACACTGATAAATGGAGACTCCTTTTTTCCTTTCTTCTATTACTCACACCTGAGCAGGATTTCCTGGGTGGCAACCAGTACTTTTTTATCCAATGTGTATGAAGTGCCTTGCTCAATGGCACAACACTTTGGTCAGCATGAGGCTTGAACCTGCAACCTCTCGATCACAAATCCGATGCGCTACCACTGCACCAAAGCCTTCCACCGAGACTCCTATATTTCACCATGCTAAAAACATGCACAACAAACTGTCAGATCCCTCGATTCCGCCACCAACTAAGAGTGCTGGTGTGACAATCAAGAGAACTATTTCCTTTACCACACATGTAGAACTGTATCAACACTAGGAGTTGAACAATTGACCATATCGTGTGGAATACAAAACTGAAGACACTTAGAACAATAGATTCAAAGACGGGCTTTCATTCCATACATGTGTTCAGTATCAAAATCTCCTTTTGTTATGAACTTATTAGTGTATGGTTTATTTATTTTTTGTTTGTTTTACATAGCTTTCAAGACTTTTACAACATCGAAAACCAGAGGACCCGTAGACAAACCACCTGACCACCCGTGGCAGAATTCTGCGTCTCACATGTGGCCCGAGTGAGGCATGAACAACAGCATTGAGAGACCTAATGATTAGGCCAGAGGCCAGCGGTGAGAGACCTAATGATTAAGCCAGCTGTGAGAGATCTAATGATTAGGCCACGGAGGTCCGTTTAGTGTATGTTCATACTGTAACTCCAGATAAGGCGTAATGAGGATAATTAACCCTTGACCTGCTGAATATTTATATATGCCACAACCACTACTGATTATCAACCAATCAGATTACTTGATGCAAATTATTGCACCAAATTCATGAGCTGAATGACAAACAATGAAGATCCTGATCAGATGGCGAAGAAGCCATCTGATCAGGATCTTCATTGTTTGAAAGGTAAGGCATATCTGGGCTCAGCAGGACAAGGGTTAACCCTTTCTGTACCAAATGGAATATTCCTACTTACCGGTATATATAGCTGGAGTCCATTTAAAAATTTTTTGGTTTTCTTCAAAATATATTTGGAAAATGGCTCAACTTTTTTGCAAATAGTGTAGGCCCTGATCAAATGCTCCGTTCTTCGTGGACTTATCTGGGCCTGCAATGTTTGCCAATTACCCGCTTTGGGGTTTCCGGTGCAAAATGGGATAAGGAATAATTATTCCTATATTTCTTGTCTGAAACGCATGTTGTGGGTACTTAAGCACACGTAACATAGGATTTGTTTCTATGGAAAAATATCCCAAAACTACCCTCATTGATCGTCCCAATCTAATATAATTTTCATTCACTGGCCCGATCAAGCTGCTGTACCTACAGGTTACCCATTGTATTGCAACTAACATTATCCCTTATCTCGCTGTTCACGACAACCCCTATCTTTGCAAACAGTGTAGATCCAGATCAGATGGCTTCTGAAGAAGCCACCTGATCAGGATCTACACGTTTAACATTCAATTTATGAATTTGTAGGAATAAATAACATCAAGTAATCTGATTGGTTCAAAGTCAGAAATATTCAACAAGAGAAGGGTTATGATTAACTAAATCTTGTATCCTGATGAGTATAGACATCATTTATCTGGTATGTTGGTACCCATCTTCTTAGAATAAGAATGTTTTTGATTTAGTGTTGTAAATAACCAATTTTGAAGCCAACTGTCTCCCGTTGTTTACTGCGTTAGGCAGTAGGCAAACTTGTGTAATGGTGGGTATCCAATTTTTTTACAGTTAACTTTGTATATAAATTATAATGTCTGTTCCCTCAATTCTGCCACCAACTTAAGAGTGCTGGTGTATTAATCAAGAGAACTATTTACTTTACCACACATGTAGAACTGTATCAACACAGTGAGTTGAACAGTTGACCATATCGTGTGGACTTTCAAACTGCAGCCACCATGAAGAATACTGTCAATGACGTTTTCATTCCATTCATGCTTTTTTTCTCTTGTTTCATTGCCCTTTTAAGACTTACTTCAATTCTACTGAGCCAGATTTTCATCAGGTGGACAACCCACCCCCCCCCCCCCCCCCCCCCCCACCAAGTACCTTAAAACAACAATTTTGTGGGATTTTTACGATGAACTCTCAAGCCCGGTCACCCAATAAAACCAATTAGGTTTAAATGCATGGACAGTCCTACTCGCACTACTTTGCCTGTAAAGGCTTAAATCCTCTAAGCCATTTACCAGTACTTGTGTGCGGTCGGTTCCAGTACTTGTGTGCGGTCGGTTTTCAGCTCTGTGTGGAAGCACCATGCAGCCCAATCTATTTTTCTAAGCCTAGATGATATTTTGGTTTGATTTGCAGTTTACGTCCCTGTCAACACTGTAAAGATCATTTTGGAGACGATGCTTCCAATTTTAAGGGACATTTACCCGACATTGAGATGAAATGACATCTCAAGCCATGCCACCCAATGAAACCAACAGGGTTTATAAGCATGGACGGGCTGACGTGCACCGCATTGCCTTGGCATGCTTAGATCCTCCAAGCGGTGAACCAGTACTTGTGTGCAGGTCGGTTTCAGCTTTGCGAGGAAGCATCATGCAGCCCATCTATTTCTTCAAGCCCTGATGGGCGGAGGTTATCCCATCTTCTTAGAATAAGAATGTTTTTGATTTAGTTCTGTAAATAACCAATTTTGAAGCCAACGGTCTCCTGTTGCTTACTGCATAAGGCCAATATAAAATATATGCGTGGTTCCGGTTACCCGACCGTGCCTAGCTTTTTCCCGCCGACCCTAATTATTTTTTCTATCTTGAATATTCCAAACATTTTATGTGCAAAAACGGTCTTTCAATTTTTCATGGTTAAAGTATTTAAGTACATAATATTCATTAAAAAGCTCTTTCATTAAAGGACAATCTGGTCGTATTTACGCATGAAAATGGTGTGCGTCTGCCAAAAAACAAACAAACAAAAAAAAAACATCAAAAACATCCGTGTTTGTCTCTAAATATCTGTGAGCCTAGAATAAAAATGAATATCGTAAGCATTGCTATTTAAAAGCTGTTTTTTTATCAATTGCCGCGAGCTGTCAGTTAACGGTAAGTGGCCTGTGCTAATCAATAACAATTAGCCAGTTACAGTTCAAATGGGTCAGGGATATGGCACGTGGCTACTTCTGAAGAAGCCGAAGCTTTGAAGTAACCCATAATTATAATCCAAAATCTCCAGTACTTAGCACATTCAATCAAGACCGTTCATGCAAGTCAATAGAACCACCACCGGAAACAAAATAAATAAGAAAAAAAATACTACTAGAGGGTAAAACGTCTGTTGTCTCCTGTGATCAACAGGTATTTTCTATGTACCGGTAAGAGAGGCAAAATTAGGAAGCGGTCGGAACCCACAAATTTTGAATGCAATTTGTTTTCGGAAGCGCAAGATGCATAAAACCCACGTCTCGGACGCATAAAAAAGGACAATGGCGCACATTTCTTGGGGTATGCAGACCGTGACGGTATGACCCCTCTCAATAATCAGATTACTTTTGTGACAATTAAAAATTATCCAAATCATGTTTTACCACCTGTAGCGATAATCAGACAAGTGTGCACGCTTCAACAAACATAAATAATGCAGACAGCTTGTGTAAATCTCTCAAGTATTTTCACTATCTCCATGAACAGAAAGCTAAGCCGCCACAGATGCGCAGGATGATCGTAGTCTTCGCTGGTCACACATATATATAGTTTTTGTCATGCCGCGCTTAATTTCCCGCCGTCATTTTGAACGTGCATTTGTTGCAGTCTGAAATTTTCCCACGTTTTTCAATGTCACATCATCGATAGTTTGCACAGACGGTTTTCGCATCAAATTTTTGGAAAACATGACAGTAAAACTGTGCGACAGGTGAAGTCACAGATCAGCCTGCGCGGTCTTATCAGTCTTTGCTCTTTGTTCAAACCTGTTGTAGTTTGGCTTCTGGGATATGCAGAGAGCAGCAAAAGAAGAGCTCGATGTACAGGCTGATCTTACGTTAAATTTTTTTTTTTCGTGAGTGCAGGAAGCAGTTTAACCTGTTGTAATATATGTCCGATAAAGACAGTATTTAATGAGCTAGGATGTCATATGGTGGTAACAGCAGAAATGCTTTCCGAGAAATGCACTGAATGCGTATGTGCGCACAGAAAAGACTCAGATCAGCTGGAAGTTCTGCACAGTCTGATCTGAGTTTATTGTTCACAATGTTTCCTTTTTCGGAAAGTTTAGACACTCGCCAGTCAGACTGGCTGCATATGCGCATGATAACACTGGTCAGGTAACCTTTCACACCTAATCGTTTAATTGGTATCATTTACATGTACACTGGTCATCAAATCTTAAAGTGAGATAATTTGGAACAATAAACAGCGGGATTAGCGGTAAACCATCAAACAGGCAACAATCTATTGCTAAAAAAAGTGTCTAAAATATCCATTCTTTAAACAGGCATGACGTTGTTATATTTTGGTCATTTGATTTGAGGTTTAACGTTCCCGTCAACACTGTAAAGTAGAAGTAAAACAAAGATCAGGAATTGATACAATTAACTTACTCCACCCATAAAAGACACCAAAGGGAAAGAAATAAAAACATTAAGCGACCAGACCATAATGGAAACCTAAACAAAGGAAGGCCATAAGGACAGTTACTTTCCCACAAAATGGCCATATGGCCATCCAAAACCAAAAGACACAAGTGATACACACAGTAAGTAACAAACAACAACATAAACAAATCGCCACAGAAGAGCCGCCTTGGAACGGTCAGTGGAAGATTTCCACTGGGGGTCTTAAATCGATTTTACATGGCCACAATCATCGCCCTTACTTCCGTCGGGATTTAGACAAATAATTTGTTCAGTCCGCATGAAGGCCTCCTGACTCATCAGTGCAACATCTCCGTGAACACAAAAATCAAAGAACCACAGAGGTGAGACAACGGTGAGGACTCGACAGCAAGAAACCACTGAAATGCTGGAGCAAAAGAAAACCAACAGTTAGACTCCGATGAGCCCGACTAGAGACAGAGCATCAGGCACCAACCAACATTATCTCTCTAATTTTCAATAAGCCTTTACGTTGGAGACGTCATAGAATCTGAGGCCTGACCCACCGGCGTGCAATTAAAGAGGGAAGCAAAGTTGCCAACCGTGATTGGGTTAACTACCATGCATGCAGTCTGTAGTATAATATCCATGTTGTACCCAATCTTTTTATATCGAAGAATGATTTTACGAAATTGGGTGCTGAAGTCATTGCGGTTATATATTTTTCTAAATTTATATACTAAGTCACCATAAAATTCGGGTTCCGATAGACCTTGTTGCAGAAGAGATTTAAGTCCAATATTGAATTTTGAAATTAAATCAGAATGGCGTCTATAAAATTTTGAAAAGGCTGTGCGTAGTTTATGGTACCGATAACCCTGATTAAGGAGTTTAGCCGTTAATAATTTATTACGAGTGTTGAAGTCAGTTACATGACTACACACTCTAGCAAATCGAATTAATTGCGAAATATAAACGCCATAGGATGGCGCACGAGGAACATCACCATCCATAAAAGGAAAATTTACAATCTCAAAATCAAAGTCATCGCGTTTATCATAAATGTTGCACGAAACAAATCCATCTACAATAGATAGATGTAAATCCAAAAACGGGGCCTCGGTATCAGAAGAATTTGCTTTATTTAACTGAAGTTCTAGGGGGTAAATCTGACTGATCAAACCATCAAAATAGGTATTATCAATATTTAATAAATCATCTAAATATCTAGAAGTAGAGCTAAAAGCTTCAATAATTTCAGATTGGTTATCAATGGAAAGCGACAAAATGAAGTCTCTTTCATAACAAAACATTTTGGACACGTTGCTTCCAATGCTGTAGGACTTTTACCCGACATGAGATGAACAGACTCAATAAACCGAGTCTGCTACTTTTCGTTTATTTTGTGTATTCTTTGCTTCCGGAGGATCTAACTACTCATAACTTATTTATCCCTGCTCACCCTTGCATGCCCCTAGTTAAAGGGGGAAAGCAGACTTAACTGGGGATATATTTTTCCCAATCTCTGCTCCAGAACATACATGTACATTGTGGTTTCTTATTACCACCACCTCAATGGCATGGTTCTATTGAGTTTCCACACTGTACAAGTTTGGATTGAAGTCATGAAAGAGGCAGTTAGGGAAACATGCAACTATGATGTAGTGCACACATGTGTGTAGAAATGTTTTTTGTGCAATCAAGATCAGGAACTTAACTTTTCAAAATGAAGGATTTTGGACTCCTGTTTTCAGAATCATTGTGAGATCTATCTATCTATCTCTCTATTTCTGCTGGTGCTAATTGCTGGATGTTTTATTTGCAGCATTAAGCCGTTTTAAGAAACTTTCTGATATCCGTTTACTCTGTCATTTCATCTTAATTTTTTGAACTTTTACATTTATCTTCAATGTATGTATGGTACAATAACAGTTACAACACTATACAAGATAAAGCAACCTTCTCTAGAACAGCAAGTCCCAAAGGCTGACCTTTTGTAAAAGGCAAACACATACACAGGATGTCTAATCAAAATACTTAGTGAAGAACACCCTTATTTTTGTAACAATTAGGACAATATGGATGAAAACTAAGCATTATTTATTATACCTTTATTTGTTTACAATGTTTTCAAGTACAATTATACAACAAAAGCAAAACAATATAACAAAAATAAGTGCAGTGTGTAGCGTAGTATAGAAGGTGAGAAAAAAAAATAAAAATAAAAAATAAAATTATTTTCCTACCTACCTACCCTATTTTTGAAAACCATGTAATAGGAACCACACATATAGTTTGTTTTGGCCTAAGGCAGTAGAGGCAAACTTGTGTAATGGTGTGTATCCAAATTTAAAGAAATTTTTGTACATAATGTCTGTGCCCTCAATTTTGCCACCAACTTTGAGTGCTGGTGTAACAATCAAGAGAACTATTTACTTTACCACACATGTAGAACTGTATCAACACAGTCAGCTGAACAGTTGACCATATCCTGTGGACTTTCAAACTGCAGCCACCATGAAGAATACGGTCAATGGCGTTTTCATTCCATTCATCATGTTCATGCTTTTTTTTCTTGATTCATTGCCCTTTTCAGACTTATTTCACTTATACTGAGCCATGTATTAATCAGATGCACGAAAGCCTAAGTACCCAAAGAAATTTGACCATTTTGTAGGATTTTAACAATTACATATCCAGCCCTGCCACCCAATGATATCAATAGAGTTTAAATGCATGGACAGTCCGACTAGCACCACTTTGCCTGGGCAGGCTTTGATCCTCTAAGTGGTTTACCAGCACTTGTGTGCGGCCAGTTTCAGCTCTGCGTGGAAGCACCATGCAGCCCAATCTATTTTCTCCAGCCTAGATGAGCAGGGGCCTATAATCTCCTCTTATTAAACTTGTAAAATGTTTAACTATTAAGTTTGACCTCCACCCACAATTAATGAGTACATGGAGACGGGACTGTGATTTGTTGTCATACCTGCCTTGTTAAGGTATATCCCACCTTGCCTATTTCTTTGAATATGCCCTCGAACCTACCTCCAATGCACCTCCTGTGACTTTCTTGATACCAATCATGTTGAGAGGAAGTAATTCATCTAATAACAGTACAGCGTCTACAACCATGTTGGCGAAAAATTCCTTCTGATGGGCCACCAACTTGGAACTCAGGGAGGTGGATGCACATTTCAGTAACATCTGTTTTTGTTCTCTGAAGTAAAAAATTTACACTGGTTACAGTTGTTCAGGTGGCGATGAAATTTGGTCAGGGCTGTGGAAATACCATGTCCGACTTGTCTGGCTGGTCCCATTTCTCCAATGGCAAGGTAATCTTCATTTTACTTGTCCTGAGCCAAGTATACAGTAGACAATGCTTAGGTCATATTTGCAGGAACAGTAAAAATCCTATATTAAGACCACTTTTGGGACTGTTCAAAAGTGGTCTTTTAAGACCACTTTTGAACAGTTCCAAAAGTGGTCTCTTGGAGTAGAAAGCAAACAAGAGGCCCATGGGCCACTATGCTCACCAGAGCTCAGGTGGGCACTGCCAAATTGCAGCCATGTATTTTAACATGATATCATTTTAATCTGTCAAATGAACCCCCATATCTGAATGAGCATCAATGTGGACTCAGTATATGAAACATTAGGCCTTTTATGAAGTAGAGGGGGTGGGGCATGGACCCAATGGAGCCCTGGTTGGTATCACTAAATGTGTCTTATCACAAAGAACAAGAATATATATGGTTTAGCAGTGGGGATCTGCATGGCTGGAGATATAAGTGGAGGGGTTGGAGCATGCCCTGTCGTTCCCAGGAAAGCCCAAGATTGTTGTCCCTAAATGTGTCTCATCATAAGGACCAAGTATATATATGGTTTAGGGGTGGGAATCTGAAGGGTTTCCAAGATATCCTTTCATGAAGTGGAAAGGAGAGGACTGGCCCCTGCGGACACCCCTACAGTAGGTGTGCTAATAATAAGGAACAAGAACATATATGAATATGGGGTGGGGATTTGAATGGTTTCTGAAATATATGGCCTTTTATGAAGTGGAAGGGCGGGGCACATTGCCTCAGCACAAAGAGACCCCCAAGTTGGTGTGACTGAATGAGTCTTATCATAAGGAACAAGAATATATATGGTTTAGGGGTGGGGATCTGAACTATTTCTGAGATATGTGGCTTTTAATGAAGTCAAGCGGTGGAACAAGGCCCTGGCATGCCCCGGGGACTCACAAGCTGGTGTCAATGAATGTGCCTTATCATAAGGAAGATGAATATATATGGTTTAGGGGTGGGGCTCTGAACAGTTTCTGAGATATAAGGCCTTTTGTGAAGTGCAGGGGTGGGGCAAGGCCCAGGGAGACCCCCAGGTTGGTGTCAATGAAAGTGTCTTATCATAAGGTACAAGAATATATATGGTTTAGGGGTGGGGATCTGTAAGGTTTCCGAGATATTGTGATATTATGAAATGGAGGGGGTGGGGCATGGCCCCAGCACATCCCTGGGGACCCCCAGGTTGGTGTCACTGAATGTGTCTCATCATAATGAACAAGAACAATATATGGTTTAGGGGTGGGGATCTGAACAGTTTCTGAGATATATGGCCTTTTGTGAAGTGAAGGGGTGGGGCATGGCTCCGGCGCACCCCGGAAGACCCCCAATTTGGGGTCAATGAATGCGTCTTATCATAAGGAGCACGAATATATATGGTTTAGGGGTGGGGATCTGTAAGGTTTCCGAGATATTGGGCCTTTTATGAAATGGAGGGGCGGGACATGGCCCCGGCGCATCCCGGGGGACCCCCAGTTTGATGTCACTGAATGCGTCTTATCATAAGGAACAAGAGTTTATAGGGTTCAGGGGTGGGGATCTGAATGGTTTCCGAGATATTGGGCCTTTTATGGGGTGGAGGGGGGGGGCATGGCCTCTGCACATTCCGGAGGACCTCCAGGTTGGTGTCACGGAATGCGTCTTATCAATAGGAACAAGAATATATATGGTTTAGGGGTGGGGATCTGTAAGGTTTCTGAGATATAAGTCATTTTATGAAGTACTGGGGGCGGGGCATGGCCCTGGCACAACCTACTGGACCCCCAGGTTGACATAAAAGCATATGGCTGAGAGAAGTTTACTAAAGGAACATTTCTATGAAAGTTTTGTCAAAATATCTGCAAAGGCTTTGTAGTTAATGCCATTTTTCAATTTTCCCCATTATAAGTCTATGGAAAATCTAAGTTGCCATAGCAACCAAACTAAATAGCCAAATTCCATAAAAAACACAAAACCCATTGAGGCTAATATGGAGAATTTTTTCAGTAAGTCTCAGCCTCATAGAGCATATGGTTCGTGAGGAGATGATTTTTAAGTATTTTTTTTTCTATTTTTTGCATTTTGGTTTCCATGGCAACCATTAAAATTGAGCAGTAGGCCTAAAATCATATGGTAGATACTAGATTGCTTAAGGAACATTTCTATGAAAGTTTTGTTCCAATATCTGCAAAGGCTTGGCAGTTAATGCCATTTTTCAATTTTGCCCATTATAAGTCTATGGGAGCTCTAAGTTGCTATAGCAACCAAACTAATGGGCCAATTTTCATAAAAAACACAAACTTTCAATCCCCCAGCCCAAAGATGCTACAGATGAAATTTGGACTCAATCGGCCCAGTGGCTTCAGAGGAGATGTCGTTTGAAAATGTTAACGCCAGACAACGACGACGACGACGACGGACAACTGCCTATCCTATAAGCTCCCCCGGAGCCTTTGGCTCTGGTGAGCTAAAAAAGAATAAATAAAACCTCCTCAATAAGCTTTTAAGGTGGATTTAGTCTTAGGTGGGCTTAATAGCTTAATAGTTTTACTTTACTGCCTTCCTACATGGTGAATGAATGCTTGTACAGGAGGCTGACCTAGCAAAACAATATTGCTTCCCTTCTCACAGGGTGATACTCCTAAAAGCATTTAAAAAGAGTAAGCCCCATTTTGAAAGGGATATAGATACTGCAGAAGACACTTCTTGTTGCAGAAATGGCTTTAAGAAAAAATGCAGTTTTTCAGTTCTCAAATACCTTTTTTTTTGACAACTGAAATGCTGTTTGGATAAGATTTTTCCTTATGCACTTGTCCATGGGCAAGAACCGACTTTTGGTATTTCCACAGGCCTGAACCTCGGTTCAATGCCGCCTGTAAATAAAGGTTATTACTTGACATTTAGCTTCCATAGCTCCAGGTAATTTGGGTATTTCATGATAATTTGTTTTGAGGTTTTACGTCCCAATCAACACTATGTCATTTTGAAGACATTGTTTCCAATTTTGTGGGACTTTTACCCGCCACTGAGATAAAATGACATCGCAATATCTACCAGCCAAAGAAACCAGTAAAATTTAAGGGATGGTCCAACTTGCACCACTTTGCCTGAGCAGGCTCAGACCTTCCTGAGTGGTTAACCAGTACTCTACTGAAATGTTGGGTCAGTTTAAGCTCTGCATGGAAGCATCATGCAGCCGAATCTATTTCTGCAGGCCCCAATGGGTGGGGGGTGTAATTGGTGATAAATAAAAAGATAATTCTCTTCATTTCTTCATGAACAAGAGCTCCGCAAGCAGGGCATTATATGCCTATGGCAATTAGTAAGATGGAGCATATATATACTGACTGTTGTACAAGTTTGGGTTTGTGGAACTTAACCAAGGAACAATATTTGCTCCATATATTCTTACCTGGCGCACGTCATTGTCTAACTATGTATGAAGTTTCAGCTTGACCGGATGTAAACTGAAGGAGGTGTTATCCGGAAACGAAAAGTTTACAAAAAATTTCAAAGGGGCTTAACTCTATTAATATTGGAACCTTGAAACAATATGTGCTGCCCCACATCATGGTCTATGTATTAAGTTTCAGCTTGATTGGACGTAAACTGTAGGAGTTATCCGGAAACAAAAAGTTTACAGACGGATGGACGGAGGGGACATAACATAATACGACAGTTTTTCAAATGGGCGTATAATAAAAACCTATGTTGTGGAAAATCGCTGGGAAGTTCATATTTATACCCACAGGTTCCCAAAACATAGGTTTTTATGGAGAATCAACGAAAAATGATGCTATCACCAAATATCCACCATAATGAGGAGTAATAAAGATAATCGAAGGATTTTTCTTATTTATAAATGTCATAAAAACTGGTTTTGGACCTTTTAAGGCTATTCTTACCAGTACCTACAATTAGAGGACAGCTGAATTGAAAATTGTCATTTGGGGAGGTAAATTGGCGGTTTTACGGTCTGATTTTTTGTTTTACTGAGACGCGCAAGCGGAGCCGTAAAACAGAATTTGTGACCGTTTTGTTTCTGGATAACTCCTCCTACAGTTTAGATCCGATAATTTATTCAATCAGACAGAATGTAAGTTTCTGAAGAGGTTTAAAGAAAATTCTACCTCAATTATAGTGTCTATACCACCACCACCCCCGAACTTATTTGGAGCTATGTACAGTTATTGTATACAGCTTGATATAGAGCAAGCCTATGAAATGACTAGCCCAGCTTCATCAACCTGCCTAGTATCTGGCCTCTTCCACCATGTCCGACCCAAAACGAGCCAGACAACGGTTGTATCAGTCAGATCATTACTATTCCACATTTGTAACACTATCATCACCTCTATGACAGTGTGATAGCTGACTAAATGTGGATATGCATGCTAAATCTCTTCATATGTAACCATTGCTTTGTTGACTTGACATTCCTATTACCCAATTCTGGACCAAAAAGCATACCTCAAGATGAAGAGTACCGTAATGATCCGGCTATAAGACAGGGTTTTTTACCCCCAGAAAACCCACTAATTTTTACACCCGTCTTATAACCGAGATCTCGGGCACCCTTGAAATTTTCGGCAAAGAACGGAGGGAGAATCACGGGCGGTAAGTACATGTGTATACCTGTTGCGTAATTATGGGTCTGTGAAGTGGTGAGCGGGAGCGCGATTCCAAATAAATAATAATAAACATCGGTAAAAGAAACCAAAAGATCGTGAAGAACAGTTATAATTCAAGCCTTAAGGTTTTTATCATAATTGGATTAATTCCCATGCGTTTTCAATGGATACCTTCCCCGGAAGGTGCCCCGGAACATAATAAGCACGCGCGAATTTTCATTGGTTTATGATAATGAGTTCATAAATATTAATGAGGCAAAAGTTTCACTCCATTTGCATTAGAAAATAAGGTGATAATGCCGTACGTTTTTTTTTATTATTGTTATTATATTTTTCCATAAATGTCCAATGCAGCAAAATAAATCTACGGTCAAACATTATGGATGCACAGGCTATTCTGTCTCTTCCTATATCACTCTTGATTAGCGATAGCCTGTGTTTTCAATCTATTTAATCTCTTATGTAAACACACCAATTATCCAATAACAACTGCAGAGTTAATCATCCTTATCAAATGTCCGATAATGTTTACACGCGTCAGCAGTTCAACACAGGTGTAAAACTTCTGACAGTCAATCGCATAGGTATTTTACTGCGATAATACTAGAATGGTCAGGCGGCGAAATATTTCTAAAGGAAAATTGTCTTGTCAGGAGATTGGAGCTGTCGGGCAAAAGACCGGGAGATAGGGTTTGAAATTGTGTTATCCCGATGGAATCGGGAGATATCAAATGTATGCCGACGCACATGTATTAAACTGTAGAAAATGCCAGTTACGCGTAGTTGCTTCCCTTAGTTACCTGTCAATCATTTTACTTTCCTTCCTTCATTGGTTTATGATAATGAGTTCATGAATATTAATGAGGCGAAAGTTGTGACTTTAATAAACTCAAATTTCAGACACAAAAAATATGTGATTACAGTTTCTAGGTAAGAAAATTTATTCAGGGACTTGCTAGGTACCTACAACTATCTGTTTATCATTGGTCTTATATAAATTTTATTTTAGTAAAGTCGTCATTGTCATTATATTTCGCGACCGCAAAACACCGAGCGAAATTGATCAACCAGTGTCTCACTCTGAAATGTTCGGCACTTTCTACATACCCCGTCAGATGGTTAGAATTTATACTTGTCTTATAGCCGAGACAAAGCAAAAATCACACAAAGAAAAGCCAAAAAAATACCCCCCAAATCGTCTTATAGCCGGATCATTACCATAACAAGGCTGAAGGATAAATTTCCAGATTTGTCAGAAAAGTTTGATTGACTTGATGTTCCAAGTCCCCGTCAACACTTATTAGGTCATTTAGGAGACATTACTTCAAATTTTGTGGGACTTATACCCTACACCGAGATTAAATGACACCTTAAGCCATGCCGCCTAAATGAAACCGACAGGGGTTGTATGGCTGGACTGTCAAACTTGCACCACTTTGCCTGGGCAGGCTTAGGCCTTCCAGTACTCATGTGTGGTCGGTTTCAGCTCTGCGTGGATGCACCACGTAGCCCAATCTATTTCTCCAAGCCACGATGGGCAGGGCCCTTGTCAGGAAAGTATGGTGTGGGTACTTGTCAGAACTGCTTCATTGAGAATTCTACAAAGTGCAGTAAAATTCCACTATTAAGACCACCTGAAATTGAGACTAATTCTGCTTTAAAAAGCTTATTTTGAAGAATGCAGTTAATCTTTCTGTTTTCTGCCCACACTGTCCTCTGGTCAAGGACCACCTTTGGGACTGTTCAAAAGTGGTCTTAAAGACCACTTTTGAACAGTCCCAAAGGTGGTCTTAATATAGGAATTTTACTGTATTCCCAAATTATCCTCATCACTCCTTATGAAACTGGTAAAAGTTTGAAATTTCTCACTCGGTTAAATTTTTCTGAAATGTGGCTCTTCTAAAACTTTTCACCTACAAAATGCTTTTATCAAAAGTATCAACTCGCGATTTTTCTAGTTTTCTATGTATTTATTCTCTTACCTGAAACATGTCATAAAAACTGAAATGTGCATGAACAAAAGCTCATATTCAGCAGTCTCAATCTTGAACATTAACTTTTTAAATAACTGGACAAGGTGGTCCTGCAACTCTCGGGTCACAGTGGACCTGATCCAAGTTCAACTGGTCCGAAGAAATAATGAAAATTATGCTAAAGTGAAACATCTGTTCTATAGTCATCAAATTATTTCTTTTATTATTTATTTAATGTATAGTAAAACTATTGCAAAAAAAATATGACAAGCGGGCCATGATGGCCCTGGATCGCTCACCTGATCCATAGTGTAACAAGTGGGCCCCAGAGAGGGCCATTATTGGCCCCAGGGCTTTAATGTGCATAATGTTGAGGGAGGTCTTAAAGGTGAAGCTTCATACCAAACATCAACAAAGGCTATAATTTGAACAATCTTGGCAAAGGTCCACTAGATGAAGCTACACATCAAATATCAAAGACCTGGGCTTAGCGGTTTCAGAGAAGAAGATTTTTAAAGATTTTGCCTATATAAGCCTATGTAAAACCAAAGGGCCCCGGGACGGGGGCATTTTTTGCCCCAGCACTATAATTTGAACAATCTTGGTAGGGGTCCACTAGATGAAGCTTCATACCAAATATCAAAGTCCTGGGCCTTGTGGTTTCAGAGAAGAAGATTTTAAAAGATTTTCCCTATATAAGCCTATGTAAAACCAAAGGGTCCCGGGGCGGGGGCATTTTTGGCCCCAGCACTATAATTTGAACAATCTTGGTAGGGGTCCACTAGATGAAGCTTCATACCAAATATCAAAGTCCTGGGCCTTGTGGTTTCAGAGAAGAAGATTTTAAAAGATTTTCCCTATATAAGCCTATGTAAAACCAAAGGGTCCCGGGGCGGGGGCATTTTTGGCCCCAGCACTATAATTTGAACAATCTTGGTAGGGGTCCACTAGATGAAGCTTCATACCAAATATCAAAGACCTGGGCCTTGTGGTTTCAGAGAAGAAGATTTTTAAAGATTTTCCCTATATAAGCCAATGTAAAACCAAAGGGTCCCGTGGCGGGGGCATTTTTTGTCCCAGCACTATAATTTGAACAATCTTTGTAGGGGTCCACTAGATGAAGCTTCATACCAAATATCAATGTCCTGGGCCTTGTGGTTTCAGGGAAGAAGATTTTTAAAGATTTTCCCTATATAAGCCTATGTAAAACCAAAGGGCCCCGGGGCGGGGGCATTTTTGGCCCAAGCACTATAATTTGAACAATCTTGGTAGGGGTCCACTAGATGAAGCTTCATACCAAATATCAAAGACCTGGGCCTTGTGGTTTCAGAGAAGAAGATTTTTAAAGATTTTCCCTATATAAGCCAATGTAAAACCAAAGGGCCCAGTGGCGGGGGCATTTTTTGTCCCAGCACTAAAATTTGAACAATCTTGGTAGGGGTCCACTAGATGAAGCTTCATAATAAATATCAAAGTCCTGGGCCTTGTGGTTTCAGAGAAGAAGATTTTTAAAGATTTTCCCTATATAAGCCTATGTAAAACCAAAGGGCCCCGGGGCGGGGGCATTTTTTGCCCCAGCACTATAATTTGAACAATCTTGGTAGGGGTCCACTGGATGAAGCTTCATACCAAATATGAAAGACCTGGGCCTTGTGGTTTCAGAGAAGAAGATTTTTTAAGTTTTTGGTGAAAAAAATCTATTTTTGGCTCCTGTGACCTAGATGTGCAACGAACCGGAACCATTTGAACAACTTTGAAAGGGGACCACCTAAGGATCATTCCTGTGAAGTTTGGTCAAAATCCGATCAGTGGTTTAGGAGATGTCGTTTTAAGAAATTGTTTACGGACGCACGGACGGACAAAAAATGATCCCAAAAGCTCACCTCGTCACTACGTGACGGTGAGCTAAAAACAGAAACCCATTTTATGTGAAATGAGTTGACAACAACATGGAATTTAATAACTGTGATGGCAGAATTCGGAGCCAGCCCCTAACCTCAGTATACCCAATTAGCTTTCACTAGACTTGGGTTAATGTTGAACCCTGCACTGTGACAACACGAGGGCCCAGTCGTTCACATTATTAGCTTAACGAACTTCTTAGTGACAAAACTGTTAACTGTTCCAGTAAGTACAGTACCTAATGATCTTGTATTTTACTGGAATATGATGACAACATTTCCTACAATTTACATGTGCCCCCAGCGAAGAATAAGATCAGCCTGTGCATCCATATAGTCTAACCAGAGACTTCTCTTGCTGCATGAAGTAGTATTGGGCCCTTATCTATCCTTAGAAGGCACAACGAAGTTTCTGGTTAGACTATATGGATGCGCAGGCTGATCCGTCTTCGTTGGGTGAACAGCTTTTTTTGTAGATTTTGTCGTGCGCTGGCTCATATGTCTGTAGCTGCTACTCATATTTTTTTAGCAAAAATAACTCATATTTGAAAATATGACACTATTTTTAGCAAAAATATGACATTTGCTATATTTAAACATGATGATAACTATCAATGTCTTTAGTTTTGAACAGCTGGCCCCAGCAAATTGTCTGTTTAATACTAAATGTAGAGCCTCGGTTCCAACACAGACCTATATAAGGCAAGTGAAGTTCGTGAGGATCATTACTTTACCATTACCATGCTTTAGTCTAGTTGTCATAGTAACTAAACCTTTAACTAGCAGTAATGGAAGAATCCTTTTTCTGAACGTTTAATTAGTAGTTACAACTCAAAGAAAGTTGAGCATTTTTATTTTTACAAGAGAGCATAGCTGCAGATAAGGGGGCCTAACATGGTTAATTTAAACCAATTGTATGCTAGTGGACTCTTCCATTGCTATATGTTGGACAAGTCCATTTGTCGTTTAAGGAGTGTCAGGCCTTTTTTTTTTTTCACTCTTATTCTATTTTTGATGGAAAATTATGTTAGCAAATAGTGCAGCCCTGATCAGACGCCGCATTCTTCGGCGTCTGATCTGGGCCTGCACTATTTGCCAGGGTACTCGTTTTGGGGTTTCCAGTACAAAATGGATTAACCCTGATCTTGCTGTTCACGACAACCCATCATTGCAAACAGTGTAGATCCAGATCAGATGGCTTCTGAAGAAGCCATCTGATCAGGATCTACACTGTTTGACATTCAGTTTACGAATTTGTAGCAATAAATTACATGAAGTAATTTGATTGCTTGATAGACAGAAATGGGTGTGGCTTGAATGAATAAAAGAGATAATTTTCCTCATTTCTGGTCAGAAACATATACTGTGGGTATCAGTTAGGATCACCTCAACAAATGCCAACAACATTTATGGAGAATAAGAAAAAAATATCCCTTACTTATCCTGAAGCTATGAGGAAGGCAATATTTTTTACCTTTTTCCTGCCGAAAAAACATGATAAATTAAGCAACATCCCTTTCTGACTATCAGCCAATCAAATTACTTAATATATTTATTCAGTGACCTCATAAACATTTCATCTCAATTTTGGGTAAAAGTCCCACATAATTGGAAGCAACATCTCCAAAATGACATGATGTACAGTGTTGATGGGGACGTTCAACCCCAAATAAAATAGGGTAGCCCCTGTGTGCTTTTAGCGCCAGGTTACCTTACAAAATCTATCAAGTCAAGACCTCACAAACTGTATGACAGTGTAGACCCTGATCAGATGGATTCTTCAGACCATCTGATCTGGATCGACACTGTTTGCAAACAAAGTGGTTGTCCTGTTCAGCAGAACAAAAGTAGTTTCATTTGTCAAACCTCAGGATGTATCCAGAAGGGGAGCAAACAGTAAAACAGAACAACAGATAGTTCAATTATTATACGCAAAACCTTTACCCAGCCCTTTAGTCAATAACACGCCTTCAGGCATAGCCGATGCTGCATAAACCATTTACTGTCAACCCTCTTTATACCGACATTCGTTATAATGGCACAACTCGTTATAACGACAATTGTATTCTTAGGTCAAGGCTTAGCCTAGATTCCGAGCGGCGTGGGCTTCCTTCCAGTTGGAAATGCCCAAATCTAATCCATAGTCATGAAAGATTCTTGTAACTTAATACTCGACGAAACAGATGTTATAGATATTTGTTAGAATCGCCTCATCGAGGCGATTGACAACTGTCTATAACATTTGTTTCTTGGAGTAATGATGTGGAAAAGTCCTTTTAAAACCTATCATACTCCTAAATGGGATTCTTTATAATGGCAAACTCATTAGAACGGCACAATAAATAGGAAACAAATACTGTCGTTATAATGCTGGTCCTCTGTATTTTAATAATTGATTTGCTCGACTAACACTTCCCTGCTGGTACACACCAACCTCTTTTATAACACTATTGTTGGGGTTCAAAGCAGATTATGCGTTAACCCTTTTTGTACCAAATGGAATCGTCCTCCTCACATATAGCAGGAGCCACAGGGGTGACAGGTTGTGGTATCTTCAAAATTGATTTGGAAAATAGCTGAACTTCCTGCAAATAGTGTAGGCTCTGATGAGACGCCGTGTTCTGTGGCATCTCATCTGGGACAAGTACCCCATTTTGGTGTTTCCGGTACAGAATGGGTTTAACTTCTCCAGGCTAAATATACATTTTGTTTTATTTTGGGTTGAATGTCCCCATCAACACTGTATATGTCATTTTTGAGATGTTGTTTCCAATTATGTGGGACTTTTACCCAACATTGAGATGGAATGACTGAGATACCTACATCTCTGTTGTCCAAATGAAACCAATAGGATTTATCAGCACAGACTGTCATACACGACTTGTCTGGGCAGGTGTCTGGGAATGTGTGGCGGCCATAAAAAGTCTCCCTGCCCTTTATCATATTGTAGTTTACATTTTCTTGTCCTTTGGGATCATTGATTCCATTGTCAAATTTTGAAAATACATGTATTTGAGGGTCACTGATGAGGCCTAATGGGCCGAAACTAGCTAGTCTGGCCCAGAAAACATGTACACTTCATATTTTCCAGTTCTGTTGTGTATTCCTTGCTTCCAAAGGATAACCCTTTTATAGAACATATTTAGTATGCTCTAAGCTGTTTATCAGTACTCATTGCTCATGCATGGTCAGTTTCAGCTCTGCGTGGAAGCATCATGCAGCCCAGCTATTTCTTCCAAGCCCCGATGGGTGAGGGCCGTAAATATGCATTGATGTTTAAGTACTGGAGATGAGATCTAAGGGTGTATGAGGAAACTTACTCTGGATTACTTCTCTTTATCTTCACAGCTAGTTCTCTGATTTTTTCCACGGCCTGAAATCGATATATTGCACTTCAAGAATCATGGAAAGTACTTTGCATCATACAGAAACCTTTGTTCAATTCAAATGGTAGCCTACATAGAAAGTGCAACTGATGACTATTTGCAAGTTTGTTGGTAAATCCTAACTTACATACCAAGTTTTATACTATCAGTCCTTTCAGTATTTTTGCACAGGTAAGCTAAAAAAACAAGATGTGTTTGTGAAACACTGATGCCCCCGGACAGCGCATGTTAAATTTTGAAAAAAATAGGTCAAAGGTCAAGTTCAAGGTCACGAGATCAAAAATTATGGTACCACTGGAAAGGTCTTGTGATAAGGTATACACATGTGAAATATGAAAGCTCTATCTATTACCATTCAAAAGTTATGCCCAATGTTAAGGTTTTTGTAGACGGACAAACAGACAAACAGACAAACGGACAAACAGACAGACAGACCAAAAACTATATGCCCCCGAATCTCTTAGATTCCGGGGGCATAAAAATGAAACTGTCTGCTAAGGTTTAGATTGTTGGTTCAAGATAACTCCATCTTAAACAATACCATGTCCAGGGCCCAGTTGTTCAAAGCTAACAACAGTGTGCCTTTTAAAGTACCACTAAAACCATTTATCATTTTGAACAGCATATACATGCATAATATTTACATTTTTGCTGAAAAATATGTGTAGCTTGCTACTCAGATTCCCCCCCCCCCCCCCCCCCCCCCCCCCGAGTATTAAATATTGTACTTGCTGGAAATGCTTTAATTAAGATTTACTATCAAAAGCTTAAAGCTTGTAAAGCTAATGAATAACTCTGCCTTGGAGCTAGCATAGCTCCAGATAAAGTGCTTTTTTCATCCCGAAAGTAGTGAAAACTTGGTTTCTGCACGAAAACATGCTGTGGGTAATCATTAGAAGCGCCTCAACGAGGTGCTTCTGTTGAGGCGCTTCTAATGAGTACCAAATATATGTTCATGCAGAAACAAGAAAAATATATGTGGATACCCCTCTTATTTGGGGCTGAGATGAAATAAAAGTCTTACCAGAGACGCAGCTCTTCTGAAAGCCTTTATAATGATCTGAGGGTGAACGTTTTCTTCTATAAATGGTTTGGCTTGTTTCAAGAACTCCCCTGCCAACAGGACAACTGAGGTTGTACCATCTCCAACCTACAATTAATTTAACATATATTTGCAACAAGACAATAAATTAGAAATGTTTTCAGAAGAAAACAATGACCCACACACATACACACACCATAAATGTAACTTAAAACACCCACCTCACTTTGAAAACAAGGTTTAAATCACTAAAGTCCAAGATGCACACAAGCTATTTTTGGCCCAAACTAAGTTTTCATTTTCAGGAAGATGGCACAATATACGCCACCTTTGCCTCATCCAAACCAACCCTCCAGAAAGTTAAGAATGCCAATGAATTGGTCCAGGTATTTTCTGCTGTATATATGGAGTTTGCTGAGCAATTTCTAAACACACGATGCTGATTTGTCAGCATAACAAATGATTAGGGATGTAACAATACATCAAACTATCGATGCATCGCAATAGTGACCTTGGCAACGGTACTATCATGATAGGAAAGTGGCAAGAGCAAACTATCAATGCATCATAATAGTGACTCTGGCAACAGTGCTATCTGATAATCATGAATGTAAAGTGGCAATAGCAAACTATGTATGCAGAGTCCCCACTCACAGAAGAGAAGTGGGGGAACGTTACCACACTTCCATTCATTTTCCTCCTGTTTCCATCCTCTTCAATCTCTTTTCTCCCTTTCTCTGGAGATGGCACAAAATGATCCACATGGTTTCATAATCATTAAACCCAAACAAAATCAATCAAACTCAATGACATGGTCATGTGAACCACCATATAAAAAAATTCCCAACTGAATACTCTAAGCAGGAAGGAAATATTTGAGCTACAATTTGCATGAGCGCCCAGGGAAGAATCAGATCAGCCTGCGCACCCATATAGTCTCACCAGAGACTTCTCTTGCTACATGAAGGAGCACTGGGCCCTTTGCTATCCTTAGAGCACACAATGAAGACTGATCAGACTGCGCAGGCTGATCTGAGTCTTCCTTGGGCGCACGTCTTATTGTAGGTTTTGTCATGTGCTGGCTCACTTATAACCCTGTTGACAGTACTTACTTCAGCATCTTGTGATTTGGCAATATCAACCAGTGTCTTAGCTGCTGGATGTACAATGTCTAACGTCTTCAAGATCGTTGCTCCATCATTGGATATGGTTGCTTTTCCTGAAAAGCAGGTTTCCATTTCAGTATAAAATAGGCATTACGTATGAACAGCCGGCTGTCATCAGCAAAAAGAAAGTTAATAAATGACATAATCGGTTGATTTCTTAATGTACCATGTTTATTTTTGCTAGCTGTCACCAACAAAAGTCCACTGGAGACAGCCAACCGTCACAAGGGAATTTTTTCGCTGGAGACAGCCCGCGAAACATTTCCTGGTGATAGCTTCCTTTAAAATACTGAAGCCAGGCATGAGGTACCAGAGGGTTGATGATAAAGTCTGAACCTTGGTCAGAAAAACCCTCAAACTCTTTCAGGCTGTTCTAGTTCTACCCAGTCTACCCTGGCCTTTCCATAAATTTTCAGAAACAAGAGGGTCCAATGGCCCTATATCGCTCACCTGTGTACCAGAAAATCATTAGTGTAGGAGACCACTTGACAGCTACACTGAATATCTAAGCTCTGGGCCTTATGGCTTCGGAGAAGAAGATTTTTGAAGCTTTTTTCCATAATAAGTCTAAAGGAGCTAAGGGGCCCTGGGGTGTGGCCCATTTGGATACCAGGGGCAGGGTTAGCAGGATTTATGAAGGTGACTATCTTATGTTGCTAGATACTAAATATCTAAGCTCTGTGCTTCTCAGTTTCAGAAAGAAGATTTTTGAAGCTTTTCTCCAATACGAGTCTATGGGAGCTAAGGGGGTCCCAGGGGCCAGGGTGTGGCCCATTTGGACCCCAGGGGCAGGATTTATGTAGGTGGCCACTTGCCATTGCTATATGCTAAATATCTAAGCTCTGGGCCCTGTGGTTTCTGAAGAAGATTTTTGAAGCTTTTTTCCATTATGGGTCTATGGGAGCTAAGGGGCCCCGGGGCATGGCCCATTTGGACGGTCCCCAGGGGTATAATTGGCAGGATTTATGTAAGTGACCACTTGCCGTTGCTACATGCTAAATATCTAAGCTCTGGGCCCTGTGGTTTCAGAGAAGAAAATTTTTGAAGCTTTTTTCCAATATGGGTCTATGGGAGCTAAGGGGCCCCGGGGCGTGGCCTATTTGGACCCCAGGGGCATGATTGGCAGGATTTATGTAGGTAACCACATGCCGTTGCTACATGCTAAATATCAAAGTTCTTGGCCCTGTGGTTCCTCAGAGAAGAAGATTTTTGAAGCTTTCTTCCCATCATGAGTCTATGGGAGGTAAGGGGTCCTGGGGTGTGGCCCGTTTGGACCCCAGGGGCATGATTGGCAGGAATTATGTAGGTGACCACTTGCCATTGCTAGATGCTAAATACCTAAGCTCTGGGCTCTGTGGTTTCAGAGAAGAAGATTTTTGAAGCTTTTTATTCCATTATGAATCTATGGGAGCTAAGGGGTCCCGGGGTGTGGCCAATTTGGACCCCAGGGGCATGATTGGCAGGATTTATGTAGGTGACCACTTGACATTGTTACAAGCTAATTATCTAAGCTCTGGGTCCTGTGGTTTCAGAGAAGATTTTTAAAACTGTTGCCATTATAAGTCTATGGGAGCTATATGTTGCCATGGCAACCACAATTCCAATCTGATCCACCCAAAAACCTTACGCAGCCTTTCCCCCTACCTGATGATGCTTCACATGAAATTTGATCAAGATTGGCCATGGGGTGTTAGAGATATACTTATTTGAAATTGTTTACGGGCGCACATACGACGGACAAAATGTGATCACAAAAGCTCACCTTGTCACTATGTGACGTGAGCTAAAAAGCAAGCAACAGGTTTCAAAAAAATAAATTAATAAATACAAATTCAATGCATGTTCAAATATTTCTTGAAAATAAAAGTTCCTGGAAATCAAAGTTGTTCTAGGCCCTTTGACTTGTACAAACAATAACTTTATAGGTATTAAATTTCAGAAGACTTTCATTTCGGCAGGTCTCAAAATTCCATGTTGAAAAAAAAAAAAAAAAAAAATTCCTACCAACCTTTATCATCAACAATAAGTTTGTCCATGCCCCTTGGGCCCAGTGTAGTTCTCACAGCATCAGCGATGGCCCCACATGCATTGATATTGCTGACTATCTGAGGAATACCCTGCGAGGAGTCAGTCCCCTCTTTAAGTAGAATCACCTGTGGGCGCTACAAAGAACAATAAAAGCATCAATTTTTTGTCCAGCCACCTACAATATTGATTTAGAATTTAACTTTGAACCAAAAAACTACATTATTGGTTATATAAACACAATGTAAATGTTTTTGCTCATCTGTGATGCTATCTTCTTAAATGTTGGACAGAATCTAATAAAATTTGCTTTGTAGCCCCTATACATGAGTAGCATCCATACATGAGAGCTAGGGCTGGCTAATCCGAGCAGAAAAGATAATCAATTATCAGTTCTGCCATTGTGATCGATAATCGATTCATAATCATTGAAGAATTAGTCCTAATTTTACCTGTCTGACTTTCTGTCTGAGCAGGAGTCCTGCCAGGCTGCCATGTGTTGTACTGTACCTTATGTTTTTGAATAGTCAGACCTGAGCAAACAGTGCAGGCCCAGATGAGATGCCGCAGTTTGTTGAGTCTCATCAGGGACTGCACTGTTTGCAACTCATTCAGCTATTTAAGGCACAACTTTAGGTAGTAAATTGCACTTACCGAATCAATTACAAGCAAATCAGTAATGATAATCTTTTTTGTGGAATTTATTGATTAACTGATTATCCGATTAAGGCAAAAAAAAAAAAAGAGTTTGTTCAGGGCAACCCGACCCTACCTAGAAATTTGCTGTGCTCCTAATTTTTTTTTCACCCTTTTGTCAGAAAAAAATTAACCTTGCATATCACCACAGTACAGTGTTATTGATAAGCTTTTGCCGGAGGAGTACTGTTACTCCTTCAACCAAAGACTATATATAGGCCTATCCTGTGATTCTTTGAGAGTATCGGCAGTGTTCAATCCAGGATTTTGGGTTTGGGGGCCCTCTGGGCCCACAGGCCTTGGAAAAGGGGGCCATTTGGAAATTTAGGGGGCCCTTAAATTATACTGTATAAAGTTGCCAGATTACATTAAGGTTTTAGCTGCATGATAAAAATGGACACAAAACAAGTTTAACAGTACAGACAAAATCTATTTAGTTAGTTTATCTATCCATCTTCTAATACTGAGTTGGTCACATTTGCTCATTACCTCATTTAACCAGTACAAAACAATTTGGATAAAGTGTCTTGCTCAAGTGCTAAATGCATGTTTTATCTAGAATGAATGCCATTAAAAATATTTCTGAAAGAAAAGAACTCCATAATAAATAGCGCCCGCCTCGGTATATTGCGGTATTTCGGTCCGGTATTTAGCGTAAGCCGCACGGCGCACACAAGGCATCCCCGGTAAACAAAACGTCGATTTGGGTTTATAAAAATAAGAATTGTATCTAGTTAAACAGACAATAGAAAATGTTTTTCTAAGTTATTTTGATCGGACAACATGTGGTTTTTGATCAACTCAAAAATACGCAACAGGCAGCCGAAAAATCGCGAGAAAATCGCAAAAATGAACTCTAGAAGAAACAGTCACTAAATTCTACAGTTGCGCCCAACGGGCCCATTGAATGATCTCTAGTGCGCCCCTCATGTAAAAAGCGGGCCCAGGGCGCAAAGGCGCAGCCTAGATTGAACACTGTATCGGTACTCCTAAATTCAAAACTAAGGTCGTATCTTCATCTGTCATCACAGGATGGCTACTAAGTGCAATTATATTAATTTCAGACGTGGCAAGGGCCATATGTAAAAAACGTTAAACACATGTTCTATCATCGTAACATACCGATATACATTGCAATGTTAATAGGCTGGCGGACAGCAAAATGAAAAAATACTTTTTCTTCTAAAGAATGTAAATCCAGCCAATGTGGTCGTATTCTTCGCATCTGTTTTTGGAATTTCCCAGACGCCATTGAAGGCTCGTTTTGATCAGATTGTGCAGGCTGGTCGGAGTGTTAGCCGTCACACAGATAATACTGTCATCAAAACCTTTTCAAACCCATGTTTTGTGTCTGCAGCGGCCTTATGTGCTACGCGTTCCAAGGTTGAGTGGCAAATTCCACCCCCGGTGTTTACCAGTGGCATTTACCGGTATTTACCGGCCTGGAAAATATGCCCAAAGTGGCAAATATGCTTTTGGTCTTAAAATATTTTAGAAATCTCGACCAAGTCAGAAATTGAGATATTAAGCAGGTAAAAATAAAATCACAGGTATGCATTTAGCTGTGCCATTGACACTAATATTGATCCTAAGTTTTTGGATAGACAGTAGACAGGCCTCTTAAAGATTGTTCAGATCAGAACAGTCTGATCAGGTCCTTGACTGATTTGTCTGTTTACTTTCTCAACAACATTCAAAGGCGGGAGAATCTCCACTAATTGTAGCAACTGCATGCGATTGGTAAAAGGCGAGAAATTCAGCGCTCAGCAAAAATACAATAAAACGTGCGACCAGTGAAGACTCAGATCAGCAAGCGCATCTGTGAAAGCTAATCAGTCTGTTCCGGTTGCTGTGTTTGCGTTCTTTTATGATGCGCTGCCAGTCATTCTGCTTAATGTTCAAAGACGCCGGAGAGACATCTTAGGGTGTTAATTTAAAAGGCTACTTGATAGATAGCGGTAAATAAGCATGTACTGCATGCTGACCTGACCACCTGTGATTCACAATTAGATATATGAGTACCCAAGTATTACAGGTTAATCCTGCCATTGTGACTCAATAAATATAATTTTGGTCAAATGTATACGGAACACAGCGGACAAAGAGATCAGTCTGTGCAGCGGTGGTTCTATCTCAGACGACAATGTTGCAAGAAAAAATACGTCGGGATGATAAAAGTATGAAAAATAGAAGTGGAGTCAAAAGTAAACAACCACCATGATGCAATAATCAAAGGCGCCGACATACACGTGTCGGAAAACGGCAATAAACAAGGTTTTTAAGCCTCCAGTTAAGAGTTTCCGCCAATGGCCAAAGGACGCGAAAAAAAATGTCAAGGACGCAAACTTTCTTGCATCTGCGGCCTGCGGACGCTAAGCAGAAAGAGCTAGCGCTAACACTGCCTGGTCGGATATATATTCGCTGTTACATTAATTATAACTTTCCTAGCCCAGTTGTTGTTGCTTCTGTTTTGTTTTTCTACAAAATACAGAGTAATCCATTTCAACGTGAATTTCTGCGATTTGAAAGAAATAGCCGCCAGAAATTTTTCTCATGCATTTGATTTTTTTCTTGCGTTTTTCCGGAGAAACTTTATCAGGCCCTCCACAAACTTAACTTTTTATCGTCTGCGTGTCTGTTTTGATATTTAATTCCTAACTACATGACAATGTGAATCTGTAGATCTGTCGAACCCAATTTTTTTCTCGAAGATGACACTCTGTAGAAGTCAATGTGGTTGACTAACAATATTCAGGATCGTATTTTTATGCACGCTTGTCATAAAATTACTGTTCATGCTTCAAGCGTTGTTAATAAAGTTAACTAGAGAAAGTGACCAGTGGGTCACGTATACCCCCGGCCAGCATCACCCTCTGATATATCTTTCGAGCTTGTATGTAATATGAATGAAGTCAAGAAGCTATAAGAATCTATAAATGTGCTTGTAAAAGCTAAACCAAACATAAAATTTCTAAATGGACCAAGGGAGTGAGGGCATCAAATAGAACACACAGGCATCTATAAATTTCGACATAAAACTTTAACCAAATGTAAAATTTCTAAGTCCGTGACCTTGAGGTCAAGGTCACCATGGGTGGGGGAATGGACATGCATCATGAAATCATTTATCAAACATGAAGAGAATCTAAGATGTGGTTACAGAGATATCAGCCATGAAAAAGGTTTAACACAAAACTTTGACGTAAAAGTAGATGAACAGACAGACAGACAGCCCACCCAGGGGCTTGACCCAGAGGCTTAGATATTCCATATGAAAGGTAATGCTATAGAGATATCCTTTACCAAACATGAAGAGAATCTAACATGTGGTTACAGAGATATCAGCAATGAAAAAGGTTTAACACAAAACTTTGACGTAAAATTAGATGAACAGACAGACAGACAGACAGCCCACCCAGGGGCTTGACCCAGGGGCTTAGATATTCCATATGAAAGGTAATGCTATAGAGATATCCTATACCAAATATGAAGAGAATCTAACATGTGGTTACAGAGATATCAGCAATGAGAAAGGTTTAACACAAAACTTTGACGTAAAAGTAGATGAACAGACAGACGGACAGACAGACAACCCACCCAGGGGCTTAGATATTCCATATGAAAGGTAATGCTTTAGAGATATCCTGTACCAAATATGAAGAGAATCCAACCTGTAGTTACAGAGATATGAGCAATCAAAAAGGTTTAACGCAAAACTTTGACGTAAAGGTTGACGAACGAACGTACGAACGAACGAACAAACGAATAGGACAGGTTCCATTTAAGAACGTAAAATGTCCGTCAAATTTCCGTCAAATGCAATCAGATGTAAATTTTTCTGTGATTAATCAGATTCAATAAATTGATATATTTATGGTGAATAAAGTACAAGAAAAAAATCAAGAAAAAGAAATTTATCTGGTGTTATTTTGCGTACAAATGGAGAAATGAACACAAGTATGCAGCATGACGTCGATTTTTTTGACGGACAGAACTCCCGACTTCTTCAACATGTTGATCAGATTCACGTTTTTTTCGACTAATTTCTAAGTTTGAAATGAAACAAAGGTATTTTGCTGTTGGGGTATGTATTTCTTTGTTTTCAGTTTGCTTTGTTAGACTTTTCTATGGTTAGTTTTAAAAATAAAGGAATTAGAATGTGACCGCTTGAAACATGATATAGTCCGTCAAATATTACGACGTTCACAAAAACGGTCACTCATCTGTTTTCATTGACATTTCTGGCGGTTGGGGATTCAAATATAGTGTAAAACAGTTAGTACTTTCTGCTTATACGGTTGGTTTCAGTTAATTTTGAGAACATATCTAGATACATTAACAAGAAATGCTGCGACCGTAATTTCTGTCAAAGATAGATAATGACGTTCGCACAATTGATCCGGGGCTAGAGCGGTTACTTTCCTTATTTTTGCAATGAAAAGAAACGGGGATTATATCCGTACATATCAGAATGAAAAAAGATGGCTGATGGGCTGACACGCAGATCGGCGATCTAATAATTTTGTGGAAGTGAGTGTCTGTCGACTTTTTTTAACGTTCGCAACTGTTGACGGTAGCAACTTTTAGTGCATTTATTGGTAAATATAAATTTTAAAGCAGGGAAAACCTATTGATGTCCAGTTGTATGCACTAAATTGACGAAAACATCGTCGTCTGATGCTACCAGTGGCGGGAAACTCGTCGAGCTGTTGCGAATGTCGCTTTTTGACGGAAATTCTTACTGCATACGTCATATACTGACAGACACAGTTGGTGCTATCGTCATTCTTTGACGCCTGTTATTGTTGCGATCGTCGTATTTTGACATACATTTTGTTTTGAGTGATCGTGAATGTTTTTGAGCACGAACCGTTTTGCTATCGAGATTTTTTTTACCGTTTCCAAACAATTTTTATGAAAGAGATACGCCCCATTAAGATAAAACAATAGGCACGTGTGGGGTTGATGGGGTTCGATGACGTCATTTACCGATCGCGTGCAGAAAAACACTGTAGCGGAAAAAAATCGGCCGATTCGCCCCAGTCAATTTCGGATGCGCGGAAGTTCAGTGCGCCGGATTCAAGTCTGCGGGTTGTCAAAGATCTATTTCAGCGAATCGGCCGATTCGCCCCGTCAATTTCGGACGCTCGAAAAAAATCGACCGGTTCGCCCCAGTAAATTTCTGATGGGCGGACGCTCTACTATGCGACGGATTCAAGTCTGCGGCATGTCCCAAATCTATTTCAGCGAATCGGCCGATTCGCCCCCGTCAATTTCGGACGCTCGAAAAAAATCGGCCGGTACGCCCCAGTCAATTTCGGACGCGCGGAATCTCGCCCGACGGAAAAAAATCGTACGTGATTTTTATTTTCTTTGCGTGATTCACGTAAGATTTTGCGTGAGTGGGAACTCTGCCGAAATATATAAAAACAAACCCAAAATATATAAAAGCATACTTGTAGTCTACTGATGCATGCATTGGAAACAACCTTGTATACTGGTGTTACTAATTACCGGTGTATTAAGTGTTCAAGTCGGTATATAAAACACACTATTCAATTGATTCAGGTAAAGTGTGCCTTGATCAACTTTTATTTCATTCCTCCAACGGATACAAACAATATATTTTAAATAATAAATACCAACCGGCCAAAGGCTTTATTTTTATAAGCCTACCCCTTCCACCATTTCCAATGTTCAGTGTTACTAATTACCGGTGTATATTTGAACAAATCGTGTAGAAAAGTATTTGGGTAAAAGGGTCTACATGTGATGAGATTCTGTAATGAAAAAGTTATTGGCCTTCAAAATGAAAGCAAGAAGGGCCTGTTTCTACAGCATGTCTTATGAAGTATACCATTTTATTAACTACACATGACAGAACATACCTCATGATTTATGACTATATTTAAAAGAAATCATATACCCTGAGAACAAGAAATTTCTGTTATATTTTTGCCGTTTTAGACATATGGAAAAGTGTCTTGTAAATAATAAATGGGATAATTCCGATCGATAATAGCGCACGAGATAGCAATTCGGGTTCTAACGGAATACACCGGTAATTAGTATACACCGGTAATAGGTGTATAAGGGATACAAAACTGACGCTATCATTTCACTGTATCTATAGTCTCGGAGGCGTCAAAACAGCAATGGTATCTCTGTTTGAAACAATTATCAGTCTTATCAAACTGTACCTCTAGCCAGGTCTTTTGGAAAATGCTAGAGGACCAATGGCAATCCTGTGTTGTATTATTATTATTGTTATTATCTTATATGTTATATTTGATTATCATTTTTTCGACCTGTCATGTTAGCCTACGGATGAGTCAAATATACCAGAATAAAAGTTGAATTTTGAATGTCATATTACCTTAATTTATTGCACCATATGAATTATATTTGCGTCATCCATAGTTTCCGGCCAGCACCAAACGGGGAGATATGACTAGGTCTTGCTGCAAAGAACTGATGAAACTAATTCCAAGTGCTGTTTACATGTATCTTAGCGGATTTGGTTGCCACTTTTTGTAATATTTTAAATTTTGCAAGTCTCGCTACTTTGGCCATCTCCCTCCTGATGCCTGGGCGTCTCTTGCCTGATGCCTCCAGTTGACCTGTCTCATGAGCTACGTCGGCCGGTGTGTCCTCGGAGGGGGGATGTGCTGTGTTTGTCGGGTCTTGTCCGTCATTCGTTTTGGTTTCAAAACTTTGGGGTTGAGACACACTGATGAAGATTAAATATCAGAAAGGCCTCTGTGTCACTAAATTGCAACCACTGGGACGTTATCCCTGCTGGTGGATGGTTCGTTCGTCCCCGAGGATATCATCAGCTCAGTACCAGTTCCTTAGTGCTGAGGTTTATACTGCAGTGTTGACGTCAGTACTCAAGTACTGATTTAAATAACTATATTAAATCTTTATTTTTTGCAGTATAAATTTCTAATTTTTCTAAAACTAAGACTGACTTGTCAGGTGGGACATGTTTCTTAACGGATTTGGTTGCCACTTTTTGTAATATTTTAAATCTTACAAGTCTCGCTACTTTGGACATCTCCTTCCTGATATCGGGGGCTTCCGTGGAGTGTGGGCTAAGGCTGACAAGATAAATCGTATAATCGGTTAATTGATTGATAAATCCCACAAAAATGATTATCATATCTGATTTGCTTTTAATCGATTACTTGATAGGTGCAATTTACTACCCAAAGTTATGCCTAAAATAGCTGAATGAGTGGCAAACAGTGCAGACCCCGATGAGACGCCGCATTATGTGGCGTCTCATCTGGGTCTACACTGTTGGCTTAGGACTGTCTGTTCAAAATATATACATACGGTAAAGTGCAACATATGGTAAGAGTCATGCTCAGACAGAAAGCCGGGCAGGTAAAATTATGACAGAAACCTTAACGATTACTAATCGATTATCAATCGCAATGGCAGGACTGATAATTGATTATCTTTTCAGCTCCGATTAGCCAGCCCTAGTGTGGGCCATGTTTGCTGAAGTTGGATCGGTGGGGGAAGCCCATAGGTCCACGGGTGGGCGTCTCTTGCCTGATGCCTCCAGTTGACCTGTCTCATGAGCTACGTCGGTCAGTGTGTGCTCAGAGGGGGATGTGCTGTGTTTGCCGGGTTTTGTCCGTCATCCGTTTCGGTTTCAAAACTTTGGAGTTGAGACACACTGATGAAAATTAAATATCAGACAGGCCACTGTGTCACTAAGTTTGGTATAGTTACGCCTTAATTACAGCCATTTGCCAGCCTTTTTTTTCTTTTTCTTTTCTTTTCTTTATCTTCATTCTTTTTTTCTTTGTCATATTTTCTTTTCTTTATCTTTTTTCATTTAATATCATTGTTTAATTAGCCAACCCAAGACAAAATTGGTACTTATCATTGAGCAAAGGTTCGGGGAGAGCTTGCTCGAAAAAATTTAATACCATCTACGAATTTTAATAGCTGTAAAAATGACAATTTTCAGTTCGGTTGAAATAGTTTGATTTTTGCTCAAAACATAGACTGTGGCTACACGTTTGAGTACCAACAATCTATGTTTTAGAGCAAATATTAGAAAAAAAATGTGCACCCCTGTAAACCCCAGTTTTACATGATAAATGTGGGCTGCGAGGGGGTATGGTGAAGTGAGCATAAAGGATCAGCTCACCTTTTTCTCGTATGTTGGCTGTAATTTTTCCTAATTCCTGGTGTATGAATGTCAATTGACGTGTCACCAGGAACAATTCTGATTCTGATTCTGAACTCTAAATAAACATAAAGACAGAGACACAGATCGAATGCGCATACGTGCAGGCTGGTCAGCGCCCTTGCTTTCTCGCTATATAAAAATAATATATTTAGATCAAATACGCAATGATGCAGGACTATCACTACATTTTTGCTTCCTCTAGTATATGTATATGCGACAAACAAATGTGCAGATTAGATACACGTCAGCACAGGCAGATCGTAAAATCTAGCTTCTGTCCAACAACAAGCACATTGCTAGCGATAAGAATGCAATTGAGTCCCGTCATGAGAAAACCGTTGTTTGCATATACGAAAACAAGTATAAAGGCACAGATCAGCTGCGCAGTCTGGGCCTTTGTTTACACTACATGGATGTTACAATCTCTCTGCTTCCTAAATCCGAAATTTCAAAGCTCTAGCCATCTTCTGTGGCTGTATAGCCTGTTTTGTGTCGGGCTAGGTCGGTCGGAAACCCAGAATACAGGTTTTGTCGTGGCGTGGCTCGTTTCTTACGATGCTAAAGAGCAAACGCACAGATCAGATGCGCTACCGCGCAGGCTTAACAGCACCTTAGATTTTAGTTTTCACGCACTGCCAAGATGGTATATATCCGAAACAGTGTTCCCACTCATATTTATTTCTGGGGGTAAACTTACCACTGAACTTTCTAAATTATTAACTTCCTGTCTTACTGCTATTAAAACGCATGTAATTAAATATTGTGATAAAGTCTTTGAAAGATCAGGAAGAAATCTGTTTTGGTCTATAAAAAATTCGAATGAGGTTTTAACTTAATTGAAATCTAGACATTTTCGTGCTTCTAGTCTCTACCTACGATTTTTCAACTCTTTACACTACACTTCCTCATAATCTTATAAAAGAAAAGCTTAATGATTTAATTGAAAGGGCTTTTCACAGAGAAGATTCTCTCTATCTTGCATGTAATGTCAGAAATGCATTTTTCACTTCTAAAGAGCATAAGAATTATACACTTTGGTCATGTCAGAAAGTGTGTGATGCCCTCAGCTTTCTACTTGACAATATTTATATTAGATTCGGTACTAAGTTATTTAGACAAATTGTGGGTATTCCGATGGGTACTAATTGCGCACCTCTTGTGGCTGATCTGTTCTTGTATTGTTATGAAAGAGACTTCATTTTGTCGCTTTCCATTGATAACCAATCTGAAATTTTTGAAGCTTTTTAGATCTACTTCTAGATATTTAGATGATTTATTAAATATTGATAATACCTATTTTGATGGTTTGATCAGTCAGATTTACCCCCTAGAACTTCAGTTAAATAAAGCAAATTCTTCTGATACCGAGACCCCATTTTTGGATTTACATCTTTCTATTGTAGATGGATTTGTTTCGTGCAAAATTTATGATAAACGCGATGACTGATTTTGAGATTGTAAATTTTCCTTTTCTGGATGGTGATGTTCCTCGTGCGCCATCCTATGGCGTTTATATTTCGCAATTAATTCGATTTGCTAGAGTGTGTAGTCATGTAACTGACTTCAACACTCGTAATAAATTATTAACGGCTAATCTCCTTAATCAGGGTTATCGGTACCATAAACTACGCAAAGCCTTTTCAAAATTTTATAGACGCCATTCTGATTTAATTTCAAAATTCAATATTGGACTTAAATCTCTTCTGCAACAAGGTCTATCGGAACCCGAATTTTATGGTGACTTAGTATATAAATTCAGAAAAATATATAACCGCAATGACTTCAGCACCCAATTTCGTAAAATCATTCTTCGATATAAAAAGATTGGGTACAACATGGATATTATACGACAGACTGCATGCATGGTAGTTAACCCAATCACGGTTGGCAACTTTGCTTCCCTCTTTAATTGCACGCCGGAGGGTGAGGCCTCAGATTCTATGACGGCTCCAACGTAAAGGCTTATCGAGAATTAGAGAGATAATTTTGGTTGGTGCCTGATGCTCTGTCTCTGGTCAGGCTCATCGGAGTCTAACTGTTGGTTTTCTTTTGCTCCAGCATTTCAGTGGTTTCTTGCTGTCGAGTCCTAACCGTTGTCTCACCTCTGTGGTTCTTTGATTTTTGTGTTCACGGAGATGTTGCACTGATGAGTTAGGAGGCCTTCATGTGGACTGAACAAATTATTTGTCTAAATCGCGACGGAAGTAAGGGCGAGGATTGTGGCCACGTAAAATCGATTTAAGCCCCCGAGTGGAAATCTTCCACTGGCCGTTCCAAGGCGGCTCTTCTGTGGCGATTTATTTATGTTGTTGTTTGTTACTTACTGTGTGTATCACTTGTGTCTTTTAATTTGGATGGCCATATGGCCATTTTGTGGGAAAGTAACTGTCCTTATGGCCTTCCTTTTAGGTTTCCATTATGGTCTGGTCGCTTAATGTTTGTATTTCTTTCCCTTTGGTGTCTTTTATGGGTGGAGTAAGTTAATTGTATCAACTCCTGATCTTTGTTTTACTTCTACTTTACCCCCTGGGTAAAAAAACTGGGGGTAAGAATCAAATTCAGGGGGTATGAAATTTTGCAACGAAAAGAAATGTGTGAGAAAACCTGTATTCTTGTCCATAATTGTTACCGTATTCGGGTGTGTATTACCTGCATTTGCATACTACCCGCACCCCCCTTTTTTCCAAAATCTGGGAGAAAACTGTTATTCTGTTGTATTACCCGCAAGGAACATTTGCTGAAATTTTGGTGGATGCGTAAGTGAGAAAAAGTAAGAATTTGGCCAGTTTTTGTAACACACAACGGAACGCGCGATCGTCTTCAAAAGGCGGGAAAATGCACGTGCGCGCGAGTATCACCAGAAAGCATGTATTTTTCATTAAAATGTTGAAAAGACTTTACCTGTTCACCATTGTTATTTATTTATTATTACACATATGCACGCGGCCCTTTTTGGGACATCGGCAAACAGTGCAGTTCCAGATCAGACACCTCAGAAAGACGCCGCAAACATCTGATTTGGATTTACACTGTTTGATGATTTATAACGGTTCAATTATGACACTATTGTTAATCCCTGTCATATAATTGCCACCCTGCGGTCCATGTCGATAAGGTGTGAAAATATGGTCAAGTCTCTAATTTGAGTTTATTCCCCGATCATAAAATTTAATCCGCAATCAATGTGAAAGTTATTTAATAATTATTACTGCTCCTAAGACCAGTCTGAATCAGCCGCTTTTTGCAGCCCAGAAGCACTCAAACTTTACGTCCTGTTGTGGGGCAATGCTAACGCGCCTGACCGTAGCGGACGTAAAATGCTTAAACTTTACAATACAATACAATACTAAGACCAGTTGCTACGACTATTCTACTATCTCGTGAATGATTATGTTTTGGCGCCAAATAGCAGACGCTTGGCGAGAAAAGTTGAACGCACTAATTTGTGTTAACACATCTGTATACTGTTGTTGGTTATTGACACGGAGCTTATGCATTATTCACAGCTGAACTGACAACGTTGGATATATATATATATATTCTGCAGAAACACTGTTGGGTCGCAGGATTATATATAACACAAAAACATTTTTCATGCTCGACGTAAAATCTTTACCACCTCTAGCACTGGTCAGAAAAATTAAAAGGTCTTTGTTCCATTTTACAAAAGTATTTCAGATCAGTGCTTGTCCCTAGCAAGTGGTCTGAATTTTGAGCATGAAACTGTGCTGAGCATGAAAAATGCTTTTAGAAGTTCTGAAGTTTGTCATAATAAGACATTTTCTCTACTCTAAAAAGCAGATATACCACACAAAACGAACATATTCACCGCCTACCGTATCACTATGTTATATACACCATAGCATGTGAATAGGTAGTTAATGGGTTAAAGGCGCATACTACAGATATTGCAGTTCTAAGAGCAAAAACAACAAAAAATGATACAGGTCAATGTACGTGAGCACTGGCTTTTAACCTGTAATGGGAGCTGTAAATTTTGTCCGCTTCATTCCAAATTCCATCCCATTTGAAGAGATTTTACAGGAACAACAACTGAATGACAAACGGTTTGGAACCTGACCTGACACACAGTTACTCGACAGCTAGTCTGGTTCCAAGCTGTTTGTAGTGTCCCGATGATCACCGTCAATTTGCTAAGGGTCTTGCATCTCATAATCTTTGTGCAGCATTCTCCAAACTTGTGCGACAGAATTCTATTCATGCAGCCTACTGGATATTACAGCACTGACCAGTCAGACATATTTTCATTGCCCTCTCATAAACTTTAAGGGCATCTTCACCAGTCCTCTCAAGAACTCGTGCTAACATTTTAGTGGATAGTGTCGAAAATATCCAGTGTTTGATTACACAGTTGTAGTGGTGAATATACCAGAAAAGGCGCCTGAAAGAATAATTTCAGACAATTGCACAAAAATGTCTGACAGTTCATATTAAAATGAGTACTGTTATTGTGGTCCTGAATCATGCACACAACAATCATATGAATCTATCTATAGGTAATAAAGGGGTCAAAGGTGCAAACTACTGGAAAACAGACCATCTCATGCATTTATTTCGAAGGTTAATAGCAGTAAAAGTTTAAAACTAAGTGTTCAGTCAAACAGTAGGCACATTTCTGACAAAAATTAGTTTAGCAAGCACTTGTTCCGTCAATAAATGTTGTTAGCAACAATTTGTTCCGTCAAGTATTATGTCAGCAACAATTTGTTCCGTCAAGTATTATGTCAGCAACAATTTGTTCCGTCAATAAATGATGTTAGCAACAATTTGTTCCGTCAAAAATAGTTGTTAGCAACAGTTTGTTCCGTCAAAAAATGACATTCTCAACATATTGAAAGTTAAATAAATTAGTATCTGACATGTCTTCTGCAGAGATAGTACTTCCTTTACATTAAGTTTTCAATCTTTTGTCACTTTGAAAAATTGTTGCAAACTGTAATACAGCTAACACTTAATTTTTTTAACTTTTTAAAGTTGTGAACATAAAAATGTCCGTCAAATATTCTGTCAAAAATATGACATTAGCAACACAAAAATTAAAATGCGATTTTTAGGCAAAATAATTTGGTTATAATTTTTATTTTGGTGATTTTGACATAATGTAACAATAATCTTGCCATCAACACTAAAAAAACAGCAGATTTTTTATACAACCCAAAAAAATAATTAGGGAGTTAGTTTGACGGAAATTTTATGTTCTTAAATGGAACCTGTCATATACGAACGGACGGAAAGACGAAAACTATATACCCCCTGACATACTTCGTATGCCGGGGGTATAATAAAAGAACATGCTATAGAGATATCCTGTTGAAAATATGAAAAGAATGTAGCGTGTGGTTACAGAGATATGAGAATGAAAAAGGTTTAACACAAAACTTTAACGTAAAAGTTGACAAACGGACGGACAGCCCATCGAGGGGCTTGACCGAGGGACTTAGATATTCCATATGAAAGGTAATGGTATAGAGATAACCTTTACCTTGAATATGAAGAGAATCTTACATGTGGTTACAGAGATATCAGCAATGAACAAGAGGCCCATGGGCCACAATGCTCACCAGAACTCAGGCGGACACTGCCCACTGGCAGCCATGTATGGTTTCAGGTTTTAATTTATTGATTATAAAGTCTCCCAAACAAACCCCCATTTCAAAATGAGCACCCATGTGGACTCTGTATCTGAAATATTAGGCCTTTTATGAGGAGGAAGGATGAGACATGGACCCAACAGAGCTCTGAATGGTATCACTGAATCCATCTTATCATAAGGCACATGAATATATATGGTTTAGGGGTTGGGATGTGTACTGTTCCTGAGATATACCGTATTCGACCTATTTACCGCACCGTGCGCTTAGTTTTTTCAAAATTGTATGAAAATATTGTGGTAAAAAATCTACCTAATAAGCGCACACTCAATACGAAAAAAAAAAAAAAACAAAAAAAAAAAAAAAAGCTTCCGATATGATTATTTTATAGAGTTGAATTTCAGCATAGGGGTTCACCACATATACATCTGATTTCCCCGGATCAAAGATGCAGCAAAACTCAATAACTCAATATGAATTTGTTGGGAGGTTACTGTAAAGTGAGCGCTTGTGTATTTTTTTCCAGAAAAAGCTTGGGTGTGCGCTTATAGGAGCATGTGCGGTAAATAGGTCGAATACGGTAAGGCCTTTTAAGCAGCATAGCCCTGGCAGACCCCAGGAAAGCCAAGATTGTTGTCGCTGAATGTGTCTTATAATAAGGACCAAGAAAATATATTGTTTAGGGGTGGGGATATGAACAGTTTCCAAGATATAAGGCCCTCTTATGAAATGATGAGGAGAGGAATGGCCCCTGTGGACTGAATGTGTCTAATCATAAGAAACAAGAATATGATATGATTATGAGGTGGGGATCTTAATGGTGTCTGAGATATATGGCCTTTTATGAAGTAGAGGCGTGGGCCATGGCATCAGCATGTTGCCCTAGCACATAGACGCATTGATGTGAGTGAATGAGTCTTATTATAGGGAACACATATATACATATTTTAGGGGTGGGGATCTGAACAGTTTCTGAGATATATTGCATTTTATGAAGTGGAAGGGTGGGGCATAGCCCCAGCACACCCCCAGAGACCCCTAGGTTGGTATCACTGAATGTGTCTCATCATAAGGAACAAGAATATATATGGTTTAGGGTTGGGGGTTCTGAATGGTTTCCGAGATATTGAGCCTTTTACGAAGTAGAGGGGGTTGAGCATGGCCCGGGCACATCCCAGAGGACCCCCATGTTGGTTTCAATGAATGCGTCTTATCATATGAAACAAGAATATATATGGTTATGGGATGGGGATCTGAATGGTTTCTGAGACGTATCACCTTTTATGAAGTGGAAGGGTGGGGAACAGCCCCCGTGGGCCCGGGAGACCCTTAGATTGGTATCACTGAATGCGTCTTATCAGACGGAACAAGAATTTATATGCTTTAGGGGTGGGGATCTGAACGGTTTCTGAGATATTGGGCTTTTACTAAGTGCAGGGGGTGGGGCATAGCCCTGGCACATCCTAGGGGACCCCCAGATTGGTGTCACTGAATGCGTCTTTTCATAAGAAACAAGAATATACATGGTTTTGGGGTGGGGATCTGAAGGGTTTCCGAGATATATCACCTTTTATGAAGTGGAAGGTTGGGGCATAGCCCTGGTGCGGCCTGGGAGATCCTTAGGTTGATATCACTGAATGCATCTTAACATAAGGAACAAGAATTTATATGGTTTAGGGGTGGGGATCTGAACGGTTTCTGAGATATTGGGCCTTTTATGAAGTGGAGGGGTCGGGCATAGCCCCAGTGCGGCAAGGGAGACCCTAAGGTTGGTATCACTGAATGCGTCTTGTCATAAGGAACAAGAATTTAAATGGTTTAGGGGTGGGGATCTGAACGGTTTCTGAGATATTCAGCCTTTTACGAAGTGGAGGGGGTGGGGCATAAGCCCCGCCACATCCTAGGGGACCCTCAGATTGGTGTCACTGTATGCGTCTTATCATAAGAAACAAGAATATATATAGTTTAGGGGTGGGGATCTGAATGGTTTCTGAGATATATGGCATTTATGAAGTGGAAGGGTGGGGCATGGCCCCAGCGCACCCCAGAGAGACCCCAATGTTGGTATCACTGAATGTGTCTTATCATAAGGAACAAGAATATATATGGTTTAGGGGTGGGGATCTCAATGGTTTCTGAGATAAATGGCATTTTATGAAGTGGAGGGGGTGGGGCATGTCCCCTGCACATCCCGGGGGGACTCCAAGGTTGGTGTCACTTAATGCATCTTAGCATAAGGAACAAGAATATATATAGTTTAGGGGTGGTGATCTGAATGGTTTCTGAGATAAATGGCATTTTATGAAATAGAGGGGGCAGGGCATGTCCCCGGCACATCCCGGGGGACCCCCAGGTTGATGTCACTTAATGCATCTTATCATAAGGAACAAGAATATATATGGTTTAGGGGTTGGGATCTGTAAGGTTTCTGAGATATAAGGCATTTTATGAAGTGGAGGGGGCAGGGCATGGCCCCGGCACAACCTAGGGGACCCCCAGGTTGACATAAAAGCATATGGCTGAGAGAAGTTTACTCAAGGAACATGTTTATGTAAGTTTTGTAAAAATATCTGCAATGACTTTGCAGTTAATGCCATTTTTCAGTTTTCCCCATTATAAGTCAATGGAAACTCTAAGTTGCCATAGCAACAAAACTAAAAGGCCAAATTTCATAAAAAACACAAAACCTGTAAAGGCAAATATGGTGAATATTTTCATAAAGTCTCAGCCTCCTAGAGCATATGGTTTCTGAGGAGATGATTTTTTAAGTATTTTTTTTCTATTTTTTGCATTTTGGTTTCCATGGCAACCATTAAAATTGAGCAGTAGGCCTAAAATCATATGGTAGATACTAGATTGCTTAAGGAACATTTCTATGAAAGTTTTGTTCCAATATCTGCAAAGGCTTGGCAGTTAATGCCATTTTTCAATTTTCCCCATTATAAGTCTATGGGAGCTCTAAGTTGCTATAGCAACCAAACTGAAAAGCCGATTTTCATAAAAAACACAAACTTTTAATCCCCCAACCCAAGCATGCTACAGATAAAATTTGGGCCCAATCGACCCAGTGGTTTCAGAGGAGATGTCGTTTGAAAGTGTTGACGACGACGCAGACGCCGCCGACGACGACGACGGACAAATGCCTATCCTATAAGCTCCCCCGGAGCCTTCGGCTCTGGTGAGCTAAAAAGGTTTAACACAAAATTTGGAAGTAAAAGTAGATGAAAAAACAGACAGACAGACAACCCACCCAGGGGCTTAGATATTCCATATGAAAGATAATGGTATAGAGATATCCTGTACCAAATATGAAGAGAATCCAACCTGTGGTTACAGAGATATTAGCAATCAAAAAGGTTTAACACAAAACTTTGACGTAAAGATTGACGAATAAAAAGGTTTAACACAAAACTTTGACGTAAAGATTGACGAATGAACGTACGAACAAACTAACGAGAATCCAACCTGTGGTTACAGAGATATTAGCAATCAAAAAGGTTTAACACAAAACTTTGACGTAAAGATTGACGAACGAACGTACGAACGAACGAACATACGAACGAACCAACGAACGGACGGAAAGACGAAAACTATATACCCCCTGACATACTTCGTATGCCGGGGGTATAATAATGTGGGCGGCTTTCCCTTTGATTATAAATACCGTTATATAATCACGCATCAATAATCGGTTTCCTAATCATGTTGATAGTTGTCATAACTTGAGGCTGATTAAATATAAGCTCAATATATGATCGTCAAAAGGTAAGGTTGAAGTGTTTCAGCGTAATTAAAACAAATGTCATCATTCATGAATGGACTATGATGCGGTGAAAATTACCGCGATTCTGATTGCTTTTTGTCAGGCGTCACGTTTTTTTCCATTGCCGATACGACTGCAATGGAATGACCTTGGCGTATCGCCAATTTGACGGTCGTGTTTGGTACGACTTTTTCTTCATTTCTAGGCGTATTTGCTCGATTTTAGAGTCGTATTTACGACCCTTATCAATTACTCTGCCACAGTACCAGATTTGGGGTAGTTTTTCAAGAGTATTTCAGCTGAGATTTACATGATTTACATAAATAGGCATCATCTTAGGCTCTTACAGCTCCTTAACATGCTCAGACAGAATAAAAAAAAATCTTAAAAAAAAAAAAAAATTGACCCTACCCTACTTAACATTTTTGAAGATGTTACCCTAAACAAACATTTTTTTTTCTAGGCCTAATAAATTGTGCACACTTATTTTAGGCTCGGGGGAGGGGCCAAAGTCAAATGATAATAAAATTCAATTACTAAGTTAATTTTAGAATTTATTATGCCACATTTTGCACATGTATATACTCAGTGACAGTAGTGTTTCCCCTATCCCATTTTAGCATAGTGTCGTGTCATGCCAGTGTGGAAATATCAATATTTTTCACGAAGAACGAAGTAGAGTTAATATATAGAATACGGTAGATGTATCTATCATTCTCTGGTAGTTTTCCCCCAACCTTTTAGCCATGCCCCTTTTCTCTAGCGCCATGCCCTTTTTCAGGTAGATTAAACTTTGCCCTACACTTTGGTAAAAAATCACAGAAACTGACCAAAAAATAACAGCGTTCTGCCTGTTTAATTAATTACATTTTAATAAATTGTTGCCTATTTGACAGTCCCCAATAATGGTTGGCTGAAAATCCTCCTGTTTATTGTACTTACTTAACTTACTTTTAGAAGTCATAACTGTGTTTTGATAACAAGTGTGACACCAATTAAACAACTGAAGTGTGAAAGTGTGCCTGACCAGTGTGTATTGGAAAATGGGAGCTGTGGCCCAAACATGTACCAAACTCATCTTGTTTGTATCAGTGATCATTTGATAATTTCCACAAAAATGAATACCATTACTGATTTGCTTGTTATCGATTATTTGATAAGTAAAATTTACTACCCAAAGTTGTGCCTAAAATAGCTGTATGAGTGGCAAACAGTGCAAATGAGACGCCGCGTTCTGCATTTCATTTGGGTTTACACAGTTTGCTCAGGCCTGTCTGTTCAAATACATACGGCAAAGTACAGCATATGATAGGAGTCATGCTCAGACAGAAAGCCAGACAGGTGACGTCTTCAGTGATTACTAATCGATCACAATGACAGAAATGAGAATCGATTATCTTTTCAGCTCCGATTAGCCAGCCCTAGTTGTCACTAATGGTGAATATGACATATCTTGTCACTTTGCATAAAAGAAAACAGGCAGTGTACTTTAGCATTGAAGACAATGGGTAAGAGAAGAATCAGATGATTTCAAGTTCAGAGATGTGCTCTTTTTAGCAAGGTTGTGCATCTGAATGTGCCCTTTCTACATGCCCGTGTGAAATTAAAGTGCCTTTTTTATCTTATTTTAAAGTGCCTTTCTTACATATTTACAGGTGTTTAACATGCCCCTTTTTCTGACCAGCACATGCCCTTTTTTGGAGCTGGGGGAAACACTACCATGTCAAAGGTCTCAGCAGATATCATCATGTCAGGTCTAAGTATATATCATCATGTCATTTGACATTTCCTATTCTGACAGTCCTTCTTCGTCTGAACCATTAGTGATTTGCCTATTTTGACAGCTAAAGGTGCTGTGGACTGTGTGGCAAAGTTTTCTTTCTTTCTCAAAATTGGAAGCATGTCTCTTCCAAAATGACCCATAGTGTTGACGGGGCGTTAAACTTCAAACAAAACTTTCTCTACATACTGCCATATGCCCGCGAAGATAGTATAAGCCTGATATTGTGATAGGCACAGAATCATGGCTGCACAAAGAGATCCCTGATTGTGAAGTCTTCCCGGCATCCCTTTGGCTACAACCCACCAATTAGAAAAGACAGACCCGGCGACACTAAAGGTGGTGGCGTCTTTATTCTGGTAAGTCAGAAGCTTGTGGTATCAGAGCAACCACAGCTTTCCACGAATTGCGAGATTGTATGGGCAAAGGTGCAAGTGGTCGGAGCTAAGCCGCTTCTTATTGCCGCATACTATCGTCCTTCAGATCACGACCAGGTAAGTGCTGAGGAATTAAATAAGTCCCTATCACTCGTTGACCCCTCCAAGCAACATGTCTGGGTTATGGGAGACTTTAACTATCCCAAGTTGGACTGGGAGGATAACCAACCAATTCTCAAACAAGACTGCCCGAACCAGGAAGCTTACCTAGATTTTGTGTCCACCATAGACGATAACTGCCTCACCCAGATGGTATGTGAACCTACTCGGGAAGGTAACATCTTGGATCTATTCCTGACAAACAGCCCAACACTGGTAGACTCTATCAGTGTTGTCCCAGGTATGGCTGACCACTTGGCTGTGATGGCAGCTGTCAGACTTCGGCCAACAATACGAAAGGTAAAACCCAGAACTGTGCCTTTGTATTCCAAAGCAGATTGGGACAGTATGAGGCAGGGCATGCAGGGGTTCCAGTCAACATTTCTGGCCACCTGTGAAGGGAAGTCAACAGAACAGCTATGGCAGGAGTTTAAGGGAGAGACAGAAACCCTTATTGGCAGGTATGTACCCACCAAAACATTAAGGGGCAGAAAGAATCTACCTTGGGTCACTCAGGAGATAAGGAGAAAGATGAATCGCCGAGACCATCTATACCAGGTCCAGAAATAATCAGGTAAGGAGACAGACCGCCAGCTTTTCAAACAAGCTAAATATGAAGCAGATTGTATGACCAAAACATCATACAACTCTTACCTCAACAGCCTGGTTGGCATCACTGATGAGTCTCGAGACAAAGATGGCCCCGGCCCAAATACCAAAAAGCTCTTCTCCTTCCTCAAAAACTGTAGGCAGGATTCACAAGGCAGCTCACCCCTCAAAAAGGAAGATCAGTTGCACACCGAAAATGCTCAAAAGGCCAATATCCTTAACTGCCAGTTTCGATCGGTGTTCACTCCAAAGTCCCCCCTAACGCTTAAACAGCTATGCCAGCAGAAAGTCCGAGACCTCCAAGAATCAGGTCACCTTACCCCAGAAAATGTCCCCCCCCTGATGCCAGAAACAAGTATAAAAACATGACCGACATTGACATTTCAGTGAATGGTATCCTGAAATTACTGCAAGGCCTAAACCCAGACAAAGCCCCAGGACCTGACTGCATCAAACCCCTATTCCTTAAGAAGCTCAGTCGTGAGGTCGCTCCCATCTTACAGGTTATATTCTCTAGGTCCCTACAGGAAGGTTCCCTGCCCTCTGATTGGTTGAAGGGCAAATGTTTCGCCTATCTTCAAAAAGGGAGATAAAACATGCCCGGCCAACTATAGGCCTATCTCCCTTACATGCATCCTATGTAAGTTACTTGAGCACATAGTGACCTCAAATTTAGTGAAGCATCTGGATCAACACAATATCCTCTATGACCTCCAGCATGGCTTCCGTGCCATGAGGTCATGTGAAACTCAACTCACTATGCTTATTGAGGAATTGCACCAAAACCTATCTGGCAGCAAACAAACAGACCTCATACTGCTGGATTTCAGCAAGGTATTTGACAAGGTGAGCCACGAGAAACTAATTTACAAGCTCCATGGCTATGGTGTCAGTGGTGGAACCTTGTCCTGGATTAAGGCTTTCCTTAACGGTAGGTCACAGACTGTGGTCCTTGAGGGGGATTGCTCTGAGGAGGTACCAGTAACATCAGGTGTCCCACAGGGATCTGTTCTCGGACCAATCCTCTTCCTGGTCTACATAAATGACCTGCCTGAAAAGGTTAAGTCTCAGGTGAGACTCTTCGCCGACGACACAGCTGCCTACCTTGCCATTACAAAGCCTGCTGAGTCCAAGCAGTTACAGGACGACCTCAAAACTCTCGAAGACTGGGAACTCGACTGGAACATGGAGTTCAACCCAGGTAAATGCCAGGTCATTCGAGTAACACGAGCTAGAGAACCCATCCCAACTCAGTACACCCTACATGGCCAAACACTTGAGGTTGTGCCCTCTGCCAGGTACTTGGGCGTGGACATTTCTAGCGACCTGTCCTGGAAGCCCCACATTCAAAGAATAACAAACAGTGCTAACAAGTCCCTTGGATTTCTGAGAAGGAACCTTAAGGCCAAAAGCCCAGATCTTAGAGAGATAGCTTACAAGGCTATTGTCCGCCCCCAGCTGGAATATGCTGCACCAGTCTGGGACCCTTACACCCAGGAAGATATTCAAAGGATTGAGATGGTCCAGAGACGGGCGGCTCGATGGGTCTTGAGGGACTATTCTCCCTATTCTAAAGTCTCAGACATGCTGGGAAAACTGGGCTGGCGCACTCTAGAGCAACGGCGTGCTGATTCACGACTGGTCCTCTTTTACAAAATAGTCCACAGTCTGGTTGCAATCCCTATCCCTACATATGTCATCCCCCTCAATCGATGCTCCCGGACAACCCATTCGTTGGCTTTCAGACAACTCTATGCTCGAACTGATTATTACAAATACTCGTTCTTCCCATTGGCAATAGTGCAGTGGAACAATCTTCCGGCCAGCATTGCAACCCTGACAAGCCTTGACAGCTTCAAACTGGCTGTCAGTCAGGAGTACCACCACAGACCTTAAATATAAACACCATTGTTTTTATCCTCACTTTTTCTTGTTTCTACTGTATTAAAGTGTTTTATAAAAAGCCCGCATAAAATATAAAGATGCCCTTGTATTAGGAGGAAGGTTGGAGGGACAGGGACTTACAAATACCACTGCTCTTTCAGCCAGGCACTGTCATAAACTCATGAAAAAGCCCGGGCGGAAGTTCTCACTTGATTGTCTCCCTTCCTTCTAACACTAATTCCCGGTAACTACCGGTCCTGGTACTTCTCGATGTACGGTACCGGGGAGATTTCACTACACTCCCCCCAACTTTATGATGAAAGCCTTCATCCAAGGTGGGGATATCTGAAAAGAGATATGACAGCCACAGGCTGCCACAAAAACCTTACCTCTTTGGTGTAGCACATCTTATCAGGAAACTGTCTTGAACTACAAGTCCAAGTGGTATCTTGTTGATGGACACTGTCTTGAGCTACAAGCCCAAGTGATTCCATCTTGTTGACTATCTTGAGCTACAAGCCCAAGTAACTTCTTGATGAGTGATGAATGTCTTGAGCTACAATTAAGCCCAAGTGACTTCTTGGTGAGTGATGACTGTCTTGAGCTACAAGCCCATGTGACTTCTTTGTGTATGATGACTATCTTGAGTTACAAGCCCAAGTGATTTCTCCTTGAAGACTGTCCTGAACTACAAGCCCAGGTGATTTCTTCTTGAAGACTGTCCTGAACTACAAGCCCAGGTCCCTAGGTGATAGACTACAAGACGTATCACCCAAGGAGAATGGTTACATCTTCTTGACGACTGGACTACAAGCCCAGGTGATTTCTTGAAGATGAAGACTAGCCTGAACTACAAGCCCAGGTGATTTCTTGAAGAATGTCGACTGTCCTGAACTACAAGCCCAGGTGATTTCTTCTTCTTGTCTGTCCTGAACTACAAGCCCAGGTGATTTCTTCTTGTTGACTGTCCTGAACTACAAGCCCAGGTGAAATCTCGAAGATGAAGACTGTCCTGAACTACAAGCCCAGGTGATTTCTTGACTGTCCTGAACTACAAGCCCAGGTGATTTCTAGACTGTCCTGAACTACAAGCCCAGGTGATTTCTTGAAGAACGACGACTTTCTCAGACTACAAGCCCGAGTGATTTCTTCTTGAAGACTGTCCTGAACTACAAGCCCAGGTAATTTCTTGAAGAACAATGGATTCGTACAGCTGTTTTGAACTACAAGTCCAAGTAATCTCATGGATCTATGGAGTCATCCGGCTGTCTTGAACTACCAGTCCAAGCTTTCATCTTGAAGAATAATGGATTCATCTGACTTCTTGAACTACAAGTCCAAGTAATCTCATGGATCTATGGAGTCATCCGGCTGTCTTGAACAACAAGTCCAAGCTTTAATCTTGAAGATTAATGGATTTGTCCAGCTGTCTTGAACTACAAGTCCAAGTAATCCCATGGATCTATGGAGTCATCCGGCTGTCTTTAACTACAAGTCCAAGCTTTCATCTTGAAGAATAATGGATTCGTCCGGCTGTCTTGAACTACAAGTCCAAGTAATCCCATGGATCTATGGAGTCATCCGGCTGTCTTGAACTACAAGTCCAAGTATTTACTTCTTGATGAACATCCGGATCTTCAGCTGTCTTCAGTTGTACTAGCTACTTGAACCACTGCCAGATTTTGTCTTCTGTTTGCAGAGCCATGCCTGATAAATCTTGCAGTCTTTCTTCCTGTGGCCATACTGTCTGCAGAAGAAGCACTTGATTGAACTCTTCTTTCTTTCTGCACTAGACCCTTGTTTTTCTTCATCTGATGAAGACTGCGAACTAACTTTCAGCTTGCTTGAAAGGTTGTCCAGCACTGCCTCTAATAGCCGTTCTATTCTACTTCCAGACAGAGCTTCTACAGCATTTATTGAAGCATCATTTCCTCTTTTTGGCTTCTTACCATCAACAGCCTGGGAAATATACTGCTGATACTTGATAAGATTTAATGCCTCTTCTATGCTTTCTGGGTGTTTAAAACAAGCATGTTTGGCAGCATCCTTATCATTACAACCTTGGCAAAATCTGGCAATTGCTTCCCGTTTCAAATGGTCTTCTGGCAAATCTACAAAAGCTGCTGTTGCCAATGTCATCACACGGTCTGCCCAATCTTCTAAGCTTTCTTCTGATCTCTGGTAGGATTGGTGAAATTTTGCTCTGGATGTTTCCACCAACTCTTTGACACCAAACCTACTTTCTAACTTCTTCATCAACCTACGAAAGGAATATTCCTCAATATCTGCAACAGCTATGACGAAGAAATCTAGCGCTTTGCCCTCAAGACTCCACAACAAATAGTCCTTACTCTCTGTCTCTGACCATGTCATTACTTTACGATAGCTGTCAAATTTATTTTTAAAAGACAGCCAGTTTGTTTTGCCATCAAAACGTAAAGTTTTTGGATGTTTCCGGGGGTCCCCATGCCTGCATGAATGTCGATGGACTGAGGCATCTGTGTCAGAGTCTGAAGATGATGAATGATGTCTTCTCCGTCTTGATTTATGGGACTCTCTCTTTGTTCTGTATGATTTAGGTCTTGAAGGAGATCGTGAATTTGTCCTTGACCTATTACGTCTTTTTGATGTTGACCTTGATCTGTGATGCTTCCTTGTCTTTTTATCAGATCTACAAGACCTTGACCTTGAAGGAGATCCAGACCGTGACCTTGAACTTGACGAAGAGTGACGTCTAGATTTATGCAGTTTTGATTTAGAATCATCTTTCTTACTGGAATATTTTTTTTCACTGTGTTTTTTAGATGGAGATCTTGAACTTGACCTTGACGATGACCTTGAGTACGACCTAGATTTTGGTCGTGAATGTCTTTGTGATCTTTTCTTCTGATCTTTACCACTAGACCTTTTGGAGTGATGTCTATGTGACCTTGACCTTGAAGCTGATCTGGAAGAACTTGGTGACCTACTTTTCCTTGACCTGGATTTAGACTCATCATCACTGTTTGGTTGCTTTGCAGCACTTAATAGTGATTCAGCATCAGATTCACTTGTATGCTTTTTCTTTCCAGAACGTGAAGTTATATGGTCTACTTCATGTTCACTGGCCTGGATATGTTCTTTTCTTGATCTCTCACCAGCAGATTGCTCTATATCTGTCCTTTTATCCTGTGATGATGGCCAGGAACCGGTTTTACAAAAACGCAATTGTTGTGGTCCCTGATCAGATGGCGCTGACATAGCGTTTGTGTCTGGCTCTGCTGGCTGTAACCTTGACCTTGTATCTGAAGGTTTCACCAACCTGGTGAAATTGTCTGGCTCTCCAGCTGCTGTGGCATCAAAGGTAACCAATGGCTCCCATCTGTCTGCACTTGGTGGTGATGGCAGTGGTTCCACTGCAGCCTGTGCACTGTCAAGGGTTCTCAATGGCTCCAATATGTGTGTTTTTGGAACAGATGGTAGACCAAGGGAGTCTATATCAAAAGGATCTGGTGTCTGAGGCTCCGAGAAGTCTATCATATCCAGGACTTCAGCAGACAGGTTTCTTCTGAGTGCAAGGTTGAGGGCCTCCTTTTTGACAACTTTGTAGGCCTGTCTGAATTTCACCAATAGTTGTGCTAATCTGTCACCAACTCCTGGGATCATCTTCAGTTCATCCACAGATGCTGTGTTGACAGTGATCCTCATGGTGTACAAGTGTGGCTTTTACAGGTATTTCTGAGTGTATCAAGGTAAGCTACACCTGTTCTGTTGCTGGCCTGTAATCACTTGTCAACCCGCTTTCTCCCTGCACGATGCACCTGAAAGTCTACAAGACGCGACAGGTCTGATCAAAGGGGGTGGGTAGGGTATTTTGAGCAGTTACTGTAAGATTCATTTAGGTCTACAAGACGCTAGAATGTTTCTTGAAAATTGCCCTGTAAAACTGGCCTCCGTTTACGTAAGCATAAACAATTCCACCTAAGTAATTTACTGGCTGACCAAAAACTGAATAAATTTATAATTTATGGGTCAGAAATCTCAAGAGCACTTTAGCACTTTTTTGCAGTTAGTGAAAATCACTTGACTTATATTTAAACAATTATTTGAAGTACTGGCATCCTTTCCCCTCTTTGTGTTTGCTAGACACGGACAAGAAGTCAACAGGAAAAAGACGAAAAATAATTGTTTACTGAACTACAAATAAGGGTGTTTTCCTCGTCGCCATTAAAGTGTTTTATAAAAAGCCCGCATAAAATATAAAGATGCCCTTGTATTAGGAGGAAGGTTGGAGGGACAGGGACTTACAAATACCACTGCTCTTTCAGCCAGGCACTGTCATAAACTCATGAAAAAGCCCGGGCGGAAGTTCTATCTATCTATCTATCTATATATCCTGCAGCACCCTCTCGCGAGGATTATGTGCAGCTGCGCGCGTCAGAAAAAGAAAAGTGTGATAGAAGAAAAAGTATTAGATTTTAGGAGAATTGAAAGTAAAAACAGTGTTAGTAAAGTAGAGATTAAAAGCAGATAAAAACAATGTTTCACGGTTCATGGCATTGGGTGATGGAGGGTGCATATGGTCGATCTGAAAGAATCCAGATCGGAGCACACAACAGCATGAGGAGGAAGGTGATTCCATTGTACCACAGCCAAGGGGAAGAAACTGTATTTATAGTAACTGGCAGTAGTAGGGATTTGAATATAGTGCATAGTATGCATGTTTTTAGTAGTTCTGATTGGATGTCGGATGTATGTAGGGAGCGGAATCTCGACAAGACTATATACTATCTTGTAGAACAATAGGAGGCGAGCATCTGCCCGCCTCTGTTCCAATGATCTCCATTCCAGGGTATTAAGCATCTGGGTCACACTACTATATGAAGAGTAGTCATGTTTGACCCATCTAGCTGCTCTTCTTTGGACTTGCTCAACCTTGTTTATATTTGACTGGGTATATGGGCTCCACACAGGGGAGGCATACTCAAGCTGGGGCCTAACAAGGGTATTATAAGCTGTTTCACGTATGCCTTGATGTTTGGTGCGTATATTCCTACGTATGAAGCCCAGGGTCCGATTTGCTTTGGTGGTCACGTTATGAATGTGGGTGTTCCAAGTTAAATCACGGCTAAACTCAAGGCCCAGGTACTTGGCATGATCAGCCTCCTGGAGGACTTCACCGTGGAGAATGTAATTGTGTCTAATGGGTTCTTTAGAACGGGAAATGTGTAGGACCTGGCATTTACCCGGGTTAAATTCCATTTCCCAGTTCTTTTCCCAAGTTTCAAGCTTTTGGAGGTCCCTTTGCAATAAGGTACAGTCAGCATCACTGCGGACAGCCAAATATATTGCCGTGTCATCTGCAAAAAGTCTGACCTGTGAGTGGATCTGCTCTGGTAGGTCATTGATGTATAAAAGAAACAGGATCGGTCCCAGTACTGATCCTTGGGGAACCCCAGATGTGACCGGAATTTGGGATGAGGTTTCCCCCTCTAGGGCTACACGTTGAGTACGGCCAAAAAGGAAAGCTTTGATCCAGTTTAGGGTGTTTGAGGTTATGCCATGTTGGTGCAGTTTGTGGAGTAATTTAATATGGCTAACCTTATCGAATGCTTTACTAAAATCCAGGAGTATCAGGTCAGTCTGGTGACCTGCTGATAGATTTCGTGCAAGCTCATCAACAAGTTGGATGAGCTGTGTTTCGCAGGACCTCCTTTCCCTAAATCCATGTTGAAGATCATACAAGATGTTATGTTTGTCGAGATGCTTAGTAAGGTTGGATGCAACAATATGCTCCATTAACTTGCAGCAAATGCAAGTTAAGGAGATAGGCCTGTAATTTGCAGGGTCACTTTTGTCACCCTTTTTGAACAGGGGAGAAACAATGGCTGTCTTCCAATCCGAGGGGATTTGACCACTGGAAAGTGATTTCTGGAAAATGACCTGAAGCATGGGCGCTATTTGGTCTCTAAGGGATTTAAGGACTACTGGTTTAAGAGCATCTGGACCGGCGGCTTTGGTCGGGTTTAGGTTCGATAAGAGTTTAAGAATTCCTGCTGCTGATATGTTTATTGTAGGCATTTCCGGGAATTTGGGTAAGTATTCTTCCGGAACAGATTCTTTATTAATGGTGCCATTTGCCAATCCATTCTTGAGAGCATTGTCAGAAAGCTGACTTAAACTCAATGGTGATAGGGGTGTGAAGGAGGACTGAAATTGTCTGTTGAGAGTATTTGTCTTATCTAAATTGGTTGTGGAATATTTGCCAGTTACAGGATCTAATAATGGACCTATACCTTGGGTGTCTTGCTTGCAATTTTTTATGAAGGAGAAGAGTTTTTTCGTGGAAAATTTGGCAGAACTAGCCTCAGAAGGTTCAGAGGCATTTTCAGGTTTATCATTTAAACCAAGGACATCAGCCAAGTAGTTGTCATAAGCCTGTTTTATTCTTGCTTTGACTAGATGTCGCATGTTTACAAAATGCTTCCTATCTTTGGGTCGTTTGGTAGATTTTTGCTTCTGATAAAGGGAGTCTCTTTTGCGAATTAAACGTTTTATACCTTGTGTGACCCAAGGAAGACTTTTTTTGGAGCCAAATTTCTTGCAGGGGACATACTTTTGGAGGCCAGTATTGATAGAAGTTTTAAAAGAGATCCAAAGTTCTTCTACTGGCTTTGAGGAAGCATTTGCCAGGAATTCAGTCTTGACCTCCTCCATGTAGGTCTTGAATCCTTCCCAATTTGCTTTCCTATACAAAAAACTGGACCTAGGTACCTGCCGCGATTCAGCGGGCTTGGTAAGGACTTCGGATATGACCATATCGTGGTCAGCTATGCCAGGGAACACCTGGGTTTCCTTAACCAAGGTATAATTTGAGGTCAGAAATAGATCTAATACATTCCCCCCTCTAGTAGGCTGGGTAACAACTTGAACCAAGTTACAGTCATCAATCAATGAAATGAAATCTTCATAAAGTCTGGGGAAGTTACATCCAGGTTTGATTTCAGGGACAAAGTCATTGTTCTCACTTGATTGTCTCCCTTCCTTCTAACACTATTTCCCGGTAACTACCGGTCCTGGTACTTCTCGATGTACGGTACCGGGGAGATTTCACTACAGTATAATACACTAACACTATGCACTTTTACTCTGTTCTTACTATCCGCTTGATTTTAACCCCTTTCTTTTATCGCATGTTGCGGGGAACCCGGCACGTAATACTCATTTGAGGGTGTATGCCGTATGGAGAGATAGAGATAGTATACCTTTCCTCTCAAAAAGTTTGAAACTGGCCCCTGTGATCAGGTTAGTGTAAAATGAGAAAATTAAAGCTAAAATAGTGAAGTGGATAAAAGATGATAGGTAACGGGCCAGGGACTAAATTCCCATATCACAGGTCCTGGAGTATGAATACCATTTGACGTGTCATTATTAACAATTCTGATTCTGACAAGAATGTTCTCGAAGTAGCAATGCAAGTAGATACATGTATAACAGTGCACCCCTCAATGACTTCTGTGAACAGAAAATGACAATTCACTCAACAAGTTTAAAGAAAGAAAGGATTTAAATAAATACGGGAGAAGAAATACAGCTGTAACAGAAAGATGTCTGTGGATTACTAAAATCCAAATTATTACCATCATGTTGCTCCTTCTCACAGGAAATACCTTCAACTTCCGGTTGGTGACGGTCAAACGCAACACCGTTAACAACCGGCTGACACTAAAGTGCGGTATGCCCGGATGAAGTCCGAATGCTGCATTGCCCTCGTTTTTTATTGTTAACCCCTTTGAGGTTCATTTTGGACATTGGACATGTCAGGGATGATCCTTTCTTTCTTTCTTCCGGTTACGCCTTAACCCCATGAGGGGACACGGACGGTGTATACACTCCAGTTTTACAGGATGAAAGTCTACACAGTAATCATGTAATTACGGTAGGGTTCTTTAACCTGCACATGGGATGGTTCTCCCTGCACAGGGGGCCTCCAGTTAACGTCCCGATCCGAAGGAGGGTGCATTTTATGACATTCATCCCTGCAAATGATGCCAATGGAGCTTGTTCGGACACCGAATTTATCACACCGCTGCCGGAGATCGAACCCGGGATCTCTAGCATCAGAGGCAAGTGCACTATCACGCTTCACGATCCGGGACCATAGGCGGGAAATATTGAGTACTGCTGCTTTGCCCTTAATATATCAACTTGTGATGATGATAATTTAATATAAAAAAATAAAATAGGAGCGTGTTAGCTCAGTGGTTAGTACACATGCCTCTGATGCTGGAGGTCCCGGGTTCGATCCCCGGCAGCGGCAATAAAATTTTGGTGTCCATGAAAGGCATGTGAGCGATGTCTCTGTGAATGAGCAACATCAGCCCAGCGCCATGAGATTTCCTATCTTTTCTATAGAAACTGTGCTGACACGTTTCAGGGAAAAGCTCTGATGTGGTAATTGAACTGTCAATCTTTGTTTCCTGAATAGCCACAAATCAGAACACGAGGAGTATGTTTGAAACGTTTCAAGGAAAACTAGAAGTTCAATAACTTTTCCTTTTATTTCATTGATGTCAATACTGCAAAGTTTTAAACCTTTTACCAAACTTCGACTTATTTTCATCAGGGGTCGAAGACTTATCACTCTTATCCGTTGACAGGGGTTTAAATCTGTTTGGCTTACTCGGTTCTATATATTCGTTGAAGGAGTCTGAAAAGTTGCACACCTCATATTTTGGACAAATCCAGTGGCAGTTGGAGTTTTATCAAAATGCCATACCACGCATCTGAAATGAAAGAACATTCAGTGTGTATCCACGTTTCATACTACTCACACTGAACTGCTTTGTGGCCATTAAGAACAGCACCACTGCAAAGATCACAGACAGCTTTGCAGTCTTTGTCCAAATTATTTGGCGACAGAAATAAGGGTGATGATTGTTGCCACGTAAAATCGATTTTAGCCCCCACCCCTCCACCCTCAGAGGAATTTGTTTTACTGACCGTTCCAAGGCGGTTCTTCTGTCGCAGTTTATTTTTGTTATGGTTGGTCTTTGAGTGTGTGTGTGTCGCTCGCTTATATTATTTTATTTTCGATAGCCAATTGGCCATTTTGTGGGAAAGTAACTGTCCTTTTGGCTTTCAGCTATTGATGTTTCAATAAGGGCCTAGTTCGATAGCGCAGTGGTTAAAGCGTTCGACTCATGATCGAGAGGCTGTGCGTTCGAATCAGGCACCCGGTATCGAGGTGTGTCCTTGGGAAAGACACGTAATGGCACTGCCTCACTCCACCCAGGTGTAAATGGGTAGCAGTGATGCAATAGTCACTGCCTCTCTCTCTCGCGCTCGCTTGAAAACATCCGGAATGAGTGTTCGAGAGCGATTAAATAAGCTTGAAGCTTCCATCGCAATGGAACTAAAATAAATTAGTATAAACAAGGGTCTAGTTGTTTCATGTTTGTGTTTCTTTCCCTTTGGTGTCTCTGATTGGAGCTGTGGGTTAAATGTATCGATTCCTGATCATTGCCTTCACTTCTATTTTACAATACCAAGTTCCAGCTCCAGATTCTTTTTCTAACAATTGACTGTTATCCAAACCAGAACACGAGGAGTGAAAGCATTTGTTACAGTCCTCACATTCTATCTATTTCTCGGAACCTTTGCAATATTTTTGTAGAGTCCGCAGCGAAACCTTGGGCCTGGGTTAGTTATAATGTCCCCGGCCAAGATTATGATTATGGCCAAATTTTTACCGCCCTAGGACTTGCAGTTTCGTAAGCCCTCCGAACACCTTCTGTTCCCAGTCTTCATCTATCTATTGTAGATGGGTTTGTTTCGTGCAAAATTTATGATAAACGCGATGACTTTGATTTTGAGATTGTAAATTTTCATTTTTTGGATGGTGATGTTCCTCGTGCGCCATCCTATGGCGTTTATATTTCGCAATTAATTCGATATGCTAGAGTGTGTAGTCATGTTACTGACTTCAACACTAGTAATAAATTATTAACGGCTAAACTTCTTAATCAGGGTTATCGGTACCATAAACTACGCAAAGCCTTTTCAAAATTTTATAGACGCCATTCTGATTTAATTTCAAAATTCAATATTGGACTTAAATCTCTTCTGCAACAAGGTCTATCGGAACACGAATTTTATGGTGACTTAGTATATAAATTCAGAAAAACATATAACCGCAATGACTTTAGCACCCAATTTCGTAAAATCATTCTTCGGTATAAAAAGATTGGGTACAACATGGATATTATACGACAGACTGCATGCATGGTAGTTGACCCAATCACGGTTGGCAACTTTGCTTCCCTCTTTAATTGCACGCCGGTGGGTCAGGCCTCAGATTCTATGACGGTTCCAACATAAAGGCTTATTGAGAATTAGAGAGATCTAATTCAAGGTAATGTTGGTTGGTGCCTGATGCTCTGTCTCTGGTCGGGCCCATCGGAGTCTAACTGTTGGTTTTCTTTTGCTCCAGCATTTCAGTGGTTTCTTGCTGTCGAGTCCTCATCGTTGTCTCACCTCTGTGGTTCTTTGACTATTTGTGTTCACGGAGATGTTGCACTGATGAGTTAGGAGGCCTTCATGCGGACTGAACAAATTAATTGTCTAAATCGCGACGGAAGTAAGGGCGAGGATTGTGGCCACGTAAAATCGATTTAAGGTTTCTCAATACATTTGCACAAGAAAAATATAGGTGTGAGATTTGCATGTTATTTTTTCCAAAAATATAAGCCTGATTTCCTTTTAAAGTGCCTGTCCTAGAAGAAAAAGGTCTGGAGATTCCAACGATTATTACAGCAAGTACTTTCTTGCATTAGCTACATCTCTGTGCCTTTGAAAATAAATGCAATTCTTTATTTTCACTTTTACCAGGAAAAAAATGAAACTGCGTTCTAGCCTTTTTACAAGTTACTAAAACAGCTGCAGATCAATAGTTCACATCAAATACTAGTGACTCGGACCAAGCTTTCTTTCAAAAAGCCTCCCTAAATTGAAAACCAGAAAAAAAAACTTTGACATGTTTTTCTTCATGGGCGCCGCCATCTTCTTTTTTTTGCGGTAAATTTGAATGCTCAGAATGCTCATCATTTATGCATTCCACATTTAATTTTGCCCATCATCAATGAATATACCTTGAAAATTCAGCTATGTAGCCTTCTCCCTGCATATTCAGCTATGTAGCCTTCTCCCTGCATACAGCATTATGACATCGCCTATCTTGGAAGCCTGTCATCACTGATAAATTATTGTAGCTGTCAAATTGAGGAATTATCCATCTTGCCAACTAAAATTGTATTCATACGCCTTGGAACTAATTTCCACACACCATTGTTTTCAATTTAAAACGTAATATTCAAATTTGAAACTGTCCTTGCAACAATTTCAGATACTTTCTAACATAATTTGTTTGTTACTTTATGATAAGTATGCATTCATTTTCCGAACTATTTTTTTTTGTGTAACATCGTCCTGATTGTGTTGTTCGGTCCAGCTGCAAGTAAACACATTGAAAAAAATAAAAATTTCAAGCTTTTTTCATCATAACATATTACATGCATTGGGCTTCTGTGAGTTTTAACCAGCCTACACATTGGTAAGTAGGTGACACAACAGATCATTTAATAGATTAGATAAATATAACCTTTGTGTTGTCCAGAAGTTCACCTGTCAAAAAATCACTGATTTGTTTATGGTGGCTCATGTGAACCAATGTAACAAACCAATGGGTAAACATCATTTCTATACCATTGCAGTTATTGGCAGTTGCACAAAGTTTCTGGTGCTGAACAGGCTGCTTGCAGTCCTTCAGTTCAAATATGGGGATAGACTGTTGGCTTCTCTTAATTTCAATTTTTTGTTTTTGATTTATCAAGTATCAAATCACCCATCCTGTAAACACAATCAGTAACACAGGGAAACTTTGGTGCAGTGATTGCATGAATTGTTATAAATTGCATGACTGAAATATATAAAATGAATAACTGAAAGCCCCAAAGAAGGGCAATCATTTTACAAGCTAAATGCAAGAGATTTCAACACCTCAACCCAATCAATGAGATTGTTGCCAAATTGGTAGAACTGATCATTTTTGGCTACCATACACTGAATTTAAAATAGTACCAGGTGAGATAATTACATTTTTTAAATTTTTGGGAATCATTAATTTTCAGTACTATTTAGGTATTTTACTTGAAATTCCTCTGTTGCAGTACCTAAAGGCAACCTTGAGCCACATTCCTATGATAGTATTTTACACATTGTGGTTCTGTGGATTGAGATATCACTTTTTTGCAAAACCAAGGAAAAATGCAATAAATTACAAAAATGGGGACTTTAGAATAAAAATCTTTGGCTTCCATATTCTTTCATTTACATGGACTACCATCTGATGAAAAATCTTTTTGGGTAATTATTTGCAAATATGATTTTTTAGTACCTCAAATATAGCTAAGTAACTGTATTGAGGAACCTTAAGCCCCCAGTGGAAATCTTTCCACTGACCGTTCCAAGGCGGTTCTTCTGTGGCGATTTATTTATGTTGTTGTTTGTTACTTACTGTGTGTATCACTTGTGCCTTTTTATTTGGGATGGCCATATGGCCATTTTGTGGGAAAGTAACTGTCCTTATGGCCTTCCTTTGTTTAGGTTTCCATTATGGTCTGGTCGCTTAATGTTTGTGTTTCTTTCCCTTTGGTGTCTTTGATGGGTCGAGTAAGTTAATTGTATCGATTCCTGATCTTTGTTTTACTTCTACTTTCCTCGTAACTGCCAAGTACTGGGAAACTCTCTAACAGCTTTCCATATTTGTAATCCTGCACTTCTGATTTCAAACAGCTGAATGCATTCTATAAGTTGTTTTCCAAAGAGTGAACCCAGAATTAAGACCACGGGAAACAGGGAGACTTCATTTTAATATACAATGTACTGAGTTGTGATTTGATAATTTCCAATGATTTATGATGTGTCAAGCAACAACCCTGATTCCGAGTTTATCACAGCCAGTGCACTGACAATTACAAAGGGCTAATGAGTACAGTGGTCAAATTATATACAGCTCTGCACATTCAAATATCTGACAACTCACCGGCTCTTCCCAAGAATGAGGCAAGCTACCTAATTTTGATACTAAGAATTTCAGTTTGCTGATCTGGATACCCTTGAAAAACAGAAATGAATGCAATGATCAGGAATCGATACAATTAACCCACAGCTCCCATCAGAGACACCAAAGGGGAAGAAACACAGCCACGAAACAACTAGATCCTAATGGAAACATCAATAGCGGAAACCCAAGAGGACAGTTACTTTCCCTCAAAATGGCAAATTGGCTATCGAAAACAAAATAATATAAACGATACACACACTCAAAGACAAGCCATAACAAAAATAAACCACGACAGAAGAACCGCATTGGAACGTCAGTAAAACGAATTCCGTGTGTGTGTGTGTGTGGGCGGGGGGGGGGTCTTAATTAGATTTTATGCGGCCACAATCCTCGCCCTTACTTCCGTGGCAATTTAGACAAATAATTTTTCAGTCCGCACGAAGGCCTCCTAACTCATCAGAGCAACATCTCCGTGAACACAAAATTCAAACAATCACAGAGATGAAACAACCGACTCGACAGCAAGAAACCACAGAAATGCTGGAGTCTTCAAGACCTTGGTATCCGCACTGATGTACTCGCCCTGAAGCACATCCTTGTTTTTAATCGCAAATAAGATTATTTTAACCAAATTACCAGATCCAGCTTCCAACTATTAGACGTAAAACAGACTTCTGGACTTCTAACTGAAACAAAAATGACCAAGGAATCGCTTTTAGTGCTGCGCAACCATCTAACCTAGTATAATCTTCAGAATGTTGAAGGAGGCTAGTAAACGACAGAAGCAGAAACGGCCATCTTATTCAGCCAAGCGAAACGGTTTGGGGAATTTTGGTAGGGGGTCACCAAAGGAACATTCCTATGAAATTATTTAAAAACTCATCCACTGGTTAAGAGGGAGGAGTTGTTTAAATGTTATGTCTCTCTTATTTTGGCTCCGGCGACCATGTTGTTCATATAAGGGGAACCGTTTGAACAATTTTGGTAGCGGATCAACCAACACATATTCCTACGAAATTATTTCAAAATCCAACCGCTGGTTAAGGAGAAATTGTTTAATTTTTTTTTCTTTCTTTATGGTTGGTTGGTTGATTTGAGGTTTAACGTCCCCGTCAACACTGTAAAGGTCATTTTGGAGACGTTGCTTCCAATTTTGTGGGACTTTTACCCGACACTGAGATGAAATGACATCTCAAGCCCTGTCGCCCATTGAAACCATAAGGGTTTATAAGCATGGACGGTCCGCCTCGCACCGCGGTTCCTGGACAGGCTTAGATCCTCTAAGCGGTTAACCAGTACTAGTGTGCGGGCCGGATTCAGCTCTGCGTGGAAGCATCATGCAGCCCATATATTTCTTCAAGCCCCTATGGGCGGGGGCCGTTCTTTCTTTATGACGGGGTTAGTACAGATAAAAGATAAAAACATGTCTGATAATATTTACGGTGAAGAATGGACAATTTGGCATTTAATCCACAGCTTCCAGTAGTTTCCTTTGATGTTGGCAGTACTTATAAGTTTTGATAAATGTATTGTTATCATGTACTGATATCATGTACTGATAAATGTTTTGTTATCATGTACTGATAACAAGTACTGTTGATTAAAACAGATATATACCTGACGATCATTACCTGACGATCATTGGTGGGCTCGAAAGTAAGGAGAAACTCCTTTTTTAGCCCGTCTTCTTTAATCGCTTGTTGCATCACTGTGTCTTCTTTCACTTAACCCTTATTCTGTAGAGCATCCTTCAATTTCCTCATAATCGTTTACATTAATGTATTCATATGATGAATTTTATGGGAATCCATCAACTTATTCATACTCATACATGACTTCTTTTCGGTTCCAATATTTATCTAGCTTGGTTTTAAAGTCATTCACATCCTTGGCTTGCACAACATTTTCAGGTAGAGCATTCCAATCATTTATGACTCGTTGAGAAAAATATCGCAGTCTTACAGAAGTGTTGCAACGGGGCTTTTCAATTTTAAAGCTATGTCCTCTTGTTGATCTCAAATCTGATAACTTGAAAAATCTGTCCGCAGGGATATCTTCCAGTCCTCTAATTAGCTTAAAAGTCTGAATCATGTCTCCGCGTCTTCTGCGATGAACTAGACTTGGCAATTTGAGTTTTTTCAATCTTTCCACATAGGTCAATTCTTTTAATTCTGGTACAAGTTTAGTAGCCCTCATTTGAACCTTTTCCACAGCATCTGAGTCTTTTTTGAGATAGGGATACCAGACAGAATTTCCATATTCGACATGAGGCCTAACCATAGCCTTGTACAGTAATACGAAAGAGTCTTTTTCAATGAAATCAAATGAACGGTTTATCAATGATAGTATGCTGTTGGCCTTATTCACTTTACTGGCAATATGGTTATCAAATTTCAAATCTTGCTGGAAAATGACACCGAGATCTTTCTCATCTGCAGCTACAGGAATGTCTTCGAAGTTCATTGTGTATTGATACTCTTGGTAATTTTTGCCGTAATGAATAGTTTTACACTTGTTTACATTGAATCTTAGCTGCCACCGATCAGCCCAAGTATATAGCGAATCCAGATCTTGTTGCATGATGTCACTGTCTTTATCGGAGTTGTATAGTTTCGTGTCATCTGCAAATATCTTTACCACGCTGTTTACTACCTCCGGGAGATCATTAATGTAAATTATGAAAAGAATAGGCCCAAGGACGCTGCCTTGTGGCACTCCACTTAATACGTTTTTCCAAGTTGAAGATTCACTTTGTACACAGACATATTGCCTACGACCAGTGAGAAAATCCTTCAGCCACTTTAAAACAGGCCCTCTGATTCCATATGCAGAGATCTTAGTTAATAAGCGTTGATGAGGCACGCTGTCAAACGCTTTTGCGAAATCAAGATATACTGTATCCCAACTCTCCTCCTTTTCGATAAAATCTGTCCAGTCTTCCATGACGTCCAACAATTGGAGAATACATGACCTTCCAGACCGGAAACCAAACTGCGCATCAGATAACATATTATATCTGTCCAGATGATTAATTACTGATAGTCTTATGATTTTTTCTAAGCACTTGCAGACTATAGAAGTCAGGCTAACCGGGCGATAGTTACCAGGATCTGATTTATGCCCTTTTTTGAATAAGGGTGTTACACGCGCATCCTTCCAAACTTTAGGAATTCTGCCAGTTTTTATAGACTGTTGGAATATAATAGCCAGAGGTATGGAGAACACTTTTGACATGGTCTTTAGTAAAAAAGGATTTATTTCATCAGGCCCCATAGATTTTCCAGTGTCTAATTGGCTTAAGTGTTTATCAACCATGGTTGAGCTTATCTCTATGCAATCCAATGGAGAATCAAATGGCTTGTTTTCCATATTTGGAGTAAAATCTTGATTTTCACGGGTAAAAACACTTGCAAAAAAGTCATTTAACACTTCGGCCTTCTCTTGATTACATGTGGTTGTGGAAGAGTCATCTCTTGTAAGATTTGTTACTGAGCCTAAGGTCGTGACCTTACTTTTAACATATTTCCAGAACTGTTTGGATTCAGTCTTTGCTTTACTAGCAATCCTCTTTTCAAAGTTTCTTTTAGCTGTACGAATAGTTTCATTGGCTTGATTACGTATCTGCTTATACCTCTCAAAATCACATGGCCTCTTTGTTGCACAGTACTGTGACCAGGCATGTCTCTTTTCTTTAATGCTATTCAAAGATACTGCCGTCATCCATTGTGGTTTGGGCTTACAGCCTTTCCTAGGGGTATAACTTGGTACGTATTTACTTACACACTCATTATATTTATCGGTGAAATTTGTCCACATCTCTTCTACATTCATTCCGTCAAATCTACCTGTCCAATTTATGGAATCCCATTCATTTGAGAATGAACCAACATCACATTTTCTGTATCTAATTTTCGGCGCTCCTGTACAGCGCTCTTTAAAAGAGCACAAAAAGTCAAATTTGATAAGGACATGGTCACTTATCCCTAGGGACGGCAAGGTAATAACGTCATTGACATCATCCTCGTCTTTTGAAATGATAAGATCAAGAATGTTTGGGGTTTGATTATCCCTAATCCGGGTTATGTCTCTTACATGCTGAAATAAGTAATTATCTTTCAAACATTCGAGGAACACGTGTTCATGGTGGTTTTCATTATGGGGTGTACTATAATTTTCCCAGTTGATATCTTTCATGTTAAAATCCCCTGTCAACAGTAATTTTCGATTCATGCTGGCGGCTTTTGTAATAAGACGACAAATTTCTTCACAGTTTTCGTTGTCTGATTGACTTCTGTAAATGGTCCCAAGCAAAACTGTCTTTTCCCCAACAACCCAATCACACCAAGAAGCGTCCTTGTATAACTCATTCAACTGAACATTTGGTGAAACATTTAAAGCAGATCTATTTGTTTTTTTAGAAATAGTGTAAATATTTGTACTGATTGACATCTGTACAGGATAATAAGACTCGCCCTGGCGGGCTCGTCAAATTATTCTGTACAGATATCAATCAATTTACCAATATTTCACAAAAACAATGGATATATCTGTTACATGGCCTGACTGAACTGCAACACAGTAGGTAAAACGGTGATGAAGGTCGGAAGGGCATTCCAGTGAATACTTGTACGGGGGGGGGGGAGTATTTGTACATGTAATAATCTTCGAGAGTATTTGTTTGATTTGAGGTTTAACGTCCCCGTCAACACTGTATAGGTCATTTTGGAGACGTTGCTTCCAATCCTGTGGGACTTTTACCCGACATTGAGATGAAATTACATCTCAAGCCCTGTCCCCCAACGAAACCAACAGGGTTTATAAGCATGGACTTGCACCGCCTCGCTTGGGCAGGCCCAGATTCCCTAAGCGGGTTACCAGTACTCGTGTGCGGTCGGTTACAGCTCTGCGTGGAAGCATCATGCAGCCCTTCTATTTCTTCAAGCCCCGATGGGCTGGGACGCTCTTTGAGAGTAGGAATCTGCCTATAAGCTACTTGATGGTTTAGTATTAGGTAGTCTGCTGCAGGTATGGCTACACGATCGTATGTGATCTTACACATGAGGATAAGTCGGCTGCCTAAATGCCGCTGTTCTAGGGTGCACCAATTAAGGTCCTGGATCATTTTTATCACACCAAACCTGGCAGCCATCGTTTTCATCAGAGAGGAAAGGTCTGAGCAGTTTTAGTAGATGCCACCCAAGGAATATTCCCGTGGAATTATTTCAAAATCCATCCACTGGTTAAGGTCGTTTAAAGGTATTTCTATTTTTTGATCTGGCGGCCATTTTGTATAGCGCAGCGGAACCATTTAGGTAATTTTGGAAGGTCACCCCAGGAACGTTCCCTTGTAATTATTTCAAAATCCATCCACTGGTTAAGAAGAAGCTTTTACAAGCTTTTCTATGCTATTTTGTTCATCCGAGCGGAACGTTTTGAGCAAATTTTGGAAATTTGATAGATGGTCACCGTAGGAACATTCCTGAAAAATTGTTTCAACGTCTATCCAGAGGTTCGGAGAAGAAGTCGTTTAAGGCAAAAGTTGACGACGGACGTATGGACGCCCTGACGACGGACAGAGGCCAATCACAATAGCTCACCTTGAGCACTTCGAGCTCAGGTGAGCTAAAAGCTACTCGCATTTTTTCAGAAACAGCAACCGAATGTTTATGATTGTGGACTTTTTACAATAGCGAATGCAGTAGAGTTTTGTTTTGCTTCGGATTATTTTGATGCTAGAATAATAAATAATATAATAGCAACAGATAAGGTTGGTATTTGGTGATGACTGAAGGATAATTTCCCTTATTTCTCCATATAACCTTATCCCAGAAGGCATAGGACCTAATTGTGACGTCACATCAACGTCGATGCAACGTCATGATGTATATGCAACGTCACATCTACGTCGGTGCGACGTTGCACCGACGTTGATTTGACATTGCCCTAGTGACGTGTGCCTGCTGGATATGTTGTTGGTATTCATTAGAACATTATGCGGTTCTAAGGAATACTCAAAACATATGTTTTAATGGAGAGTTAACGAAAATTATTCAATTATCACAAAATACCCACCTTATGTTTCTGTGTAACAAACGTGTCGAAAATGAGCCATCATTTAAATGAATGTTTGGAAAACGGAAAAATGACAGCGCTTCCGGGAGAAAAAAGGTGAAAGCATATGTAAAGGTAAATTAAAGAAAAAACAAATAAAAAACCGTCTGGTGTTATTGCAGTGCTTGATTGCTTTGTTTTGTTTGATTTGAGGTTGAACGTCCCCGACAACACTATAAAGGTCATTTTGAAGACGTTGCTTTCCATTTTGTGGGACTTTTACCCGATATTGAGATGAAATGACATCTCAAGCCCTGTCGCACAATGAAACCAATAGGGTTTATAAGCAGGGACAGTCCAACTCGCAGCGCTTAACCAAAGCAGACTTAGATCCTCGTGGTTTGCCGGTACTCGTGTGTGGTCGGTTTCAGCTCTGCGTGGAAGCATCATGCAGCCCATTTATTTCTTCAAGCCCCAATGGGCGGGGTTCGTTGATTGCATGCATATGTAAGTAACATGATTTGCTGTGGCAATCGTAATGTGTTTAGGTTTGGATTCAGCAGCGAATGAGTGGCGATGTTCCGTCTTGTGAACAGCAACATGAGTGACATAATGTAAATCATGAAAAAACAGGGGTGAAGGCAATGATCAGGAATCGATACAATTAACCCACAGCTCCCAGCAGTGACACCAAAGGGAAAAACACAAACATGAAATAACTAGACCCTAATGGAAACATCAATAGCGGAAAGCCAAAATGGCAGTTACAAAATGACCAACTGGCTATCCAAAACAAAATAATATATGCCTGGATCACATAAGGGCGACGTACTGTGTCAGTGCTGATTGGTCGGTTTTTGAGACTCCTTGTTTGTCTACAGGTAGCAGCTGCCGACTGAAATCTGTTTCGCAGGTGTGTCTTTACGTACTGACTTTACCGTCGATCGTCCACAACGTCGATGTCCGCTAGCTTCTCCTGTCCAACAGACGATTAATCATAGACATGTGATACCCAAAATCAGAGGCAACGTCATCCGCTTTCCGACCAACTTAACTATTCAAGGGCACGCTCACGACCCCTTAATGAAAGACGTTGCATTACGTTCTGACTTAATGCTTTTTAGAAAAAATTTCATTTTTCTTCTTTGCTGGGCATGACCTTGCATTACACATCAAACGTTTGGTCCTGAACTTGTGGTTTCAATCCGTACAGGTGTAAAGGTGGTACACGGGATCGACGTGGCCGGATGGGATTGGTAAAAAGAATCCGTTACGCTGGATTGATTTGTCAAAAATATTTCAGATAAAAGAAACTTGATAATTGTTCGTATGTTTGACCTTTATATAGAAAAGAAACATTTGACAGCAGAATAACGCAAATAAAACAAAATGGGTAGTAAGAAAAGGACAGGACTTGTTGAATGTTATTTTCTATTGACACGGTCATCAAAATGATTAAAAAAGAAGTGTAGGCAATGATCAGGAATCGATACAATTAACCCACAGCTCCCATCAGAGACACCAAAGGGAAAGAAACACAAACATGAAACAACAGATCCTAATGGAAACATCAATAGCGGAAAGCCAAAAGGACAGTTACTTCCCCACAAAATGGCCAATAGGCTATCCAAAATAAAATAATATAAGCGACACAAACACCCAAAGACAAACCATAACAAAAATAAACCGCGACAGAAGAACTGCCTGGGAACGGTCAGCAGAAACGAATTCCACTGGGAGGCTTAAATCGAATTTTCGTGGCCACAATCCTCGCCCTTATTTCCGTCGCGATTAAGACAAATAATTTGTTCAGTCCGCATGAAGGCCTCCTAACTCATCAGTGCAACATCTCCGTGAACACAAAAATCAAACAACCACAGAGATGAAACAAAGGTGAGGACTCGACAGCAAGAAACCATGAAATGCTGGAGCAAAAGAAAACCAACAGTTAGACTCTGATGGGCACGACCGGAGACAGAGTATCAGGTACCAACCAACATAAGCATTTACGTTGGAACCGTCATAGAATCTGAGGCCTGAACCACCGGCGTGCAGTTAAAGAGGGAAGCAAAGTAGAGGTAAAACAAAGATCAGGAATCGATACAATTAACTTACTCCACCCATCAAAGACACAAAAGGGAAAGAAACACAAACATGAAGCGACCAGACCATAACGGAAACCTAAACAAAGGAAGGCCATAAGGACAGTTACTTTCCCACAAAATGGCCAAATGGCCATCCAAAATAAAAACACACAATGGATACACATAGAAAGCAACAAACAACAACATAAATAAACCGCCACAGAAGAACCGCCTTGGAACGGTCAGTGGAAAGAATTCCACTGGGGGGGGGGGGGCTTAAATCGATTTTACATGGCCATAATCCTCGCCCTTACCTCTGTCGCGGTATACACTAATTTTGTTTAGTCTGCATGAAGGCTTCCTAACTCATCAGCGTAACATCTCCGAGAACATACAAATAAAAAAACTACAGAGATGAAACAAGGCTGAGGACTCGACAGCATACAACAACAAAATTGCTGGAGCAAAAAAACAAAAAAAACAAAAACAGTTAGACTCCGAGGGGCCCGATCAAAGACGGAGCATCAGGCGCCAACCAACATAAAGAATACTAAAATAAAATAAAATTCCATTTATGTTTTTACGCTGGAACCGTCATATAATCTTAGGCCCGACCCACCGGTGTGCAATCAAAGAGGGAAGCAAAGTTGCCAACCGTGATCGGGTTAACCACCATGCATGCAGTCTGTTTTTTATAACATTTATGTTGTACCCAATCTTTATATATCGGCGGACGATTTTACGAAATTGGGTACTAAAGTCATTACAGGCATGTATTTTTCAAAATTTATATACTAAGTCACCATAGAACTCGGGTTCCGATAGACCTTGTTACAGAAGTGTTTTAAGTCCAACATTGAATTTTGAAACCAAATCAGAATGACGTCTATAAAACTTAGAAAAGGCTTTACGTAGTCTGTGATACCGATACCCCTGAATAAGAAGTTTGCGGTTAATAATTTATTACGAGTGTTGAAGTAGGATAAATGACTAGACACTCTTGCGAATCGAATTAACTGCGAAATATAAACCCCGTACGATGTCGCACGAGGAACATCACCGTCCAAAAAAGGACAATCTCGAAATCAAAATCGTCACGTTTATAATAAATTTTGCAAGAAACAAATCCATCTACAAAAGATAAATGTAAATCCAAAAAGGAGGCCTCGGCATCAGAGGAATTTGCCTTGTTTAACTGAAGTTCTAGTGGATAAATCTGACTGATCAAACCATCAAAGTAAGTATTGTCAATATTTAATAAATCATCTAAATATCTAGAAGTAGAGTTAAAAGCCTCAATAATTTCAGATTGGTTATCAATGGAAAGCGACAACATGAAGTCTCTTTCATAACAATACAAGAACGGATCAGCCACGAGGTGCGCAATTCGTACCCATCGGAATACCCACAATTTGTCTAAATAACTTAGTACCGAATCTAATATAAATATTGTCAAGTAGAAAGGTGAGGGCATCACACACTTTCTGACATGATCAAAGTGTATAATTCTTGTGCTCTTTAGAAGTGAAAAATGCATTTCTGACATTACATGCAAGATGGAGAGAATCTTCTCTGTGAAAAGCCCATTCAATTAAATCATTAAGCTTTTCTTTTATAAGATTATGAGGAAGTGTAGTGTAAAGAGTGGAAAAATCGTAAGTAGACAGACTTGAAGCACGAAAACGTCTGGATTTCAATTTATTTAAAACCTCATTCGAATTTTTCTATAGATTAAAACAGATTTCTTCCTGATCTTCCAAAGACTTTATCACAATATTTAATCACATGCGTTTTAATAGCAGTAAGACAGGAAGTAAATAATTTAGAAAGTTCAGTGGTAGTGCAAGAGCTAGAATTTGCAATAAACCGTGCTTTGTAAGGTCTTTTATGAAGTTTTGGTAACCAGTATAGGGTAGGAAGCTTGTCTTGGCCTTCTGTAACACACACAGCAAACTTGGTGACTGAATGACAAATGTGTTCATCTACTATAGCTCTCTCTTCAGCTAAAGGCTGAAGTTCATAGGCCTTAGTACCACCAAGCTCCTGCTTAAGCGTGTTAACATAGTGGAGCCGTCACATAAAGTTGTCAACCGTGATTGGGTTAACTACCAAGCATGCAGTCTGTCGTATTTATGTTGTACCCAATCTTTTTATACCGAAGAATGATTTTACGAAATTGGGTGCTGAAGTAATTGCGGTTATATATTTTTATGAATTTATATTCAGATTCGGGTCGGGCCTCAGATTCGGTTCCAGCGTGAAGGCTTATTGAGAATTAGAGAGATCTAATTCAAGGTAATGTTGGTTGGTGCCTGATGCTCTGTCTCTGGTAGGACCCATCGGAGTCTGTTGGTTTTCTTTTGCTCAAGCATTTCAGTGGTTTCTTGCTATCGAGTCCTCACCGTTGTTTCATCTCTGTGATTGTTTTATTATTAGTGTTCACAGAGATGTTGCACCGCTGACCGTTCCAAGGCAGTTCTTCTGCCGCAGTTTATTTTTGATATGGTTTGTCTTTGTGTGTTTGTGTCGCTTATATTATTTTATTTTGGATAGCCTATTGGCCATTTTGTGGGAAAGTAACTGATTTCTGATCATTGCCTCCACTTCTATTTTACAACACAAAAGACTGGCACTTATCATTAGCAGAGGCAAACTACTGAGTTGACTTTTGAGGAAAATCATTAATCATCGGTAGGAATAACTCGGGTCCAAGCTTGGTACCTTTAAGGAAACCCAAAACAGCTGGGGCAAAAAAGAAGTCATATGCCCTCGATAAGTTCTGGTTGGCTCCTGTCAGTCGGGAAACTCTGGATACACTGTTGGAGACTGCTTTGTTTGATTTGAGGTTTAACGTCCCCTTCAATACTATAAAGGTCATTTTGGAGACGTTGGTTCCAATTTTGTGGGACTTTTACCCGACATTGAGATGAAATGACATCTCAAGCCCTGCCGCCCAATGAAACCAATAGGGTTTATAAGCAAAGACGGTCCGACTCGCACTGCTTTGCCTGGGCAGGCTTAGATCCTCTAAGCGGTTAACCAGTACTTGTGTACGGGTCGGTTTCAGCCCTGAGTGGAAGCATCATGCAGCCCATCTATTTCTGAGACTGCACAGTATTTATTAGTGTCTGAGCTTGACAGCAAGGCATTCGTCTGGAACTTTATCAAACGACTTAATTTGCTACATTTAAGTCTGGGAGGAATGTGTCTATTTTTTGGCCTTCATCTGTCTGAAGAATTGTCAGCAAAATGATTACAAGGCGCTCGTTTGATATTCTACACACCATTATAAACTATCTAAGAAGGAGTCAAAACGGGTGTTTGCTCAGAAGACAGTGCCTTTATGTCATATTACCCACTGGGAATAAGGTTTGCTAGGTTCAGGGTGTGAAATCAATTGGCTGTAATACACACTGGCACTCTATCCAGTTTCACTTTTTGCCATTCAATGTGGACATGCATTACTTATTTTACATAGTTCAACATCTGTCATTGTCGATCCATAACCGTTATTGTCCTGATTAAGGTACCTAACTGCTGAACGGAGAATTGAGACGATACACAAAGAATGTTTTAGTACAATTACTTTCTTAAAGCTAAAACACAATATTTTAACTGTTTACATTTACATGAAAGTTCTGCCGACGCCGCCTATCTATCTATCTATCTATCTGTCTATCTATCTAAATATTTACAGCATTCCATTACAAATTTTGTTAAGGGAGGCCAATGGTCAGATGAAGCTAAATGTGGCCAAATGTCATTCAATGAGGGTGTCAAGGCACCATCCGGACAACAAGATTAAATTTGTGTTCCTACTCATTTCACTAGCATACATAGGAGCAGGTTCAATCCCCTAAATAGCTTGGTATCACCATCACTGACGATCTCGATTGGACTCGGCACAATTCTGAGATTACATCCCAAGCAAGTAGGACAATAGGATTTCTCAGATGTAATTTAGCTTTTGCTCCTAGACAGACAAAGGATGTTGTGTACAAAACATTGGTTTGACCTCAATTTGCGTATGACCTGTTTGGCACCCCTGTGATAAAACATAGCTTCAACAGGGTAGAAGGTCCAGGGGACAGCTGCTCGTTGGGCCTGCAGGCGATGGTGGAACAAAAGTAGTTTGGGTTATATGCTTGATTAGCTAGAATGGCCATTGCTGGAGGCCCATAGTGAGCAGTCCTCTTTAACCTTCAATTATAAGATACACTCCGATACAGTCTCTTAATTCTTGACCCACGTGACTAGTCCAACTCAAACGAAAGCATCAAATTAAAAACAGACAATATCATAAAGAATTCCTTCTTCCAAAGACTTATTCCTCAATGGAATTGTCTTTCCTCCCCTGTGGTAGATGCCAATACTACAGAGGAGTTCAAATATGTTCTATAAAAGGGTTATATGGTAAAGATATAAAAGCCTGTATGGTATAGATTGGGACTATGAGGTATGCGCTTGAGGATACCTCTGTAAACAGATTGTAAATAGTTTGAAGCTGTCAAGCTGCCCACCTAACTGAGGTAATTGCTAAATGTGACCGAGTTAAGTTTTTGGAGATAGCTAGATAACCAGGTGTATGTCTCTGATGAGGGCTCCTGTGGGATTGTGAGGATTACTACCATAGTTGGGGGATGATGGGTGAGGCGAAGGTGATGTGCTTCTTGCATCAATGAAGCATACAACTGAAATTGGCTAACAGTTGAGCAAGATCTGTTGTTCTTACAGCAGGTAAGGGTGCAGGGCAAATGTTGTTATTTCTTCAGTTTCTACACTTTTATTCATTTGTTTCTTTCTCTGTTGTCCCTTACTTTCATCTCTTCTGTTTCTCAAATTCTTTCTTTCTTTCTTGAGAGACAACACAAAAAACACAAGGGTTAGAGTGTTGTTAAACCCCAACAGAATCAGTCCTTTATGGTTGTCCAGTGCACGCCCGAAAATCAATAGCAACTGACAGAACTACTATGTCAATGGACTTTCTAATATGTTCTATAAAAGGGTTATCCTTTGGAAGCAAGGAATACACCACAGAACTGGAAAATATGGAGTGTACATGTTTTCTGGGCAAGGCTAGCTAGCTTCGGCCAATTAGGCCTCATCAGTGACCCTCAAATATTTTCAAAATCAACAACGGAATCAATGATCCCAAAGGACAGGCAAATATAAACTACACTATGATGTAGGGCAGGGAGTTCTCAACATTATGAAAAAAGCCATTTTTTTACATTTGACCTCTAAGTATGACATTGACCTTGGAAGTAGCGACCTGTGTCTTGTACGCGACACATCATCTCATTATGGTTAACATTTCTGCCATCATGCAGACCTGGGGTAATTGTATTCTGTATTCTTATTTGAATACATTTTCTGAGTATTTGTGAAGTATTCTGTATTCGTGGATTTTTTAGAATAAAAGTATTTGTATTCGAATACATTTCAAAAGTCATGTATTGATGAATAGTTTTACGAATACATTATGAATACTTTGCTCTTTACAGGTAAAAAAAATATGAAACAATACATGAATGTTTTAATTGATGTGACTAAAGTCCTTGACTGCTCCTGTAGGAACTTCTGAAATTACTGTTAGATGGTTAAATACAATACATAACAGAGATCCAAGAATATTAAAGGATTCATTGGATTGCAATGATGCAAATAAAGCTTTTAAGATGACAAACATTTCATTATTATGTATTACTTTTAAAGTAACTGACATTATAATTTGTTGACTGAGAGGTGTGAAAAACAGAAGAAAATATACATCTGTTCTCAATTATTAGATTTTTTTTTGTTCAGAGACACTTCAATCACAGGTAACTCACAATCATGGCCCACCACTGTGACACATGGCTATTTCTAGTCTGTTCTTACAAATGTATCCATTTGTCAATATACATGTATGCTGTTTTAGGCTGACTTGTGCTGATTGCATAAAATAATTTCTGCTACCCATTTATGTTTAGTGAACTCTTCAATTTGTATTATTAGTCAAGTCCATCTCATTTTAAGAGGTGGCTGCTTACTTTTATTATTTTTCCAAAATTTTATGATCTTTAAAAAGTACTGTACACTTTAATCAGACACTATATTCTGTGGCATATGTTCTTAATCTACACTGCCAAGGTCCCTTTTAAAGGACTGCAGGCATTAATGTGTTAATATGTTTAGTTACCTGTATGTCATCTTCCAATAGATTGCCTCAGGATATAGAGATAGAGGGGCAAGACATAGTGTTTTTACAACTGAGCCATGCCAAAGCAAAACCTACAAATTACCCACATGTATGTAATTCCAAATACTGGTAAATTGATGGGCTTTGGTTGATAAGAACATTCTCCCTGTTGATAACATTTTAAAAATCATAAACCAAAAAATGTCTAGGTAGTAAACCGAAAGTGAAGGCAATCTGAAAACTGAAATCCCAAAAGTAGAAATGGAAGGCAATGGGCAAACTGATTTTTTTATTTTGTGCTGGCCACCTTTGTCACTTGTTTCTCACAAGAAACAACACAATAGCATCAGCAGTATATGAATTGATAATATGAAAGCATACCTATACAAATGCAATGTAAATTTTATCGCTGAAAAAAGCACGTGGTTTAAGATGAAAAATTGCGATATTTTTCTTATTTCTGCTCAAAATATAGATTGTGGGTACTCATAACCACCTCAATGGAATCACAGACAAAATCAAGGCAGACAAAATCTACCCCACAATTTGTTTAGGCAGACAAAATCCCTCCCTGACATAATCCCCACTGCTGTTTATAAAGGTGGACAAAATCCCCCCTCACCTCCACATGCACAATTACTGAATTTTTGAAAGTCAGTTTGTATGTGCACGTATTGTTTTAAAAATCAGATTTGGAATATCATAGCTACATATTGGTGCTAATGGAGAAATTATTGCAACAAGCAGGTAATACTGCAAAAGTATAACAGGTGAAAAAATACAGAACAGTAGAATCATCAAGATGACTAAATTCTAACAATGTATAAGAACATTGCAAATGAAACAAAGTAGTTCTTTAGTCATGTCAAGAGATTTAAATCATTGAACTGGCTTAATACTGTGTATTCAATTATGATCATCACCTTTAATTTACATCATAAAATTTATAAAGAAATGAGTTAAAAAGTCATCACAATAATTGGCAGAATTTTCAAAAGTGCTACATTATCCCAATGAGGCGGTTCTAACGAGAACCCACAATCTGTATTTTGGAGCTGAAATAAGGAAAAATGGGATTACAGCAAACCCAGTTTTACTATATAAAAGTGGGGTTCAAGGGGGTCAGAATTAAATAGGTGTATATGTGATGTAACATATTTAATCAATCAATAGCTTTTGATTGATAAATGCTCCAGACACTACAAATGACCTGTTTCATACAAGATCCTGCACACCTTCATTGACTGTGTCTTAAATTGTTCCAGAGAAAACAAAGAGTTGTGTATCTGTCTATGAACCAAACATTATTACAGTCACCAGGTGTTTTTGTTTTGTATAAGTCCTTCATTTACTATATATATATTTCCATTTTGATGGAAATGTATTCAAAAGTATTTAAATACATTTACAAAGTAGTTGTATTTTCATTTGAATACATTCATAAAAAATGTATTTTTATTTGTATTGTGTATTCGTGAAATGCAAAGTATTTGTATTCTAATACTTTTGAAAGTATTCGACCCCAGGCCTGCTGCCATGTAATTTCAAAATCCATCAAGGAATAAGAAAGTTACTGACCAGACACAAGAAAGATCCTTTTTTGACATTTGACCTTTATGTTGACCTTTGAGGTACCGACTTGGATCTTAAGCGTGACACATCTTCTTATGATGATTAACATTTTCGCCAAGTAATTTCAAAAACCACCAAAGAATAAGAAAGTTATTGACTGTACACAAAAAGCCCCCTTTTTTACGTTTGACCCCTAAGTATGACCTGGACATTGGCGGTACGGACCTTTGTCTTGAGCATGACACATTGTCTAATGAAGGTGAACATTTCTGCAAGGTTACTTTGAAGGTCCAATCAGAAATAAAAGTTATTGACTGGGCACGAAAAAAGGATCCTTGTTTGACATTTGACCTCTAAGTATGACCTTGACCTTGGAGATACTGACCTGCGTCTTGTGCGCAACATATCGTCTCATGATGGTTAACATTTCTGCTTAGTAAATTCAAAATCTATCCAGGAATAAAGTTATTGACCAAACACTAAAAAAGACCCTTTTTGGTTTAAACATTATTTATTTTGATTTGTCAAAGTTCATACATAGACAGAATACAATAGTCCATGCATACAGGATTTGAAAACAAGCATCCATGCTTTAATTAATGGATACTTCACATTTTAATGACTATGATTTTTTGTTAAATTCTGGAGTAATGGCCAATAATATTAATGGCCATGGAGAATCCATTAACTAGACAAAAGTGCCCAGTGGGGCACGTATACCCCCGGCCAGTGCCGAACTACAAAGGGAAATAACTCTAAAAGGCCTGACCCCTTGGCCCTTATTTTCTTTCCCACAATACAAGTAGTCATACTGATCATGTGTGCAAAATTTCAAGTTTCTATGTGAAGCAGTTCCTGAGATATCTTTGACACAAAATAATTGTTTACGGACAGACAGACGGAAAAGACAAAAACTATATACCCCCATGGCATACGCCGGGGGCCATGGGGGTGTATAATAATGGTCCTGTTAATGGCTGTTTTTTCATGGCCATAAAAAAACTCATATCAAGGGGCATTAAAAATAATATGGATTTGATGTTTTAATAGGCATTATTTTTTCAAAAGATACTAAAGGATCATTAATTTAATTTTGGAATAGTTTTGTATTTGTTTGTTTGTATTGGAGTTTAACGGCCCAGTCAACACTATTTAGGTCATTTTTGAGCCGGTCAGTTTACCTATCCACACTTTTCCTGGACAGGCTTCTACGTAAGTGGTTAACCAATTCAGTGCACATTCTTTCGCCAGAAACTGACAACTGCCTCCCTTGAATCAGCAGAAGGGAGAAAATGACCGTAGAAAAGATTTCATGATCAATCTCCGTGAAAGAATGTTGCCAACTCTAGCAGGTTCGATTCGATATACCCACGTCCTCCTGATCATCAGTCAGAAGCGCATCCGGCAGAGCTACCGAGGCCAGCTCAATGGAATAGTTTTAATGCCTAAATAATTGTCATTAATATTTAACTAGAGCTGTCAGAGGATCTGACTATAGCCCCGCTTCAGCGCTGTCAGAGAAGAAAGTTATTTAAGCTGCAGAGAAAACAGTTATGAACAAGAAATAACTGTTGAAAATTTTACATTATCTGGAAAAACTCTAAGAGTTGTGAGCCCTTGTCCCTCATTTCAATGAGCATGATACATTACCAGAATGTCCATGTTTATACTAAATTTCATCTTCCATTTTTCAATGTTCAAAGGGTAATAACTCCTAAAGTAGGCAAATCAGAGTCAGGGTTCCTGCGCTCTGCACATTGTCTCATGGTGCTTTACACTTGTGTGAAGTGTCATGAAAATATCTCAAATGGTTTGTGAGTTATGGAGCCGACACAGTCAAAATTGCCTTTTTAAATGTTCAAAGGGCAATAACTCCTAAAGTAGGCAAACCAGAGTTATGGTTCCTGCACTCTGCACATCATCTCAAGGTGCTTTTCATTTATTTGAAGTTTCATGAAAATATCAGAAACGGTTATGGAGCGGACATAGTTAAAATTGCCATTTTTTAATATTCAAAAGCCTATAACTGAAAAAGTAGACAATCCAGAGTTTGGGTTCCTGCGCTCTGCACACGTAATATGGTGCTTTACATTTGTGTGAAGTTTCATAAAATTATCTCAAACGGTTTTTGAGTTATCGAGCAAAGACAGCTAAAATTGATATTTTTCAGAATTCAAAGGGAAATAACTCAAAAATTAGGCAATCCAGAGTTATGGTTCCTGCACTCTGCACACCATCTCATGGTGTTTAATGTTTGTGTGAAGTTTCATGAAAATATGTGAATGGGTTTTAAAGTTATGGAGCGGACACGAAAATTGTTAACAGACACAGACAGACACACAGACAGACACACAGAAAATACGAAAACCAGAGTTATGGTTCTTGCGCTCTGCACATTGTCTCATAGTGCTTAACATTTGTGTGAAGTTTCATGAAATTATCTCAAACGGTTTTCGAGTTATGAAGCGGACACTGTTAAAATTGCCATTTTTCAATGTTCAAAGGGCAATAACTCCAAAAATAAGCAACGCAGAGTTATGGTTCCTGCGCTCTGCACATCGTCTCATAGTGCTTAACATTTGTGTGAAGTTTCCTAAAAATATCTAAAACGGTTTTCGAGTTATGAAGCGGACACAATTAAAATTGCCATTTTTCAATGTTCAAAGGGCAATAACTCCAAAAGTAGGCAATCCACAGTTATAATTCCTTCGCTCTGCACATTGTCTTATGGTGTTTAACATTTGTGTGAAGTTTCATGAAAATATGTTAAGCAGATACAAAGTTATGGAGCCAACACAAATTAACGGAATCACGGAATTACGGAATTACGGAATTACGGAAAATGTTCAAAGGGCAATAACTCCAAAAGTAGGCAATCCACAATTATAATTCCTTCGCTCTGCACATTGTCTTATGGTGTTTAACATTTGTGTGAAGTTTCATGAAAATATGTTAAGCAGATACAAAGTTATGGAGCCAACACAAATTAACGGAATCACGGAATGACAGAAGGACATGGCAAATCCAATATAGCCCCACTTTTTCAAAGCGGGGCTATAATAAATGGGTTTGGTGGTATTTTGATGACCAGTTTAACATTTTTTTAACGTTTTTGGTGCCTGTCCCTGTTAAAACTGGCCATTAATAGAACCATTATTAATGGATTTTTAATGGTATGTTTTAACGGGAATAATTAATAGGATTCTAATGGTAGTTTGTGCAGTAGTATGACGGGTGTTTGAAGGATTATTAAACTGAGAAGCACCACAAGACAGTGAGAAGAACCACAAGTCAAGGTCCTTTACAAGGGAGAATTAAGGGTGGGTTGATTGTCTCCGAGTGTAAGCTGAGAAAGTAATCCTGAACTGAGATTTACATTATGATATCATGTCTGTGCGATGTAGTGCAAAACCATTCTTTCATATCTCCACAAAGGTTAATATTCTGATGAAAAGTTGTGATATTTTTCTTATTTCTGCTCAAAACATAGATTGTGGGTACCCGTTAGAATAGCCCCATTCAAGCAGTTCTAACACGTACACAAAATCTATGTCTTGGATAAAAAATAAGCAAAATAATGTATACTCCTATAAACCCCACTTATCTCTATATAAAGTGGGGTTTACTGGGTTGTTCATTACACGGACTTGTAAACATGAGGGACTGTTTCATTTAACCCTTTAATTCTAGTATTTTAAGCAAACTGTAGATCCTGATCAGATGTCACCTTCTGTGGCATCTGATCTGGGTCTGCAATGTAATGTGAACAAATGTCCCAGCACACAAGCCCAGTCCCGATTTTATACTCTGATGTTACAGGGGGCAGAATTGCACTGCTATAAGTAGCTAGATTTTGCTTATGGTCAGCGATGGTCACGTGGACAAGAGCAGGCGTGAAGCTGCCATAGTAAGTAACTTTGGGTTGATTGTTTACCAATAAAGTGGGACACCTGTTCAAAATGTCCTATTAATGCAGCACATCCGAAAAAGGTGACTACTCATATTAGAAAGATTTCCCCTTGGGTGCATATACAGTCGAACTTCCATGGCTCGAACCCCTTTGGGACCATGGAAATTTATTCGAGACAGCGGTAGTTTGAGCCACTGTAGGATACTACCATGAGGCATAATAAGATACTTTTGAACATCTTTCGATGTTATATAATGAAAATGTTTGCTGTGTGTACTCATTAGAATCGCCTCACCGAGGCGATTCTAATGAGTACACACAGCATACATTTGCAAGATAAAAGACTAAAATCTCCTTAATCATCCCCCACCATTTCATATCTTGAGGATTGCCTAGGGGCTCAAGTATGAGTATGACCCAGCCATGGTAAACGAGCCATCGGAGCCATCGAAGTTCTACTGTACTTTCTTTAACCCTTGTCCTGCTGATTCCTTTGCAAACAATGTAGATCTGGATCAGATGGCTTCTGATCAGAATCTACATTGTTTGTCAATCAGTCTGCAAATTTGATTAATACATTATATCAAGTATGGTTTTTGTTTGTTTGTTTGATTTGAGGTTTAACGTACCAGTCAACACTGTAAAGGTCATTTTGGAGACGTTGCTTCCAATTTTGTGGGACTTTTACCCGACATTGAGATGAAATGACATCCCTGTCGCCCAATGAAACCAATAGGATTTATTAGCATGGACGGTCCGCCTTGCACCGCGGTTCCTGGACAGGCTTAGATCCTCTCAGCGGTTTACCAGTACTAGTGTGCGGGCCGGATTCAGCTCTGCGTGGAAGCATCATGCAGCCCATATATTTCTTCAAGCCCCTATGGGCGGGGGCTTATATCAAGTATGGTAATTTGATTGGTTGATACAGTAAAAAACCTACAGCTGCTTATAGTAACCCAACACATTAACTGAAGCAAAGTTCAGTCTTGCTTTCACAACAGTAACTATGATAAACAATATGGTAGATTAACATGATTATTTAGAAAATCAGTTTTCGTTGTATGTAATTTATAAAATGCAAATGGAATGAAACTGTTATTAAACTAATTATGTTCCCCAATTTTGTCACTCCCGATCATGTGCCCATCTCTAATTTCCTGCCAAAGCATTAAACAGTAAATATATGCATTTCCAAGTTCTATTTTTTTTTTTTTTTTTGGTTTGGGTTTTACGGCCCTTTCAAGATTATTTCACTCATATCGAGCCGATCGTTAATCAGAGGTGGGCGAAAACCGGAGTACCCGGAGAAAAACCACCTGACCTTCCGTTGCAGAACTTGGCGCCTCACACGTGGCCCGAGCGAGGCTCGAACCTACGGCGGTGAGAGACCTAATGACTAAGAGTCAGCGCTCTTATCCACTAGGCCACGGAGGCCCGTGTTCCAAGTTCTATCAACATAATGATGACACAATGGTAATTCCAAAATGAAGTGAGACAAGTGCATAAAATTGGTATAATGTTTTGGCTTTTACTTGTCTAAAACTTAAATCTTGAAATAAAAACATTGTTTATTATTAAAAATATACTTTTCCGCTTTGGGTATGTGAAGTAAAAATTTGGCTAACACCTCTGAGACAGCCAGATCACTAATTAATTGTCATGTACCCATAAGTTTTTTCCCTAAGGGACCCCATCAAAAACCACTGTTTTTGCATAAAACCACTGTTTTTGCATGTTTATAAAGGTTTGGCCTCAGTTAACCTGGCCTACACTTCATTTACATACATGAAATTTATCATTGAAGAAACGTTCTATCAGGTTTGCATTTACTGGTTACAGTAATTTTGGACATAAGGCAGTGCTTATGGACCAATTTCCTACAATTACAGGCTGTAGTTTTAACCGTCTGTTTTCATGAACATAAGGTAACACCCACAATATGTCGTGTATGTATGGTTTCTTATACATACACTGTGTCATTCATTCAAATAATCCCACCCTACCACACCTGAGATACAGAAGATCATTAATATTTATGACAATCCGCACCAAAAAATCTGCAAAATGTTTAAGCAGGTCAAGTTATTTTTCATGCTCATTATCACAGTTTATCAAATGACGTCGCATCTGAGAGTGTAATAACGTCATGTATTATTTTCGATAATCCACTAGTGGATTAAATATGCAAATTAGCTAGATACGTCCCATAACGTTACATGTACAACGTCCTTATTGACGTGTTTACTAATGGCGGAATATTGACATTTTTGTAAAGAAACGTGAATAAAATGCGTTATAAATGTCATATGATAAATAGAATCTTGCATTCATGCTCGTGTATTATTGAATTTATTAAACTCGTTCAGGAAAGGCATAAAATGCTCAGAAAGCCTCGCATTTTATCCCTTTTCCTCAACTCGTTTAATAAATTCAATAATACATGAGCACTCATGTAAGATCTTCTATTTAGGCAATTTTTCATACAGTATGTAAGAATATGATAGAAAGTATCATTACTACCTTGTGCAATTAAAAAACTGTAAAATGATATTTGGATGCAATTTGCATACTAAACTTACAAATATATAGCGTGGGAAACTGTGCTGATGTCACTGCTAGCTGAAATTTGTGTATTGCAAGAGGACACAGTAAAAAAAAAATCCTTTGATTTCTGAAAATTTCATAAAGTATTAAAATAAAAATATATGCTTAAAGTACTCACTGTATCCTTCTTATCATTATTACCTTATCTGATAACCATGTGTTTTATTTTACAAAATTTAAAAAGAAATTAATGCATGAAAACTGTGATGAACTTGATCTCAAATTTCGTCTGCTGGGATGGTACTGGGGATTTGAATGTGAGGCTGTAATTGACCTAAATAAGGAGTGCTTTCAAGCCAGACTACAGGCTGACAGTCAGAAACTAGCGTGACAACATTAATTTATTCAGCAGGACAATGGTAAAGAATAGACCCCTAATCATAATTATCATAAAGTAGACAATGTTTGAAAGAGTTGCTTCCCTGAAGGTGTATCTATTCCCCATAAGAAATAATTAGCCACTGAAAAATAATAGAAGTGTGTTACTCTAAAAGCAGAGTTCCCTGGGTGGAGGTTTAGTAGGAATTTTCCCCAGTGTGAATGTTGCTGCCTGAAACTGTTGTAATTCTTCTGGGGTTAACTTGTCCATTGGTGTGTATGCAGAACCAGTCTGGGCTGTCTGGTGCCCAGCTGCCTGTCCAAATGATGATCCTGCTCCTGTGCTGTTTGAAGAACTTCCGAATGGGGAAGCACCAGTCTGAGAATTTGAAACAACTGATCCACCAAATAAGCCACCACCAGACTGAGCAGGGGTACTTGGAACAACAGTTGGGCCACTAGCACCAAACAGTGACTGGGGAGTTGCTGTTGGTGCCTGTTGACTGGCACCAAAACTGCCACTCCCAAAACTAGAAGAATCTGTCTTTCCAAAGAGTCCGGTAGACTGTGTTCCAGAGGCCTGCCCAAATAAACCAGACTGTGTTCCTGCTTGTTGGCCAAACAATGAAGTCTGCCCAAATGAACTCTGGCCGAACAAATTTTGAGACTGTCCTGTGGTTTGTCCACTCTGTGGTTGACTGAAGGCTGGAGTCTGAGAAGCTGACTGTCCAAATGCTCCTTGTGTTTGCTGACCAAATGCTGACTGTGAAGCAGATGATCCAAATGCTGAAGGCTGAGAACCAAATAAACCTGCTCCTGATTGGCTTTCTGATGTCACCTGACCAAAGGTACCAGAAGATCCTGCAATGAATAACAGCTTACTTTTAAAGAAGGTAAAGCAAATAATTAATGAATTTTGCCACAAGACTGTCTGAAAAATAAATGTAGTTTTTGTTTGTGGAGGCTATTAAACCATACCCAACAGTATAAACTTTAAGGCCCTTTACAATTCCTCTCCTAACAACACTTTTCCTGGGCAGGCTAATATTTTCTAGTCAATTAAGATCACTGATTCCATTGTTGAATTTTGAAAAATCACACACACACACACAAGCAAGAGGGCCAAAATGGCCCTTTAATCTCTCACCTGAGTCATTTAAAGCAATTTGACCTGACGACTTAGACTTTGACCTGACAAATGATGCAAAACTGTAACCTCTAGAGAAAACGAGCAAGGTTGAAAAGAAACATGACCTACTTATATGACACTAACCATAGTAAGCTGAATGACATATCATCTAGTCAGACATTTGGTGAAGTGTTATGAAGATAGATAACTACAAAACTGTAACCTCTAGTGACAGAAACCTGACATTATGACCTTGTTTTAACCCTACATAACCAGCATTTGAATCTGACAAAGGTATCATTAAGAAATTGGACACCGGTTTTCATCCAACATGACCTACATTCTAACTATACAGAGATATAATCAGGTCAAACATTTTTGCAAAGGGTTATGAGAACTGAATAAATACTGTGATGTCTAGGGTGCACACAAGCTTTTAACAAAATCTGACCAAGTTTTTTTCATCTAAAATGAACCATATTTAAACTTGACTGAGATATCATCATGTCAAGTTTCTAGAAGATTGTGGCCTCTGCAAAACTGTTGCCTCTAGGGTGCACACAAGGTTTTAATGAAATCTAACCTGGTGACCTAATTTTAATCTGACATGACCCATATTTGCACATGATTGTGATATCTTTAAGTCAAACATTCTGAGGTTTCATGAGGATTGAAGCAAATCTATGGTATCTAGGGCGCAGACAAGGTTTTAAAGAACTTTGACCTAGTGGCCTAGTTTTTTTATCCCACATGACCCATATTTGAACAAGGTTGGTCGGTAAATACCGGTGTCGGGAATTTTTAATTTGAACTTGAGCAAGACATCATCAAGTCAAACATTCAGATGAAGATTTATGAAGATTGAAGCAAAACTGTGGTCTCTGGGGTGTACACAATGTTTTTTTATGAAATTTGACCTACTGGCCTAGCTTTTAATCTGACATGACCCATATTCAAACTTGAACAAGATAATAATAATAATATAATCAAGTCAAACATTCAGGTGAAAATCCAACCTGAACTGGCATAATAGTTGCAGATAAAATTGTCAGGGCGGGACTATCTTTTGCATTTGGAGTATTCTATTGACAAAAGGGTAAACCAAGTCACCCAATTGGGTGAATTCAACTGTAACACAAACATAGCTACAGAGTACAGTAAAACCTGTAATAGTGGTCATCTCTATTAAGCAAGCAACCTGTCTTAAGCAAGCAGGCATTTGGTTCCCGACAAAGGCATATACATAAGAATTCACCTGCATTAAGCAAGCACGTGTGTTAAACAAGCAAATTTTGATAATGTGTGTGTGTGTGAATTCGCGTTTAACGTCGATTTCAACAATTTTTCAGTCATATCACGGCGGTGTCTGGTTGCGACAGGGAGCTCAATGCTCACTTTTATAGTGCTGCCTCACTGGAGTATCATGTCAAAGACACATTACATGATACCACACCCAGTCACATTATTCTGACACTGGGTTGACCAGTCCTAGCTCTCCCCCCCGTAAATCTGAGTGCCTAGCGAGGAGCAGCTAGTACCATTCTTAACGACTTTGGTATGTCCCGGCCCGGGATCAAACCCGTGACCACAAACATGTGAAAGGCACTCTACCAAATCTGCTTATGGACTCAGCAAATTTGACATATACAGACAACTCCTGAACTGCCCCATCCTGCCAATCTGACCTGTGACTACTATATCCATGAATATTCTTGAAATGTATATTATAAAGTAATACCTACCACTGAATAAGGAAACATGACTGCTGGAACTGAAAACAAAGAACAATAGAATTTATATTAACCCTTATCTTGCTGTTCACGACAACCCTTATCTTTGCAAACAGTGTAGATCCAGATCAGATGGCTTCTGAAGAAGCCATCTGATCAGGATCTACACTGTTTGGCATTCAGTTTATGAATTTGTAGCAATAAATTACATCAAGTAATTTGATTGGTTGATAGACAGAAATGGGTGTGGCTTAAATGAATATTCAGCAAGATAAGGGTTAACCATTCAACTTCTACATAAATACCAGGGGTCAGTTGTTAAAAACTAACGATGTTGTTAGTTAACATATCGTTAAAAGTTTGATCATTTAATATGGCAGGTATGCTAATATTTTTGCAGAAAAAGTGTGAGCAGCTTTTGCAAATGCATGGTAGATGTATGTGAGTGAGTGTTTGAGTTTTACGTCCCACCAACAGCTAAGGTCATATGCAGACAGGATCGCTATTTAAAGACTCATCCGAAAGTCTGGAGAAGCCCGGGATCGATCCTGCACTCCCTGGTTTACAAGGTGAGTAGCTAAACCACTGCATCACGGAGGCTTCTAGGTAGATGTATGTAATAATACATACTTTTCTTGTATGACCTGATTTGATTGATTGTGGTTTAACATCCCATCAACATTATTTAGTTCATTTGGAGACATTATTTCCAATTTTGTGGGACATTTACCCGACATTGAGATGAAATGACTTCTCAAGCCCTGCTGCCCAATGAAACCAAAAGGCTCACATCCAAAGACGGTCCGACATAAATCTCAGTGTCTGAAACAGAACTAAATGGACCGACTCAACATTGTCAATGGCACTGCCAAAAAGTGATCACTATGTCGCTCCTGCTAGCTAAAACAGGCAAAAAAACAAAATTACATGGTACTGTTTTTTATCCAAAAGAATGTAGATTTTAAACTAAACCCAATATATACCGTAATGAGACAGATAGCCCTAAGCAAACAGTGCAGACCCAGATCAGACTGCTCCTGAAGAAGCAGTCTGATCAGGGTCTACACTGTTTGCCATTCCGTCTACACATTTTGGACTCCTTGCTTGATCATGAAACAAATTTGTTAAAAGTTTAGGAGAATTACAGCAACTTTTCAAGGTGTCAAAATGTTTAGAATTTCTACAGTAATGGCTGATACACAAAAAACTTATGATCAACAGTACTTACATGGGAGTTACAACAAGTAAACATGGGTCTCTCGGCACAGCCAGATACAGCCTGATCAGAGTCATGGCTGTGTATGCTATGGATGTCAACTGACCCAAAACTTCTTCAAACAAGCAAACCTCATGAAATATGGAAGAAAGTACAGCTCAACCAGAATATGACTTGTAGATCCAGGTCAACACTGTGTCATTTAGCTTATAGATAGAAGCCTCTGTGGTGTAATGGATAAACTACTCGCCTAATAAGTCTGATGCGCGTCTGACTGGTGATCAGGAGGACGCGGGTTCGACTCCCGCCGGGGTCGGCAACATTCTTTCGTGGAGATTGATCATGAAATCTTTTCTACGGTCATTCTCTCCCTTCCGCTGATTCAAGAAGGGCAGTTGTCAGTTTCTGGCGAAAGAATGTGCACTGTACTGGTTAACCGCTTACGTATAAGCCTGCCCAGGAAAGTGTTGATAGGTAAACTGACCGGCTCAAAAATGACCTAAATAGTGTTGACTGGGCCGTAAAACTCCGATACAAACAAACAAACTCGCCTAATAAACAAGGGGTCATGGGTTCTATCCCAGGCTTCTCCAGACTGTTGGATGAGTCTTTATCTCTATATGACCATAGCTGTTGGTGGGACGTAAAACTCAAACACACTCACTCACTCAGCTTATAAACCTAAAGCAATAACTTATGAGGTAATTTGATTGGTTGATAGTCAGAAATGGGTGTGGCAAAATTAGTTTTTTCAGCATGCTGCCGAATACTGACAACTTCCACTCATCCAGCTGTTTTCAGACACAACATTGTGTAGTCAATTGTACTTGTTCAAATTTTCGTACAAGTATGGTAAGGACGAGGGGTCTAAATAATTAAGGTAAATCAGTATGTCAGTTCACATGATAATTAGCCTAACACTGTGTAGGTCATAACTACTGTTCCTCAATGCACAGTACAACAAAGAGCTGTCGCATGACAGCATAGCTCACCTGTTTCGCACCTTCAAGATATAAGGTAAAATTACTGAACCGTGAAATATAGATCACACTCACCTACATATAGTTTAAGGTCAATCATCAGGTCACATGGAACATATATTCCAGATATTACATTTCAGAATCAAATTGTGTCTGAATTATAAGGCTAATCATTGAACCTTGAAAATAGGTCACACTGACCTAGATATATATCTATGTCAATCATCTGGTCACATGGAATTGAATATTCAGATATGAAGTTTTTCCATCCAAAAGTATTCAAGATATAAGTCAAAGTCATTGAACCATGTAATGTAGGTCAAACTGACCTAGACATATTTTGAGGTCAATCATCTGGTTGCATTGAAGTAATGTAACGCGTAAGCGCCGGGAGTCTGTAGTAATCAGTCAAGTGGTAGCGTTGACTGTGGTAGCGACCGAGATCTGGGTTGATCACATGGACAACAGCAATAAAGCCTGCTGTTGTATTGTTATCTCTGTGGTAAAGCGACCGAGGTCTGCGATGATCACATGGACAGCAGCAATAAAGCCTGCTGTTGTATTGTTATCTCTGTGGTAAAGCAACTGGGTTCTGTGATGATCACACGCACAACAGCAATGAAGCCTGCTGTTGTATTATTATCTCTGTGGGTAAGCGACTGGGTTCTGTGATGATCACATGCACAACAGCAATAAAGCCTGCTGTTGTATTATTACTTTGAGTCAGTTGTTGACCCAGAAGAAATGTTCAGCTAATACATATATATTCGAAATTAAATTGTTGCAATCAGGCAACCGAAACTATAACCACTGAGCTAGTGTGCTGGTATCTCAATAGGGCAATGGGGGACTGCACCAATGGAGCCGGTATTTACACAATCTTTAATTTAACTAAAGGAAAGAAATGAATACTAAGAGTTGATCTTAAATTTCAACCATTTTTAATGTTTAAAACTTAAAAGGAAATAAATTAACTTTCATAATTATTATGACTAGACTATTCAGACAAGTAAAGGTGGGGCTGTATAGCAGCTAGTGTATTTGAGCTACATATACAATGGCAATTACACCAACATTTCTCTCAAGTTATCTTGGGGTCAAAGGAAGAAACAAGTGTATAAATAAAAGAAAAAAAATAAGAAAATCTGCTTTTGGAAAGAATTAATGTAATCAAATTCCAGAAAATGCCCAGAATTTAGCCTGCAGAAATAAGTTCCAGTTTTCTTAACTAAAGTCTAAACTGAATTAAAATATAAATAAATTTAAATAAAATTTCAGGAGCACCTCCAAAACAGGTCTGCTCTCAATGGATGTCAGATCTCAGGCTCCCCCCATGAAAGTTTGGAGGAACTTATATATCCCCAGCCTCCCCACAATCCCACAAGAGTTCCATGTAGGACTCCCCACTCCTTTCTCTGGTGGAAATGTGGGAAGCAACTGTGAAATTCAGTATACCACTTCAATTTGACCCCAAAATAAACATTATCCCTGAATGAAAGACATAAACATTTTTATATCAGATTAAAGAGAAATGATTGCTTTGTCTTATGGTGAAAAGGATTTTCCAATCAAAGATGATACCTAAAAGTGCCAGAAGTAAATGTAATATTTTCTGAAGTTTGTATTGGTTTTTTCCCTTTAAGCGCCTGCCAAAATCTAATTTTAGTAACATCCTTTACCTAGACACCGGTCACCTGATATAAATACATAATGGCTGCTGTAGGTAAAAGATGGAGCAGTTTAGCTTCAGAAGAAAGAGGCAAATTTTACTCTGTAATAGCAATAACATCTCTTAAACCTGATTGAGATAGATTTGGAACCACTCTATACAAATGAATAAGTAAGTGTCCAAATAATACTTCAAGTATTTTGACATAAAATCTCGATTGAAAATCAGACCGCATGGCATCATTTTCTACAATATACATGTAGATCAGACCTCTGAACAGGGTAAACACAATAAATCAGCCAATCTCCAAGGTCACATCCTAGGACCAGGCCAGGTAGTGACCTAGCCCTAGCATGCATCCCTTGTATATCCCCTAAGTGGAGCAGCATCCCTCAGAAAAGGGAATTTTCAGAGATCTTGTCTGTGTACATGTACATTATGACTCACATCAACAAGTCCATGCAATGAACACCCCTTCAAACCCCACCTCATAAAGAAAACTGGGGCTTACTGGGATATACATTATTCTTCCCATCTCCGACCCAAGACACAGGCCATGGTCACCCGTCAAAACTGCACCAATGAGGTGGTTCTAATGAGCACCCACAACCTATGCTCAAAGCAGATTTAAGAAACATTGACAAAATTTCATCAGAGAAATAACCGTTTTCGGAATATGAAAGAATTTACTCTGTCATACGGGTGTGTCACCACAATGATAGGTCCCTGAGAAACAAAAATGTTTAACAGGGACCAAGGCTAGGCCTTAGACCTTACATTTACCCCCCACTTTTGTGTTAATAGCTCCTGCTTAACACAAAAACTATCAGTAGAAGAATGCTTGTCAGACAGGCAGACTCAGCTTCCCTAATGAGCAGCTGAGTTACAGTTGCATGATGAGGACGCCTTAACACAAAAGTAGCAGGTACTTAATACTAGTCTAGTCAATAATTTTAAAACATAACCGTTAATTAATAAAGAATCTCCCTGCTATGCCATAAAAATTACCTTCCAGTATAATGCCATCAATCGCTGGCTCAAGAATGTGCGTATCACTTCACTACAGAGCTGATTATCATGCATGAGGCACTATAATGCTCATTGTGCCATAACAACTATGTCATCCCAATATAATGCTATAAAGTCATGGCTCTTAAATGATCATATCAGTCATCACACTGTGAATACAAGTTTCATCAACAAAGCATCCAGGTTCATGAACTATAGCCAGGCATAACAACATTCATATGGCCTAACATATGGCATAACAACAAAGTATTTGGCATCACAACTTGCATAATAGCATAACATATGGCATATCAATAAAATATTTGGCATAACAACTTTCATATGCATAACATATGGCATAACAACTTTCATATGGCATAACATACAATAACTTTTTCATGAAAAGGAGTGTGCATTTGTCTCATCAAGCAAATGCCTGAAAACTATATTTTTTTTTTATTTTAGCCAAGCTTGGCCTATCCAGAATATACAACAATATCAGGCTGTTTCATGTATATTCTAGGAGAGTTCTCAAAAGGATTTTGAAGTAGAATGCCGTCCTCCAGAAGTTTTGCCATACTTTTCATCCCTGACTCCACAAAAAGTTAGAGCCAGAAATGAAAAGTTGGAGTAAATTACTCCCAATATGGAGTTAACGAGAACTCTGGTTATTCCATAATTACAATGAACCGACTCCAATTCCTTGAAAATATTTGCAATAAAGCACACTGTTTCCTCGAATTAAATTAAAAAAAAAATACAAATATGATTCACCTCATGTCTCAGTACCACCAAACTGGGACATGTAAGTAAAGCATAAGACCTAAGAGTATGGTTGAGAGAAATTGAAACATTCAACAGTTCAATAAATATTCCCCGAAAAGGAGTCCGTCCACTAAATAGATACATATATTATATCATGTTACAAGTCTGAGTAGGAACGCTCCCCCAAATCCCGTTTTACATAAAGAAAACCAGGGTTCATTGGGTATTCACTATTATTTCCATTTTTTTTTTTTCTTTATTTCTTCTCCCAGACATAGGCTGAGGGTACCCGTCAGAACCGCCCCATCGGGGTGATTCTAACGAGAATACAAAAATCATTTGAGTATTAATAAGATGCATATCACAAATTTTCCTAAAAAAAAATCATTTTAGAGATATTTAAGAAAGTACTATGCCACACGGATGTGTTATTGTAATGTAAGGCGCCACATTATCATGTAAAAGCAACTTCATTTAGTATTGAGGATTCCCGGTCCAAGTGAGGAATCTATTTTAATCCAGATAAATTGTTACCATACTACAGAAACAATTGTGCACTCTCATTTTCAACCATCAATAAACAATGGTCTCTATAACACTGAGGGGGGAAGCGGGGGATAAAAAAATACAGAGGGGAAATGACTGTTACAAATGTATTAATATTCTTAAATGGGACTGGCAGAATTTCTTGGTCATTGCCTCCACTTCTATTTTGGTGACTGATGGGGAGAGATAGGGAATGCACATCTATTCCAGTAGCTTTTCTTTACTGCTCATTTCTTTCCTTGTAACATTAATTTTAAGGTTTCACACATACAAACAGAAATTGCATAGGGGCAATGTAAAGGATCATCCTTATTTCAATTCCACTTTCAGTGTTTTCATTCACTTTTCTCATATTCTGTCTGAAAGTTCTAATTCACTTGAAAGTCCTGAATTCACGTGAAAGTCTGTTTGTACTTAATTATTGTCATGTGAACAAGTCTGTGTAATCAACAGCCTCCCTGAACCCCATTTTATACAGAAGAAACTGGGGTCTATGGGGGTATTCATTATTTTTCCCATTCCCGCCCCAAGACACAGGTCCTGGGTACTCGTTACCCACAACCTATGTTTGCAGCATGAATAAGTAAAATATCAGTTTTTCATCAGAAAAGCAACCATTTTGGAGATGTAAAAAAAAATCTATGTCACACAGGTGTGTTATCGTAAGGAGCTTAAGTATCCTTTTCAGATATCTTCCAATTTTCACGATGTCCTTCCCATTTTATGGCTAGTTCCACACAGATACGTGAATGGTATTGAGGCTTTTGTGACTGTCTGTTTGTTCTTCTCCAAGAGAGAAATTCAGTTATTTCGCTTTATATTCTTATCTATTATTATTATTATTATTTCACACTCTAAAGGAGATATTTGTGTGTTTCGTGTTTCATACCAGCCATTTAGGCGGCTATATCATTGTTTTTCTTATCTATGGGGGAAGGAAAGGGTGAAGGAAAGGGGTAAAGGACTTAAGTACGGTTAACAGTTTCCTAGATGAAATTAGGAAACATGACATATGGAAACAAGAAACACACATTTATTCCCTTTAGCATTTTATGACAGGCCATATAAACTTGATCAATTCTTTTATGCCATATTTATTGCGTTTTCTTGTTGATTTTTCTTTTTTAAAATTGATTTTACTTCTATTTAATGCTTGTTCTTGTTGAATTTATTGAACACTGTGTTTCCTAAAACTGATTTTATCCTGGGGCTGGTCTCCACATTCTCTCTCTTGTCTGTCCTGTACTTTTTCTGTGCTCTACTTTCTATCTGCTCTTCTCCTTTTCTCTTCCTGTCCTCTTCTCTCCGTCTCTCTTCTCTTGCATTAGTGATTAGTGTTTGATTGAGGTCTTTCATTGTTTCTGTGAAATTATTTATAGCTTTTGTTTGTTCCAGAATTGCTTTTTCCATGCATCTGACGGATCTTGTGTTCTTGTCCAGCTCTGCGACAATATTTTTGTTATTGGTAGCCAGAAGGTCTTTCATGTCATTAAAGCATTCAGTAAATAATGTAAGGTGACTTTCTGCTGGAGCTGGATTATATGGAACAGGAACTGATAGTGCGGAGTTTGATGGTTGTGTGTTCGTTTCTGTTGTAGGATTGGCATCTGTAGAGTTGTGGTTAGTATCTGTATCCTCAAAATCTGGCCGGAAATGATCTTTGGTATCCAGCAGTGATGTAACTGACACTTTTCCAGGTCTGTTGATACCTGTGTTACATTCTACTGGAACTGGAGAAGGTGCCCCTGTATTAAGTAATACTGGGGAAGATACAACCTTCTTAAAGAATGCTGGAGAAGGTACAGCTGCATGGAGTACTTCTGGGGAAGGCACTGGAAGTGGCAGGGTTGGCACTGAGGATTGCCGCTGGATTGGTGGCACTGACCCTGGCCCTAGCTGACTGGTGGTCCCTGCTGTGGGGGTCTGCCTTAGAAGGTGCCCTTGCAGGGGGCTACACATTTGATTGTTCGGTGTTGAGGGTGACCTGAGTGGAGCTACTGTTTCCCCTGGTGTGGCTAACCCTGTTTGTAGCTGATGGGGTGCCAACATCTGACCCAAAGACTGAGGATTTTTCTGCAGTTCCATCAGGATAGAAGCCACCATGGAGGTCAAAGTTGGGTTAGCATTGGTAGTTGATGGAGAAGAGAGTAGTGGCTGACTCTCTACATTCACAGGTAGCTCCAAATCACTCTCTCCAATACCCGTTGGGAAGACCTCCTCAAAAGCTCTTCCTAGCAGATCTCCCTTGGCCTTGTCGGTTTGGGCCTCCTGTGATCTCTTGAAAAAGAATGCAAAAGATTCTGCTTGACCATATTGTCTGTAGTCGACATCCACCTGCATTTGATGTGGTGTTGAGCTCTCTTTTAAGAATGGTGCAGAGTCAATGATGTTCTTCTTCTGAGCCTCATGCCGATGACGACTGTGGTGATGCACATGCTGTAGCAAGGGCTGTTTCTCTGTTGACCGGAACAGACAGAGGGTGCAATAAAATGGTGCTTGATCAAGCCCTAGATGATATTTCAAGATGTGCTCCTCCACCCTCGACTTCACATCTATAAACATCTTGGCATTTTGGCGACTGCAGTGTAGGCACTCATAAGCACGTCCCTTATGTCTGGCTGCTTTCTCCAGTTCCTCTGTACTTCTGATGGGTTTGAACATCTTGCTGAAAGTATACAAATTTGTGTTGCTATGGAGAATGTCATCAAATGTTATGTTGCTTTGGGATTGGCAGGACCACTCATAGGGAAAGAAGGAAAAGGAAACTAGATGCTACTTGCTAATTTTTATTTCCGTTGCATATTTTTCTAATATATGCTTTTATACACTAGTTCTCAGGTTGGAACCCCTTTTTGACATAATTTATTCTGCTGAAATGTATGTTGAGTATACTTTGTGTGACACGTAAATCTTCACTTTTTGATATCTAACTATTTCCCCTTCGTCTCATCATGTCTGTAAAGGAGTATGTTTCTGTACAAAATGGTTCCCTTTGTAGTGGCACTCAAACAATATCTAAGAAAGGCCTGGTTATTAGCTTGACAAGTCTGCAGCTATTCTATCTTCTATGGCCCATCTGAAGGCAAATGCCTGGTGTGAAAGTGTAGGTTATATCATCTATGTATGCATGTAGCAACTTCCCCGGCCGGGTTTACAGCATGACTCAACAAACTGGGGTTTTCCATAGCCTTAGCAGCCTGATTAAGGAGGATCGTCTTGTTTGTGTATAAAGATTAGCTGAGGTTGATATTTGGGAGGATACTGCCATTTTCAGATGGTGAGATTTGATCACTGCTCTCAATACCGGCTGTTGAAAGCTGTTCAGTTCTTCTGTGAAAGTAGTAACTTGTCCTTCAGAAATGTAATAGAAGGGCAGCCACAAATCCATTTCTTCTGTGGGACGAATTTTTTTTTTTTTTTTTTCTCTACCCCCCACTTTTAAACCAATTCCTATCCTCGAATACAAGAATACATGCAAATAGGTAAAAGTTGTATTGCTTAAATAGGACAATAATTTCCTGCTGCTGACTTTCCTTGCTGTACAAAAAAAAAATGTGTCTTCTAATGCCCTTCCATGATGATCAGTTTTGGAAGTGGACGCAAAATTGAAAGTAACTCTTTGAATATTTGATTTTCTGTCTTCACATTCTCTCTTGTCCGACAACAGCAAGGAACAATGATGTAAATCGGGCGACTGTAATCAACATGAAACTTCATTATCTATCATCTGAACAAAGATTTGGGCTGTAATCCATATACTTCTTATATGTCTTCTGATGTTCTCCCATCAGACCACAGGTGGGGACTGTAATACAAATATCTCTTCTGTCTTCTGGTGTTCTCCCATCAGACCACAGGTGGGGACTGTAATAAAAAAATATCTCTTCTGTCTTCTGATGTTCTCCCATCAGACCACAGGTGGGGACTGTAATAAAAAATATCTCTTCTGTCTTCTGATGTTCTCCCATCAGACCACAGGTGGGGACTGTAATAAAAAATATCTCTTCTGTCTTCTGATGTTCTCCCATTAGACCACAGGTGGGGACTGTAATAAAAAAATATCTCTTCTGTCTTATGATGTTCTCCCATCAGACCACAGGTGGGGACTGTAATAAAAAAATATCTCTTCTGTCTTCTGATGTACTCCCATCAGACCACAGGTTTTGGACTGTAATAAAAAAATATCTTCTGTCTTCTGATGTTCTCCCATCAGACCACAGGCTGGGGACTGTAATAAAAAATATCTCTTCTGTCTTCTGATGTTCTCCCATCAGACCAGAGGTGGGGACTGTAATAAAAACTATCTCTTCTGTCTTCTGATGTACTCCCATCAGATCACAGGTTTTGGACTGTAATAAAAATCTCTTCTGTCTTCTGATGTTCTCCCATCAGACCACAGGTGGGGACTGTAATAAAAACTATCTCTTCTGTCTTCTGATGTACTCCCATCAGACCACAGGTTTTGGACTGTAATAAAAAAATATCTTCTGTCTTCTGATGTTCTCCCATCAGACCACAGGCTGGGGACTGTAATAAAAATCTTGTGTATTCTGATTTTCCCCCCTCAGACCATGGGTTCATGGCTTCTCGTGGACACTTAATACTTCTAACCACAAGAAAAATAAAAAAAACAATCATAAAAAAAACCCACTATATTTGTCAATACCAACTGGAAATCCTACAATTTACATGTGGCATTGGATAATTGTTCTACTGTGTCCCCAACTGTGGTGACAGTCTAGTTCGTACTAGCTGTGTCCACTCTGGTGCATTGTCTCCCTCATAGGGCTTGAGTTTGTTGTGATGTAAAACAGACTGTAAACCAAAAGGAGACAACTGAACCTTATAGTCAAGATCATTGTACTTCTGTACAATTATGCAAGGTCCCCGGTAGGAAGCTTGCAATTTGGGTGACAGACCTGGCCTACAGCCTTCTAGTGCAACCCACACTAGGTCTCCCACTTTATAGTGGTGCAGAGACAGTTTGGCGTCATATATTTCAGCCTGTCTTTTAGCACTCACTAAGAGATGTTTTCTGGCCACTGCATGGGCATGTTGAATTCTAGCCTTCAGATGTTCCACATAGTCACCGTAGCTCTGGATTTCACTGAAGATATTACTCTGACCTCCGTACATCAGTTCTGCTGGTAAACGAACCTCCCTTCCCAGAAACAGGAGATTTGGTGTCAAGTGTGTAGACTCTGATGGACTAGCCCGATAAGCAGCCGCAAGACATCCCAGATTTAAATCCCAGTCAGTTTGTTCTCCCTAGAGATATGCCTTGATCATGCGTAGGAGGCTACGGTTGAACCTTTCGGCCTGTCCGTTACATCTGGGATTTCTTGGTGATGTACGTGTCTTCTTTATCTCTAATAACTTGCAAAGTTCACGAAATATTGAACTTTCAAAAGCTCCGCCTTGGTCAGATAGGATAGTCAGGGGACAACCATACCTGGCTATAACCTCATTAAGGAGTTTGTTGGCACATGTCTTGGCAGACTGGTCTGGTACCGCCATAATTTCTACCCATTTGCTGAAATGATCTGTGGCCACGAGGACGTAGCGGTTATTGCGAGGGGTCACTGGAAGTGGGCCAAGAAAATCAACAGAGATTCTGTCAAGAGGAGCACCAACTAACATTTTGCCCAGAGGAGCCTTTGGTGTTCTGTATGGGGCCTTGATGGAGGCACAAGTGTCACACTTAAGGACCCACATGTGTACATCCTCACGAACATTGAACCAATAGAATCTCTGTAACAGTTTCTCGAGCGTTTTCTTCCGACCTAAATGTCCGGAGAGCAACGAGTTGTGCATCTGTTGTAAAATTTCCTGTCGGATGCCTCTCGGAACAATGAACTGAAAATGACTTCCTGTCCCATCTTGGCGGTAAAATGTCCTGTACAAGCAGCCATTTTTCAGTGACAAGGAGTTCCAGATACTCCAATAAAATCTCACAGCAGGACTGTGTGCCACAATATCAGAGTGTGGTGGTCTCTGACCTATTCTGAGGGCACATATGATTGGAAATAGATCTGGATCTTTTTCTTGCAACTTTTGCACATGCACAAGATCCTGTTCAGTTAACCACTGGTTAAAAGTAGTGTCTTGAGGCTCAGCAGTTTGGGCATCTGTGAGATTATGATCAGGATGAGCCCTGGTACTAACAGCTCGAATACTATCCAGTGTTGTTGGATCTAAATTTCCAGGCTCATCAGTATCTGATGTCACAGACAAGCCTTGCATTTCCTTAAATCTCTTAGTACACTTGCTGCAAGGACTACACTTACGTGACTCTAAGTTGTCAGGCTCTGGACAATGGCAGTCCCATGGGTCTGGGCACCGAGAGAGGGAATCTGCATTTGCATGCTGAGAGGATTTTCTGTACTCTATACTGAAGTCAAAAGCAGAAAGGATCTCTATCCAGCGGGCAATTCTCCCCTTTGGCTCTTTTAGCCGAAAGAGAAAAATCAAGCTATTGTGGTCACTACGAACAAGAAACTTGCGTCCTAACAGGTACTGCCTGTAGTACTCAACAAAATGGCGAATAGCCAGAAGTTCCTTGTCCGTTATACAATAGTTCCTCTCAGCTTTATTTAGTGACCTACTGCCATAGCTAATAACCCGCTCTCTGCCGTCCTGAACTTGACTTAATACTCCAGCAATTTGTGTGTCACTAGCATCTGTGTCAAGCACATACAGCCCTTCATCTTTCGGGTATGCCATTATTTCCGATCCCATAAGCTTGGCTTTAAGAGTATCAAAGGCCTGTTGGCATTCAGAGCTCCAAATAAAAGGGGTTTCCTTGTGAGTCAAGAGTGTGAGAGGCCGAACAAGGTCACTATACCCTTTTACAAAACGCCTGTAGTAGGATCCAAGCCCTAAGATTTGCCTTACTTGTGTTGGTGTAGTAGGGACAGGCCATTGCTGTATCTTAGCCAGATTATCAGGGTTGGGTAGGACACCCTCAGCTGATATGGTATGGCCCAGGAAATTGACTCTTGTCTGGAGTAGCTGGCACTTTTCAGGCTTCAGCTTTAAGCCGGCAGTTTTTATCCTACTCAACACATCTTCTACCCTATCCATGTGCTCGTCGAAATCTGACCCAAAGACCAGTACATCATCTAGGTAGATCAAGCAGGTGTGCCATTGAAGGCCTGCCAAGGCTATTTCCATGAGTCTCTGAAAGACAGCAGGGCTGTTCGACATACCCATGGGCATGGTCAAGTATTCGTACAGCCCATATTTCGTGCAGAATGCAGACTTTGGTATGTCCCCTTCTCTGATTTTTATTTGATGAAAACCGGATGTCATATCGAAAGTGCTCAGAAACTTTGCACCAGACACTGCATCTAAACAATCATTTATTCTGGGCAGGGGAAAGGCGTCCTTGACTGTGATTTCATTCAGTCGACGGTAGTCGACGCATGGTCGGACCTTGCCTGACCGTTTCCGGACAAGGCATATGGGACTGGACCAAGGGGAGGTGCTTTTCCTGATGACATTCTGCTGTTCGAGCTGCTTAATAACAGACTCCTCCTCTGAAGCAAATGCCACTGGTACCCTTCTTGGTGCCTGCTTAATAGGAGGATGATGGTTTACATCTATTGTGTGTTCAATCAAGTCTGTAAGACCCAGGTCAAATTCATGCCTGGAGAAGGTATCTTGGAATCGAAGGAGAGTCTTTGCAATTCTCGCCTTTTCTGTGTCTGACCGTTCTAGGGATGCAGATTGATATAGGGCCTCAAGATGTTCTGGCATTTTTGTTTCATTGACTTGCCGAACCCTTATCTGTGGGTTTTGATTAGCTTTACACGGTAGGTCTTCTGAAATAACCTCATCGCTAAGCAGGGGAAGAATCTCACTTGCAGTCTCAGCAGTACCCAGCGTGGCATCCTGGTTTATAGGGATGTCATATTGGTTTGGATTCAATAGCCGCACCTTATGAGTGACCTTGGAATTCAAGTCACTTAGACTGGATGCCATGATTAAGCTGTATCTTTGCATAAAATCTAGACTAGGCTCTAACAAAATGGGAGTGCTACTGTCTCTATCGTCCTCTAGACGCTCGACATATACGTCAATAAGCTTTTCGCAATACCCAGGAATGATGAAGTGATCAGCAGAGTGGATTTTTCGTATTCTGGGGGCAGTCCCTACTCTTATACAGGGCAAATTTATACCCATGAACTGAAGGGCATCCTCATCATAACGTAACTGGGCATTTCCTATCGTTAAAAGGTCATGTCCTAAAAGGCCTTCGTCCTCTATGTTTGCGACAATGATGTCACTTTCAAACTGAAGGTCTGGGGCTAGACTGAGCTTGAAAATGGCCGTACCCAACTGTGGAAGGGGTTGACCTGTGGCATCGGTCAGTCCATTTGTGGGCTTCAAAGCTGGCCGCTGGGACTCAGGAATAGAGTGGAAAACCCTGTCTGAGATGACTGTTTTGGTAGCCCCAGTATCAATAGTGAAGGTCATGTCAACACCCTCTATTGAGCCTTTTATATAAAATCCATCACTCCTGACTATACGCTTTATGACTGGGTCCCCCGTGCTGGATTTCATGGGCAAATGACCATTCTTGGCATCAGGATTGGGTTGCAAAGGTTGCCGGGAAGTTGTATTCTCACCTTTGATATCACTGATCTTAGATGACCCCAAAGTGCCTGTCTTTACTGCCTCACAATCCCCGTTGGAACAGGTGTCGGTTTGCTTGATGGGGGGTGCTGTAGTAGGGTTGTGAGGAGCAGAGTTCTCATATGAACGGATCAGCTGTGAAACCTGACTGATCATATTTTCCACATTCTTTTGGCCAGATTGAGCTGAAGAACTAGTAGGAGGATGTTGAGTTATGTTATTTGGGTTTGGGCTTGTAAATGATTCAGCAAGGTCAGCAGATGGGGACTGGGCTTTGTCATTGTTTAGGGTCAAAGACTGCTTTCTAGCTCCATTCTGAGAAAGTTTCTTTGCTTGGACAGAGGGACTGTGTCTGGACAGATCATCAGGATAATTTGGGAATGAACAAATTTGGAAATCTAACTTTTGGCCGTTTTCAAAAGAGACCGCCTGACGGCCCAACAAGTCGGTCCTTGCTAGTTTAAATCAATGTTATCCTTGTTGTAGTGAGGTTGTGGGTAGAACGGAGTATTTGTCAACGGTCTTTGGGTTCTGTTGAATGTTGCAGGATTATTTCTGTTCAGGTCTGCTTTTAACACTGGACAATTTCGCTTTATGTGACCTACTTCTTGACAGTGATAACACTGCAGTGAAGAGTGTCGACCTTGATTTTGACCTTGCCCTTGACCTTGTTGATGACCTTGACCTGGGTGGTAACTTTGACTGTGACCTTGGATCCCATGACTGTTTGTTTGACCCTGACTGAGAGAATGACCTTGGCCTCGTCTGTATTGGGCATGACCTTGATTTTGAGGACCAGTTGCATGACCTTGACCTCTGTGTTGCTGCTGAACTGGGGTCAAACTAGGCTGAGATACAATGTTGGCATTTTCAACCAAAGTTAGTATCTTTTGCAGCATCTCAGTATCATGGGAGTTGGTAGTGGGTGTCTCAGTGGGATTAGCTTTTGACTGAGCATCCTTGACCTTTCGCAGAATTTGTCTATCAGTTGGGGATGAAGACCTTACTCGTGTGGAGTTGGGGCTGTCATAATTGTGGCCATAAGCGAAAACATCATCATCTTGGTTGTAGTCATCATCATCATTATTATCATTGAATTGAATGGTTCTCTTTCGAGCACTGGGGTTACCCCATGGATCAGCGTTTGGACAGTTTTGCGCCTCGATATTTGTCACTACATGGTGAACAGCTTCTTCAATTGAATTGGGTTCCTTATAATACTCAACCGCAAATTTCGCACTCTTATTTCTTAACCCAAGTAAAAATTGCTGTAACAAAAGCTGACGCCTCATTTCTGGGTTACGCCCGGGATATGCCTTGTCGTAAAGGCGTTTCAGCTCTGCTGCGTACTCTTCAATGCTCTCATCATATTTCTGATTTCGTTTACCAAACTGAACCTTGAATGTTTTGTTGATTTCAACTGATTTGAATCTGGAATCAAGCTCAGTAACTAGACCAGAGTAACTAGTCAAAATGTCAGAGGGGATCTCGTCAAATACAAATTCAGCAGCAGTGCCTTGAAGTCGCTGCATTAATTCACTAAGTCTAGTGGTTTCGTCCCATTGGTTTAAATTAGCCACCACAGTAAAACGAGCATACCAAACTTTCCAGCTATCACTTGAATTACCAGTAAATGGTGGTAATCTCACAATTTGATTTTTAGCTGAAGAATTAACAGTTGCACTTGGGGGAATTGTTGAACTACTTAATATGCTGCTGGTGGGCACTGGCTGAAAACTAGCAGAGTTCATTCTTGATAAAGAGTTTGGATTAAAAGGGGCTGGAAAAGTGGGTAGAATTTCACTGCTTTGAACACTGGCTGGTGTACTAGAAGATGTGACCCTGTACAGATTACTGGGTGTAACGTGTGTATTTGCTTGAAAGGGAGCAGGGGAAGTAACCGCCGTATGACTAGTATACTGTGCAGTTGTCTGCCTTGGCAGGCTTCTGTCAACCGAAGATTGCAAAGATGTAAATTGCTGTTGCTGTGCACTAGTTGATGATGGGTTTACTTGGCCTGTGCCATTCAGAGCCCTGACTTCAAGTAGAAGCTCCTGAAAATTATTTCTAGTCATATTTGCCATCCCCAGCATGCATTCTTTCATTGACTGGCATGTATCTTTAATCAGAGTGGTAGTGCCAGCCATGCACTCATTAATTGCCCTGGTGTTCGATTCGCTGTGCTGATTGACTCTAGCCATGCACTCATTAATGGCCCTAAAGCTTGTTTCACTCTGCTGGTTAACTTGCTTCAAGACAGTTTGAAACATAGAATGTGTGTTCATTGTCCCGGGACCCTGCATGGACCTGGGCTCATCACCAAAGCCTTGGCTTTGCTCTCGACTCCTGCAAGACTGAGGGTCATTGGATATGTTGTGTCCATCTGCATTGGGTTTTGTAACTGCAGATGCCCCTTGGCTCGAAGATGCATCTTCTGTGGGGGAAAATCTGTTTTGTGTGGGTACCATATTATTCAGTGTGACCGGTGTAGGTTCAGTGATAGTGAAGATCTCACTGTGCCTATCTTGTGGGGTTACCGAGGACTCAGATTCGGTATCTGACGACGCATCACCCTCATTTAAAGCGATTTCAGAGTTTGCTCTACTCAGATTCTGTTTTCGGTTTAGTCTTCGTCTGCCCATTATCTTATCTCTCAATGCAGTAGGTCTTAGGCTTTCTTAACATTTGTGAAGACGTGAGGTCGTTTCGCTGGATTGCAGTTATGACTACAATCCCACCGCTGCCACCAAAAATGTAACGCGTAAGCGCCGGGAGTCTGTAGTAATCAGTCAAGTGGTAGCGTTGACTGTGGTAGCGACCGAGATCTGGGTTGATCACATGGACAACAGCAATAAAGCCTGCTGTTGTATTGTTATCTCTGTGGTAAAGCGACCGAGGTCTGCGATGATCACATGGACAGCAGCAATAAAGCCTGCTGTTGTATTGTTATCTCTGTGGTAAAGCAACTGGGTTCTGTGATGATCACACGCACAACAGCAATGAAGCCTGCTGTTGTATTATTATCTCTGTGGGTAAGCGACTGGGTTCTGTGATGATCACATGCACAACAGCAATAAAGCCTGCTGTTGTATTATTACTTTGAGTCAGTTGTTGACCCAGAAGAAATGTTCAGCTAATACATATATATTCGAAATTAAATTGTTGCAATCAGGCAACCGAAACTATAACCACTGAGCTAGTGTGCTGGTATCTCAATAGGGCAATGGGGGACTGCACCAATGGAGCCGGTATTTACACAATCTTTAATTTAACTAAAGGAAAGAAATGAATACTAAGAGTTGATCTTAAATTTCAACCATTTTTAATGTTTAAAACTTAAAAGGAAATAAATTAACTTTCATAATTATTATGACTAGACTATTCAGACAAGTAAAGGTGGGGCTGTATAGCAGCTAGTGTATTTGAGCTACATATACAATGGCAATTACACCAACATTTCTCTCAAGTTATCTTGGGGTCAAAGGAAGAAACAAGTGTATAAATAAAAGAAAAAAAATAAGAAAATCTGCTTTTGGAAAGAATTAATGTAATCAAATTCCAGAAAATGCCCAGAATTTAGCCTGCAGAAATAAGTTCCAGTTTTCTTAACTAAAGTCTAAACTGAATTAAAATATAAATAAATTTAAATAAAATTTCAGGAGCACCTCCAAAACAGGTCTGCTCTCAATGGATGTCAGATCTCAGGCTCCCCCCATGAAAGTTTGGAGGAACTTATATATCCCCAGCCTCCCCACAATCCCACAAGAGTTCCATGTAGGACTCCCCACTCCTTTCTCTGGTGGAAATGTGGGAAGCAACTGTGAAATTCAGTATACCACTTCAATTTGACCCCAAAATAAACATTATCCCTGAATGAAAGACATAAACATTTTTATATCAGATTAAAGAGAAATGATTGCTTTATCTTATGGTGAAAAGGATTTTCCAATCAAAGATGATACCTAAAAGTGCCAGAAGTAAATGTAATATTTTCTGAAGTTTGTATTGGTTTTTTCCCTTTAAGCGCCTGCCAAAATCTAATTTTAGTAACATCCTTTACCTAGACACCGGTCACCTGATATAAATACATAATGGCTGCTGTAGGTAAAAGATGGAGCAGTTTAGCTTCAGAAGAAAGAGGCAAATTTTACTCTGTAATAGCAATAACATCTCTTAAACCTGATTGAGATAGATTTGGAACCACTCTATACAAATGAATAAGTAAGTGTCCAAATAATACTTCAAGTATTTTGACATAAAATCTCGATTGAAAATCAGACCGCATGGCATCATTTTCTACAATATACATGTAGATCAGACCTCTGAACAGGGTAAACACAATAAATCAGCCAATCTCCAAGGTCACATCCTAGGACCAGGCCAGGTAGTGACCTAGCCCTAGCATGCATCCCTTGTATATCCCCTAAGTGGAGCAGCATCCCTCAGAAAAGGGAATTTTCAGAGATCTTGTCTGTGTACATGTACATTATGACTCACATCAACAAGTCCATGCAATGAACACCCCTTCAAACCCCACCTCATAAAGAAAACTGGGGCTTACTGGGAAATACATTATTCTTCCCATCTCCGACCCAAGACACAGGCCATGGTCACCCGTCAAAACTGCACCAATGAGGTGGTTCTAATGAGCACCCACAACCTATGCTCAAAGCAGATTTAAGAAACATTGACAAAATTTCATCAGAGAAATAACCGTTTTCGGAATATGAAAGAATTTACTCTGTCATACGGGTGTGTCACCACAATGATAGGTCCCTGAGAAACAAAAATGTTTAACAGGGACCAAGGCTAGGCCTTAGACCTTACAGTAATAGCCCAGGTAAAACATTTTGTTATCAAAATATTATTCAAGATAATAGGCAAAATCACTGAGCCATGAAATATAGGTCACACTGACCTAGATATATTTTGAGGTCAATCAGCAGGTCACATGGAACTAATAATCAAGGTATGACATTTCTTTATCAAATAGTATTCAAGATAATAGGCAAAATCAGTGAACCATGAATATAGGTCACACTGACCTAGATATATTTTGAGGTTAATCATGGGGTCACATGGAACTAATTATCCAGGCATGACATTTTTCCATCAAATAGTATTCAAGATAATAGGCAAAATCACTGAACCATGAAATATAGGTCACAGTGACTTAGATATATTTGGTGGTCAATTATCGGGTCACATGGATGTAATAGTCCAGGTATGACATTTCTCCTTCGAATGGTATTCAAGATAAAAGGCAAAGTCACTGAACCATGAAATATAGGTCACAGTGACCTAGATATATTTTGAGGTCAATCATGGGGTCACATGGCACTAATATCCAAGGTATGACATTTCTCCAACATATAGTCTTCAAGATATAAGGCAAAATCACTGAACCATGAAATATAGGTCACCGTGACTTAGATATATTTTGAGGTCAATCATGGGGTCACATGGTACTAATATCCCAGGTATGACATTTCTCCAACAAATAGTCTTCAAGATATAAGGCAAAATCACTGGACCGTGAAATGTAGGTCACAGTGACCTAGATATACTTGAACCAATGTCACATGGTTGGCTGATATATAACCAATTTTGTTTATAACTGTTAGCATATTGGAAACATATATAACAAATTACAAAGGTGTCCTAGTTTTTGACCCCTAGCCCCACCCCATTCATCCTCCCAGGCATGAACCCAGGGGTGTGTTGTCTTGGAATCTCAGAAGACACACCCAGGTATCCAACTTGTAAAATATGAATCCCTTGTGATGAGTGTCTGTTGAGATATAAGCAATTCAAAAACTTTTACACAGTTTTACAGAGGTGTTCTAGATTTTGACCCCTAGTCCCTACCCGGGGCATGAACCCAGGGGTCTGTTGTCTTTGAACATCAGAAGACCCTCCCAGGTACTTAAGTTCCAAATATGAGTGCTCTGTGATGAGCGACTGTTGAGATATAAGCATTTGAAAAACTTAAACGCAGTGTGACGGGAACGCACACGCACACGTGCACAAATGAGGTGACAACAATAGCTCTCCATGTACTTCGTACAGGCGAGCTAAAAACAGTAAAATTCCGCTATTAAGACCACCTAAAACTAGGACTAATTATGCAACAAAAAGCATAGTTTGAAGGGTACACTTAATTTTTCTTTGTGTTTTCTGCCTGCAATGTCCTCTGGTCAGGGACAAGTTCCAAAGGTGGTCTTAACCCATTTAGTACCGGAAACCCCAAAACGGGTACCCTGGCAAACAGTGCAGGCCCAGATCAGACGCCGCAAAACGCGGCGTCTGATCAGGGCCTCCACTGTTTGCTAAAAGTCTGGTCATTTTCCAAATAAATTTTGATGAAAACACAACCTGACACCCCTAAATTTTGAAATGGACTCTTACTATATATAAGGTGGAAGATTCCATTTGGTACTAAAAGGGTTAATATAGGAATATTACTGTATACTCTCACCTTCCCGGCTTCTGTCTTCTGGAGTCATCCACAAATGAGATCTGAAATAACAAAATCAGGCCTTTGCTGATTTTATTTTCTCAATTTTTATTAACCCGTTTTGTACCAAAACCCCCTATAATGGGTAATTGGCAAACAGGGCAGGCCCAGATCAGACGCCACAGAATGACTGTGGCATCTGATCAGGGCCTGCACTGTTTGCAAAAAGTTCAGCCATTTTCCAAATAAATTTTGAACAAAACTAAACCTGTCACCCATAAATTTTATAGAGGACTCCTCCTATATATATAAGGAGGAAGATTCCATTTGGTACATAAAGGGTTAACTTATTTATGTCTAGCATCCCAAGAATGGGACAATGGCAAACACTGTAGTTTCAGATCAGACACTGCAAAACACATTTCAGAATGTGGCAACTGATCAAGGTTACACTATTTGCCAAAAAATAGTTTTGTACAATTTGTAGGAAGTTGTGAACAAATAAAACAAATCTTGACACACCTTAAATTGGAAATGAACTGTCAAAAGCTATTAGATGGAAAATGTATCTTGGGGTACACATTAGAACTGCCTTGACCAATGAATTCTAAGAGTGCTCATACAAGCATTTATTTTAAAAGAAGATTGAAATGGTAACCCTGTCATACCCATTATTTATTACTTTTTTTTTTTTGGGGGGGGGGGGGTTAGTTTTATGGCCCTTTCAAGATTTCTTCACTCATTTCGAGCTGATCATGAATCAGAGGTGGGCAAAAAACAGAGTACACAGAGAACATAGCTGTCACTATAGGTGACCAATGTGAGCCAATTTCTGAGTTTTTGCAAAATTTCAAGGGGAGATAATTCAGCCAAAAATGACAACAGAGTTATTGCCCTTGGTTAGAATGTAGCCCTTGTGATGGTGAATAAGTGTGTGAAGTTTCATGGGCTAGGTCAAATACTTAGTTTTTGTGTCGGACAGACAGACAAATAAACAGACAGACAGGGCAAATACTACATCCCCCCCCCCCCCCCCCCCCCCCGAATCAAAGATTCATGGGGGGCATAATTTTGTTTGTTTGTTTGATTTGGGGTTTAACGTCCCCGTCAACCCTGTGAAGGTCATTTTGGAGACGTTGCTTCCAATTTTGTGGGACTTTTACCCGACAATGAGACGAAATGACATCTCAAGCCCTGTCGCCCAATGAAACCAATAGGGTTTATTAGCATGGACGGTCCGCCTCGCACCCCGGTTCCTCGACAGGCTTAGATCCTCTAAGAGGTTTACCAGTACTAGTGTGCGGGCTGGATTCAGCTCTGCGTGGAAGCATCATGCAGCCCATATATTTCTTCAAGCCCCTATGGGCGGGGGCCTCATGGGGGGCATAAAAACCACCTAACCTTCCATTGCAGAATTAACCCTCAGTTACTCAGCTGTCCACTAGAACAAATTTCAATAGTTACTGCTATTTGTGAATAATGAAGATGAGAATCAGACTGGGCACAAGTCACCAGACCATGCATTAGTGTATATTGCATAACGAAAACACGCCTATACAAATACATTGTAAATTTTAAAGCCGAAAAAAAAAAATGAAATCATTAAGATTAAAAACTGTGATATTTTTCTTATTTTTGCTCAAAATATAGATTGTGGGTACTCATTAGAACTGCCCCAACGAGGTGGTTTTAATGAGTACCTACAATCTATCTTTTAGAGCAGAAATAAGAAAAATAAGTTCTACCCCTGTAAACCCAGTTTTACTGTGTAAAAGTGGGGTTCAAGGGGGTCAGAATTGTATAGACATGTTTTCATGATGGATGAGCAGCTTTGTGTTTGCTGTTTGGAAAGTACAATACCTCTAGTTTCTCTATATCTAAAATTTCAAGACTCATGCTGAACTGTGTAGCTGAACAGACAGGTTTGTCTTACCTGGCCCCACAGTTATACAAATCCTATTTCATGCTCAACTCAGCTGAGCATGAAATTTAAAATGCTCATAAATATTAAAATAAACATGAAAGAGGACTTTTCTTGCTCAGATTAGCACACAATGTTATTTGTCCTGCTCATTAATTTTAACTAGAGCTGTCAGAGGATCTGACTATAGCCCCGCTTCAGCGCTGTCAGAGAAGAAAGTTATTTAAGCTGCAGATCTAGAGAAAACAGTTATGAACAAGAAATAACTGTTGAAAATTTTACATTATCTGGAAAAACTCTAAGAGTTGTGAGCCCTTGTCCCTCATTTCAATGAGCATGATACATTACCAGAATGTCCATGTTTATACTAAATTTCATCTTCCATTTTTCAATGTTCAAAGGGTAATAACTCCTAAAGTAGGCAAATCAGAGTCAGGATTCCTGCGCTCTGCACATTGTCTCATGGTGCTTTACACTTGTGTGAAGTGTCATTAAAATATCTCAAATGGTTTGTGAGTTATGGAGCCGACACAGTCAAAATTGCCTTTTTAAATGTTCAAAGGGCAATAACTCCTAAAGTAGGCAAACCAGAGTTATGGTTCCTGCACTCTGCACATCATCTCAAGGTGCTTTTCATTTATTTGAAGTTTCATGAAAATATCAGAAACGGTTATGGAGCGGACATAGTTAAAATTGCCATTTTTTAATATTCAAAAGCCTATAACTGAAAAAGTAGACAATCCAGAGTTTGGGTTCCTGCGCTCTGCACACGTAATATCGTGCTTTACATTTGTGTGAAGTTTCATAAAATTATCACAAACGTTTTTTGAGTTATCGAGCAAAGACGGCTAAAATTGATATTTTTCAATATTCAAAGGGAAATAACTCAAAAATTAGGCAATCCAGAGTTATGGTTCCTGCACTCTGCACACCATCTCATGGTGTTTAATGTTTGTGTGAAGTTTCATGAAAATATGTGAATGGGTTTTAAAGTTATGGAGCGGACACGAAAATTGTTAACAGACACAGACAGACACACAGACAGACACACAGAAAATACGAAAACCAGAGTTATGGTTCTTGCGCTCTGCACATTGTCTCATAGTGCTTAACATTTGTGTGAAGTTTCATGAAATTATCTCAAACGGTTTTCGAGTTATGAAGCGGACACTGTTAAAATTGCCATTTTTCAATGTTCAAAGGGCAATAACTCCAAAAATAAGCAATGCAGAGTTATGGTTCCTGCGCTCTGCACATCCTCTCATAGTGCTTAACATTTGTGTGAAGTTTCCTAAAAATATCTCAAACGGTTTTCGAGTTATGAAGCGGACACAATTAAAATTGCCATTTTTCAATGTTCAAAGGGCAATAACTCCAAAAGTAGGCAATCCACAGTTATAATTCCTTCGCTCTGCACATTGTCTTATGGTGTTTAACATTTGTGTGAAGTTTCATGAAAATATGTTAAGCAGATACAAAGTTATGGAGCCAACACAAATTAACGGAATCACGGAATTACGGAATTACGGAAAATGTTCAAAGGGCAATAACTCCAAAAGTAGGCAATCCACAGTTATAATTCCTTCGCTCTGCACATTGTCTTATGGTGTTTAACATTTGTGTGAAGTTTCATGAAAATATGTTAAGCAGATACAAAGTTATGGATTTTTCAATGTTCAAAGGGCAATAACTCCAAAAGTAGGCAATCCACAGTTATAATTCCTTCGCTCTGCACATTGTCTTATGGTGTTTAACATTTGTGTGAAGTTTCATGAAAATATGTTAAGCAGATACAAAGTTATGGAGCCAACACAAATTAACGGAATCACGGAATTACGGAATTACGGAAAATGTTCAAAGGGCAATAACTCCAAAAGTAGGCAATCCACAGTTATAATTCCTTGGCTCTGCACATTGTCTTATGGTGTTTAACATTTGTGTGAAGTTTCATGAAAATATGTTAAGCAGATACAAAGTTATGGAGCCAACACAAATTAACGGAATCACGGAATGACAGAAGGACATGGCAAATCCAATATAGCCCCACTTTTTCAAAGCGGGGCTATAATAAAAGGGGGAGTTCCAGCCTATAGTAAATTTCCATAGGGTTCTGCCCACGCACAGATGTCCATGATATTGTGCATAATTAATACCTGGTAAATGACTGCTCCTTATTTAGCTATTTCACTCTCATCTCTGTGTTCATTATAAATCTACAATGTTTTGTTTATTTCTGCATCTGAAAATAGGGGTACCCCAAACAAGTATACATATACACAACAGCTTCTTATGTTTTGGAGTTATTTTGTTCTCAGGCATCAATGTAGTCATTTGAGATTATTTTTGTATGGCATTTACTATTGTTCAGGTGAAGTTCTATAGACCATGCTCAATTTCATATGGAGGAGACCCTAAACTTCACAACCATAAAATCTTTTGGAGTATGTTTGACTTTTGATGTCATACTGTTGCAGTTCTTGTCACCTCATCATTTTAATATGAAAATTGCCCATATATGTGTAGAACATTTTATCAAATTTTCTTGAAAATCTGAGAACGGTAACATACTGCATTTGAACATTGAATAGTAATGGTCAGATTTTTTATTTTTTCAAACCATTTGTAGATATGGTATAACATTTTCAATCGAGAAATTGCTCGCAAATAATATATATAAACATGAAACTATGTATGTTAAAACCATGATGTGTATAGTATGAGCTCATATAATCAGCAGCTGTATCAGTTACGGTACCCTGTGGGACACCAATAACGCAATTTATTTTTAGCGTTCATTAACAATTCAATAAAACTATATTTCATTATATAATAAGAGTTTTTGTATTTAATGTAATCTTAAAGCTTGCTGAAGCTTATTATGACAAAGACTGTTGAATTGGCAAGTACAATGGATGGTTCTGTAAACCAGACAATTTTCTTGATTATGTAATAAGTATGTTTTATGCAGTATTATAAGTATGATGTAGTCAACTTAAAATGTTTGAAAAGTCTGTCATACCAGAATGGCACAGCTTGCTTGAATAGCCAAGATTTATGATGTTTTTATTATGGTGTGCCAGGTAGTTCATAATACCACAGACTTTTAGCCCACTGTATACACAGATTACCGTAGACAAAATGTAAACACTGTTGCTTTGGATCTTTTGCCACTCTGACAATGTCCCCTCAAAATCTGAACTAAGCTACAGTCTACATAAAATGTAACAAATGTCGCCTGCTGTGCAAATCCGTGTAAGAAAGTTATATTCTTAAATATGATCCGGAAAACAACCAGTTATTTTTGAGTAATATGGTTAAATATAATAGAGAAGACTATTCATACTTTCAAACGATTTCAGAGGAAAAAAAGAGCCAACAGTATATTTGCTATCAGTGCTATAGAAAAATATAAAGCCAACTGCAGATTTATTTTGGCTCCGCAAATATGCTAGTAGTACAGCTAACAGCTGATTCACGCCATTTGTAAAACTGATGAATACAGAGCTAGAAAGCTTAACATTGATGGCAGGTACTGCATACATATGACTAAATATGCGAATAGTATAACTACATCTAAATACAATATCAGCTATAAAATAAATTTGTTACAGCAACTTGCCTTCCACCTATTTCATTTAGGGAAGTGTATGCAAAATGACAATTCTACAACTAGTTCCAGTGTGACTAGCTCTGCATTTATTTTGAAGACTAAAACATTGTACCTTACACTTTTGCAGATGTTATAATGAACCTAGAAAAAATGCAGAAAATTCTTTCCATGATCTCACAAAACTTTTGGTGGGGGAGCGGAGTGTTAGTCTCTTTGACCAAGTGATGTAAGAAAACATCAACAATACAAGGACCAATCAATCATAAGAACAAACCAGAAAATCAGTCTGTCCCTTTTGTGTTTGCAAATTATTGACTGCTGTTTTATTTTAAAGACGAAAATGACAACAACAAAAATAATTTAGGAAAAAATAGGATTATGAAAGTAATTAATTAAGCAAATCCATAACGTCATTGAGTATTACTGACATCAAGTGTCTTTGTATTGCAGGGTTTAAAATGTACAAGAAGGCCAAATAAAATAGGGTAAAAAGATCTACCATGTCTTATTCCTATTGTGTCATAATGTAATTTTTTTCAGCAATATTGTCAACACTAACATTCACCATGGACAGTGCATGAACGCATTTTATTTTTCTGAATTTCTCTCTAAAATTTTTGGATAAAACTTGACTTGTATAAGTTGATAATGTATGTTCTCATTTACTTTTTATTATTTTTTTTTTTATTTTTACTTTTTTTTTTTTGGGGGGGGGGGGGGGGGGAAGAGGTGAATTTTTATTATATAAATGCCTATGCTAAGCTTTGTATGATAAGGTGGCCCTAAATTGACATAAAACACAATAAAAATACACTTAAAGGAAATCTTGACCCCTGGTATTGAAACTGATTTTGGCACAAAAATTGACCTGAACCCATATCTAGCTTTCAAAAACATTGTTACCGGTTTCTGATTTTATTGAAATTTGTTTGCTATATAGAGCACATATGTGGCCTATTTTATATGCAATACCTTTGGGTGACAAGATCAGTAACATATCTAATACTAATGATGAACATCTTAATCTTTGCAAATTTTCAAGAAAAATAGAAGAAATGTTGTAAATAAATTTATCAGGAAGATTAAGACATAGACACATTTACATTTTTTGAATTAGATTAATCCTTATGGAGTTCTGTTGCCAATCAAAGCAACAAAATTTGAAAATAATCATACCTATTGATTTAAGACTGAAAAGTTCACAGGTGTGTATGACCTCTACAGGGGATTACCTCAGGGACCTCTCCTGAGACCTATAGTAATTTATCAAATGAAACAAAGTTATATATATAGTTGATAGACCTCAATTAAACAACAACTGAAGTTTCAAGAAAATCTGTGCGTGGGCAGATTTGGAACTCCCCCTTTATGAGCAAGACAAATTTCATGCTCAAGTGAGTTGAGCATGAAAATAGTTTTATAACCTCGGACTCAGGCTGCCAATCCAAAGGCATATTTTCTCATGATGGGGCTCATATTTTAACCCATTGTAAACTAGTGGACTCTTCCATTGCTATATGTTGGACAAGTCCATTTGTCATATAAGGGGTGTCAGGCCTATTTTTTTTGTTTTGATTCTATTTTTGATGGAAAATTCTGTTAGCAAATAGTGCAGGCCCAGATCAGACGCCGCATTTTGGGGCGTCTGATCTGGGCTTGCACTGTTTGCCAAGGCACCCCTTTAGTGATTTCGGCATACAATGGGTTAATGGTGTGTGTTCAGTATTAGTATTTTGTGTACAAAAACAAAACTTACCAATTTTTGTTTCATTGTCATATTTGGATTCTTCAACTCATTTCTTTTATTATTTACATCATTGATAAGGCTTCCAACTTTCTGTATCTGTAAAACATCAAACTACAGTAAAACCTGTCTTAGTGGCCACCTGTATTAAGCAAGCAACCTGTCTTAAGCAAGCTGGCATTCAGTTCCCCAAACAGGCAAATGTATTAAATTTAACCTGTATTAAGCAAACACCTGTCTTAAGCAAGCACATTTTGGTTGTCCCTTTGGTGCTTGCTTAATACAGGTTGGACTGTATGTTTTTTACAGGGTATAATACACATGGCACATTTTTTTCCATTTTGACAGGAAGATAACTTTTGGGGCTACCTATTTACTTTCAAATAATTGGATCCCTCCAAAAAAGGGATCTACAATAAGAGAAAGAATATGCCCCAGAAGTTCCTGTAAGAGAAGACCCCTGTTGATAATGGAGACAAATGATTTTGAAGGAATAGTCCTCCCCACCCCCTGAACCTGTATCTGCACCCCTTGAAATTTCTGACACCTTCAACCTTTAACATTCTGGGGCCAGTTGTTCAAAACTAATGATGTCGTTAGTTAACATATCGTTAAAACTTTAATCATTAAATATGCCAAGTATGCTAAATTTTTGCTGAAAAAATGTGAGCATTTTTCAGCAAAAATTCCACAATTTCATATATTGTACTTGCTAGAACAGTTAACAATTTGACCATTAACGAGCTCGTTAAGCTAACGATGCTTTAAACAACTGGTCCCAGGTGTCTTCAGAGGAATAAACACATCTGGCATGTTGTCTGTCTTTTTCACAATGCAGAAAACTTTCATGATCAGGGACAAGGCATGCAAAAGTAACAGCGTTGTTTGTTAATATATCAGTAAAAATTTCATCCTTTCATATGGCAAATATACCCAATTTTTTGCTGAAAAATGTTAGTAGGTTTCGCAAATGCAAAAGATGCTCACATTTTTTTCAGCAAAAAATAACTGTATTAGAGAGTGTACTTACTAGAACAGTTAATATTTTTATCACTAATGAGCTCGTTAAGCCAGTAAGGTAAATAACTGGGCCCTGTTTGCTATCTTATAAAAACTGTTCTCTGTAAAGGGAGTCAACTCTTACAGGAAAGACTTTGTTCTTTAGGAGCAAGGAAGACAAATATTTCTAAAAAAAGTAGCCTCTTCTCAAAGAACATCCGTTTCTTTCGTCCTAACCACACCAAAGATGATCTAAAACTCTCAGGAAATACATCAAAGAGATCTCTGAGAACTGCAAACAAACAAGTAAGACCCATATCAGAGTTATCTAATCTGGGTCCAGCATTTTCATCTTGAATTCAGATACAGTCGAACTTCGATGGCTCGAACATCGATGGCTTGTTTACCATGGCTGAGTCGAACCCGTTCTTGACTCCCTAGGGAATTCCTCTGCATAAGAAAAAGTGTAGGATAATTAAGGAGATTTTCGACTTTTATCTTGCAAATGTATGCTGTGTGTACTCATTAGAATCGCCTCATTGAGGCGATTCTAATGAGTACACACAGCATACATTTATGTTACAGAACACCGAAAAGAAGTCCAAAAATACCCCGTTATGTTTTCTGGAAGTATGCAGCAGTGGCTCGAACAACCGCTGTTTCGAACAAATTTCTATGGTCCCGAAGGGGTTCGAGCCATTGAAGTTCGACTGTATATCCATTTTTGTAGATTTAGAGTTAAGTAAAGAAACATCATCAATATCAGGAGACCCTGATGAGATGCTTATTATTAGTATTCTCTTCTGGCTCTACAGTGTTTGCTAAGTATACATACAAGTCTACTGGGGTGAATGAAAGGGACAATGTTAAAAGTCAAGATACTGAATTCCATGAAAACTACACAGATACTGCTGTATGAAAGAGAAAGTTGATAACCAGGGTTCGAGTTTATATAAACTTTTTTATGCTCAACTCCCTTGAGCATGAAATTTATTTTGCTCATAAAATTTAAAATGCCAACAATTGTTGGCATTTTAAAATTAATGAGCAGGACAAATAACATTGTGTGCTGATCTGAACAGGAAAATTGCCTCTTTCATTTGTATTTTAATATTTATGAGCTAGATGACATTCTGTGTTGATCTGAGCAGAAACATGGCCTGATTTATTTGTAAGCATTACGAATTTCATGTAAGCCCCCGCCCATAGGGGCTTGAAGAAATATATGGGCTGCATGATGCTTCCACGCAGAGCTGAATCTGGCCCACTAACTAGTACTGGTAAACCGCTTAGAGGATCTAAGCCTGTCCAGGAACCGCGGTGCGAGGCGGACCATCCATGCTAATATACCCTACTGGTTTCATTGGGCGTCAGGGCTTGAGATGTCATTTCATCTCAATGTCGGGTAAAAGTCCCACAAAATTGGAAGCAACGTCTCCAAAATGACCTCTACAGTGTTGACGGGGACGTTAAACCTCAAATCAAACAAACAAAAACGAATTTCATGCTCAGCTGAGTTGAGCATAAAAAAGTTTTATAAACCTTAGGGCCAGGGCCAGGTCCAGAGGTTATAGAACTTTTTCATTCTCAATTCAATTGAGCATGAAACTTGTACTGTTCATGTATTTCAAAATGCAAACAAATATTTTTGGCATTTGAAATTTATGAGCAGAACAGATAATAATTATTCTCTGCTAACTATAAATCTGGGCAGGAAATTTGGCTCATTTATTATAATTTAATATGAATGAGCATAAGAAATTTTATGCTGAGTTGTGCATGGAAAAGTTTTTACAACATTTAAATCAGTTCTTCAAATTACCTTTAATGTAATTGCTGAGATGTAACAATTTAAAATTTAAGGGGAATGGGAACACCTGGCATTTTTGCCATTTTTCAAAGGGAGACAACTTTCAGGACTTCCTGTTCACTTTTCTATAAGCCCTGTCCCACTGTAAAAATGGGTCTACTCTTAAATGAAAGAATTTGCTCCTCAGGAGCAAATTCTTGTCTTTAAAGGTGCATTATTGAGCTACCGGGTCTCAAATTTTTTTTCTGGTTTTTATCTTCAATGCATACTCCTTTGTCATGTGTACACTTTTGGAGCCAAATACAGCTTCAGAACTTTGTGAAAATGGTCGTTTTCATTCGTGTTTACCCTTCCCTCTGAACATGTGTTCGGAATTTCTGTTCTAAAAATAAATCTGTCACTTTACACATACATGGCGACAGTATCGTCTCTGAGTGTCGTTACTTATGGCATGGTATTCAGCGTCATATTTTTTTCCGATTCAGGCATGGCCTAAGCAAATAAGGCCAAAAATGAACGTCGCATAACGGCATATATGGGGATTTTATTTTTGTCACTAACTAAAAATAGATCTAACTAGTGTTCGAAACCTAGTTAGGGAATCCCTCTCAAACTCATTTACCTGTCATCATAATTGTTCGCATTTTTGCATAAAATGCATTCATTTGTATTGTTTTAAAGAAAAATACCGGCTATATGTATTTTATTTTTGGAAGCATTTTTCCAGATAGCTCAATAATGCACCTTTAAGAGTTGACCCCTATTGACATGGGAGACAAATAGAGAGATTAAAAGTTAATCTTATTTTAAATTAGAACGTCTATTTCCGTTAGTTTCGCCCCTCAGGTTTCTACAGTGCTATCGGCCCGGCTTGTTTAGTATGGTTGGAATAGCAGTTTCAAGGGCCCCTTCAGGGATGAGGATAACAGTGTCTAGGTCCCCCTTTTATGGTCTGGGACACATTTCATTGGTTGGCCCCGTCTCCTTGACAACAAGGTCTTCCTACGTGTAAGAAACCTGTGGGGAACCTTCCTTTTGCACACGGCATTTTGGGGGTTTTCACCCAGTGTCCCAGGGGGTTGTAAGAGCCAGAATCTGCACCTATCAGATTCGCGGGTTAATTAGGGGGGACCAATAGTTTTAAACTGATAAGCCATGTGGCTGAGTTTGACCTAGCAGCGTCAGTTCTTGGAAAGTGGTTCTAAGTGTTAGACCTGTTTCGCTGCGTTGCTTCACAAAAGGAGATAAATAAATTCCAACAATGGCGGTTAAATAAGGCAACTTAGTTGAGAATACAGACGCTAAACTGTACGGGACTTCTGAGGAGAATATATGTGTAAACCGAGGGATTGATAGAAAAGGACATTCTTGTTAAATTGTGCAAGGGAATGGCAGACATTGCAACTTTAGTGCGACGAATTTTCCGGATACCTGTTTGGTATGAGATGTCCGATTTCGAACAGGAAAAACTTTATAAGTACATTAAAGAAACCAGTTGCCCCCAAGAGGCGCGCTTGTATAGGATGCTTGATTGCTCAGCTTTCTGTGTGGAAGAAAAGTGCTTTTTCTGTGGCGAATTTGCCCGCCGCCGCGTTTAAAATTACCAGCGAATCAGGTTAAAAACTGTCTTTGTTTTACATACAAAATGGCGGACGAAAATAACGCGATGCAAGGAGCCACGGGAGTGGCTAATGTGCCGGACTTATCTGATGAAGAAATGGTGGTAAACTTTTGTTTACAACATAAAATCTCACGGACAGCAATTGACGAACTTCTGAAGAGGGGATACACCAGTTTAGAAGCACTTTCGTTGGTGGACATGTCAGATTTGGTATCGCCCAGAATCCCCAAAGGTCAGCGTCGGCTGATCTTTCACATTGCGGAAGCGTTAAAGGTCAAGACTACAAGTCGAACCTCCAGGGATACAGCAGTCGATCAGGCGGCAAATTCAGCGGAGGCCGTAGAGACCGGGACGGATACATCAGTCGAGCCCCAATCATCAGACAGGCAAGCGGTTCCGGCAATTAGTCTGGGTACCGCAAACAACGGCGTGAACAGCTCAGCAACAAACAATGCTGCCGATATATACCAACAATTACTTAGCGAACAACAAGGACTGTCAGAGTCAACTTGTTCTGCGGCCGTTGCAGGCCCCAGTATGCCCCCGCAAGCTTCATGGAGTGACCCCCAAATTCACCTTTCCTCTGCAGCTGGTAAGTCGGTTTCAAATCACTTAGATATATGTGACTTCGTTCAGGGTAGCATTGAGGAAGAGGTGGTGCTTGGGGGCGAGGGTGAGAACAAGTAGTAATAAAATCGGGACCTAAAAAGCCTCGGCTAGAAAATTTGACCCTTAGTCAATGGTCTGTGGCAAACTTGGCTATTCTTTACAGATTATTTGGGGAAAACAAATTGCAAGGGCCCGCATTAATGGACTATTTGTCCTATACCACCAAGGTGTATCAGCTGGTCCAGCGCTACAGCCTAGTGTCTGTTCTCCACTATGACAGGGAGTATCGTAAACTCCAGGGTGCATTGAGGTTCAGGTGGGGTACAGATGTTCAGCATTTGTCTAACATTCACCTGCAGGCACGTGACCGGCCAGTGGTTCCGGGTGGTCAGCAGAAAAAGATGCAAATTGGCACCAAACCCGGCAGACAAGGGAGGAGTAAACCGGAGGTTGCAGTTTGTAGGAACTACAACTCACAGAAGGGTTGTAGTTTCTCAGATTGTAAGTTTCGACATGTTTGCATTATCCCAGGATGTGGCCAGTCCCACTCCGCGATAAATCATGCAACAGAAAAATAGCTAGACATTCAGGTTAACCCCCTACCTTGCCTCAACCCAGCCGCTTGGGAGTTTGAGCTTGAGGGTGATCAGGACAAAGATTTCCTTTTGCATGGTATCAAAAATGGATTTGATATCATAGATGATGATGCGGAAATTGCTAAGGCAAAGTGCAGTAACCATCCGTCGGTTAAACCAGGCAGCCCTTTGTATGAAAAGGCTTCCAATCAGGTAAAAAGAGAGATTGAAGCAGGAAATTATGTCTTCTGCAATACTCGCCCAACAATTATCAGTCCTATGGCAGCTATCCCTAAGTCTGATGGTGAGGTTCGGCTCATCCATGATTGTTCCAGGCCGCCTGGTAAAGCCGTGAATGATTACTGCACTACTGACTGGCATCAAAAGTTTTCAAGAGTGGATGACGCAGCCTCCTTGATGACTCAGGGTTGTTTCTTTGCAAAAGTTGATTTGCGCTCCGCTTACAGAAGTGTCAGAATCAGTACCCAAAGTCAAAAGGTAACAGGCTTCAAGTGGCAGCTTGGTGGTAAAGAGGTTTATCTTCATGACACTAAACTCCCATTTGGAGCAAAGCTAAGTCCTGGTATCTTTCACCGATTGACTCAGGCGGTTAAGAGAATGATGGCAAGGCGGGGGTTTAACCTTTTGGTCGTCTACCTGGATGACTTTTTGATCATTGCTGAATCAAAAGAAATTTGTGCTGCAGCACTGAATTGCCTAATACAGCTTCTCCGGAAGTTCGGATTTGCTATTCATTGGGGGAAGGTTACTGACCCAACCAATATTATCACCTTTCTTGGAATCGAACTAGACTCCATTGCAATGTCACTCAGGCTGCCTGAAGGAAAGCTCCAGGGCTTTCAGGCAGAACTGCAGTCCTTTCTGCAGCTGCGACGCGCCACAAAAAGGCAATTCCAATCTATAGCTGGACGTCTGTTCTGGGCTGCTGGCGTTGTTCGAGGTGGACGAGTCTTTCTCCGCCGTGTTTTCAACAAAGTAAGCTCGCTTAGGCATGCATCCCATAAGGCCCTGATAACCCCTGAAGTACGGGATGACCTTTTGTGGTGGTCAAAATTTTTGGCAAGCTTTAATGGGCGCTCTACCCTCCTTGATAAGCAGCCTATTGAGTGTGTCTTTACAGATGCTTGCAATGAAGCAGCTGGTGGCTCCTTTGGGCACGACTGGTTTTATTTTAACTGGAATCGAGACCTACCAGCTGCATCATCCTTTCATATCAATGAAAAAGAAACACTGGCAGTGGTTCTTGCTGCCCAACGCTGGGCTCCTTGGTGGCGTAACAAACATATAATCATTTACTCAGACAACAGTGCCACAGTGGCTTCGCTTAATAAAGGCTCATACCGTAACACAGTGGTAATGAAATGCCTTCGTCGCCTGTTTTGGCTCTCCGCCTTCCATAATTTCCACTTGACCTCGAGGTCCATTCAGGGAATCCGCAACGTTGCCGCCGACAGTGCTAGTAGATTGCACTTACCAGGTTATTTGCACTCCCTACTCCCCTTTACAGCTTATACCCCACTTGCAAATCACATGTCCCTAAGCTCTCTTCATTTTCTGCTTGACAGATTCCCTGAATGGAGGTGTGGGTCAGCGAAGGACTAGTTCCAGCCCCGTTATCGCAGATCATGGGGAGTTTCGCAGCTGTTTAGCCAGCCGTCTGGACACTGAGGTCAACTTTTATCGAAGCCATACTTTTGCCAGTTCAACTTCCCGGACTTACCATGCCCAAAAGTTAGCTTATTTTGAATTTTGTAATAAGATGTCTATTCCCCCAGTGCCACTGTCTCAGAATGATTTAGGTCGGTATATAGCTTACTTATCTCGTCGCTTGGCTTTTTCCTCTGTTCGTCAATATTTGAATATCGTTCGCATCCTCCATGTGGATGCAGGGTTCCCTAACCCATTAGACCATAACTGGTATGTGTCCTCCATTTTGAAAGGAGTTCGTAGGGTTAAGGGAGACACTTCTTCCCAAAAGCTACCAATAACTTTAGACATCTTGCATGGTATTTTTTCCAAGCTAAATGTGTCTGACAGTCTTGACCGCACCTTTTGGGCAGCTTGTCTGGTGGCGTTCTACTCCTTCTTTCGTAAATCAAATCTTTTGATTCCCTCACCGGATACCTTCGATCCGGTACGTCACTTGTGTGTTTCAGATGTAAACTTTTTACAATCTGGGGCAGTGTTACGAGTACGATGGTCCAAAGTAATCCAATTCCAAGAGCGTGTCTTGGATATTCCTTTGCCCCGCATTTCAAATTCAGTATTTTGCCCAAGTAGCGCCTTATTGGGTATGTCCCTAGAGTTCCCAGCCCCTTCTTCCCCAGCACCTTTGTTTCAGTATAAGAAGGGCACGAAATTTTTGCCACTCACACAGCCTATTTTTATGTCTAAGTTACATGACCTCTTACATGTATTGGGTTTCCCACCGGGTAAATTTTCAGGGCATAGTTTTAGGCGTGGGGGGGGGGCATCATATGCACTGCAATGTGGGCTCCCAGTGGATTTGATCAAACTTCAGGGCGATTGGAAAAGCAATGCTTGTGAAAGGTACCTTCAGCCATCTTTCCGTTTGAGGCAACAAGTGGCAGCGACTATGGGACGGGGCACAAGCCAGTTCCTGTCTGTTACAAAAAGGAACAAAGTCACAGTAGATCTAGGCTGAAGCCAACTTCCACGAACAGAGTTTTGTGATACAATTACACACATGTATAATGTTGCGTATTTACTCTTGTTTGCCTAATATGTCCACACTGTTTTATTATCATTATCGTTATTATTTTATTACTATTATTACCATTTATAAAGTACCCCCTACTTCTTTGCATATCTACTTACTATTCTACTTTTTTTGGGACTTTGGAGGTATTTTGAAAAATTAGGGCAACAGTCAATTTTCCAGTATACTCTGGATATATCTTGTTCTTGATAGTTATGTGCATGTATTGTCATCAAATTTTTGGCTGAAATTTTTCAAATACATGGTTCCTGGTCCCAAAAAAGTTATTAGTTGTTCCTACTGCTCTTAGCAGTCCTACACTGGGAAGCACCTGATAGGACCTACAAGGCCCAGCCTACAGGATGCTGTCCAGTGCTATATAAGTTAATAATTTAATAGAGAGATTAAAAGTTAATCTTATTTTAAATTAGAACGTCTATTTCCGTTAGTTTCGCCCCTCAGGTTTCTACAGTGCTATCGGCCCGGCTTGTTTAGTATGGTTGGAATAGCAGTTTCAAGGGCCCCTTCAGGGATGAGGATAACAGTGTCTAGGTCCCCCTTTTATGGTCTGGGACACATTTCATTGGTTGGCCCCGTCTCCTTGACAACAAGGTCTTCCTACGTGTAAGAAACCTGTGGGGAACCTTCCTTTTGCACACGGCATTTTGGGGGTTTTCACCCAGTGTCCCAGGGGGTTGTAAGAGCCAGAATCTGCACCTATCAGATTCGCGGGTTAATTAGGGGGGACCAATAGTTTTAAACTGATAAGCCATGTGGCTGAGTTTGACCTAGCAGCGTCAGTTCTTGGAAAGTGGTTCTAAGTGTTAGACCTGTTTCGCTGCGTTGCTTCACCCACCCTCCCATGCCCAATTTTATTTTTATTATTATTATTATTATTATTATTATTATTATTATTCTTACCTTTTATTTATGTGTTGTAGATTAGTATATAGTAGTTGTTAGTATTTCATTGGGACCATGTGTTTTTTGCTATTTTCAATGCTAGTTTTGGTTGTTGCCCTTTGTGCCTTTGGCCGTATAATAGTCAGTTTTGTGGAGATACGGGATGACACCTGCATAATGCACAGAATATAGACATTTACATATTGTGAAGTGTATGGACATTCGTTACATGCCAAAGGACCTGTGGACATTGCTTATAGCCAGTGTGGTTCCTATAGATTTCGGATAGTGTGTATGAACATGTGCAGTTTTCCTTTTATAGACCTGTGGTGCGCCTCATAGCAGGCAGCTGTGATCACTGTGTTTACGTAATATTATTATCTCAATCTGTGAGGGAAGTGCTTGGAACTTTCTATATGTAAGACCATCATGACTCAAGAGTTATCCAGTGACAGTGTTTGAGGTATTTTGAAAAATTAGGGCAACAGTCAATTTTCCAGTATACTCTGGATATATCTTGTTCTTGATAGTTATGTGCATGTATTGTCATCAAATTTTTGGCTGAAATTTTTCAAATACATGGTTCCTGGTCCCAAAAAAGTTATTACTTGTTCCTACTGCTCTTAGCAGTCCTACACTGGGAAGCACCTGATAGGACCTACAAGGCCCAGCCTACAGGATGCTGTCCAGTGCTATATAAGTTAATAATTTAAAATACTTTTGCAGGAGTTGCCTTCCCTAAAGGTGTATCCGTTTGCCTTCAGAATTCAAAAAGGCAGAGAATGACTCCATCACAGCCTAACAACCTTAATATTCACGAGGTTCACCAAAACCTCTTTATAACACTATTCATTATCACATGGTTTGTGATATAATGCAGTTTAAAGATGGATTGCAAATCACTGGAGCTGTAGACTTAATGCAACAAATCAGTCTTTGTTTGTTTGATTTGTGGTTAAACGTCCCCGTCAACACTGTAAAGGTCATTTTGGAGACGTTGCTTCCAAATTTTGTGGGACTTTTACCCGACACTGAAATGACATCTCAAGCCCTGTCGCCCAATGAAACCAATAGGGTTTAGCAACAAATCAGAGCCCTGTTGTTCAAAGCATTGTTAGTCTAAGGCGCTCATCAGTGGTCAAATTGTTAACTGTTCTAACAAGCATGATATCTAAATTTACCACCTGATGCTGTGTCTAAAAATAGCTGGATGAGTCGCAAGCAGTGTAGACCTGATGAGACGTCACAGTCTGGCAGTCTGCAGCCTCTCATCTGGATCGACACTGTTCAGGCCTATCTGTCTGAATACATGCAGTAAATACTGTAAGTGTGTTTAAATTATTTAATGAAAACCCTGGTGAAATGAAATGAGTTATAATATAAACCAGTGTACATATTTACATAAGATTGTATATTTCCTGACTTTTCACCGTCGTAAGCTTCTAGTCTCAGCTCCTCTGGACTCACATCATCAAAACCTACAATGAACCAAAAAATTTAAAGAAAAAGTCCATGGATTGCAGATGATCCCAGAACCATTAGAGATTGGAATGCCCTTCCCGATTCGATTATTTCGACAGCTGAAGGTGCTGATGATTGTGTGCACATAAATTTACCTCTTTGGTTAGAGCTAGGGACTAACTTCCCACATCACAGGTCCTGGTGTATGAACTTCATTGACGTGTCACCAGTAACAATTCTGATTCTGATGATTGCAGATAAGAGACACCAGCCCTCACATTTATTCAGCAAAAATACCACAGTATTAGATATTGTAATTATTGGAACAGTTAACAATTTGACCACTAACGAGTCGTTAAGCTAACAATGCTTTGAACAACTGACACCAGAATAATTGAGAGATTACAAACTGTTTAACTCATTATATATGGGGAACTCCAAAACAGGTCTTCAGCAAAAAGTGCAGGCCCAGATCAGTGGAATAGACTGCTAATCTGACACCCCTAATACTTTGATACTGACTCCTGCTATACATAAGGGGAAGATTCCATTCAGTACAAAAGGCGTTAAAGATTTCAAGTAACTTCTTATTAATAATAAACAGACTAAAGATAATGGATACATTTTCATTGGAGGCAACTTTTATGAACTTCCTACTATTAACCTTTTTGTACCTCCTTATATATACCAGGAATCCATTTCAAAAGTAATGGGTTGTCAGGTTGTGTTTTCTTCAAAATTTATTTGGAAAATTGCTTATTGTTTGTTTGTTTGTATTGCAGTTTAAAGGCCAAGTTAACACTATTTTAGATCATTTTTGAGCCAGTCAGTTTACCTATCAACACTTTTCTTGGGCAGGCTTATACGTAAGCGGTTAACCAGTACAGTGCAGATTCTGTCACCAGAAACTGACAACTGCCCTTCTTGAATCAGCTGAAGGGAGAGAATGACTCTAGAAAAGATTTCATGATCAATCTCTGTGAAAGAATGTTGCTGACCCCGGCAGGTATCGAACACGCATCCTCCTGATCACCAGTCAGACGTGCATCCGACTGAGCTACTGAGGCCGTTTCGGAGTTTCCGGTAGTACAAAATGGGTTTATAAAGGACAGAATCGTAGAAGCAAATCCCTTCCATTAACCCATTCCATATCAGAAACCCCAAAACAGGTCACTGGCAAAAAGTGCAGGCCCAGATCAGATGCCACAGAATGTGGCATCTGGTCAGGGCCTTCACTCATCAGGAAAACATGCCTATGTAATTTTTACCCCCTTGAACCCCACTTTTTTATAGTAAAACTGGCGTTTACATGGGTAAACCTTATTTTTCTTATTTCTGCTCTAAAATATAGATTGTGGGTACTTGTTAGAACTGCCTCCCAGTCCTTATTTTTCTTATTTCTGCTCTAAAATATAGATTGTGGGTACTTGTTAGAACTGCCTCGCAGTTCTAACGAGTACCCACAATCTATATTTTGAGCAGAAATAAGAAAAATATCACAATTTTTTCATCTTAATTTTTTTTTTCGGCGGTAAAGTTTACCATGCATTCGTATGGGCGTGTTTTCATAATGTGTTTGCAAAATCTAAACAAATTTCTTAAATTCTTAACCCTTGTCCTGCTAATCCCGGATATGCCTTATCTTTGAAACAATGTAGATCCAGATCAGATGGCTTCTGACAAAGCCATCTGATCAGGATCTACATTGTTTGCCATTCAGATTGTAAATTTGTTGCAATAATTTGCATCAAGTAATCTGATTGGTTGATAATCGGTAGTTGGTGTGGCATATATAAATATTCAGCAGGTAAATTAACTTAACCTGACTCTCAAAACTTTCTCAACTGACTCCTGCTATATTAAAGGGAAATGATCCAATTCAGTACAAAAGGGGTCAAAGATTTCAAATGACTTATTACTGATAATACACAGATTAAGGAGAAGGCATAGATTTTTTGGGGGAGGTGATTTTCATGAACAACAATGTAATCCCTTGTTGACAGGGTTCTTTGGCAAATAGTGCAGGCCCAGATCCGACACTGCGGCATATGACCAGTGTCTAAACTGTAGGCAGAATGTTATGGTTCGAACCATTTGACAGGAGACTCACCTTTATGCATGGAAGAAATTAGTCAATGTTATCGCCTAATATGTCGGCTTTCGTAAGCTTCTCGTGAATTTGCGACATCCCGTGAATTGCGACCCATTTGCCGACCTCTATGTATTGAATAACAACATTGCTATTTTCGGGAGACGGCGAAGATAAAAACATGCATTTAGTCCATTGTGAAATTATGTTAATAGAGTTCACCAGTCTCAGGTCAATTTGTTCGAACTATAACCATTCTCTAAGTAAATTTCAGAATGTGGCATCTCATCAGGTCTACACTGTTTGCCACCCATTTAGCTGTCTCTTAAGACACAACATAAAAGTAGTAAATTGTACTTGTTCAAATTTTTGAACAAGTATTGTAGGGAGTAAGAGGTTTTTGTTTTGACTTGAGGGTTAACATCCCTGTCAGTACTATTTAGGTCATTTTGGAGACGTTACTTCCACTTTTGTGGGACTTTTATCCCATATTGAGATAAAATGACATCTCAAGGCCTGCCGCCCAATGAAACCAAAAGGCTTACATGTATTGGACGGTCTGACACATCTTTTTGACTAGGCAGGCTTAGGTGTCCTAATATTAACCCTTATCTTTCTGTTCACAACAACCCCTATCTTTGCAAACGGTGTGGATCCAGTTAAGATGGATCAGGATCTACCCTGTTTGGCATTCAGTTTATGAATTTGTAGCAATAAATTACATCAAGTAATTTGATTGGTTGATAGACAGAAATGGGTGTGGCTTAAATGAATATTCAGCAAGATAAGGGTTAATGGTAAATAGGGTATGGTCAATTTTTGTCAAAGTAGGTCAAGTGACCTGGGATGGTGATCCAGACTGGTTTTGTGCATCCACTGAAGTTTGATAGAGCTTGGACTTGTGGGAGTCCAGATACAGAGATAACTGTAAACTAGACACTTGGGCAACTTTTGTCAAAGTAGGCCACAAAGGCCTTGGTTTTAGGGAGGTGATCATAGAGGTCTGGTGTATCTACTGATGAAGGTTGACAGAGCTGGGATTCAAGGGAGCATAAACAATACACAGAATCCATTTTTGCCCAAGTAGGTCAAAGTGACTTAGTTTTTGGAATGGTGAGCAGGAGTGGTTTGGTACATCAACTGATGAATTTGGTGGAGCAGGGACTTGTGACAGGTATAGGATGCTGTAAATTTTCATTTAACCCTTTCACTCTCTAGGGTAATTCAGCAGAAAATAAACCGTTGGTATTTTTCTGAGAAATCTTAAAAAAATACCCAGTATGCAGAGCGTTAAAAAGGTCACACTGACCTTATTTTGGGGTAGCCCAATCACTGCATCATGCCGCATAATTATATGCAAGAAGTATTAAGGACCTTGGTACCTTAGAAATCAACTCTTAACCCATAGAGTTGGCCTTGTTGGCTCAGTCGGATGCGCGTCTGACTGGTGATCAGGACACGGGTTCAATTCCCGCCGGGGTGGCCAACATTCTTTCGTGGAGATTGATCATGAAATCTTTTCTACGGTCATTCTCTCCCTTCCGCTGATTCAAGAAGGGCAGTTGTCAGATTCTAGTGAAAGAATGTGCACTGTACTGGTTAACCAGTTACGTATAAACCTGCCCAGGAAAAGTGTGGATAGGTAAACTGACCGGCTCAAAAATGACCTAAAATAGTGTTGACTGGGCTGTTAAAATCCAAAACAAACAAACTTAACCCATAAAATGCCAATCACGACAACTGTCGTCTGCTTTGCCTTCTGCCGTCTGCAGGTTACCTAAACAGTTTGGACTCAGATCAGACTAGTCCTGTAGTTTTTCTCGGCATCCTAGCGTTAAAACTTTGATCATTTTGTATGACAAATATACTAATATTTTTGCTGAAAAAATGTGAGCAGCTTTTGCATATGCAACAGCTACTCATATTTTGTATTGCAAAAATAACAAAATTTTTGACATTGTACTTGCCAGAATAGTCAACAATTTGACCACTAATAAGCTTGTTAAGCTAAAGATGTTTTGAACAACTGGCTCCAGATCTCTTCTCTTCTTTTTTTTCTTCTTCTTAAATTTACTAGAGTGATACATCTATACATGTACTTTTGGATATGCATTTGACAGTCTGTTTACATTATTCTCTCAGCCGCGCCCATTGGGGCTTGAAGAAATAGATGGACTGCATGATGCTTCCAGGCAGAGCTGAAACCGACCGCACATGAGTACTGGTATCTAAGTCTGGTTTCATTGGGCAACAGGGCTTCAGATGTCAATTAATCTCAATGTCGGGTAAAAGTCCCACAAAATTGGAAGTAACGTCTCCAAAATGACCTATACTGTTTTGACGGGGAAAGTTAAACTTTATTTCTAATGTACTTGCGTATGCAATGCGACATCTGATGGGATAACGTCAAAAATGTGTGACAGTATATTCTGCGATTTACTGTCGGAAACCCGATGTCATCACGTAACGTTGCTTTTCATTGGCTGGCATTTGGTTTTACGCAGCTCACACTGCTTGCCCTTTTGTGCAAAACAGTACAATTTTTAAGAAAACACACAAATAAGTGCATTAGAATGGGGAACTGTATTGAAAATTGACATTTGGGGAGGTAAATCAAATGAAATTTCCGACCGTAAAACCGCCGATTTACCTCCCAAATGACAATTTTGAATACAGTTGTCCCCTAAATCAAACAAAAACATTTGACTGTTCTAGTCTTACCTGGTATACAAGGTGAGTCTTTCTCAAAGCCAAGAACTGAAAATGGCCACATATTTGATGTTTCCCAGGTTTTCATTTCTGTTGCAAGACCTTTCCTGGAATCAGATACATGTGATAAATACAATCAGGCGAGGATAAATATATAATTTGCATTTATTAAAATGTATCTTGCATGGATCATAAGAAATGGAACATGTCACTCCCTTTATGGCTGATGTTACACCAAAGCTATAATGCAAGTTCACATTTTTAGACAAGCTACAGAGGCAGGCTTTAGCCAGTCTGGCAACGAAAAAAATCTTGTACACACCATTGTTTTCTGATGATAATTTATACTTAACCCTTCTCTTGCTGAATATTCATTTAAGCCAAACCCATCTCTGACTTTGAACCAATCAGATTACTTGATGTAATTTATTCCTACAAATTCATAAACTGAATGTCAAACATTGTAGATCCTGATCAGATGGCTTCTTCAGAAGCCATCTGGTCTGGATCTACATTGTTTGCAAAGATAGGGGTTGTCGTGAACAGCAAGATAAGGGTTAAAACATAGATTATTGGTGCTTGTTAGAACCGCCTCATCACGGCGGTTCTAACAATTACTCACAACCTATGTCTTGGAGCAGAAATAAGAAAAAATAATATATATGTCCCTGTAAACCCCAGTTTTCACTGCATAAAGTGGGGTTTACAGGAGTGTTTATTTCTGAAAGCTGGTCACATAGGTCTTACAATGGTAGTTTTAACTGTGTGCTGGTTAAAATTTCAGCTTTATCTAGCCATCCAGTTTCACTTACTGTATCAATTCTCTCTCCCTTAACACCCTTAGCCCTAATCCTGCTAAATAAATTAACTTAGCAACAACCATTGCTGAAAAGGCGAAAGCATTCTAATTCACCATCTTAAGCAAGCACCTGTCTTAAGCAAGCACATTCTGATCATCACCTAGGTGCTTGCTAAACACAGGTTGGGCTGTCCTTGATATAAAGTATTTGTTCAATTCACAAACTGCATGTGAGTGTAGATCCTAATCAGATGGCTTCTTCAGATGATTATTATCACAATGTCGTGCGAGAGCAGTGTTATATTTGGGTGCCCTGGGGCCCTGCCCCACTCCCTCCACTTCAGTAAAGGCCTAATATCTCAGAAACTTTAAAGATCTCCATCCCTAAACTATATACAGTCAAACCTGTCTTAGTGGCCACCTTCATTAAGCAAGCAACCTGCCTTAAGCAAGCAGGCATTCAGTTACTGAAAAAGAAAAATGCATTAAAATGCACCTGTGTTAAGCAAGCACCTGCCTTAAGCAAGCACTTTTTGAATATCCCCGAGGTGCTTGCTTAATACAGGTTGGACTGTATATTTTTGTTCATTAAGACACATTTAGACACCCCAACCAGGTGGTCCCCCGTGTTGTGCCGGAGCCATGTCCCACCCCTCTCATTCATAAAAGGACATTCGGCCCGCACACTAGTACTGGTAAACCACTTAGAGGATCTAAGCCTGTCCAGGAACCGCGGTGCGAGGCAGACCGCCCATGCTAATAAACCCTATTGGTTTCATTGGGCAACAGGGCTTGAGATGTCATTTCATCTCAATGTCGGGTAAAAGTCCCACAAAATTGGAAGCAACCTCTCCAAAATGACCTTAACAGTGTTGACGGGGACGTTAAACCTTAAATCAAACAAACATTATAACAACAGTATGTTCTCTAAAAGTTTGCCTCTACAGCGAATTTGCCGCTATAAAGAATCAAAATAAGGGAGTAGTATAACAGGTAATAAAGGACCTTTTCCCTTAACTACTCCAAGAAACAAATCAAATGATTTGTTAGAATGGCGATTCTAACAAATATCCACAACATTTGTTTCTTGTACAATAGTCTTGGATAACTCCATTAATATTCTCATCGTGAGCAAAGGATTCGTTCCATCAAAATTGTCATTATAACATTTTTTGTTGTTTTATCAAATGTCGGTATAAAGAGGGTTGACTGTATTTTAGAAATCATTCAAATCCCCACCCCTAAACTATATATACTCTTGTTCCTTATAATAAGACGCTTCCAGTGACCCAACCTGGAGGTCCCCTGGGGTGCGCCAGGGCCATGCCTGACCCCGTGCATTTTATCAAAAGGTCTATTATCTCAGAAACCATTCAGATTCCCACCCCTAAGCCACATATACAGTAAAATTCCGCTATTAAGACCACCTAAAATTAAGACTAATTCTGCTTTAAAAAACTTATTTAGTAGGTTGCAGCTATTTTAGTTTTTATTTATTTTAGATATTTCTGCTCCAAACACACATTCATGTAATTACATTAAAGCACCCGCCCATCAGGGCTAGGAGAAATAGATTGGTCTGCATGTGCTTCCATGAAAAGCTGAAACTGACTGCACATGAGTACTGGTCAACTCCAGAAGATCTAAGTCTGCCCAGGCAAAATGATGCGCATCCTCCAGTACATGCATATAAACCTTTTGGTTTCATGTCATTTCACCTCAATGTTTGGTGAAAGTCTCACAAAACTGGAAGCAATGTCTCCAAAATGACCTAAACGAGTACTGGTAAACCGCTTAGAGGATCTAAACCTGCCCAGCCAAACCGGTGCGAGAACCATCCATGTTTATAAACCCTATTGGTTTCATTGGGCAACAGGGCTTGAGATGTTATTTCATCTCACTGTTGGGTAAAAGGCCCACAAAATTGGAAGCAACGTCTCCAAAATTAGCTATAGAGTGTTGATGGGGACGTTAAACCTTAAATGTCTGGACCAGAAAGTACTTGGTGAATAGGGTAAATGTTTTGTTTGATTTGAGGTTTAACGTCCCCATCAACACTGTAAAGGTCATTTTGGAGATGTTGCTTCCAATTTTGTGGGACTTTTACCCGACATTGAGATGAAACTAGAGCCAGTGTTTATGAAACACAATGCCCCCAACTGCTTGACCCTAACACTGCTTGTCCCTAACAGTAATTGAGATATCTTGTTTTTATGTGGCTGTAATGCTGAAATTACACAAGAAAAGCTGTAGTTAATCAGGTCGTTTATTTATCACCCCCTACTAGTTTTTTAAGTTACAGGATAATAGCTCATACAGTTTTAGAGATACAGTCAAACTTGTCTTAGTGGCCACCTTTATTAAGCGAGCAACCTGTCTTAAGCAAGCATGCATTAAGTTCCACAAACTATTCTTCCGCGAAAAACAAAGAAGCATAATACCTTGCATCTTTTATCCAGTGTTTTTCATGTAACTGTAATGCTCTAAGATACTGTTCATGAACTATGGGTCCAAATTTGTATGTGGTCATCGTTGAATCAAATCCTAAACCGTAGTATAGTGGATATGGAGCAATGAGTTCTCCTTCAGAAATGCGTTGCAGGATCTCATCTGCATTTGGAATCGAACCCTTGCATGTGGAGGACAGTTTCACTGTGATTGGGTTCTTTCTCTCCTCTCGAAACACCATGAGCTTTTCGAACTTTCGTCACTTTGCATTGTAAATGATTTTAGTGTGGTATGTAATGGCTTTGGAATTGATATCTATCCCATAGATAGTGTTCTCCCAACATCTAGAGACTGGAAATATTTTGATTGCAGGAATAATGAAGCTTGCACGTGTACAAATTTCGCTTGAAAGCTCCCTCACAAGAAAATTACAAGGAGGCTTTGTCAGTCTTTGAAACATAATATTTATATGAAAATGAAGGGTGATAACTTTTCTTATACTTATCTCTGTTATAAAATATATGCACGAAAATTAAAATCAACATTTAAGAATTAGAATTTAGAACTTGCCAATATTGAAACATATGCAAAACTCCATTAATTGGTTCTGACATAAGAAATTTAGGCTGATGAAATTTCGGATTTTTTTCAAAAGTTAATCAGTTCATCTACTCATCATCCCCAACCAGCCTGTAAAGTTTCAGGGCAATAGCTCAAACAATTTTTGAGATATCTTGCTTACAAGCTGAAAACACGAAAAAAATCAAAGGGCCATAACTCAAGAAAAAAAAATTGGATTTTTTTCAAAAGTTAATCAGTTCATCTACTCATCATACCCAACCAGTCTGTGAAGTTTTGGGGAAAAACCTCATATAGTTTTTGAGATATCTTGCTTACAAACTTAAAACGCGAAAAATTTCAAAGGGCCATAACTCAAGAAAAAAATATAGGATTTTTTTTCAACAGTTAATCAGTTCATCTACACATCATCCCAAACCAGCTTGTAAAGTTGCAGGGCAATCGCTCAAACAATTATTGAGATATCTTGCTTACAAGCTGAAAACACGAAAAAAATCTAAGGGCAATAACTCAAGAAAAAAAAATCGGATTTTTTTCAAAAGTTGATCAGTTCATCTACTCATCATCCCCGACAAGTCTGTGAAGTTTCGGGGAAAAACCTCAAATAGTTTTTTTAGATATCTTGCTTACAAACTTAAAACGCGAAAAATTTCAAAGGGCCATAACTCAAGAAAAAAATTTCGGATTTTTTTCAAAAGTTAATCAGTTCATCTACTCATCATCCCCAACCAGCATGTAAAGTTTCAGGGCAATAGCTCAAACAGTTTTTGAGATATCTTGCTTACAAGATTTCATAGTATTTTTTGCAAAGGGGCATAACTCAAAAAAGGGGCATAATCCTGACGAGAAAAAAAACACGGGTCAATTATTTTTTCATGAGGAATCCATATATGAAATTTCAAAAACCTAGCACCCATGGTTCTAAAGTTATGCTATGCAGTAAAAAGTGGGACGGACGTAAGGACGGAAGGACGGACGGACGAACAGGGCAAAACCAATATGCCCCCACAACTTCTTCGAAGTTGGGGGCATAATGACATTGCAAGCCCTGCCGCCCGATGAAACCAATAGGGTTTATAAGCATGGACGGTCCGACACTCACACCCCTTTGCCTGGACAGGGTTAGATCCTCTAAGTGGTTATAAGTACTCGTGTGTGGGTCAGATTCAGCTCTGCATGGAAGCATCATGCAGTCCATAGTTGAAGCCCCAATGGGCGGGGGCTGGAATAGGGTAAATGTCAGGATTAATTCCATGTATTGAGTGAGTGAGTGTTTGAGTTTTACGTACCACCAACAGCTAAGGTCATACAAAGACGGGTCCTCGTTTTAAAGACTCATCCTAAAGTCATGAGAAGCCCAGGATCGAGTCTTCGATCCCTGGTTTACAAGGCGAGGAGCGTAACCACTACACCATGGAGGCTTCTAAATCCATGTATTGAAGACACATTACCTTATTTACTAATGTATTTGGACTGATGGGCCTGTGCAAACAGAGTAGACCCAGATGAAACATCTTATCAGGCTCTACCATGTTTGCCTCTCATCCAGCTATTTTAAGCTCATTGTATACTAGTGGACTCTTCCAATGCTATATGTTGGACAGTCCATTTGTCATATAAGGGGTGGTAGGCCTATTTTTTTTCATTTTTATTCTCTTTTTGACGGAAATTCTGTTAGCAAATAGTGCAGGCCCTGATCAGACACCTCATTCTGTGGCACCTTATCTGGGCCTGCACTCAGAATCAGAATCAGAATTGTTACTGGTGACACGTCAAATGACATTCATACACCAGGACCTGTGATGTGGGAAGTTAGTCCCTAGCTCTAACCAAAGAGGTAAATTTAGCTACACAATCATCAGCACCTTCAGCTGTCGAAATAATCGAATCGGGAAGGGCATTCCAATCTCTAATGGTTCTGGGGAAGAACGACTCTTTATAAATGTCAGTTCTTGCGCTAAGGTTCTGAAACGCCAACGAATGGTGATTTCTACAGTGTCTAGCTGGGGGAACAAGGTCATCTGTTGGAATGCTGGCAGCACCCTTTAGACCTTTGTATAAAAGGATTAGCCTACTGTCTTTTCTCCTTTTCTTGAGAGACTCCCATTTTAATTTTCCAAGTATTCCAGTCATGCTCCCAGTTTCAAAGCAGTAATTGCCTGTTACAAATCTAGCAGCTCTATTCTGAACTTTCTCAATTTCATCGTTAAGGACCACTCCACTGGGGTCCCAGATACAACTACCATATTCCAAGATTGGGCGAACAAGACCTCTATATGCTGCCTCTTTTACATCCTGAGGGCACTGATGAAGATTACGCCTCAGGAAACCAAGCGTTCTATTTGCCTTAGTACACATGTTGCTAATATGAGTATTCCATCTCAAGTTGTGTGAGATTGTCACTCCAAGGTATTTAATGGAGTCTACATTCTCGAGGACCGTTCCCTCTAAGGTGTAAGAAGCCTCAACTTTATTAGATCTCTTCCTAGTTATCTGCATAATATTGCATTTAACTGGCTGAAATCTCATGCCCCATTTACGTGCCCAACATCCTAATCTATCTATGTCAGCCTGAAGTTTCAATGAGTCATCTGAATCTCTAATTTCCCGGTAACAAACACAGTCATCTGCGAACAGTCTTATTTCTGAGTCAATGTCAGTGGAAATATCATTGATGTACAGGGAGAACAAAAGTGGACCAAGAACGGTCCCTTGCGGGACTCCAGACAAAACTGGAGCCCACTCCGAAGATTCACCATTAACAACAACCCGCTGTTTTCTGTAGCAAAGAAAGGAATCTATCCATTTGAGGGTCTTTCCCCCAATTCCATAACCAAATAACTTAGATTTAAGTAGTTCATGAGGAGGGGTGTCAAAAGCCTTCTCGAAGTCCAGAATAAATGTGTCCACCTGCCCCCCTTTGTCCAAGATTTTTGCCCAGTCATTAATAACTGTGCTTAGCTGAGTTTCACAACTGTGCCTTTTCCTAAATGCATGTTGTCTGTCTGACAAAAGTTTATGTTCGTCCAAGTGGGCCATGATGTTCGAGCAGACTATATGTTCCAGTAATTTACACAGAACACAAGTCAGAGACACAGGGCGATAATTACGGGCAAGAGCCCTATCTCCTTTTTTAAAGAGTGGACAGATGTTTGCTAAGAGCCATTCTTTGGGGATTTCACCAGTATCAAGAGACTGTTGAAAAAAGTGTGCAAAAAATGGACCCAACTCATTTGCTAGTTCCTTCAGGACTCTAGGATGAAGCTCATCAGGTCCTAAGGCCTTACTGGGGTTTAAGCCTTGAAGTAATTTGATCACTCCTGCAGCTGTCACAACAATATTATTCATGAACGGGGCCAATCTTCCAGTCAATGGAACCTCCGTGAACTTTGTTTCATTAAACGCATCATTGAATTGACCAACTAGTTCCACTGCCCTTTCAGAGTCTGATTCAGCAACCCCGTCCCCTCCCCTTTTATTAAGGGGTGGGATACCTTGCCTGTCATTCTTCTGGCTATTAATATATCTGTAGAAGTCTCTGGGATTTGCCTTTACATCACCTACCAAGTTATTCACATACAAATCATGCTGATTTTTTATATCAGTCTTGATTTCACGTCTCAAGTTTTCAAATTTTGTCCGGAGTTTACCACTTCCCGTCTTTTTTGCCTTTGCATGAATCTTATTCCTTCTGCGAATTTTCCTTCTGTTTGCCAAGGTACCTCTTTAGCGGGGTCAGACACAATATTGGGTAGTAGAGTACAGGTCCCAGGAAGATTCAAGTGTTCGGGACCCTATGTGCATATGTAAAATGTGCAACAATACGTGTATGGGATTCATTTTGCTCGCAAAACCCACGCAAGACACTCGCGAGTAGCTTGTGAGTGCCTTGTAATTCACTTGCGAAAGAGTAAGGGATATTGAAACCATGTGCATGATGGTAATTCTGTGCAGGACAATGAACCAATTGAACAGGCTTAAGCAGGCTGATCATAGTAATGCAGTTCATCACTCCCAAACCTTTCTTCTAAAAAAAAAGTCCAAGGAATGTCATGGAAGTCATCTGAATTGGTCTACCAACTTGCTCAGTAAAATATCTGATACAGACACACAGGGCTGGCTAATCGGAGCTGAAAAGATAATCGATTATCAGTCCTGTCATTGCAATCGATAATCGATTAGTAATCCCTCCTAAGATTTTTGTCATTATTATACCTGTCTGGCTTTCTGTCTGAGCATGACTCTTACCATATGTTGCACTACCATATATATATTTGAACAGACAGGTAGGCCTGAGCAAACAGTGTAGACCCTGATGAGACCCCGCATGATGCGGCATCTCATCAGGGTCTGCACTGTTTGCAACTCATCCAGCTATTTTAGGCATAACTTTGGGTAGCAAATTGTACCTATCAAGTAATCGATAAAAAGCTAAAAAGCAAATCAGAAATGATAATCATTTTTGTGGAATTTATCGATCGATTAATCGTGGCAGCCTTACAGACACACCACATGCTATTTGGAAAGTCTTATGTAATTCACGAGACTTTCATGTGAGAAATTTACATGTTCAGTGCACACTACTTGCAAAATAGATCACAAAAAGATTAACCCTTAAGATGCCGAGAAAAACTACATATGAAAATGTTGTCTGCTTATGCCGTCTGCTCAATTGTTTTGCAAACTTTTTAAAAATATTTTTGCATACAAGCAAACAATGTGGGCTCAGATGAGACTGCTCCTACAGGAGCAGAGTCTGATCTGGGTCCACACTGTTTGCAAAAAAATTACTTATAAGGTAACCGGCAGATGACAAAGCAGAAGACAATAGTCGTAATTGGCATTTTATGGGTTAATTATTTTCGCATAACGTGCAACAAATAGTATCTTCCCATGCCCTGTACTATAAACTTGTTTTTGTTCACAATTCTAAAACAAACTAGAGCTATCACTAAAGGTGATGAATACCCCCACAAAACTGCCTTGATAGTACATCAGCGCATTTTGCAATTTTTTCACTTGAAAGGGGCCATAACTATGTCGAAAATTGACGAATTGTAGTGGAAATCGAACTTGACCTGTATTTTATGATGTTACATCAGTGTACCAAAAATTATAAAAATCGGTGAAGCGCTTTTTGAGTTATCGTCTGGAAACCAAGTCAACAGACCGACCGACAGACAGACCGACAAGCTCACTCCTATATACCCCCCCAAATTTCATTTGTGGGGGTATAATTATGGTTAACAATTGTACTGTGTCAAAAAACTTAGGGTAAAAACACTATATTTGGGTCGATTGTTTATCAATCGACCCAAAGGTATAAAGGACAAAACCTCTATTTGTGCTGGAGTCTACGTGAGTATCACTGACACAGATTATTTATAGAAAATTATCGCAGTGAGGTCAGCATGTTTACGTAAAAGGTTAACTGTAAAAACTGGGCTGGAATCATGGGTTGGGCTAGGCAAACAGTGTAGACCAAGATCAGGGTCTTCACTGCTTGCTTAGAGTATAGGAGTTCAAGGGTCAGGCGCCGAAAAACATAGCATCTGATCAGGGTCTACACGGTTTGCTTTCAGTAAAGGAGTTTAAGGGTTAAACGAAACAGTCCCATTTTTCCTAACTACACCCAGAGACAATCGACCCACCAGTACTCTCAGTGCTTTGATTATTGTTTTACTTACACTATATCTGTTGCAGAGATCTGCTGCTGGGTGGTAGGCTGACCTTGACCTTGCTGCTTGGCATCTGGGGCTGTCCATTTATATGGATTCGGGTTAGTCCCAAAAGAATCATGAAAAGACACCTTTTGGCTTGTGGGTCTTGAACTTCCTCCAAACAACTGTCTTTGGGCACTAACACTATAACCTACCAACAAAATAAATTACCATAAAGTCGAACTTTGATAACTGGAACACCTTCGGGGCCATGAAATTTCGTTCGATATAGGGGGAGTTCTAACTATTGAGTGTTACTCATACTGCCATAACGTGAGACAAAATGGGAGATAACCTTAATTAGGGTATATTTTCGACTTTTTATCAAATGAATGTATCGCCTCGATGAGACGATTGAAATGAGTACACACAACATACCTTTTCAAGTTAAAATGAAACAAACCTCCATAAGTTAACGTAAACACATGAATATCTAGATTCACAAGGGACCCCAAGAGTGAGTTCGAACTAGCCATAGTAAACAAATTATCCTTACCCGAGTTATCGAAGTTTCACTGTATTTACCTTAGTTATTCGGACAGACAGGGCTGAGCAAACAGTGTAGACCCAGATCTCATCAGGGTCTACACTGTTTCAACAGTTTGCCACTCATCCAGCTATTTTTTAGCTCAACATTGTGTATTAAATTGTACCTGTTCAAATATTAGAGCAAGTATGGTAAGGAGCATAGATGTCGTCCAAATACTTGGGTAAATATGGTACCCTTCAAATATTAGGGAAAATTCTAGAGCATAAAGCAATTAACACTTGAATCTGAAAATGTCGTCTGCTCATGTTGTCTGCTGATTTTTTTTTTTGCAAACTTTTTAAAAATATTTTTGCATACAGGCAAACAGTGTGGGCCCAGATCAGACTGCTCCTACAGGAGCAGTCTGATCTGGGTCCACACAGTTTGCAAAAAAATACTTTTAAGGTAACTGGCAGACGGCAAATCAGACGACAATAGTGATGATTGGCATTTTATTGGTTAATTTATTTTATTCTTATTTTGCAGCATGTAATGTTATGTCAAGCCTTAATTTCACTGAAAAATAAGAAAATTATACATTGTAAATGTATATTGAAATTGTTGTCTGCTAGGTTTGAATAGCTCTTCAGGGATTAATCTTTTACCCTTATCCTGCTGAATATATTAAGCCACACCAATTACCAGCTATAAACCAATCAGATTACTCAATATGCTATATTCATTCAATTCACAAACGCATGACAAACAGTGTAGATCCTGATCCGATCTAGATCTACACTGTTTGCAAGGGCAGGGGATGTTGTGAACAGCAGGATAAGGGTTAACTTGTTAAATTTTGTTATCAACAAATGATAGTTGTATATTTTTTTCTTGAAAACAGGCCTTGAGATTTTGATTGAGCAAACTGTCTTCCTGTGGAGAAATAAAAATCAAAAATGAGTTCCTTTAAGAGCAATGAAAATATTCATAAGAAGGAAGATGGGTCATACTACGTAGTTTCGGCTAATAAAGCCTCATCAGTGACCCTGTAATGATCCGGCAAAGAAAGCCAGAGGAAACATACTGCAATTTTGCGAATTTCGAATAGGCAGTCGATTCAAAGACTGATATAAATCAAAATGGGTCCAAATAATTAAAAATCTGTTTAGAATATGAGTCTAAACCAATAATTTATTTCCGATTTCTCAGAATATTCACGCTGATCTCAAAGGACCAAAAGTAAAATATAAACTGCACTATGGTTGATGTACGGGGAGACGTTTTACGGCCGCCACACGGCACAACACCAGCTGCAGTGAGGGCAAATAAAAATCAAAAATGAGTTCCTTTAAGAGCAATGAAAATATTCATAAGAAGGAAGATGGGTCATACTACGTAGTTTCGGCTAATAAAGCCTCATCAGTGACCCTGTAATGATCCGGCAAAGAAAGCCAGAGGAAACATACTGCAATTTTGCGAATTTCGAATAGGCAGTCGATTCAAAGACTGATATAAATCAAAATGGGTCCAAATAATTAAAAATCTGTTTAGAATATGAGTCTAAACCAATAATTTATTTCCGATTTCTCAGAATATTCACGCTGATCTCAAAGGACCAAAAGTAAAATATAAACTGCACTATGGTTGATGTACGGGGAGACGTTTTACGGCCGCCACACGGCACAACACCAGCTGCAGTGAGGGCAAATAAAAATCAAAAATGAGTTCCTTTAAGAGCAATGAAAATATTCATAAGAAGGAAGATGGGTCATACTACGTAGTTTCGGCTAATAAAGCCTCATCAGTGACCCTGTAATGATCCGGCAAAGAAAGCCAGAGGAAACATACTGCAATTTTGCGAATTTCGAATAGGCAGTCGATTCAAAGACTGATATAAATCAAAATGGGTCCAAATAATTAAAAAGAAACCTGAAAAAGATCTATCATACTTACCATATGTATTCAGACCTGCAGAAAGACCTGAACAAAAAGTGTAAAACAAAATGCAGCATTGCATCAGGGTCTACACTGTTTGCCACTCATCTAGCTATCTATCTCCATATACTGAGTCAGTCACTTCTGGCCATTACCCCAGTCAACAGTTATCTTTAGACACATATCGAGTAGTAAATTGTACTAGCGGTGACACCAAGGTTTTTACTGGAATCCACATTTTTGAGGACGATTCCCTCTAAAGTGTAAGAAGCCTCAATTTTATTTGTTCTTTTCCTTTGCATGCTATTGCATATAACTGGCTGAAATCTCATACCCCATTTTCTAGCTATAACTCTCTGAAGTTTCTACCAGTCCTCTGCGCTTCTAATTTTGTGATAGCAAACACAGTCATCTGCGAACAGTCTTATTTCACAGCCAATATCAGTAGAAATGTCATTTATGTACAAAGAAAACAATAATGGACCCAGAACAGTCCCCTGTGGGACACCAGACAAAAAAATAGGCCCACCCTGTAGTTTCCCCATTAACAACAACTCACTGTTTTCTGTAGCAAAGGTTGGAATCTATCCATTTTAGGGTATTTCCGCCAAAGCCATTACGATATAGGTTGCTTTTTAGAAGTTCATGAGGTGGTATGTCAAAAGCTTTTTCAAAATCCAGGATAAATATATCCACCTATCCTCCTTTGTCCAAGATTTTTACCCAATCATTAATTACTGTGGTCAGCTGAGTTTCACAACTGTGCTTTTTCCAAAATCCATGTAATACTCATTTGAGGGTGTATGCCGGGGTTCTTAGAAGTAGCGGAACACACCAAAACACCGGAACACAGTGGTAATTACCGGAACACACTTGAATTTTTATTTTTATGTTATTAGAAATGTTATTTTTGACTTATTTGCATTGTTTTATTGTGTGAGATGCTGCTGATATAAAAAGCATAAATTAATTAATCTTATTTCAGTGTTTTATCAAATGTGTTCTGGTCCAGTGGGTGTGAATATTTATACATGTACAAATAATTATACTGAGCAGTTTATGTTTAGATTTGCACTCTCTGATATAACTCTTCTGATGACCAAAAGAAGAGAGTTTGACCATTCTTCCAGCCAAAAAAATGAAGATTGACATTTTCCAGCCTAGTGTCTCCATTGGGAAGAAAACATGAAATGTTAAAATCGTTAACTCGGAAAAATTTCAAATTTTTACCAAGATTGCTAAGTGGCAACTCGGTCCATGTCATGCTACAGTACGGCTCAGGTATAAGAACCAAAAAACTCTTTATTCTGAATCTTGGAGTTTCGAGCACTTTCCAAAACACTCGGAATTGTTCCAAGTAGATGTATATATTCGGCGGACACTCCTCGAAAACACTCTCAAGGTCCACGCCAAGTATGCGGTAGGTGAAGTTTCGCGAAATTATTCCTAAACTCCGTTCAGAAAATCTGAATCATCGATTTTTTCATTTATCGCTTTTAATACTCGTTTTAGCCCATATATCACTATGGGTAAGTTGTAAACCTCACCCTCCGCCGATTTCTCCAGCAAGTTGTATACCTCTGCGACAGCCAGGAAAGGCTGTGATTATTTGGAGAAAATTGCCAAATCCTAATTTTCTTTCACAGACTAAGACATTCTGACAAGTTCGACACACCCTTTTAAACCATATATAGAAGTGGTCACTGCTCTTGTAAATTACAAGGGCGTCTATATTTTATTTGCACGATCACTTCATGGAAAATCATTAGCTGTGACACCACATCTGATATCGTTATAATTCATTTTGACCAATGTTGACAGCACATCACGCTAGTGGCTCCCCGTTCCTAGTGAGCTTCTATCTAGCCTTTCGAATGTAAGGTGTGTCGTAATTGCATATCTATTTATAAAGTACATCACATGGATTTAAATATTCATTATTTTACCTGACAATCATCATCAAATGGACTTAGTCTGTGGTCTCATTTCTTTGTGTTGCAATTTTTTCCAAATAATCACAGCCTTTCCTGACTGTCGCAGAGGCATGTGGCTTGCTGGAGAAATCGGCGGAGGGTGAGGTCTACAACTTTCTCATAGTGATATATGGGCTAAAATGAGTATTAAAAGCGAGAAACGAAAAAAATCGATGATTCAGATTTTCTGAACGGAGTTTAGTCGTAATATCGTACCTGGAGGCAATATTTTCCCGCGAAGTTATGCGGAAATACTTTTTTGTTTATTTAATGTTCTTTTACCAGCATATATATTTATATATAATTATAAAATAATATATATCACTGATAGTTTTTATAATGTAAACGATGTCAAAAGTCAACAAAGAGGTAATCACTAATTACCCAGGGTGTGAAACCGTACAGTGATTTCAAACAAGGGAATCAGTTGGGCATGACGAGTACATACAACTCTTTCAAGTCCGTAATTGAAAGCATGTTGAACATTATAAAATTAAGGTTAAATTCGATGTAATTACCTTAGAAATGTTAATTAGGTAATTGTACGAATCACCGTGGTAACGTCATATTGCGTAATATGTGGTCGCTGTCTGCAGTCAGTTAGAGTTGTCTCTCTTAGTAAACGGTCAATCAACCGGCAAGCTTCCCTTCAGACAACAGTGCAAAATCAGTCATTTTGAACTCAAAAATTTCTCCATGTAATTTTGATGTTTTCAAAAAAAAAAAAGAAATTATTTTGATATAATATAATCATTTGTCTTTCATTCTTTAATATACCGGCCCTGATAGCTCAGTTGGTAGAGTGTCCGCTCCGGGGAACGGGAGGTCACGGGTTCGATCCCAGGCCGCATACCAAAGTCGTTAAAAATGGTACTAGCTGCTCCTCGCTTGGCACTCAGATTTACGGGGTAGAGCTAGGACTGGTCGACCCAGTGTCAGGATAATGTGACTGGGTTTGGTATCATGTAATGTGTCTGGGACATGATACTTCAGTGAGGCAGCACTATAAAAGTGAGCATTGAGCTCCCTGTCGCAACCAGACACCGTCGTGATATGACTGAAAAATTGTTCAAAGTGATGTTACTTAAGCCCGAATTCACACACACATACACACACACACACACACACACACACACACACACACATTCTTTAATAATTTTAATGTGAAGTATAATCGGACAAATGAGAAACAAATAATCAAAGGTGATAACTGTCAGCGAAATTATTGGTTTCTTTTAAACTCAAAATTTCTCCATGTAATTTTGAGATTTTCAAAAAAAGAAAATTATTTTGATATAATATAATCATTTGTCTTTCATTCTTTAATAATTTTTAATGTGAAGTATTATCGGACAATTGAGAAACAAATAATCAAAGGTGATAACTGTCAGCAAAATTTTGACGGGTTTCGGCCGCCATAATTGGCCTCTGATACAGAAAAAAAATGACCGTCCCGTTGTCAAAGTTTAATTAAATTAATCACCACTCGCAAACTCTCCGAATATCACAGGTAAGCTCTGAGGTCTGCGGAATTTCCTTGGAATATCTAGCGCATAACTTGGAGTAAAATATTTTCACTCGGAGTGGTTTACATCAAACCATTCAGTGGAAAAACGCGGATTTAAAAAGTTGTCCGCGGAATGAAAAAGAAAAATGTTCAAATACCTGAGCCGTACTGTATTGTTTTTTATTATTATTTCTGGCCCAATCAACAGCTTAGATTATGTTGGTCCATATTGTATTGGTTTATTGGTAGAGGTGTGTTTTCATTAGGTAATCCTAAATATCAAGCCTCAACTTACCTGATCATGAATGTTCGCATATCTATCTGCATGCAATCTGCCTGATTTAATAATTTTGTAATGCTTAGATAGCGACAGAATACCGGTGAAATTTTTGTACATTTCAGTATTTATTATTACTATTATTATCATCATATAATTTTGGTATATGTTCCCATTATTTGAGGCCCCGTCCACCGTGGCTTGGAGACAAAGGCAGAGGTGTGTCGGGCCATCCTTGCATATAGACTCTTTTCAGTTTCATTGGCCGGTAGGGCTTGAGAATTCATTTCATCTGAATGTAGGTGAAAGTCCCACAAAACGTCTCCAAAATGACCCATAAAGTGTTGATGGGATGTTAATTCTCAAATAAAATATATATATATTATTATATATAAAATTCAATGCCATCGTAACATTTATTCTAGAGTTAAATAATAATTTTGAAGTTTATTACAATACTTATAACTTTCTAATTCCTAACTCATCATGACAAAAATATACCGTATCACATGGCCATATTAATAAAGTCGGTCATCCGGGTATTCTCGATAGTCACATGACTTTTCTGCATAGCAACCAAAACCGGAGGTGAAAAGCTACGCCATTTTGAGTTACCTTTAATTGAATAGGAACGATATTCACACGTAAAATTCTGAGAGACTGAAAAGAAAATGCTTAAATTATGCAGTGCAGGTGGTTGTACAAATCACCACTTACAACAGGATAAACAGTTGTCCTCATACAATTTTCCGAACCGGGAGAAATACCATGACAGACGATCGAAGCGGATCAGGGCCTGCAATCACCTCCTTATATATAGCTGGAGTCCATTTGAGAATTTATGTGTGTCCGGCTGCGTTTTCTTTAAAAATTATTTGGAAAATGGCTGAACTTTATGCAAACAGTGGAGGTCCTGATCAGAAGCCGCGTTCTGCGGCATCTGATCTGGGTCTGCACTGTTTGCCAGGGTAATTGATTAAACACTTAAGAGAACCCTAACGTAATTGCACGGTTACCATCACATTCGCCGAGTCTATCTATTTATTATCTTTATGTAGCCAAAAGCCATTTTTTAAATAATTAATTTTGAATTTTCACATTCAACTATCAATCAGTATTAACCAAGAATAGATCTATAACCTTTATGAACATAGAAATATATTCCAGGCATCTGATTTTTGAAAGTTGATACTTGTATCAAGTTTATATGTCATTGCATTTCTACTTCCGGTAGTGGACCGCGTTACTACACTTCCGCTGTCGTTCGCTGTATAAAATAGCCCAAATTAAGCACTTGCCTCATTTCCTTTTCCAGCGCATTGATTTCTTAACTTTTGCGCTGAAGGCGGACTTGATTCCACAGGTGTTCCTTCCCTTTCACCCCTCAGTTGCCGAACTGGACTTTTCCAGCTTTGAAACTCGGTGTATCCTTTTATATCAAGACGGACTTGATTGCACAGGTGTTCCTTCCCTTTCACCCCTCGGTTTCCGAACTGGACATTAGCCCATATATTTTATGGCATGTAAGTATTGTATGCCCAGATCAGACGCAGCACAACTTGGCGTCTGATCTGAGTCTGCATTGATTGCTAAAAAAAACATATATTCTTGCAAAACCTACCTTTAAGGAAACAAGTCTGACAATCCTGTTCCGAACTTATTTGTTGGGATTCCATTGTCATATATCGGTTGAGCAAATTCAGAAGCCACTGATCAGACACCTCATTCTTTGACCTCGAATCAGACCCTTCAATGTAATAAAAGGAAGCTTTGCATTTTTGGTTGCATATGCACTCGTTTTATAGACACTTGGGAAGACGAATCTAAGTCGAAGCGTCTCCACTGTTTAAAATGTAGAAATTAAAGGGCTCTGCTGTAACGTCTCCGAAAGCAATGCCACTTCATTTTTGGAGACCCATGATTCGCCGAAAGAAAGCAATAGGTTTTAAAGTTCACTCCCGTGCCAGTGCTCCAGATAAACAGCGTATTTGCGTAAATACTCAATTAATCAAAGTGCTGAGAGAACTGGTGGATCGATCGTCTCTGAATTTAAGTTTGGAGAATAGTCATGAACTGTGAATCGTACTGTTCGTTTAAGCAGGTACATTAGATCTGATCGGACACCGCATTATGTGGCGTCTGATTATGAAGGTTCTGTTTGCCAATGGCCAAATGCACGAGCACAGTCCTACCGACCCCGCCCATCGGGGCTTGAAGAAATAGACGGACTGCAAGATACTTCCACGCCGAGCTGAAATCGACCACACATGAGTGCTGGTAAACCGCTTAGAGGATCTAAGCCTGCCCAGGCAAAGTGGTGCGAATCGGACCCTCCATGCTACAAGCCCATTTGGTTTCATTGCGCGACAGGCTTGATAATTATGTCATTTCAATTTAGTGTTAGGTAAAAGTCTCACAAAATTGGAAGCAACGTCTCTAAATGACCTAGTCAGTGTTGACGGGGATGTTAAACCTCAAAACAAGCAAACAAACATACAAACAAACAAACAAGCTCAGTCCAGAATTTTCTTCTGACATTCCGCTCTGACATCTTAGGGGTGCTATCAATTACCAATACCTGGATTTTGTTCAGGGTCGGCGCCAGTCAGATGGTCAGTGATTGTCACGAGGACAATAACAAGCAACAGGAATTTTTAGCTCACCTGGGCCGAAGGCTCCAGGGGAGCTTATAGTATAGTGGGTCCTCCGTCGTCCGTCCGTCCGTCGTCTGTTCACACTTTTGAGCAGCTATATCTCTGTATCCTGCAGGCTGATCTCAATCATTTCTCATCTGTAGCATGCCACTGGTGGGACATTGATGACAAACTTTTTTTCGAAATCGCTCTAGAACTGGTTCCTATGGCAACCACAAGGTCCCATAGACTTACTATGGGGAAATGCTTGTCATCACAGTAGCGCCTTCAGTTTTGATCGGGTCTTTCTGAAACTTATGTGTGAGGTGACTGGGGATAAAAACTCGGATGAGTTCGAAAACCGGCCAAGTCAGCCCATTTATCATAGAGTTACGTCCCTTTGATTGCTGAAAATGCCCTTTTTCGACCTTGTCATCACCGTAGCCCCTTCAATTTTGATCGGATCTTTCTGAAACTTATATGTGAGGTGTCTGGGGATAAAACCTCGGATGAGTTCGAAAACCGGCCAAGCCCGCCCATTTATCATAGAGTTACGTCCCTTTGATCGCTGAAAATGCCGATTTTTTACCTTGTCATCACCGTAGCCCCTTCAGTTTTGATCGGATCTATCTGAAACTTATATGTAGGGTGGCTTGGGATAAAAACTCAAATGAGTTCGAATACCGGCCAAGTCGGCCCGTTTATCATAGAGTTACGTCTCTTTGATTGCTGAAAATGCGATTTTTGACCTTGTCATCCCGGTAGCCCCTTCAGTTTTGATCTTATCTTTCTGAAACTTATATGTAAGGTGGCTGGGGATAAAACCCCGGATGAGTTCGAAAACCGGCCAAGTCCGCCCATTTAACATAGTGTTACTTCCCTTTGATTGCTGAAAATGCCGATTTTCGACCTTGTCATCACCGTAGCCCCTTCAGTTTTGATCGGATCTTTCTGAAACTTATATGTCAGGTGGCTGGGGATAAAATCTCGGATGAGTTCGAAAACCGGCCAAGTCAGCCCATTTATCATAGAGTTATGTCCCTTTGATGACTGAAAAGTTTTATTTTTGACCTTGTCATCACTGTACCCCCTTCAGTTTTGATCAGATATTTCTGAAACTTATATGTAAGGTGGCTGGGGATAAAACCTCGGATGAGTTGAAAAACTGGTCAAGTCGGCACTTTTATCATACACTTACGTTCCTTTGATTGCTGAAAATGCCAAGTTTTGACCTTGTCATCACCGTAGCCCCTTCAGTTTTGATCAGATTTTTCTGAAACTTATATGTAAGGTGGCTGGGGATAAAACCTCAGATGAGTTTGAATACCGGCCAAATCGGCACATTTATCATAGAGTTACATGCCTTTTGATTGCTGAAAATGCCCATTTTCGACCTTGTCATCACTTCTGCCCCTTCAGTTTTGATCGGATCTTCATGAAACTTACAAACAAGTAAGCCAGACAGAAAAGCTCAGAGGAATTTGAAAACTCATGAGGTTTGCCTATTTATCACAGAGTAACATTCCTTTGATTGCAGCAGTTAATTGCTTATTTTTAACTTGTCATCACCATAGCCCCTTCAGTTTATATCGGATCTTCTTAGCAATTCAGGAATAAAAGCTTGAATATTCGAGTTTGAAAACCTGTGAGGTCAGCCTATTTATCATAGAGTTACATTCTACTTGATTTGCAGAAACTGCTTACCCTGCCATCACCATGTCCTCCCTTAAACCCTTCAGTAAAGGTTGGCACTTCCTGAAACTTTGAATCTGTTAGTTCAGGTGAGCGATACAGGACCAGCTTGGTCCTCTTGTTTTCTTAGTCGAACCTGGTTAAACTCTTTTTTCAACCTTGTCGAAAAGATACTTAGAGAACTGTTTAATCTACCACTACCATCATGGTGAATATACCTCATAAATCAACTTTCCTGAGTACTTTCAGTACTTTGATTTTGTCAAGATCAACGTCAAGTTTCCTTGACACTTGGGGTATTCTGTCCGATGACATGTCACTTCTGAATACACAAGACCCGACACTTTCACCTGTTCTTTTTCGCTGCTAAAAAATATCATTTTTTTATAATTACTTACAAAAGTTATACTAATTTAATTAATATAACGGTAAAATAATTTACAAAAATAAACTTGAAAGTTACATTCAAGCTTAAAAAAACGATACAGTACCTCGGGATGCATTCACTATCGCCGCTGAAATTATTATGTTTTATCACTTTTTTATTTTTGTATAATTACTTACAACAGTTAAACTAATTTAATTAGTATAATGGTAAATTTTACAGTAACAAACTTGAAAGATACATTCAAGCTAAAAAAAAAAAACGACAGCATGTAATGGAATATAACCGGTTGTTAGGCAAACAGTTTCACCTCGAAATATGGTGGCCGTTTGGTTGCTACATGAAGTGACGTCATCCCGAGGTGCTTAATAGCAAGATTATTTGATGCGTAACTGGGCAAAGGTTTATAAAGTATGCCGCCACTCCCGGTTTTCGACGATCAAAGTTTTACCACTTATATGTAGCGGATAAAAGGAAAAGAATTTACCAAAGGCTACTCAATGTTGAGTTCAACTGGGACCAGACCACCTGTCTGATGAACCGCCAGTGGAAGGGCCACCCATCCCAATCACTATTGATATGGGTAAGAAGGCTATCTCTCAGATGAAGACTGGCAAAGCACCGGGTCCCTCTGGCATAGTTGTGGAGATGATAAGAGCTGCAGGTGATGCGGGTGCCTCGATGATCCGCGACCTTGCAGCCGCAATCATCCGTGATGGGAAGGTACCCTCTGATTGGGAACAGAGTTTCATTGTCTGTCTCTACAAGGGCAAGGGCGATGCATTGGAACGGGACAACTACCGTGGTCTCAAGCTGACAGAACAGGTCATGAAAGTCCTGGAGAGGATTGTGGATGGCCTCATTAGGCAGTTGGTGTCCATCGACGATTCCCAGTTTGGCTTCGTCCCAGGAAGAGGCACAACAGATGCAATTTTTGTTGTCCGACAGCTGCAAGAGAAGTATATGGCGGCCAACAGGAGACTCTACATGACTTTTGTAGACCTGGAGAAGGCATTTGATCGAGTGCCTCGGAAAGGCATCTGGTGGGCACTAAGAAAACTTGGAGTGGACGAGTGGATTGTGAAACTGGTCCAAGGGATGTACGCTTATGCTCGGAGCCGTGTCCGCATTGGTGATGGTTACAGTGAAGAATTCGAGGTGAAGGTGGGTGTTCATCAAGGTTCTGTTCTCAGCCCACTGCTTTTCATCATTGTGCTTGAAGCCTTGTCATGCGAGTTCCGCTCTGGAGTCCCCTGGGAGGACCTGTATGCTGATGACTTTGTCATCATAGCTGAATCCCTTGAGGAATGTGTCAGGAGGCTCTTAACTTGGAAAGACGCAATGGAGGCGAAAGGGCTGAGAGTGAATGCAGGAAAGACAAAGATCATGATCTGTGGTACAGGTCTGGACCTCTTGCAGAGTACAGGCCAGTTCCCATGCGCTGTATGTCGCACTGGAGTGGGCAGCAACAGTATCTTTTGTAATGACTGCAAGTTCTGGGTGCACAAGAAATGCAGTGGGCTCAAACGCTTGATAGAGGACCCTGATTACAGGTGTACACGGTGCCAAGTAATAGATATATCCATTGTTTTTGTGAAATATTGGTAAATATTTGTACTGATTGATATCTGTACAGGATAATTTGACGAGCCCGCCAGGGCGAGTCTAATTATCCTGTACAGATGTCAATCAGTACAAATATTTATCAATATTTCTCAAAAACAATTGGATATATCTGTTTTAATCCACAGCTTATTGTAACTTCCACTTAAAGGTAATAGATAAAACCTATTAAAGCATATTTGTTTTATTTACTGTTAATTTAAATTTCTTTTATTTGACCTGATTTACCCCGTCTGGAAAATGGATTGTCCTGTCTGAAAGGACACTGTCAGCTTCTCTGCTTCATTAATATTCAATTGGATTTGATTGGTCTAAATCCAACTGACCACAGGTTATTTGATCATGCTTTTTTAACCTGATGTTTATCACTGGGACATTTTAATGCTGAACCTTCAAGTGTAGGACTTACTTTGAACTCAGATGTGTGTTTTTGCTGCATGCAAATGTTTCATAAAATGTTTGGCACCAGTAAATGGGAGTGTATTTTGTGATAATTCAGGGATAGTTTTTTCTCCATAAAAAGGTATGTTGTGGGTACTCATTTTGAACAGCCTCATCCCACAAAAACATGTTGTGGGTACTCGTTGGAATTGCCTAGATGAGGCGGTTCTAGCGAGTACCCACAATTTGATTTTATGGCGAATTGGAGAAACTTAATCAGAAGAAGCAGTCTGATCAGGGTCTGCACTGATTAAGTAAAGGCTATTTTAAATGTGGGTATTCATTCAAATAACCTCGGCGAGGCTATTTTAATGAATACCCACAATGTTAATTTTGTCATGCTAGAAGCCCCTTCCCATTTTAAGATCAGAAGGAGCAGTCTGGTCAGGGTCTGCACTGTTTGTCATTGTAACGGTTATGGATAAATACCACTTCTACAGCCTTGCTGTAGGAGCCGGCTCTTTTAGCGACGCGGGTAGAGTGGTTGGCTTATTCGCGAAGTTAAGTAACGGATAACGCGGTTAGTACCTGGATGGGTGACCGCGTTGCTTGACTTCGTGGACGACCCGGTACACGCTACATTAGTGGCAGCGGTGGGATGGAAATAGTGCCGCTGGTTTGTTACATAGACTCCGCCCTCGGGTTTAGCCTTGTGAGGCATGTGTGACTTCGGGACGAAGTCAAGAGATGAGGGGGAGAAATGTAACGGTTATGGATAAATACCACTTCTACAGCCTTGCTGTAGGAGCCGGCTCTTTTAGCGACGCGGGTAGAGTGGTTGGCTTATTCGCGAAGTTAAGTAACGGATAACGCGGTTAGTACCTGGATGGGTGACCGCGTTGCTTGACTTCGTGGACGACCTGGTACACGCTACATCATTAAGTAAAAGCTATTTTAAATGTGGGTACTCATTCAAATAACCTCGGCGAGGCTATTTTAATGAATACCCATAATGTTAATTTTGTCATGCAGAGCTAGAGGCCCCTTCAAATTTTAAGATCAGAAGGTAGCAGTCTGATCCGGGTCTGCACTGTTTGCCATTAAGTAAAAGCTATTTTAGATATGGGTACTCATTCAAATAACCTCGGCGAGGCTATTTTAAGGAATACCCACAATGTTAATTTTGTCATGCAGAGCTAGAAGCCCCTTCCCATTTTAATTGTAGCTCAGTTGATTGGTCCATTCAAAACTGTACATGATATCAGTACATGATATCAGTACATGATATCAATACATTTATCAAAATTTATTAGTACTGCCAGCATCAAAGGAAAGTACTGGAAGCTGTGGATTAAGGAACTGTACGCCCCTTAGATGGCAGACCACAGAGGGAAGTCCAAGTCGGATCCGACAAACTGGAGGTTGTAGCTTCCTTCTGCTACCTAGGTGATATGCTCTCTGCAGCGGGTGGTTGTGATATTTCAACTACATCACGTGTGAAAACAGCCTGGAAGAAATTCAAGGAGTTGCTACCAGTTCACTCTTCCCGCCACCTCTTGTTCAAGACACGTGGCCGTGTGTATAGCTCTTGTGTGCGGAGCGCAATGCTCCATGCCAGTGAGACATGGCCATTGACGAAGCCAAACCTCCAACGTCTACAGCGAAATGACAGGGCAATGATCTGACAGATCTGCAATGTCAAGCCACAGGACACTGTCACCATCAGGTCCAGTGAGTTACTTGAGCGTCTTGGCATTGAGGACCTGGACCTCATCCTGAAAGAGAGAAGACTTCGCTGGTATGGACATGTGGAACGCTCCAAAGGTGCAGTCAAGACTGCCTGTGACTTACAGGTAAGTTGAAAGCGGGGGCCAGGAAGGCCCAAGATGACCTGGAAGCAGCTAACAGAAAGAGATTGCAGAGAATGGAAGCTCTCTGCTATCGATCCTCATGATAGACAAGCCTGGAGATCTGGTGTAAGATCTGCCATGCGTGCAGCAAGCCAGCTATCTGGAAGGGGGCCCACTTATGTGGATGTTGCCCCCTATACCTGCACGTTAATCAAAAATCCGTTGATGGTGATGATGAAATTACATTTCTGTGGTGCGCTAAAATATGAGCTACACTCTTTATACCAGTTACAACCAGTCATTGTAAGTGTTCATGGCGCTTTGCTTTGCTCCCGGACGCCATATTTGATCACCTGGCATGTCAAAACGTCATGACGTCAGCACTCAGTTTTCGACGATTGACAATTAGCATCATCATAAATATGGCAAAGCATATATAAATAACTATTTTTATCAGTCCATACAAAAATCAGTTACGATACCCACCAGATAATGCTGTTCTGCAAAACCCACTCATTTGGAACACCACCTAATTTATCATTTTGCGTACAATGGCTTGGTATGTGTTTTTGGACAGAATCCAATTACTAAAACAATTACAGGCAATTAAAAAAAGTGTAATTGATCCGGTGCGTAACTTTGCCGGAAAGGACCAGAAAGGACTTGATTACAGGAAAGGACCGGAAAGGACCCATAATTTTCTTATTTTTCCAATTTTTATTATTTTTCTTTATCTTTTTTATTCCTTGCTAGTTAATTCTTAAATAAATATTAAATAGCTATAACTACTAAAGTTTGTGATAACCTTTTGGTGAAAAAAAAAAGACTTACACATCGTTGCATTGCATTATGCCCATGATGATGCAGTATTGTTCCTGATTGCTTTTGATTAATTAGTATAAGATTATTCTGAAGTGGCAATCTATAAATTAATAATAAGTAGGAGCCCATCATATTTTAGCAAGAAAACATTCATTGTATGTACTCAATCAATTTATCCGTGAGTACTGATCATGTTGCCAGTCCATGAATACTGATCAAATTGTTTCATTGCAAGACATGATTCACTCACATTTATTTTTAAGTATATAATGGTCCTAATATTACACCACTTCATTCCAGCTGAAAATGTCTTCGTTTGCTTTATTTGGGGAGAGTTACGTTCAGAGACTTGGAAAGTTCTGTGAATTCAACCTTAAGGTAAAATATCTTAATTTCTTAATTGTTATAGTATACGCGAAATCTACGTTGGTTTAAACAATATTTTACTCAATCTTCAACAATAGATACAGGGTATATTATGATCTGAACGGAAGCCTATGGAAATCTACCTTTTAGAACATCCACACCTACGATAATTAGATTATAAACAAGTCTAATATACTTTAACGACTTTGATCTAGCGGTATCGAATGACGGGCGTTGGCTGTATATTTGAATATGCAATAAAATTTATGAAACAAAATCACCTTTGGGCTGTTCAAAAGTGATCTTTAAAGACATTTTTGAACAGTCCATGATTTATGTCTATACATTAAAGATAAAAGATAAAGATAAAGAAGCTTTATTTAACGTCGTATATTCGAAACAAATAACATAAGCTCTGTAGAGCTTTTATTGCGACAAACAAAGTATCCTCTAACAAATACTTACCTGCCTTCATTTATCTTCCTAGGACTACCCCTGATAATGCGAGCGTCAGCCAAGGGAGCTCCTAGTACCATTTTTCCACCTTTGGTATGGCGCGGCTGGGGATCGAACCCGCGACCTCCAATTCCCGAAGCGGACGCTCTACCACTGAGCTATAATTTATAAAATAAGACCAACTTTGGGCTGTTCAAAAGTGGTCTCAAAAGACATGTTTGAACAGAACAGTCCATGATTTATGTCTATACATTATCATTTATAAAATAAGACCAACTTTGGGCTGTTCAAAAGTGGTCTTAAAAGACATTTTTGAACAATCCATGATTTATGTCTATACATTTATAAGATAAGACCACCTTCCCAGCCAGCACAAAACAGCTGGCCAACGTCGGGCCGATAGCGGTACGACGTTGTCACCTCGTACTGCTATCGGCCCGACGATGGCCCGGCATTCCCTGCTGGCTGGACATTTGTGAACAGTCCATGAATTAGACCACCTTCCCTGCAATAAAAAATATCATGAAATAAACTGGGTAGAAACAGGTCCTTTCCGGTAATCAGGTCCTTTCTGGTCCTTTCTGGTAAATTTACGCACCCTAATTAATCTGATAATATTTACAGGCTTGATGTATATTTTCGGTTATTCTTTAGGATAGACAGATTGAATTTCCTTTAGTTTGATATAAGAAACCCATTGACGTCACAAATCACGCCAAAATCTCGCAGCCGCTTATATCCTCGAAATCCAGGTGTAGTCGAAAACTGGGTGGACGACCATATATTTTCATGATAATTTGTTCAAAATAAGGCATACCAAATATATAAATATATAAGATGCTCATATCCCCCCCCCCCCCACACACCCAAAAAAAAAACAAACATTTATTTAGCCAAATAAAAACTTTTTGAGTGTCTTCCGCAGCTTCCGGTAATTACCAGTGTGTTCCGTGTTTTGGTGTGTTCCGGTACTCAGGTACTTCTACGAACTGTGTTTGCCATGAAGAGATGCATGCTGTCTCTCTCTAGTATCAGACGCAAGTGCACTAACCACTGAGCTACCACGCTCCATTTGAAATAGAAAAAAATTTCAGAAAGGCCCCATTCATTAGGCCGAAGCAACCCCCAAAATTGGGCCGAAATGACTCTGGCCGAAATGACCGCGAAACATAAACCATGGACAAAACAACGACCTTGAGATACCTTGATTTCCTCCACTTGGATGCTCATTCCAGCAATTATTGCCGTACCGACAATTTCCTTGGATAAAAAACTTACAAACCACCATGTCGGGGAAAGAAATTAAGAGTTAAATTCAGGACAGCAAAGACATGTTTCAAATCGAAAGTAGAGTGTAGCTGCGCTTGTTTGAACAACTAAGCGCTGGCCGGTGCGTTACAAGATACAAGAAGCTTTATTTAAAGTCGACTTTCAACTGTACAACAGAAAAACATTAGCCTTGGGCTATTTTGTCGACAAACATGGTTTAAGACTATACAAATATACATATTATAACAATGATCACAGATTAAGAAGACTAAAATATAGAAATATATAAGATGCTCATATCCCCCCCCCCCCCACACACACCCAAAAAAAAACAAACATTTATTTAGCCAAATAAAAACTTTTTGAGTGTCTTCCGCAGCTTCGGGTAATTACCAGTGTGTTCCGTGTTTTGGTGTGTTCCGGTACTCAGGTACTTCTACGAACTGTGTTTGCCATGAAGAGATGCATGCTGTCTCTCTCTAGTATCAGACGCAAGTGCACTAACCACTGAGCTACCACGCTCCATTTGAAATAGAAAAAAAATTCAGAAAGGCCCCATTCATTAGGCCGAAGCAACCCCCAAAATTGGGCCGAAATGGCTCTGGCCGAAATGACCGCGAAACATAAACCATGGACAAAACAACGACCTTGAGATACCTTGATTTCCTCCACTTGGATGCTCATTCCAGCAATTATTGCCGTACCGACAATTTCCTTGGATAAAAAACTTACAAACCACCATGTCGGGGAAAGAAATTAAGAGTTAAATTCAGGACAGCAAAGACATGTTTCAAATCGAAAGTAGAGTGTAGCTGCGCTTGTTCGAACAACTAAGCGCTGGCCGGTGCGTTACAAGATACAAGATACAAGAAGCTTTATTTAAAGTCGACTTTCAACTGTACAACAGAAAAACATTAGCCTTGGGCTATTTTGTCGACAAACATGGTTTAAGACTATACAAATATACATATTATAACAATGATCACAGATTAAGAAGACTAAAATATAGAAATATATAAGATGCTCATATCCCCCCCCCCCCCACACACCCAAAAAAAAACAAACATTTATTTAGCCAAATAAAAACTTTTTGAGTGTCTTCCGCAGCTTCGGGTAATTACCAGTGTGTTCCGTGTTTTGGTGTGTTCCGGTACTCAGGTACTTCTACGAACTGTGTTTGCCATGAAGAGATGCATGCTGTCTCTCTCTAGTATCAGACGCAAGTGCACTAACCACTGAGCTACCACGCTCCATTTGAAATAGAAAAAAAAATCAGAAAGGCCCCATTCATTAGGCCGAAGCAACCCCCAAAATTGGGCCGAAATGGCTCTGGCCGAAATGACCGCGAAACATAAACCATGGACAAAACAACGACCTTGAGATACCTTGATTTCCTCCACTTGGATGCTCATTCCAGCAATTATTGCCGTACCGACAATTTCCTTGGATAAAAAACTTACAAACCACCATGTCGGGGAAAGAAATTAAGAGTTAAATTCAGGACAGCAAAGACATGTTTCAAATCGAAAGTAGAGTGTAGCTGCGCTTGTTCGAACAACTAAGCGCTGGCCGGTGCGTTACAAGATACAAGATACAAGAAGCTTTATTTAAAGTCGACTTTCAACTGTACAACAGAAAAACATTAGCCTTGGGCTATTTTGTCGACAAACATGGTTTAAGACTATACAAATATACATATTATAACAATGATCACAGATTAAGAAGACTATCACAGTAATATAGTACAGAATTATAAGGATATGAGAATTATGCTAAATGAAATGTAAAAAATTTGACCTCTGACTAGTATGACAAATATTTAAATAAAATTTAAGAGGTTATCACATAATGAAATCCATTGCCACATTCAACAAAAAATATAAGCTAATTAAAATTTATTAGCCTGGGGATCTGTCTTCAGAGAGAAGGCAGGCCACCCAGCGAATAAATATGGTAGACCCAGGAGATCCCCCCCACCCCAGCCACACAAGCCTTCGTCCCGAAAGGGTGGCAGGAAGAGAAACACCTGTGTGACAGTGTCGCCTCATCCTTGGCGAAAGCTAGACGAAGGGATGTGTTAAGAGAGAAGGGGAAGGAATAGCACATGGTGAAAAATTCAAATTAAATATGAATGGCATACAAGATGAGAAATAAAAAACAAAACTGAAAAGAAATAAAATAGGGTTACTGAACAAAAATAAGAATAGACATCACAGTTTAACCTTCTGCCCGCTGCAGGCGACAAGCCCCATCCCTGCAAAACAGTGTAGATCCAGACCAGATGGAGAAGCCATCCGATCAGGATCCACACCATCCGACACCCAGTCCACGAACATGCAGAAACAAACTGCACCAAGCATTCCGACCGGCCCGAAGCCAGAAAACGGGTGTGGCTCAACCGAACATTCAGCAGGCCAAAGGTTAAATAAAACAAGAAAGCTGAACTGAAAGCAAAACATAAAATGAAACAAAAATAGCAACTAAATGATAGGAGAAGCTGTTAATTAAAATTACACATAGAACATCTGCACGAGGGGCCATTCCAGGTGCTGACATTCAATGGTAACAAGTATAGCTTTTACAAAAAGCTAGGTCTACGCTTAGCACATACTAAATGTGAATGTCTAGAGTTATATCTCAGAAATGCTTTTTTTTTTTTACAATTAACTGTCTTTCGCAATATTCTAATTGCCTGTCTGCAACCAGGATCCTGCCGACTGAAGTAAAATGTCTGAACTTTCAAAGTTGCAAATGCTGTAATTCTGTCAATAAGCACTTTTTCTTTAAAGAGGCACTTGTGCATCTTCAATATGCTTGTAAAATATTACCACTTGGAACGCTTAAAAACTGTTTGAGAAATTAAGTAGACGATATAGAAGATTAATTAAAGATTAACCCAAACATGTTGCCGAAGGCTCCTGGTGAGCTTATAGGATAGGCTGGTCCGTGGTGGTCGAGAGTTGTAGATGTATAGTTTGTATTAGCCTGTACAAATATGACATAAAATAATATGAAATAGCATTTCTGTGCCAGAGCTCTGTGCCAAAGCTCTGTCCGTGTGCCTCTTTTTTGTGTGAAAGCTGATACTTGTTATGGGCCGCTTTTTTCGGCAACAATACATTTTCATTTTATTGTAAACGTATCTCGGGAATTTTGAGGTAGCGGACAGTTGATTATCGATCAATAGTTTAAGGCACAGTAGTACTGCATTAATAAGATTCCGGGACGTTTCGCCCCCAAACCATTTCCTCCCCTAGTCGTTTCGCCCCAAGACGTTTCCTCCCAGGTCGTTTCCTCCCTAGTCGTTTCGCCCCCCTGGTCGTTTCGTCCCCCTAGTCGTTTCGCCCACTTTTTCCTGTAAAACTAAGTTTCACTTTTATAAGAGGTGAAAAGAGGCAAATATTTAAGAAGCATCATGTCCCTGTCACGTCAGCTTAAGGATAACTTGTCCTTAGTTACCGGCTGGAACCGGGCCTTAAAAGTGGCCACTCGGAGAGGTGTGACTAGGACTTGTTACACTAAAATCATTGAGGCTGTTTACTTCAAAAACATCCACCTTAACCTCACTTTATATAGAGAAAACTGATGTTTACGGGGTGTTCATTATTTTACTTATTTCCGTTCAAAGTCATAGGCTGTGTGCACTCGTTAGAATCCTCCCAATATAGCGGCTGTAACAAGAATTCTCAAACCATGTTTGCAATATATAGCTTAACAAGTACTTTGTCTGGTCTGAAAAAAAAATGTTATAACAAAAACAGAGTACAATTAACAAAAAATAATAAGAAAAAATAAAGTAAACACCAACATTAAATTAAAAACATGAACGTGTAACTTGAGTGATAAATAAATCAATAAATCAGTCTTATCTGTCCCACATAGGCGATGCTCCCATCGCTCACACAGACACACACACATCACAAGAAATAGAATGGCGGCGGCCATCTACTTCCTTCTGACATGCGACACACAAAAAGGACAATATTCTACTTCAGAAGACCTTGATAAACGTATTTGGCGAATTCAAAGATGAATGATGCTGGGATCTTTGGGCGAAGCTTATATATTGCTATCGTCGGCGTTTGAAAGATTTTCTAGAAACTAAAGATGAACCAATTGTGACAATTTTACCATTTTCAACCGTTGCTTGCCGACACTGTTAAAGAACCAACCGACCAATTTAAAGACAATTATTTTTTCATAGAGCACGTGTTTTCGCACCTCAGCATTAATCTTTGCTGACCGACTCTCTTGACGAACCAACCGACCAATTTAAAACAAAACCTGTAAAGGTGCTTATGCGATAATTAAAGACATATAACCTTGCAAAGAGCACGTGTTTTCACACCTCGTCATTAATCGCATCAATTACGTGATTAATGTGTCAAATCAAATTAACAATGTGATTGACGGTATTGATCAAATACAGGTAATACATCATAATTTCATTTAAATTACATGTTCTTCTCTCACTCTTTCTCTCCCTTTGTCTCTGTCACACATGGAGATAATAAATCTTATATATATATATATTTAAAAAATAGGAAAATATTTTGGGGGCGAAACGACTAGGGTTTGGGGGCGAAACGACTAGGGGCCAAAAAGGGAGGCGAAACGACTAGGGGGGAAACGACCAGGGGGGAAACGTCTTGGGGGCGAAACGTCTTGTTACCCATTAATATATTACTTTATGTGCCAACCCCTCCAGACAGTCCATACATTTTTGGCCTATAAAAGGAAAAGAAGGAAAAAATGCCAAACAGGGTTCATGGAAATATGTCCGAACTGAATTAAAATTAGTCAAAAAATCGAAATTGACAAATGAGCGATCAGTTTCAAACGTGTTATATGGATATAGAACATTTTATCTATACCTCAACATCAGCTCTCGAAGGCGCATGGTTATGGTCTTTTGTTTGGCTGGCATCAATAGGTTGTCCGTCATCTTTTTTGTTTGATATTGCCCGGCCTCGACATTCTGGATTTCTAACACATTTCAAGTAGATTTTTTTATCATTTTTATCAATAATATAAAGGTAGCCATCTAACGCCAGTTGTGGCTTTCCTTTCTGCGTTGTCAAAATTTCCATTTCGAATGAAAATAACGGACTGTATCAAAAGCATGGAAAGACAAACATGAACACAATATGTTTAATACATTTCATTTTCAAAAGAAATACAAAAGAAGTACAACAATGGCCCCGTAAAGAGTCTTTGTTTGTTCGATTTGAGGTTTAACGTCCCCGTCAACACTGTAAAGGTCTTTTTGGAGACGTTGCTTCCACTTTTGTGGGACTTTCGGGTTTTACCCGACATTGAGATGAAATGACATCTCAAGCCCTGTCGCCCAATGAAACCAATAGGGTTTATTAGCATGGACGGTCCGCCTCGCACCGCGGTTCCTGGACAGGCTTAGATCCTCTAAGCGGTTTACCAGTACTAGTGTGCGGGCCGGATTCAGCTCTGCGTGGAAGCATCATGCAGCCCATATATTTCTTCAAGCCCCTATGGGCGGGGGCTTCCGTAAAGAGTCATAAAAATTTTCTCGATCGGTACTTAACTGTAACTATTGTTTGTCCACTTACTGATTCTGCCCCCGCCCATAGGGGCTTGAAGAAATATATGGGCTGCACGATGCTTCCACGCAGAGCTGAATCCGGCCCGCACACTAGTACTGGTAAACAGCTTAGAGGATCTAAGCCTGTCCAGGAACCGCAGTGCGAGGCGGACCGTCCATGCTAATAAACCCTATTGGTTTCATTGGGCGACAGGGCTTGAGATGTCATTCCATCTCAATGTCGGGTAAAAGTCCCACAAAATTGGAAGCAACGTCTCCAAAATGACCTTTACAGTGTTGACGGGGACGTTAAACCTCAAATCAAACAAACAAACCACTTACTGATTGGTAGACTTGATCGAGTGAACGAATGTTCGATGATGTGTAGCAATTGCCGGGCGGTCAGGTAATTATCGCTCACACTTATTGTTCTATTATTGGTCGTTCTATTATTTGTCGATCTATTAAATGTCACGTCTATGTTTTGACTTATCTATTTTGTGTCGCTTCTCTCTTTTGTCTTTCTATGTTTTGTCGTACACCGGTACTTCCGTGTTAAACGCAATGTCTATAATGTCTACGCCCATGGGCGTAGACAACAAGACGTTTCGCCCCAAAGACGTTTTCCTCATTGGTCGTTTTCCCCCTAGTCGTCCCCCCAAACCCTTGTCGTTTCGCCCCAAAAAACATTTCCTCTAGTCGTTTTGTATGAAAGATTTATGAACTCAGAGAGAGAGAGAGAGAGAGAGAGAGAGAGAGAGAGAGAGAACATGTAGTTTGAATGGAAATGATAATTAGGATTGATTATAATTATCATCTGTTTTGATCAATACCATCAATCACTTTGTTTATTTGTTTGACTCATCTGACACATTAATCATGCAGTTAATGAGATTAATGATGAGGTGTGATAACATGCTCTTTGCAAAGTTAAACATCTTTAATGATCTCTTTAACACAGTTAATCAGTTTTCTTTTAAATTGGTCGGTTGCGAGAATGAAAACGCGCGCTGTATGAAAAAATTTATTGTCTTTTAAACTCTTTATATCTTTTTCACATATAAATTTATTTATTTATATTTTGTTTTGTTCATTGTATAGCGTTTAAGGAATTTTATGTTTTCTGATCACACAAATTATCCATGACGATCGACTTCCTTGATTATTTATTTATTTATTCTGGTGATTTCCTTCATTCTATTTTTTTTTTTTTTTTTTTTTTTTTTTTGTTAATTGTACTGATTTTGTTTTCACAGTTTTTGTTTTCAGACCAGACAAAGTACCCGTGAAGCTTTATATTGCAAACATAGGTTGTGGGTGCTCGTAACAGCCGCCATATCGAGGCGGTTCTAACGAGTACCCACAGCCTATGTCTTTGAATGTAGATAAAAAAACAAATCAACACAACAGATACAGACCAAAAAAAGTGACCATAATTCCCTGAACTTAAATGTTATTGACGAAACACTTCCTCGCGTTAACATGTCTATGCAATATAAAGAGTTTATTTTTATTTTTATTTTTTTTTTTTTTTTTTTTGATCGATTACAGTGAAATAATTCAAAAGTGTTCTAAGGCTTCCGAGTAAAAAACGAGTGAGCGACAGCGAACGAGTTTTTTTTTACAAGAAAGCCTTAGAACACGAGTGAATTTTCTCCGTAATCAATCAAAACAACAAAATTAACTATTTATTACATTTCCATTCGTGTTTTACCTTTGGATTTTCAAATTCAACCGTTCTGATTTCCAACCTAAATAGTTTCAGTCAGGGCATGGATTTCAGGGGGCGTGGTTTAGTTTGAAAATCAGTCGCCATCTTGTTTTCATTTCAATGCAAAAATCATCCTGTGCTTGAAATACAGATACAACAAAACGTCAAATGGACGCGAAAATTGAATTCTGATTGCTATGATTTTATCAGATTTTCCGCAAACGTCAACTATTGTTATTGTTGATACAAACGAGGTCAGCAACGTCGCCTAGTAATTATGACGTCAAAACGTTTGCAATGAAATAATTCACACTATGAATTATAGATTTATAATTCACTGAGAAATCTCAGTAAATCACTACTGAAAATGTAATAAAATGTGATTGTTTACATTGATGAACATTGTTTGAAAAAATAATAAACAACTTCAATAATTTTAGTGTAAGAAGTCCTAGTCACATCTCCCCGAGTGGCCATTTTTAAGGTATGGTGCGGCCGGTAACTTAGGATAAAGTTATCGTTATGCTTTTTAATGCTTTTGGTACTTTTTTTTAAACATTTGCCTCTTCTCAACGCTGTCCTGTTAAAGATGAATAAAAGTTCTACAGTGGAAATAAGTTGGAAAGTGGTCGAAACGACTAGGGGGACGAAACGACCAGGGTGGTGGTGGTGGTGGGGGGGTGCGACCTGTGTGTGTGTGTGTTGGAGGAGGGGTTGCGGGGATGCGACCAGGGAGGAAACGTCTAGGGAGCGAAACTACTAGGGGGGGAAATGGTTTGAGGGGAGAAACCTGCAATAACCAGAACGGACCCCCAAAAATTGGGCCGAAATGACTCTGGCCGAAATGAATCAGAATCAGAATTGTTACTTGTCGAATGACATTCATACACCAGGACCTGTGATGGGAAGTTAGTCCCTAGCCCTTACCAAAGAGTTTAACTTAGCTACACAATCCTCAGCAGCACCTTCAGCCGTTGAAATAATCGAATTGGGAAGGGCATTCCAATCTCTAATGGTTCGAGGGAAGGATGATTCCTTATAAATGTCAGTTCTTGCAGCAAGGTTCTGAAACGCCAAGTGCCTAGCTGGGAGAGCAAGATCATCTGTTAGGATGCTCGTAGCACACTTGAGACCTTTGTATAAAAGTATGAGCTAACTGTCTTATTTCCTTTTCATGAGAGACTCCCATCTTAATTTTCCTAGTATTCCAGTCAGGTTCCCAGTGTCAAAGCAGTGCTTTGCTTGTTACAAATATAGTAGCTCTATTCTTAACTTTTTCAATTTTCTTCATTAAGGACCACTCCGCTGGGGTACCAGATACAACTGCCATATTCCAAGATTGGGAGAACAAGTCCTTTATATGCTGCCTCTTTTACATCCTGACGACACTGGTGAAGTTTTCGCCGCAGGAAACCAAGCGTTCTATTTGCCTTTGTACACATGTTGCTAATATGTGTATTCCAACTCAAATCGTGTGTGGGTGTCACCCAAAGGTATTTAATGGAGTCCACGTTCAGTAACAATTCTGCGTATTCATATTCGATATATTCATATTCATACATATAGGATTCACATTCATCACCTACACCTACAGGTAACATCGTCTCACTCCAGAGAAAAAATCGTCAAGATGGAAGACTATCGACCACCAACTCCTCTCATTAGCTTACTGTAGTGCATTATAAGATATGAATATCATTACTGCGAAAGTACCGCCCACAACCCACGCATGCCGCATTATTCAGATGCGCTTTTGTAGTTAATAAAGATAGATATATGTTAAGTCTCTTACGTTTTAATCCACTACATTTGGCGACGAGATGAAAAAACGTGGTGGAAAAACAATGGAAACAAATTAACAAATCAAACTTTTCTGTGAAACAAAACTGAAAAGAAAAAAAAATCAACAAGAGACAAACCAATGTGAATTAATGCAAGGATTACTTTAACTATTTGTGAAGAAAAGTATTGTAAAATGGCTATGAAATTGGATTTAAGCGCACCAGGACCATTCAATGTGATGGGAGAGCAAACTAATCTTGCACAAAAATGGAACCAATATGTAAAGAGACTGGATTATTTCATGAAAGCCCAAAATGTAAACAAAGATGAACAAAAGAGGGCTCTGCTTCTTCATGTAGCAGGTGAAGAGGTGCAGGACTTATTTGATACATTATCGAACACAGGGACAACATACGACGATGCCCTTGAAGCGTTGAACGTCTACTTTGAACCAAAGAAGAACATAGCCTTTGAAAGACATTAATTCAGGCAAGCTAAACAACAAACTGATGAAACTGTGAACAATTTTATTGTTAGACTGTCAAAGTTAGCCCTTGGGTGTGACTTCAATGATGATGATCAGAAAAATGATATGATCAGGGACCAAGTTGTGGACTGCTGTAAGTCAACAGAACTCCGTAAAAAGCTACTGTCGGAGCAATCCTTGACGTTAGATAAAGTCAGAACCATATCGAGGACATTTGAGCTGTCCAGCTCACATGCGAAACAAATGTCAGAAAACAACAAAACTTCGGACGACAGCTCTGGGGAAGTCTACAGGCTGGATGGCGCTAGAAGAAAACGAACATGGTCACGACCTGGAAACGGGAACGCAGCGTCACGTTCGCGACGTCAAGCAGAGAGTCGGTCAGATACACGCTCAGATACAACAAATCGGGGAAAACAAGGGAGACAATTCACGAAAGCTACAGCCGAGTGTTACCGATGCGGAGGAAAAGGCCACTACGGTCGGGAATGTCAACGTGCAAAAGACGCTGTTTGCCGCAACTGCGGACGCAAGGGACATTTCGCACGGATGTGCAAAACGAAAGTGAAAAATGTGAATATAATTTCTTCTGAATGTGATCAGAAAAATCAATATGAGGAAAGTGAGTGTGAAACTTATGAGGAAATATTCGTTCTTGGAAAGCAAGATGCCACTGTTTCATTGAAAATTTCAGGTAAACAATTAAATATTTTGATAGATTCAGGTGCTTCAGTCAATGCTTTAGATAATGCCTTGTACCAACAATTAAAGTCCCCTCAGTCAGTCCTTCAGAAGTCTGACGCCAAAATTTATCCGTATGGCAAACGCACGCCGTTAGAGCTTTGCGGGAAGGTACTTTTACCTGTTGAAGTAGGATCTGACATGCACGAGGTCGAATTTCAGGTCATTAAGGGTACAGGTAAACCGCTTATCGGGCACAAAACTGCCATGGAATTAGGTTTATTACGAATTGGCGTACCGGAAGACATTGCGACTGTAAATACAGAGACAGAGCGCATATTAGCATCATACCATGACCGATTTGAGGGTCTAGGCAAGCTTAAGGATTTCGAACTAAAACTGTACATAGATGACTCGGTAAAACCGGTAGCCCAGCCCGCGCGAAAGATTCCTTTCAAAATGCGTAGCCAAGTTGAACGCAAACTTAAGGAACTAGAAGCTCTAGATGTGATTGAGCGCGTCCAGGGCCCAACCCCCTGGGTAAGTGCGCTTGTCCCTATCCCTAAAAAAGACGGAGACGTACGTTTATGCGTAGATATGCGTCAAGCGAATAAGGCAGTTCAGAGGGAAAGATTCCCTATGCCAAACGTCGAAATAACGTTGGAGCAAATGAATGGGGCAAAGGTCTTCTCTCGTCTTGACCTTAGGAATTCTTTTCATCAAATTCCAATCCAAATTAATTCGCGGTACATAACAACATTTGCAAGCCACAATGGACTGTACCGCTATAAGAGATTATTTTTTTGGAATAAATTCGGCACCCGAGGTACACCAGCGCATTCTTCAGCACATAATCCAGGATATCCAGGGTTGTAAAAACATTGCTGATGATATCATTATTTTTGCACAAAACCAAGAGGAACACAACAATATTCTCAAAAAGCTTCTCTCACGACTACGCGAGAAAAATCTAACGTTGAACCGAGATAAGTGTGAGTTTAACAAGTCAGAACTTCGGTTCATGGGGCACATTTTGACGCAAAACGGACTCAAAATTGATGAACACAAAGTGAAAGCAGCATTAGAGACCAAAGAACCGACGAATGCTAGCGAATGCAAGTCGTTTCTAGGTCTGGTTGGATATCTGTCGAAATTCATACGCAACAATGCCACGTTAGCCGAGCCGTTGCGCAGGCTGACGCGTAATGACGTACCATGGACTTGGGGCAAAGATGAGCAACGTTCTTTCGATGCTCTGAAAACCGCCATTACCAGTACCGACGTCATGGCATACTACCATGAAAACGCGGAAACAAACCTCTTAGTTGATGGTAGTCCCTTTGGTCTAGGGGCTATTTTGACTCAAAAACAACCCGACGGTAATTTTAGACCAGTTGCATATGCGTCTCGCATCTTAAATGCAGTGGAAAGAAGATACTCTCAAATTGAAAGGGAAGCATTGGCTATACTGTGGGCAATAGAAAGGTTCAGAGTTTACCTTTATGGTCTAGATTTTACTGTTTTTACGGACAGCCGTCCGTTAGAGAGAATCTTCAGTAGGTCGCATGATACACTTAGTCCGCGCATTCAAAATTGGGTTCTGAGGCTACAATCATACACATTTTGCGTTACTTACAGGCCAGGTATATCGAATCCAGCGGACATTTTCTCGAGACCCGCTGCACGCGACTCAAATGAAAGTGTTACACGCGACCCATTTATCGCTGAGTTAACTAATCAAACAAGAGCAGTTTATCTCAAAGTTGACGGATAGCAGCCTGCCGATTGCTATCACTTTACAGGAATTGCAACATGCCTCGCAGCAGGATGACATATTTCGAGAGGTACGCCAGTGTTTACAAACAGAACGGTGGAGGAAAAAAGGTAACTTAATGCCGTATTTTCAAGTCCGACAAGAGTTATCAGTAAAAGATGACTTGATCCTGAAAGGATCAAAGCTAGTCATTCCCATGCATCTGCAGGAACGTGTCTTAAATCTTGCACATGAAACACACAGGGGATTAAAGAAAACAAAACAACTGCTCAGAAGCAAAGTTTGGTTTCCGAACATCGATCACAAAGTTGATAATCTCATCAAGTCGTGTCGCACATGCCAACTGACGTCTTCGCCGCCACGTGCACCTCCAGTTAAAATGAGCAAATTGCCGGACGGCCCATGGAAAAAGGTCGGTCTCGACCTTAGTGGTCCCTATGGATCAAATAATGAGTATGTCATGGCATTAATTGATTACTACTCAAGATTTCCAGTGGTAGAAATCTTAAGATCCACCACTAGCGCAGTGATCGTGAACAAATTACGTCAGATATTTGCTATGCATGGACTTGTAGAAGAAATCGTGACAGACAACGCAAGTAACCTTGTATCGTCTACAGTAGAAAATTTTCTGCGTGAAAATGGGATCAAGCACTCTCGTATTTCGCCGTACTGGAGCAGGCACAATGGTTTAGTGGAGAATTTTAACCGTAGCGTTAGGAAAGCTGTTCGTGTGGCACTGGTCCAGGGTAAAAATTGGCGGACCGAACTCCACACTTTCTTGCTTCACTTCCGTGCAACAGAGCACAGCACAACTGGCTTCTCGCCTGCTCGATTGTTATATAATCGCGAGATCAAAACAAAACTGCCACAAATCAATACGGTCAGACCACCAAAAGGTCTAATATCGCGCGACGCGCTTCAAAAACAAAGAATAAAGACATACGCTGATAAATCAAAGTCAAAATCCTTTAGAACATACAAAGTTGGGCAAAAGGTTCTTATCTTGAAAAATGTCGCCGAATTGGGACATTAGAATTTTCAAAGTGGAACGCCAAAAAGGAACTAGTTTGAAGTTAAGATCAAACAGTGGTGACTTGGTTTACAGGAATGTGACACATGTAAGACCGTACTATGAATCTGTTCAAAGCAGAAGTAAAACAAAGATCAGGAATTGATACAATTAACTTACTCCACCCATAAAAGACACCAAAGGGAAAGAAATACAAACATTAAGCGACAAGACCATAATGGAAACCTAAACAAAGGAAGGCCATAAGGACAGTTACTTTCCCACAAAATGGCCATATGGCCATCCAAAATAAAAAGACAAAAGTGACACACACAGTAAGTAACAAACAACAACATAACTAAATCGCCACAGAAGAGCCGCCTTGGAACGGTCAGTGGAAGATTTCCACTGGGGGGGGGGCGGGGCTTAAATCGATTTTACGAGGCCACAATCCTCGCCCTTACTCCCGTCGCGATTTAGACAAATAATTTGTTCAGTCCGCATGAAGGCCTCCTAACTCATCAGTGCAACATCTCCGTGAACACAAAAATCAAAGAACCACAGAGGTGAGACAACGGTGAGGACTCGACAGCAAGAAACCACTGAAATGCTGGAGCAAAAGAAAACCAACAGTTAGACTCCGATGGGCCCGACCAGAGACAGAGCATAAGGCACCAACCAACATTACCTTGAATTAGATCTCTCTAATTCTCAATAAGCCTTTACGTTGGAGCCGTCATAGAATCTGAGGCCTGACCCACCGGCGTGCAATTAAAGAGGGAAGCAAAGTTGCCAACCGTGATTGGGTTAACTACCATGCATGCAGTCTGTCGTATAATATCCATGTTGTACCCAATCTTTTTATATCGAAGAATGATTTTACGAAATTGGGTGCTGAAGTCATTGCGGTTATATATTTTTCTGAATTTATATACTAAGTCACCATAAAATTCGGGTTCCGATAGACCTTGTTGCAGAAGAGATTTAAGTCCAATATTGAATTTTGAAATTAAATCAGAATGGCGTCTATAAAAGTTTGAAAAGGCTTTGCGTAGTTTATGGTACCGATAACCCTGATTAAGGAGTTTAGCCGTTAATAATTTATTACGAGTGTTGAAGTCAGTTACATGACTACACACTCTAGCAAATCGAATTAATTGCGAAATATAAACGCCATAGGATGGCGCACGAGGAACATCACCATCTTTCGACATCCCAGGCCAGACAATTTTTCCTCTAGCCCTTCTCATCACACTGTCGTATCCAAGATGTGCACTATGAAGTTGTTTCTTCATATCGCTTCTAAGTTCCTTGTGAATACGAATGGCTTCTCCCTTAAGAATTATACCATCTTTTTCATCTGTTCATCCCTTAAATCAATATATGGCGTAATTTTTGGCGGAATATTAGCTTTGCTGCCATGATAATGTTTATTAACGTTTACATCGTTGAGTCATTCAGGGTTGCTTCACTTACTTCCTCTAACCTAGCATCGGGTATATTCTCAAACACATTTACACTCATGATTCTGGGTCGATCTTCGTGTGCTCCCTCATATGTATCGATAAATGCTCTGCTGAGAGAATTTTCTTCCGTCTGAAAGTGGAAGAATGAAATAATAATGATTATTGTAGGGCTGGCTAATCCGAGCTGAAAAGATAATCGATTATCAGTCCTGTCATTGCGATCGATAATCGATTAGTAATCGCTAAGCTTTTTGTCATTATTTAACCTGTCTGGCTTTCTGTCTGAGCATGATTCTTACCATATGTTGCACTTTACCATATGTATATTTGAACAGACAGGCCTGAGCAAACAGTGTAGACCCAGATGAGACGCCGCATAATGCGGTATCTCATCAGGGTCTGCACTGTTTGCCACTCATCCAGCTATTTAGGCATAACTTTGGTTAGTAAATTGTACCTATCAAGTAATCGATTAAAAGCAAATCAGAAATGATAATCATTTTTGTGGAATTTATCGATCGATTAAGGCAGCCTTAATTATAATAATGATAAAAATAGATCTAATAATAAAACATAGAATATAACTGAAAATGGGCGGGGATTTTGGTATATTCATAATATAAGGTTTTGTAGAGCAAGAGACATTATCCACATTTCTCACGGTGTAGGACCGGAAATGTACAGTGTTTGGGATTGTATGCGACCTGCGATTCGGTACAGTGACAGTTGGACACTTGTCGGATCAATTGGAGTTGACACGGCATCTAAAGTTTGTGCTCATTTGCACCTGTGGACACAAAACCGTTCAAACTTTGATGAGCTTCATTTCATTTTGACTTGAAACATCATCCCATATATCCTAACATCCTATCAGTCAACTGCCAGACAGAAATAAATTCAAAACACAAGGTGGTGTACATTTCATTGCTGACTCCTGCACTGTCCTCAAATGTCAATCAGAAAGTGCCTGCCAAAATGAGACCAATCAATTGCATGATCTAGTTATAGAATTCTTTGATGAATGACATTTGCTTGTCAAACTAACTTGATGCAAAGAGATTCTTTGAAAGTTATTTCATAGAAGTTTGAACGGTTTTGTGCCCACAGCTTTATCTTTTTTGGTAGTTACCGCAAACCCTTGTTATCCAGTTGTGAGTTTGATATATCAGGAATATGCCAGGCACGTAAGCGTGCCTTGTCTAACTTTTCAAGAGCCAAGGGAATGGCTTGATCATTTTGGTGTTCAAAACCTGAAATGATTCTGCCTGCAAAGATCTGCCAGTATCAGCTCATTAGCATGCGTGAAGTGTTTCTACCGATAAAAAGGTCTGTTTGTGAATAAAGTCAGTGTGTTTATCAACAATTGCCAAGATGCAATCCCCAAATGCAATAGAAATACCACACCCCTTCCTCTTAGGCTAAAGCAATTTTGTATGGTCACTTGCAGAAGCATGTTTCAGATTTATACAGTCATTTGATATGATTTTGTACTGCCACCTGAAAGGATTTAAAGGCTGTTTCGAGGTAAATAGAGGAATTTCACCAGTTTGTCAGCAAAATCTCTTCTACACTGACCACTGCGTTGAACGTCATGATGGACGCGGAAAAGATACATGTAGTAACAATATTGCATTAATTTTGTGTCCTCCTGGTATCCTCCTGGTGTATGAATGTCATTTGACGTGTCACCAGTAACAATTCTGATTCCTGTATAGCATGTATCATGACAGTGAACATTATAATAACGTTTATGGATGAGAGTCGTAAGTCGTTTTGAAATTGTTTAATGGTTAACAAGAGGGCCAAGATGGCCCTGAGTCGTTCACCTGACGCTTTTCTATCTTCAGCTCCGGCGACCATTTTTCTCATCAGAGCGGTACCGTTTTTAGCTAAGTAATATAACCATGAACAAAAGAAATATTCTCCCAAAGTTGTCATTTTCTACTAATACTAATTTATTAATATATTATACATCCAGTAAACGATTTATAATAACATATTATGATATCTGAATTGTTACTTTAAGCAAATCGTGCATAATTCCTCAACGATATCTGCACGATACTTGAATAAGAGAGTTATCTATCTATCTATCTATCTATCTATCTATCTATCTATCTATCTATCTATCTATCTATCTATCTATCTATCTAGTGCCACGCCCCCTCGCTGGCCCCCGCCCATCAGGGCTTGAAGAAATAGATGGGCTGCATGATGCTTCCACGCAGAGCTGAAACCGACCCGCACACGAGTACTGGTTAACCGCTAAGAGAATCTAAACCTGTCCAGGCACAGTGGTGCGAGTCAGACCGTCCATGCTTATAAACCCTATTGGTTTCATTTGGCGGCAGGGCTTGAGATGCCATTTCATCTCAGTGTCGGGTAAAAGTCCTACAAATTTGGAAGCAGCATCTCCAAAATGACCTTTACAGTGTTGACGGGGACGCTAAACCTCAAATCAAACAAACAAACATGAATCTGCCTGATTGCGAGGGCATGGGAAAGGCTATGACGTGTCCTTGATGTAGTCAGCTGGAACTAGAGGTTCGGCAACAAGTCGATCGTTTATAATTTTATATATCATACAGAGACGAGCATTAGCTCGCCTCAGGTCCAGAGCTCTCCAGCCAGGACGTGACTGCATTTCAGTTATGCTGTCGCAAGTGGAATATGTGTTCAATGTCCAACGGGCAGCTCTACGGTGCACCATATCAATTTTGCGGGTATATACGTTTGTGCGTTGGCTTCACACGGTGGAGCTGTATTTAAGTTGAGGCCTAACAACTGTCTTATGCCGCTTCGCGGACGCCGGGGTGCTTACATCTGATATTGCGTTTAACGAAACCAAGCGATTTATTGGCTTCCAATTTCGATTGGAAGCCATTTAGATTGGATTGGTGATACCCCAGTTAATTTCTAACCGTCTTATGACGTAACTAGGAAAGCCCTACAGATAAGACTCCCCCCCCCCCCCCCCCCCCACATCACATCCCGAAAAATTTTGGGTGTATGGTCCAACCGGCCGCTACAATTTATGTCTGAGGGTGTCTGGGGTCTTAAATGCCTGAAAATTGATGCTGATAAAACATGATGCAAACAGTGAAAATGGCCAGTGCCAAACACCTTAATTGTTGCCTTGACAGCTGTGTGAAGATTAAAATGTGGTAAAAATTCATGTAAAAGCACACTTTTTGGCAACTTTGAGATGCGCCTTCCAATGATCAAGTCATGAAAGGTTGCATTTGAAAGGCTACTGCCCAATGGACATTCATACCGAGTTTGGTGTAAAACAGACCATCCATTATGAAACAGTGGCTAGTTGAAGTTGCTGTCAGGTGCAACACTGTGAAAATCAGCGAAATTCACAAAATCCCTGTGTGGTAAAGGGTTAACCGTTCCTTTATAAGCGGTGGGTGAAGAGAAAGACACTTTTAAACCATTGCAGAACGTGTCTCGATCGTGCCTCGAACTCAGGCAGAAAGAGACCTCATATCCCACCAACATGGTCAATTTTACAAAACATGTCATTGTTCCTCTCTGAAATCAAATTGCGTGTCAAACGAGTAATTTAAAAGCTCATCATGGTTCTGTCTTTTCTGACAAATTTTCCACCAGCTTAAAACTTGTGCGAGTGAGCAGCTCCCCACATTCAGCCTTCGCTGTTCATAAATGCCGATTTTTTTTTTAACCATTACAGTTAGATGCGCACCGACGTTGCGGATTCGCTCCTCGCCGGGTCCGTGAATATGGTTCTACGTAGATTGTCCTCCTTTCAATGGTTTAAGACGGACAGCGAACACTGAAACATTTTCCGTAAAAGTCTTAACAGGTAAATCGTGCTTTTTTAGTGCGACAACGTCGATGCAACGTCAAGATGTGGCATCGGCTTCATGGGCATGACATAGATCTTTTTCACAAGGGCGATCAGCACTGACTCAGGCGAGCCTGCGAGTACGCGCAGCCTTACCAGAGCCTTTGCTGCTCTCGGATATGTGAAAGAGAAGATGCGTCAGTTTAGTTGGCTACGCTCATGCATGCTTATAAGGGAGGTAACACAGAGGGAATGACTAACTTTGTAAGCCCCAAAACCTGGGAAACCAAGTAAAAAAGAATGCGAAAAATATTTTTTTTTTACCAGTTGATAACTTTTCTTGAAAATAAATTTGTACAACAGCACAAATGATTATGATTGCTTGCAGGTAAACTTCAACCAAATGCGGACGCCGATGCTTTCGCCAACGGCGGACGCCGGGGGTATGACAAAGTCCCCCCCCCCCTTACTTTCGAGGGCGAGCAAAAATGGCGGATTTTCAACTCTACAAACTGGGGAAGCCTTCCTTTTAAAAGGAAACTTTATTTACATTTGAAGCAGTTTATACCCAACCGTAATTCTGTGTATGTGTGTTGAAATTCAGGTTCAACGTGACGTCGACACCGAATACCGTACCTGGCAGAGGAGACACTTTCTAAGACTCGGTTGTGCATGATGTACGGCGTTTGGATAGGAGTTCTTGTCCTGGTTGTGTGCAATACTTGGCTCTTAACAGGGTTAAATTCTATGTCCCATTGGGCTTCACATTGTTGAAACCTGTCCAGATCCTTCTGAAGAGTTACCGAGTCATATGGGCCGCATATCGTCAGGTATTCCGCAGTGTCGTCAGCAAAACTGTGTACTTGAGACTATACATTATCAGGAAAGTCATTGATATACTAAGGAAACGATACGGTGCCAAGAACCTAACCCTGTGGTACACCTGAAGACACAAGGACTTGAGCTGAACACATTTTATATAAGTACGGTGCAAATACCGTTGACAAATTGTGCAAGATTTCCATATTTTTTCACATGTCAGAAATAAAAAAAAAAAAAAAAAAAAATATTAGAAATCTTGACTGGATGTATAACTTTGTAGAAAAAGATTTTTATTCACTTTAATGCTGCGGTTTAAAATCTCTTAAATTCCCGTTGTTTTCTGTTGATTACGGCCCGCGGTAACCCCTCAGTAAGATAGATAACTCTGTATTGGCCAGGTCTGTTACGTCACGGCACAAGCTCGAAAGTCCAACACTACGGCTCAAAGCAAAAGCAATAAAAAAAAAATTGTTAAAAAGAAATTGTTGAAGAAACCCCAACCCTTTCCAACCCCCGCTAAACTGGAATGAATCTCATCATAATTAATTCCCTTTGAAAACGGACTGACCTCAAAAAGCCTTTGAAACACGCTTAACCATGGAGATGATCCTCAGTAGGGACCCTTTCAAAAAAGAATTTAATATTTGTAACTGGTTCCTATTTGTAACTCACAATAAATCACAGACCTTCAAGGTCACTGTACAAAACCAACTGTCCTAGATCTCAGATCACTGTACAACGACAATACAAGTGACTGTACAATTATTTATTCAAGTAGCGACATTTTAAACGCTGGATAAAGAAGATAGGAGTCGAGTATGTTACAAAACCATGACGTGTTTTCATAGAAGTATAATTTTTATTATTTTCTGCTTGGAAAATAACATTTTAATTCGGAGGATTCTAAAATAGAGCCATCGTTTTGGGACAAAATCATCGGTACTTTAGCTCATGTGAATGATTAAGGCATTCCCAACCTGACAACCAACCCACGTGCTTCTTACACAATCCACACACATCAGACAATTTGTAAGATATGAAGGTTTTGCCATCACCCTCAAAATAAATAAATAAACACAATTTTTACATACCGTGTCAGCCTTATATAACCCATTTATTACCGGAACCCCCAAAACGGATACCCTGACAAACAGTGCAGGCCCAGATCAGACGCCGCAGAACGCGGCGTCTGATCAGGGCCTCCACTGTATGCAAAAAGTTCAGTCATTTTCCAAATAAATTTTGATGAAATTACAACATGACACCCCTAAATTTTGAAATGGACTCCTGCTATATATAAGGAGGAATCTTCCATTTGGTACCAAAAGGGTTAATCCTGCAAGTAATCGCAGGTCACATTAAATCGCAAACAGGTCCTACACAGTCCTGGGCCAAAGTGTCAGAAAATCGGTTCTGAGAACCTGTAATTAAACTTAGGAGCCATTGCAAAATAATTAGCTATAACTACCTGTCAAACAGCATGCTACATAATCTGGCATGAGGGCAATGTAATTAATAACCTTGTGACCTGGTGCAAGCCTTACATTACACATTATCAGACTCATTTTGACCAGCAAACATTCAAATGAGTACACTCAACATACCTTAATTCATTTCATAGGCGGCCCCCGCCCAGCGGGGCTTGAAGAAATGTATGGGCTGCATGATGCTTCCACGCAGGGCTGCATGATGCTTCCACGCAGGGCTGCATAATGCTTCCACCTGCACACGATTACTGGTAAACCGCTAAGAGGCTCTACGCCTGCCCAGGCAAAGCGGTGCGCATGAGTCGGACCGCCCATCAAAATGAACCCTATTGGTTCATTGGACGACAGGGCTTGAGATGTCATTTCATCTCAATGCCGGGTAAAAATCCCACAAAATTGGAAGCAACGTCTCCAAAATGACCTATACAGTGTTGATGGGGACGTTAAACCTGAAATCAGTTGATAACAAAACAATAAAAAATTCGTTTCATAGAAGCTCGTGAAGATATCCTTAATTTATAGCATGGTACTACAAGTAATCCTCAGTATTTCGAACTGCTCCTATCTGACAGATCATTTGTTCTTCTAGTTCACTTATGTACCCCGGCCCCCGCCCATAGGGGCTTCAAGAAATATATGGGCTGCATGATGCTTCCACGCAGAGCTGAATCCGGCCCGCACACTAGTACTGGTAAACCGCTTAGAGGATCTAAGCCTGTCCAGGAACCGCGGTGCGAGGTGGACCGTCCATGCTAATAAATCCCATTGGTTTCATTGGGCGACAGGGCTTGAGATGTCATTTCATCTCAGTGTCGGGTAAAAGTCCCACAAAATTGGAAGCAACGTCAACAAAATGACCTTTACAGTGTTGACGGGGACGTTAAACCTCAAATCAAACAAACAAACAAACTTATGTACCCAAGAAAATAATATAAGACATTTATTATTAATGGTAAATCAAATCATGGAAGAACCGGGACACAACAAATTCAACAGTTTACATGCATGTCCAAGCAAGCGAAGACTCGGACCAGCCTACACACCTTACCATTCTGATTCAATTCTTCGTTGGTGGCATAAAGAATCTACGGATCTTAAGCTATCTATAAGGATCACAGTTGCAGGGGTTCGCAGGCTGATCTGAGTTTACACTGTGTCAATGTTGATCGTAGGAATCGCTGTGACCCGTCTAAACAACACGCCAGTATTCAAATATATATTGAAAAGTGTACCATCCATTTTTTTTTTTAGATAAAAATCCTTTTTTTTTTTTTTTTTTTTTGTTTGGGGTGGTGGGGGGTGGGGGTGTATTTGTTCTTTCAACATAGATTGTGGGTACTTGTGTACGTGTGTGTATTTTTTTTTTTTATTGGCAGAAATAAGTAACATAATATACACCCCTGTAAATATCAGCTTTACGGCCCCTGCTCATAGGGGCTTGAAGAAATATATGGGCTGCATGATGCTTCCACGCAGAGCTGAATCCGGCCCGCACACTAGTACTGGTTAACCGCTTAGAGGATCTAAACCTGTCCAGGAACCGCGGTGCGAGGCGGACCGTGCATGCTAATAAACCCTATTGGTTTCATTGGGTGACAGGGTTTGAGATGTCATTTCATCTCAATGTCGGGTAAAAGTCCCACTAAATTAGAAGCAAAGTCTCCATATCAAAACCTGATGATCAATATCGATATTTTTCTTTGACTGTTCTGCACCCCGACCCCAACCCCCAACACATTAATTAAACCCATTTTCTACCAAATGGAATCTTCTTCTCTATATGTAACAGGAGTCAGTGTGATAAAGGGAAACTCTTACAATACTTTCGATAAGTAGACACTCGATTATTTCCCTTAGGCTAACTTCATATTAACCGATAAAATATATTTCGCGGCATCAAGACAAAATTTGCATGAAATGTCAAATTCTGTTTGCATGAAATGTCAAATCCTGACAAAGCATCCAATTTAAAAGCATGTTTTCTGCGAAAAAAAAAAAGGTCAAAATGTCGTCTGCGGTAAAAATCCTGTAGGGCAACTCCTACAGTATTGTCGTTTAGTCAACACCCGATTATTTCCCTTTCGCTACTTACCGTGTGGACCCTTGAACTTCGCTGTTTGCCCATGTCCCAGGCCAGATTTTACTTTTTACAGTGATCTGGCGTCACGGAGAAAAGACGGTTTTGTACGTGCTGGTCAATAAAGGCGGAAAGCTTCTGGAGACTTTGGGTACAATCGACCCAATAACCAATTAGAAATGTGTATAATGAATAGAATAGAATAGAATAGAATAGAATAGAATTTATTGCACTGCTGTACCCACTAGTGGGTTAATGGCAAACAATACATATAATACAATTTGAACAACAATAAGAAACATTATCTTTCTCTCACATAACACTCACAAACATGCAATGAAATCAATGATTTGGAGTGTAACATTCTGGGCATATAAAGTTTTAAATATTCTACTTATGTGACTGAACAATCTTGAATGAATTTACCAACAGCCTTGAGAATGTTTTTGTTTTGACTGGTCAACAACTCATAGAATAAGGCATCCGGATCAGTGACTGAAATGCAGTTAGTTCCATAAATACTTTCAAACATTTTTCCCCTTAAACTCTTGTATTTTTGACATTGACATAAGAAATGTACTTCGGTTTCAATTTCATTACACACAGTGCACAATCTATTTTCTACAGTTTCACCACAATACCTCCCTCGTTCAATTCTGAGTTTGTGTGTACTTATTCTAAGTGAACAGATACATTTTCTTATATCCTTGTCATATATATCTTCAATGTAAGTTTCACGGCCAAAATTTTGCTTAAGTATCTTATATGTACGCAATTTCCTCATTCCTTCATCACCTGATAAGTGTTTGTACCAGAAGGATATATAACGTTCTTTCAGCTTATGTTTAATTGAATTAAGAAGGGCAAAAGAATTAAAGGTGCTATGGTTATTCCAAACATGAGAAAATCCTAAGTCGTGTAAGATATTTTTAATGAATAAAGCCCAACGACTTTTATCCATACTGCTGTTTATTTGCTCCATGTAGGCTTTTGAGAGTAGTGTATCCCTATTTGACTGTATGATATGCAACCAGAAGTTAAGACAGCTAGTTAATATTGTTATTAAGAGAGGGAATTGACCCAGTTCACTGTATACAGCGAAATTCGAGGCTTTTGAATGTGTTCCAAGAACAAATTTACAAAAACGTGTATGTACTTTATCAAAATCATTAGTGCTTTTAAATGACAGCTCAAATAATTCGTCAATAGATTTAGTTTGAAAAGAAGGTTTATAAGCAGACCAAACTTCACAACCATACAGGGCAATAGGTTTAACAAGTGCATCAAAAATATTTAAAATTGCTGAGGGTTTTAGTGTTTTATTGAAGATACTCTGCTTAATAGAAAATAGAGCCCTACTGGCTTTCAAGCTTAGGTTTTTCTCTGCAACTGAAAACTTGCCCGTGTTGGAGATATTTACACCAAGATATTTATATTGATTAACATATTCCAGAGCTTCTGCACCAACTACAAACTGTGCACTGTCTCTAGGCAGCCGGCCAGATTTTGAAAACGTCATAACCTTCGACTTATTAATATTAATTGCCAAACCCCAATTCTTACAGAATTCATATACCTTATCTATATTGCTTTGTAAACCGCTCTCCGAAGTTGACAATAAGACTAAATCATCTGCATACAATAAATGACTCACTCTAGAATCATCTAAAATTGGTGCATCATCAAAATTCATATTGTTCCCAATATCATTAATAAATATATTGAATAACAAGGGACTGAGTACATTACCCTGGTGCACAACTTGAGTTATAGTAATGGGCTCAGTCAGAATATTTTTGCATTTTACACGAGATATAGACCCTTGATACATTGATTTTAGTAGCTGAAACACATTTCCATTGATACCAGCTCTCTGCAATTTCAATAATAAACCCTCATGCCAGACAGTATCAAAGGCCTTCCTAAGATCAATGAAACATGCATAAAGTTTATTTCCTTTGCCATTTCTTTGAATATATTTATCAATTATTGTTTTTAGAATAAAGATTTGGTCAGAAGTCCGGAAATGCTTTCTAAATCCTGCCTGTTCTCTGATAATAAATGATTTGTTTTCTAAATAATTGGAGATTCTACTATTTAAAACATGACAAAATAATTTTCCAAAGCAACTGTTCAAAGTAATACCACGGTAATTGTTTGGGTCTACACCACTGCCCTGTTTATGAACAGGGACAATAATTCCTTCGGTCCAAGATGATGGAAATTGTCCTAGTTTTAAAAGTTTATTAAAAACATTAACTAATGTTTGTTTTATGAAAGGAAAGGCCGATTTAATCATTTCATTCTTCACCATATCATAGGCACTAGCTTTATTATTTTTTAAATTATTACATGCATCTAAAATTTCTTTTTCATTTATTTCATAATCTATGTTACCAGTCTTCACATCACTTTCAAATTGTTGAAGTTCTTCTCTGATTGTATCAAGTCTCTCAGCATCTATTTGTTCTGTATTACTTTTTAAAAGGTCTCGAAAGTGATTGTACCATTCCGATCGGTTAATCTTTTCTGCTTTATCAGCTGGTAAAGAGTCATTTTTAAGTTCATGTATGATTTTCCATGCTGTCTGGGGGTCATTTTCCATTGCATTGCTCAACATGTTTGTAAGATTATCTTTAAACTTTCGCTTTTTATACTTTATCAATCTCTTATATTCTTTTAATTTTTTTTATAATATTGAATCCTTAAAGTGTTATTGAAAACACTACGATTAAACGAATTTTTTGCTGTCTTGACTTCCCTCAGTAAATTCTTGCAGTTGCTATCATACCACTTTTTATTAACCTTACACATGTTTTTACGCTTAAGCTTGAATGATTTTCTTCGCAGAGTTTTGTTTCCTACTGATATCAAAACATCTGTTAACTTATCTATTAGGCACTGAATATTTACATTATCTGAATCTACTTCGTAGTCAATATCTGAAAGCTTACTTTTTACCTCTGAAGTGTTAAATGCTGCTTGATATTCAACTTTTGCTCCATCAGACCATACAAATGTATCAGGTAAATGAGTACAATTATTATTACTATCCTTTGAAACATTTTCATCAGATAGAAAATCTCTACCTACTTTTACCTTTATTGTTAACAAACAATGGTCAGAAGAAAGGCTAAGATCATTTACACACATACTAAAGATTATATTAGACAATGGCCTACTTGCTATGAAGTAGTCTATGACACTACTTCCTCTTGGAGTGTGACATGTAAATTTGCCAGTGAGGTCACCTAATGTGCGTCCATTTACAATATACATTTGATTATCAGTGCACAGGTCCACTAACCATTTACCATATTGATTAACTGTTTTATCATCACATGACACACGTGGAAGGATAAATTCATAAGAACCATCATGCGGAAAAGGAATATGAGGTTCATCCTCTTTTTCTAATACATCCATGTTGTCGCCAACCCTTGCATTTAAGTCGCCACATTTTAAAACTTTTCCCTTACAGGAAAAGAATTCAATGTGTTTTTCGATTTTTTTAATAATATCAGCTCCATTAGCCTTACCATAACTCGAATTGATAGGGGGAAGATATAAAAAAGCTAAAAATAAATCATTACTTAGATTAGTAAACTCTTTTAGAACCCTAACCCAGATAACATCACTATCAGATAAAGGATCAAATTTACATGCATGCCGTAAAGATTCTTTTACAAAAACTGCAATGCCACCTGATGCCTTCCATGCCTTCTTATGTTTAGGTCTGTCTTTTCGAAACACATAATATCCTTTCAAAGAAATATCAGTGGTATTGTCAGCATGCGTTTCAACCAGACCTATAAAGTCAGATCCGGTAAGACTGTTAATCACCTCACTATCATGTAATTTATTAGCCTTAACACCATTAATCTTACACTCCAAACCATTAATATTCCAGCAACTGACTGTCATTAAGTTTTTAGAATTAATGTAAACCATGTTGCATGTAACTGTTTCAAATAAGACAGATTAAAGTGAAGTAAAGACATATTAAGCTTTATCATGTGACATTGTGTCTGAGAGTGTAATAACGCCATGCATCAATTCCGTAATCCACTAGTGGATTAAATATGCAAATTAGTAACTCTCCGTAACGTTACATGTACAACGCCGTTAACGAAGTCGCGCCCACGCATGGCGGAATACTGACTCTTTTGCTTACAAATTGTGAATAAATAGCGTTTTAAAGTCATATGATAAATAGAATCTTGCATTCCTGTTCATGCCTTATTGAATCTACTAAACTTGTTGAGGAAAAGGAATAACATGCTCGGCAAAGCCTCACATCCCATCCCCTTACCTCAACTCGTTCAACAAATTCAACAATGCATGAGCACTCATGCAAGATCCTCTATTTTAGACCATTAATTTAAGATTAATATATAAGTATCAATGTAAGAAAGCATTGTTATTCAGTATTTAGACCAAATACTTGACATTTACATGTATGTAAAAGTTAATATATACAAAATTGTCTGTCAATTTGTACTAATTGTTTGAAGAACAACATTGATATTCTGATGTCATTTAAATTTAAATGAAAACTGTAATACACGTATTTTAAGTTATGAAGTAATGTCTCTGAATAATAATTCCTCATTTTCACCTCTCATGTAACACTCACAACATGATAATTGTCTTTATAATATTGAAAACATTTAACTGTTGATTAACAATATATTGGTCCTTCTGGCTAAAAGTGTCCCTCTTGGTAATAGCGCCCCTTCTGATAAAAGAGCCCCTCCTGGTTATAATGTCCCCCATAATTGTAACGTCTCTCTTGAGTAGAGCGCCTCTGATGATTAAAGCGCCCCTCCTGATTATGACATCCGTTATAACGCCCCATCTGGTTAGAGCGCTCATCATGATTATAACGCCCTTCTGGATACAAGCGCCCCTTCTGGTTAGAGTGCCCCTTGTGATAATAGCGTCCCTCCGTATTGTAGCTTCCCTCCTGATTATAGAGCCCCTCCCGGTTAGAGCGTTCCTCCGGGTGATTGCGTCCCTCCTGATGTGATCGAAAAGAGTCTACACGGCATTTTCATGTAAAATACGTAGGACATTAAAAATTCAATACATCGAACACGAATGGCTCGTTCACCATTGTAGGCGAGGTACTTTAATTTTTATGGTCCAACTAATTCCTTGAGAAATTCTTTTAACACCAAAACACAGGGCTATGTTATATTAATTACCAAAAAAGTCCTCAAAAATATCCGTGCCAGTTCTGAGAAAATTAAGATTTAATCCGCAGAAAAAGCATTAAATAAGTAATGGCCAGATAACAGCACCATACACTATTTTACCGGCTGTAAGGCTCCTCACGCGCAAACAAATGACGTCATCAAAAACAAAACTTACGTCAGATATTGATGAAGTGCAGTCTTTCTACATTCTATTTTTTTAATACATGCCATTTATATTTTCCTTGTATGCTATTGATAAACAAGATCTATGTTCAAGTTGTAAGAATAAACATTTTTTTTTTTTTGGTCGGAAAATACATTTGTCAATGTCTCATGACAAAATTTTAATGTATGGAAGCACATTTGTGCCATCAGAATCAACTGAATTAATATCGTAAATATTTGCATACATATTCCGGTAACATGGTGCACGTAAGGTTTTAATAGCTATGTGTGACTTTGTGGAAGCAACCACTCAAAAATCACAATCAGAACAATTGCAACCCTGTCCTATCTACTTACTGCAGTAGAAATTGGCCGCTGACTTTTTAACATGCAGGAAAATTAATAAGGGTGTACCCAACATTGCGCACAATAACTGTTTTGAGCTGACTGAACACAAAGGTTGACTCAAACAACCTTAAAAGGGGCAAAATCCGGATGAGAAAAATATCTTTCAGCTAATTCGCCATGAGGAATCCATATTATGAAATTTCAAAACCCTGGCATACAAGGTTCTAAAGTTTTGCTATGCATCACAAAGCATAGGCCTACAATGTACCCAAAGTGACAAAGGGCCATTAGCCACAAAGTATTTTTCAGAGTTTAGTCAAAAGTTTATCAGGACATCTACTCATCACCAACTTACAAGGCTCTAGCTCCAATAGATTTTGAGATATTTTGCTGACAAGATTTTATAAAAAAAATTCAAAGGGCATTAACTTTTGAAAGGGGCATAATCCGGATAAGAAAAAATATGTGTTAGCTAATTTTCCATGAAGAATCGATATATGACATTTCAAAACCCTAGCATGCACGTTTCTTGCGTTATGCTATGCATCAAAGGCGTAACGGAAAGTCGCTTGGACGAACCAGAAGCAATATGCCCCTCCAACTTTTTTAAAGTTGGGGTCATAAAAAACATAACGAAAACACGCATATTCAAATCTATTATAAGATTTGATCACCCCACAAAAAATCCAGAGAAAAATTCTGAGGCTTTTCTTATTCATCACGAAAACGAGACGTTGCTTCCAAGTTTGTGGGTCTTTTACTTGACATTGAGATGAAATGATATCTCAATCCCTGCCGCCCAATGAATCCAAAAGGGTTTACATGCATGGACAGGCTGACTCGCAGCAACTTTTCTGGATATTCTCAAAGGTTTAGCAATATGCGGTCGGTATCAGTTCTGTGCGGAAGCATTAGCAGCCCATCTATTACTCCAAGCCCAGATGGGTGGGGTCAAAAAACAAGCCTATATAATTTTGACCCCTCGAACCCCACTTTTATATAGTACAGAGATAAATATTAAATTTGTTATATCAGCTCAAAAACATAGATTGTGGGTACTCGGTAGAACCGCCAAGTTCAGGCGGTTCTGTCGAGCTCCGCAATCTATGTTTTGAGCAGAAACAAGAATAACATCATTTTTTATCTTAAAATTCCATTTTTGGGCTGAACAATTGACAATGTTTTTGTTAAGGCGTGTTTCGTAATGTCTGCTCAAAAGCATAGATTGTGGGTACTTGATAGAAACCCCCTCCTACTGGAGTTTTAGTTTATACTAATTAATTTTAGTTCGATTGCGATGAAAGCCTCAAGCTTAAATAATTGCTCTCGAACACTCATTCTGGATGTTTTCACGCTCACGAGGGAGAGGCAGTTGACTTTTATACCACTGCTACCCATTTACAACTGGGTGGGTGGGGTAGTGGGGAGTTTTAGGGGGTGTACATGTACATTATTTTTCTTATTTCTGCTAAAAGAAGCCTTCATGGTGTAGTGGATAAGCTACTAGCCTCATAAACCTGGAGTCGTGGTGTCGAGCCAGACTCTCAGATGAGTCTTTAAACCGAGGTCCGGTCTCCGTATGCAGGGGTTTCATCAATAGACGGGTAGTGGGGATTTCCCCGTTTACTTAGACATTATTCCCCTGCTACGCTTGATAAATTTGTAAGGGCTTTATTCAGATAACATTGAAAATCACACTCCTTTCTTTCCTTGAAATCTAGGTGCCGAAATGTTTTTGAAACCACTGCATATGACAATTGCTGTTGACGGGATGTAAACCTCAAACGCACTCACTCACTTATTTCTGCTCATAACATAGATGAGGCAGTTCTATTGAGTATCAACAATCTCAGAAGCTATGTTTTTGAGCAGAAAAAAAAAATAGCCCCTAAACCCCAAGTTTTTCAAGTATATAGATAAAAGTGGGTTAGTGGGGGTCAAAATTATAAAGGCATGTTTTCGTGATGTGTTTGCTTTTGATTTCCCATTTTTCTCCTTTCACCCCCCCCCCCAAAAAGAAAATAATAATAATAATTATCTTTTTATCTTTAGCACAGAAACTATCATTTTTTAAGGATTTCATGAAGTTAAGTACCGATATGAATTTACTTTAAAGATATATGTTATATGTTATATGTCAGTGATATTAATTTTTTCTTGTTTTAAGCGACTTTCCTTTATTGTCTACGCCCACGGGTGTAGACAATCTTAATGATAGCTTTTACTCCCGAAGCATTTAATGAAAGGTCATGACTGGTATTCTGTTGATTGGTTCTACTATTCATTTTCCATCTGGTTACCCCAGGACACCCCAACTCTGGTCATACTGGAATGCCCACTTGCAACCCAGCAATTACATGAAAGCTGCCTAAAGTTTATCACATGGATATGCACGACTGCTCTCACACTTGCAAAATTAACATATATTTGCCCTTATCTAGTTCTTCCCACATCCAATTCTTAATGTTTTCATTTCTAGACGGCAATCTTGGCAGATTGTTTTTTTCATGTCGTTAACCTAGAATGTAAAATGAAAGTTTAAACTAGAATGCGAAATGAAGAAACCGTAAATGTAGGCATGTAGTACAATTAGTTGTAATTGATAGTGAAAAAAAATCGGAAATTTTGTTTTATGTGACATTGGTGATAAGATTTGGAAATCCTCATTTGATATCTGTGACTTTTTTTACACTTTGTGGTAACTGGCACATTTTAGTTCTACACAAATTAATGTGTTCTTAGCATAGACTCAAGCTTTTTATAAAAGCTAATACTTGTTTTTCGAAATTTCGCACAAAACAAATATACAAAAAAATAAATTAAAAGAAAATTTTTATCTTCAGAATTTTTAGTATTTTTCTCCAGATAGAAATATTCATTTTGGATGATTTAATGAAATCAAGTATTAATTGTTTAACATACACCTGGTTTTTTTTTGTGATTTTTCATCAGTTTTCGTGTTTTTTTTTTCACCCCACAAAAAACCCTTTCCCCTCGGATTTTTTTGAGGACTTTTTTTCTATAAATCAGGACACCTTCCTGATACTAAAACTGCTGATAGCATTTCTCAAGGAATTAGTTGTGGGTCAAGGGTCATTTCCGGCTAAATGTACTGGCCTATTGCTATTTAGAACTCGATCTTGAGCCCCGATAGAATTATTCCAAAATCTTCAAAAATCTTCATATATCCATATATTTTGGAGAATTAAGCGATGATTTTTTTCTGATTTTGTTTTGTTTGTTTGTTTGATTTGAGGTTTAACGACCCGTCAACACTGTAAATGTAATTTTGGAGACGTTGCTTCCAACTTTGTGGGACTTTTAACCGACATTGAGACGAAATGACATCTAAAGCCCTGTCGCCCAATGAAACCAATAGGGTTTAGATTTTGTTTTGAAAAGGCATGTTGTGTGTACACATTAGAATCGCCTCATGGAGGCGATTCTCATGAGTACACACAGCATATCTTTATTTTAACGAAGATCGACGTCATACCCATAATGATTAATGACCTTGCGCAACGATTAACCCTTAGTAGTTAGAACTACCCCGATCTCGAGTATTCGAGGTATTCGAGTTTTTGATGTTTCATTCTAAACTACAGTAGAACTTCGATGGCTCTAACACCGATGGCTCGTTTACCATGGCTGAGTCGAACCCGTTCTTGAGTCCCTATGGAATTTCTCTATATAAGAATTAGGGAGGGTAAAATGTTGGATATTTTCGTCTTTTATCTTGCAAATGGATACTGTGTGTACTCATTAGAATCGCCTCGATGAGGCGATTCTAATGAGTACACACAGCATACATTTTTCATTATAGGACAACGAAAATATGTCCTAAAGTATATCGTTATGCCTCCTGGCAGTAACCCTCAGTGGCTCGAACCACCCCTGTCTCGAACAGATTTTCGTGGTCCCAAAGGTGTTCGAGCCATTGAAGTTTGACTGTACGAAGTACGATGAAGGTCCGACCCTTCCTATATATAGTCGAACTTTAATAACTCGATTACCTTCGGCACCATGCCAACTGATTCGAGATAAGGATAGTTTTGAGCCACTAACGGTCACTCATAGCGCCACGTCAGAGACATAATAGGGCTAATTTTGATATATTTCTTCGCTCTTCATTTCAATAAAGGAATGATGTGTGTACTCATTAGAATCGCCGCATCGAGGCAGTACACACAACATACATTTTTAAGTTTGTTTGTTTGATTTGAGGTTTAACATCCCCGTCAACACTGTAAAGGTTATCAGTTTGGAGACGTTGCTTCAAATTTTGTGGGAGTTTTACCCGACATTGAGATTAAATGACATCTCAACCTCTGTCGCCCAATGAAACCAATAGGGTTTATTAGCATGGGCGTTCCGCCTCGCACCGCCATTCCTGGACAGGCTTAGATCCTCTAAGCGGTTTACCAGTACAAGTGTGCGGGCCGGATTCAGCTCTGCGTGGAAGCATCATGCAGCCCATATATTTCTTCAAGCCCCTATGGGCGGGGGCCGATACATTTTTAAGACAGTACAATAATGAAAAATCTCCCTGAATTAGCCTTCAAAATTGTTATCTTGAGCTGTGGAGAAACCTCTAGGGACTCAAGAACTAGTGTGACTCAGCCATGGTAAACGAGCTATCCGCGTTAAAGGGGAAAGTGAACACTTGTCAGATTTTACGTTCTACAGGAGAAGACCAAATATGCAATAATTTATAGAGTTGTTAAATACTAATCATGGTAAAACACTAAAGCTACTCAGCGTTTTCATCGAGAAAGCCTTCCAATTGAGAAAAGAAATTATTCTTTTGTAGGACTTTTCCCAACGTCCACACAGTCTGATGTTATCTCCTGTTGGCTTCGAGGCCGGCCACGACGAATCGACGTCGAGGCGACGTTCCTGAAAAGTCACGACGTCGGGTCGACGTTGATGCGGCGTTTAAGAGACATGTTTTCAGTAGGGTCGTTTTAATGATTTTTCTCTGTTTAATTTTGTGGAAAAAATGACAAGTATTTTCAATTTTGTGTGATTTGGACCGTTTCAATGCATATAAGCCATTTTGACTCCATTGGTCGGCAGGCCGGGTAAAAGTTCCATAAAATTTGGAAGCAGCGCCTCCAATATGACCTTATTAGTCGTGGGGGACGACGATGAACCTCAATTCAAACACTCGTTGGGGGGGGGGGGGGGGCTCATTCGGAGCCCGCTGATTATGGTAGTTCTGGTGAGTACAACATACAACGTTGGAATAAGTTATATTAGGTTGTGTTAATAGCTTACGTATAAACCTGCCCAGGAAAAGTGTCGATAGGTAAACCGACTGACTCATAAATAATCTAAATAGTGTTGAATGGGACGTCAAACTTCAAACCAGTAAATAAAACAAACAAACAAAATATAATAAAATGCCGTGATTTTCTACCTCCCACCGTTCTTATATTTGTATCGGTAAGGATGGATGGGATGGAAATATTCGATCGGTTATTAGTCGTGGGGACGATAAACCTCAACTCAAACTCTGGGGTGGGGCCCATCGGAGCCCGATGATTATGGTAGTTCTGGGGAGCACCCACGGACTAGGTGGGAATATGTTATTTTGGGTTGGGTTAATAGTTTACGTAAGCCTGCCCGGGAAAAGTGTGGATAGGTAAACTGACTGGCTCATAAATGATCTAAATAGTGTTGAATTGGACGGTAAACTCCAAATCAAACAAACAAAATATAATAAATTGCCGTGATTTTCTACCTCCCACCGTTCTTATATTTCTTTTCGGTAAGGATGGATGAGACGGGAATATTAGGTTATTATATATAGACTACATGCTATGCTGTAAAATGTTGTGCTATTATTTTATGTATGTGCTTTTATTGTTCGTCTGTCAGTATTTATTGTTAGCATTCTGTTGACATGTATAACTTCTTCAGATTTCGGAATTCAGATCTATCTCTCTCTCTCTCTCTCTCTCTCTCTCTCTCTCTCTCTCTCTCTCTCTCTCTCTCTCTCTCTCTCTCTCTCTCTCTCTCTTACATGCAAATGCTTGGGCGAGTCTGTGCGGAACTTTCCTAAAGACCCTTTAAAGAAAGGTATTTGGTATTGTATATTATTCTAATATTGAAGCACTTCTCCCAAACCATAACATAAATATGTTATTGTTATTAATGTATGTAAGTGTATTTGCTATTTGCTGCTTGCTATCCTGTATATGAAAGTTATTGTATATGTATATATGCTCATGGGCCGTAATGGCTTTTTGCATTGGTAAAGTATCGTATTGTGTACTCATTAGAATCGCCGCATCGGGACAGTACACACAACATACATTTTTAAGATAGTACAAGAATGAAAAATCTCCCTGAATTAGCCTTCAAAATTATTATCTTGAGCTGTGGAGAAACCTCTAGGGACTCAAGAACTAGTGTGACTCAGCCATGGTAAACGAGCTATCCGTATTAAAGGGGAATGTGAACATTTGTCAGATTTTTCCGCCATTTTTCAATGGGAGACAACTTTCGGGACTTCCTGTTCGCTTTTCTATAAGCTCTGTCCCACTGAAAATAGGGTCTACTCTTAAAGGAAAGAATTTGTTCCGCAGGAACAAATTCTTTCCTTTAAGAGTTGACCCCTATTGTCATGGGAGACAAAACTAGTTTTGCAGGAGTTGCCTACCCTGAAGGTGTTCCCACCCATTCCCCTTAAGTAAATGGCTGCATGCCATTTCATGGACATATTGACTTTTTATTTTCAAACCAAGTTTAATTTATGAGGGATAAACTATCATATTATTTTGAGGTAACCCCCTTCCCCCCCCCCCCCCCCCCCCAAAAAAAAATCTTGCGGAAAAAATGGGATGTGGTTGTTATCTTCTATTTCCTTCCATCACGAGTAACAAACCCATGGAAGCCAGCACTTTATAAACAGAAAATTGGGATTGACCAGGATATACATTATTTTATTTCTTTTTTTTATGATTGTTTTCAATCAACCCAAAGTAACATACTAGAAGCTTCCCCCATGCCATTGTGGCCATCGCTTACCATGTACAAACATCCAGGTACCGGCTACTTACATAGCCCCCGCCCATAGGGGCTTGAAGAAATATATGGGCTGCATGATGCTTCCACGCAGAGCTGAATCCGGCCCGCACACTAGTACTGGTAAACCGCTTAGAGGATCTAGCCTGTCCAGGAACCGCGGTGCGAGGCAGACCGTCCATGCTAATAAACCCTATTGGTTTCATTGAGTGACAGGGCTTGAGATGTCATTTCATCTCAATGTCGGGTAAAAGTCCCACAAAATTGGAAGCAACGTCTCCAAAATGATCTTTACAGTGTTGACGGGGACGTTAAACCTCAAATCAAACAAACAAACAATAAATGATGCGTATTTGTCTATCGGACAGTCTGTCAACATTTTCATGTTTTTTTTTTTTTTTTTTTTTTGTGGGGGGTGGGGTGGGGTGGGGTGGGGTGGGGATGGGGGTCTTAATAATTTGCAAACCCTGAAACGCATCAACTTCAAACATAAGGTCACAACAACAATACACAGTTTTAAATAAACTTCTGTTGCTCTAGCTACAAATTATTTGAGTTATGGCCCTTTTTACACTTGAGATGTCATTTCATCTCAATGTCGGGTAAAAGTCCCACAAAATTGAAAGCAACGTCTCCAAAATGACCTTTACAGTGTTGACGGGGACGTTAAACCTCAAATCAAACAAACAAACAAAACCGGCTACTTACAGCAGCGTTTTCCTTTTCTTTGTCATCATTACAAAAACACGCCTATACAAATGCTTTGTAAAATTTACCGCGAAAAAAAAAACGAAATTTTAAGATGATTTTTTTTTATATATTGCTTATTTCTGCTCAAAATATAGATTGTAGGTACTCGTTAGAACCGCCTCATCGGGGCGGTTCTAGCGAGTACCTACAATCGATATTTTAAAGCAGAAATAAGAAAAAATAAAGTTTACCCCTGGAAACCCCAGTTCTACTATATTAAAGTGGGGGTTAAGGGGATCATAATTATATAGCCGTGTTTAAGTGATGATGCAAGAGCGCTGGGTAAAAATTAAGATCTGGACTGGGCTCGTGTACTGGAAAATTGACAAACAGTGTAGACCCAAAACAGGCGCTACAGTACGCGACGTCTGATCAGTATCTACATCGATTGCTTTAAGTACAATAATTTAAAGGCTTAATGAGGACCTCATGGAAAATTTGTTATAGCATACCAAATGAGTTACACTTACTAACGAAACGGTGTAAATCTGCGTTCAGACCCATTTCCCCAAACCACGTTCAAAGACAACTGACCCACAAGTTCTGTCAGTGCAAATCCAAATATTTATTCAGCATTAAACATATACTATGTTTACAGCCTACGCAATATATTATTTTATAATAATAATAATAATAATAATAATAATAATAATAATAATAATAATAATAATAATAATAATAATAATCGACCTTATTTGTAGAGGGTAACACATTTAGTACTAGTACTAATCTTCATTGTGGCCCTCTTTTCTTGGGTAGGGACGAGTACTAAGGAATGTGGATAAAGTGTCTTGCTCAAGGAAACAGCGCTTACGGGGACCGAATCGGCTACCTCTCGATCTAAAAGCTTGGTAGAAATCCACAAGACGAAGCTTCATACCAAATATCAAAGACATTGGCCTTCTGGTTTCAGACAAGAACATTTTCACAGGTTTTCCCCATAAAAGTCTATGTAACACCAGCGGGCACCGGGGTGAGCCCAGTTTTGGCAACGGGGCTATAATTTGGTACAGGTACTACTAGACGAAATTACATACCAAATACCAAAGACCTCGGCCTTGTGATTTCAGACAAGAATATTTTTAAAGGTTTTCCCTATAAAAGTGTATGTCAGGGCAGGGGCCATTTTTGGTCCAAGGGCTATAATTTGAACTATCTTTATAACGGTGCACAAGATGAAGCTTCATACCAAATATCAAAGACCTGAGCCTTCTGATTTCGGACAAGAAGAGGTTGCCAAAGGTTTTCCCTATATAAGTCTATGTAAAACCAGTGGGCAAGGGGAGGAGCCATTTTTGGCCACAGGGCTATAATTTGAACAATCTTGGTCGAGGTCCACTAGACAAAGCTTCATACCAACTATCAAAGAACTGCGTGATATATAGCTCAGGTGGAGCGTGATAGCCCAGGTGGGGCGTGATAGCTCACGTGGAACGTGATGACTCCGTGGTTAGAGTGCACTTGTCTCTGGTGCTAGAGGTCCCGGGTTCGATCCCCGGCAGCGGCGATAACATTTCGGTGTCCGAACACGCTCCATTGGCATCATTTGCAGGGATGAATGTCATAAAGTGCACCGTCCTTCGGATCGGGACGTTAACTGGAGCCCCCCCCCCCCCCCCCCCCCCCCCGTGCAGGGAGAACCATCCCCTGTGCAGGTTAAAGTTCCCTACCGTAATTACATGATTACTGTGTAGGCTTCCATCCTGCAAAACCTAGAGTGTATGCAATAAAACACCTGCGGTAATGGTCAAATGTGACAAACGCAGTATCAGTAGAAAGAAAGCGAGCAAGACATCACGAAAACACGCCTATGTAATTTTGACCCCCTTGAACCCCACTTTTATATATTTTATATAGTAAAACTGGGGTTTCTGGGGGTATACCTTATTTTTCTTATTTCTGCTCTAAAATATATATTGCGGGTACTTGTTAGAACCGACTGGATGAGGCGGTTCTAACGAGTGCCCACAATCTATATTTTGAGCAGAAATAAGAAAAATATCACAATTTTCCACCATAAAATTTTCATTTTTTCGGCGATGAAGGTGGCAATGTATTTGTATAGGGGTGTTTGCGTAATGAAGAAAGAAAGACCTGAACCATCTGGTTTCAGACACGAGGATTTATAAATATTTTCCCTACATAAGTCTATGTAATACCAGTGGTCCCCGGGGAGGTGGCATTTTGGCCTTAGGACTATAATTTGAACAATCTTTGATAGAGGTCCACTAGACGAAGCTGCAAATCAAATATCAAAGACCTGAGTCTTCTGACTTCAGAGAATAAGATTTTTAAAGATTTTTCCTATATATGTCTATGTGAAACCAAAGGGCCCCAGGGCGGGGACATTTCTGGCCCCATGGCTATAATTTGAACAATCTTGATAGAGGTCCACCAGATGAAGCTTCAAACCAAATATCAAAGACCCGTGCATTGCGGTTTCAGAGAAGAAGCTATTAAAAGATTTTCCCTACATAAGTCTATGTAAAACAAAAGGCCCCAGGGCGGGGGCATTTTTGGCCACAGGGTTATAATTTTAACAATCTTGATAGAGGTCTACTAGATGAAGCTTCACACCAAATATCAAAGACCTGGGCCTCGCGGTTTCAGAGAAGAAGATTTTTTTAAGATTTTCCCTATATAAGTCTATGTAAAACCAAAGGGCCCTGGGGCGGGGGCATTTTTTGCCCAAGTGCTGTAATTTGAACAATCTTGGTAGAGGTCCACTAGATGAAGCTTCATACCAAATATCAAAGACCTGGGCCATGCGGTTTCAGTGAAGAAGAGTTTTTAAGCTCTCATTAAAAAAATCTATATTTTGCTACTGAGACCTAGATGTGCAGCGGACCGGAACCATTTGAACAACTTTGAAAGAGGACAACCTAAGGACCATTCCTGTGAAGTTTTGTCAAAGGCCGATCAGTGGTTTAGAAGATGTCGTTTAATAAAATTGTTTACGGTCGGACACACGCACACACGGACGCACGCATGGACGCACGACGGACAAAGAGTCATCCCAAAAGCTTACCTCGTCACTATATGTATACACGACAGGTGAACTCAAAAGACACATAAAAAAAAGACTGTAAAAATAGTACAGTTGTTCATCATTCTACAAAGCATTAAATGACAGCGCAATTGCCATCCAATAGTCATACGTAACAAACGCCCCTTCACACCGTATGTCACAACGTAGACAGTAAATGGTTTGTGCCACACGAAAAAAGCGGCTTTTTCATTTGCGAACAACAAAGGCGCAGATCAGCCGGCGCATGTGCAGGCTGATCTGCGCCTTTGTGTTCGCTGCTTGCTATAGCTTCTATATCTAAAATAACAAGACTTTTGCTAGTGTGTGTTGCTGAGCAGACCGGCGTGTGTCTTACCCGGTCATAAAACCACGAAGACAGGTTTTCTCATGACGGGGGATATTATATAAGCGATTCTTTGACATGGGCTAGAATAGAGGTTTACTGGAGAAAGACCATGTGGGCAGGTATGATTAAGAATTTTCTCTGATTTATTTTTTTTTGTTTTACGGCCCTTTCAACATTACACTCGTATCAAGCCGATCGTTAATCAGAGGCGGACGAAAACCTTAGTATCCGGAGAAAAACCACCTGACCTTCATTTGTAAATCTTAGAATAATTAAAATAATTATTATAATAATGACGATGATGGTGATGCTGATGATCATCATCATCAGCAGCAGCAGCAATAATATTAATAATAATAATAATAATAATAATAATAATATTTATTATTATTATTATTATTATAAATGTGACAACGTGTGGCATGCATTTTGGGTAACCGGTCATTTTGTAACATTTTGGTCATTTGTTAAACGCTTTTATTTTCAATTTGGTCATTTCGTACCCACTTTTGTCATTTTACTGGGTTTGGTTATTTCGTACCCACTTTTATTTTTCTCTACATAACGGTTTTGGTCATTTCGCACCCAATTTGAGTCATTTCGTTCCTGGAGTCAAATAATAAGGCTTACAAAAATAGCCGTGTTTCCGCTTACCCGTGCGACCCTGCTTCAGACCGGCCGACTCTACTATTTTTATCAATAAAAAAAATAAAACAAATAAAAATAAAACCATCGACCCTACCATTTTCAGTTTCCGACCGTAGGCAGTTTTATTTGTTTGATTTGAGGTTTAATGTCCCCGTCAACACTGTAAAGGTCATCTTGGAGACGTTGCTTCCAATTTTGTGGGACTTTTACCCGACATTGAGATGAAATGACATCCCTGTCGCCCAATGAAACCAATAGGGTTTATTAGCATGGACGGTCCGCCTCGCACCGCCATTCCTGGACAGGCTTAGATCCTCTAAGCGGTCTACCAGTACTAGCATGCGGGTCAGATTAAGTTCTGCGTGGAGGCATCATGCAGCCCATATATTTCTTCAAACCCCTATGAGCGGGGGCCGCGACCGTAGGCAGTAACATCTTTGTATTTCCTCATAGCAATTTTGCGTTTTAAGTACATTTTTGTAGTTTTTGGCATTTAGTACCTTCCAAAATACAGAGCTGACTTTTTTAGCATCTAAAATGAATTATGATACACAATGCAAGTCTCAACATGACAATTTCATTAACATGTACAAAAACCCAAAAAAACATTAAAAATACATACCCGACCCTGCTTTTTTCAGGAGAGATAATAATAATACTAATAATAAAAACGGAGTGGCTATTTGCAGTCAACTGCAAATAGCCAAAAAACGTTTAAATGGCTATTTGCAGTCAACTGCAAATAGCCAAAAAACGTTAAAATGGCTATTTGCAGTCAACTGCAAATAGCCAGAAAACGTTAAAATGGCTATTTGCAGTCAACTGCAGATAGCCAAAAAACGTTAAAATGGCTATTTGCAGTCAACTGCAAATAGCCAGAAAACGTTAAAATGGCTATTTGCAGTCATTCTATTAGCGTTAGAAAGGCCACCAGGAGATGTTCAAAATATCTTAAAATGGAACGGGCCTCTGCGGCCTAGTAGTTAATTTGAGCTCTGACTCTTAATCATTAAGACTCTCACCGTTATGGCTATGTTTGTTTGATCTGGTGTTTTAAGTGCTGTGCAACACTATTTAGGACATTTAAGAGACGTTACTTCCATTTTTGTGCGACTTTTTCCACAGATTGAGACGTAAAGACATCTCAAGCTTATGACACCTGTAGGGCCTAGGACGCACCGACTCGCACCACTTGGCCTTAGCAGGCTAGTTCTTCTAAACGGTTCACCAGTACTCATGTGCAGGCAGTTTCTGCTCTGGATGGAAGCATCATGCAGCCAATCTATGTCTCCAAGCCTCGATGGCCGGGGACTAAAATTGGCTATATAGAGTCTATATTTTGTTTGAACATATGACACCTATAGTTTTAAATCACATTTTTGTTTCACTGTTTAGCAATGTTCTATGCTTGTCTAATTTGTAAAGCCCATGAGAGGTTGGTGGGGAGTGGGGGCGGGGGGTGGGGGGGGGGGGGGGTTGAGGCAAAAGTGACGTGTGTCTTGCATCACTTGGGCGTCCATCTGATATTGGCTTACAGTTGTTTAAGATAATGGTAGAGAGGGGATGGTGTTATTTCTTCTGATGATGTTATTTCTTCTGTTTCTACACTTCCATTCGTTTTCCTCTTACTCCTCCGTCTCTCATTTTCATCTCTGCTATCTCTTTCCCCCGTTTCTTAGGAACAGGACACAAAATTACTCACTGAATGAGACCGTCAAATGCACATAAGCCTTTTGGTTTCATTGGTCGGCAGGACTTGAGTTGTCATTTCATCTCAATATCGCCGAGTAAAAGTCCCACAAAATTGGAAGCAACGCCTCCAAAATGACCTAAATGGTGTTGACGGGGACGTTAAACCTCAATTAAAACAAACAAATGATCCGCCCCCGCCCTTCGGGGCTTGGAGAACTAGATTGCGCTGCATGGTGTGCACCAGGCACTCAATGTGCCGGTAACGTCTAAGTAACGTCGATGCAACGTGTGGCAAACACTTACTATAAAATGAACGGGCGTGGTGTGGTATTTAACCATTATCATGCTGGACAAGTCAATCCTACCTTTGCAAACAATATATATTCAGATTAGGAAGCCATCCTAGATCAGGATCTACAGTGTTTGTCATGAAGAAGTGAACTGAATAAATACAGTTAATGGAGTAATGCCATTCTTTGATATTCTGCAATGGGCGTGGCTAAAATAATTGTAATTGTTGTCGTATTTAACACTTGTAATGCTTTTTAAGACAAACGCTTCCTTTGCAAACAATGTCGCTTCAGATCAGGAAGTCATCTGATCAGGATCTGCAGTGTTTGTTATGAATTTGTGAATAGACTGCAGAAAACCATTTTTTAAAAAATAATGTATGGGCTGCATATACTGAGTGATATCAATTTTCACTGAAAATTTAAAACCTTTGTTTTAATTTGTAGGGGTAATATTCACTCGTGTCATTATATTTTCTCGACTGTTTTAACCCCTTAAGATGCCAATCACAACAATTGTCATCTGAGTTGCTGTGTGCTGATTACATTAAAAATTCATTGTTATAAACAGTGTGGATCCAGATCAAACTGCTGGGAACAATCTGATCGGGGTCCACACTGTTTGCTTGTATGTGTAAATATTCTTTTAGACTACCAAATATTTGAATTAGATGAGATACGCAGACGACATTTTCAGATGCAGTTTTTCTTAGCACCTCAAGGGTTGAATCAAATAATAAGGATTATAATATCTTTCAATAGGATTGCAATAGATATGCGGTCAACATTACAGCCCCGGGGGTCTCCACACGCCTTTATACAAACACAATTGTATAATGAACCATACCAGGAGAAAAACTGTCTTTGCGAAGATCTGCTCCAATACCATGTACTGATTATGCATAAAAAGTTTCCTATTTTCCTATGTGACCCATATTAAAGAAACTACCGAAAGAAAATATTTATCATTACAACATGGACTGGCTCAAAATTACAGAATGTTAATTTTGGCATGCACGGTTATATCACACATATAGTGAAACTTTTACCATCATAAAGTGGAAGTTTTCAGATACTAAATTTTGATATCTTTCAAACATAAGATTGTAGGAACTCGTTAGAACCGCCTCGGCGAGGCGGCTCTAATAAGGACCCACAATATATGTTTTGACTAGAAGTAAGAAAAATATTGTATCAATACAAACTGGAAGAAAAAGAAAAAATTACACTGAAAGAAAATATATTCTGTTACTGTAGGGTCTTGTAGGATAGCGAAATGATACAGTGTTGCCAGTGCCCCTTGGGTCAAAATTGGCTACGCCAATGGGTCTAGTTGCTACCATAAAATGGAAAAAAAACTTAAAATTTAAAAAAAAAAAAAAAGAAAAAAAGCTTCAAAATCTTCTTCTCTGAAACCATGAAGTACAGACCTTAGATATTTAGTGTATAGCAACATAAAATGGTCGCCTACATAAATCCTGCCAAACATGCCCTTTAGGACAAAATTGGCCACGCCGCCCAATTAGCTCATATTGACTTATACTGGAAAAAAGTTCAAACATCTTCTTCGAAACCATAAGGCCGAGAGCTTAGATTAAGGTTCGAATATGGGACCTGTTGGGTCAAAAAGTAGGTCAGTAGATCAAATCATAGAAAAACCTTGTTAACACTCTAGAGGACACAGTTTTTGGTCCAAATATCATTCGACTTGCCCAGAATGATCATCTTAATAATATCTAGGTCAAGTTCGAATATGTATCATGCGGGTCAAAAAGTAGGTCAGTAGGTAAAATCGTAGAAAAAATCTTGTTAACACTCTAGAGGCCACAGTTTTGGTCCACTCATCATCAACCTTTCTCAGAATGATCGTCTTGACAATATCTAGGTTATGTTCGAATATGGGCCATGTGGGTCAAAGGTAGGTCAGTAGGTCAAATCATAGAAAAACTTTGTTGACATTCTAGAGGCCGCAATTTTATTCTAATCATCATCAGCCTTGCTCAGAATGATCATCTTACAATATCTAGGTCAATTTCGAATATGGGTCATGTGGGGTCAAAAAGTAGGTCAGTAGGTAAAATCATAGAAAAACCTTGTTAGCACTCTAGAGGCCACAGTTTTGGTCCAACCATCATCAAACTTGCTCAGAATTGTACTACTTTGGTCAGGAGGGGTACTTTATGAAGAGAGTGGTACCTTTTACAAAGGGTCACCCCTTGTCAACATTGTGAGTTAGACTGAGTCTGTTCATCTCCGTCTGGTGCACTAGGACCTGATCCTCAATGTCCACAAGGTGCCCAGATAGTGAAATACAGGCAAGCTCTTTATCGTCAAAGGGTTCCACCACCCCCCCCCCCCCACACACACACACACATACCATGCGTCATTGTAAGTAAGACTGAGCCCGTCCATCTCTGTCTGGTGCAGTAGGACCTGACCCTCAAAGTCACAAGGTGCCCAGATAGTGACATACAAGTCAGCTCTGTATTGTCAAAGGGATCCCCCCACCCCCGCATACACAGACAGCATGGGTCATTGTTAGTTAGACTGAGCCCGTTCATCTCCGTCTGGTGCACTAGGACCTGATCCTTAATGTATACAAGGTGCCCTGATAGTGACATACAAGTCAGCTCTATATTGTCAAAGTGATCCCCCCCCCCAAACACACACACACCAAGAGTCATTGTTTGTTAGACTGAGCCTGTTACTAGACCCTGACACTCAATGTGTCCACAAGATACCCAGATAGTGATATACAAAGTCAGCTCTGTATCGTCAAAGGGATCCACCCCCACCCCTTTCACCTTCACCATGAGGCATTGTTAGTTAGACTGAGCCTGTTCATCTCCGTCTGGTGCACTAGGACCTGACCCTCAATGTCCACAAGGTGCCCAGATAGTGACATACAAGTCAGCTCTGTCTTGTCAAATGGATGGATACCTCCCCACCCACCCCCTTGTCACCATGAGTTATTGTTAGTTAGTTAGAATGAGCCCGTTCATTTCCGTCTGGTGCACTAGGTCCTGACAGGTGCCCAGACAGTGACTTACAAGTCAGCGCTGACTTCTTCCTCAAAAAAGAAAACACTTTTGAAGGAATGTTCCATGAGTGCCTCTCTGACAATTTTCCTATCCAGAAAAAATATATAACCCTTAAAATGACTTACGTTCCTAAATAGCTAGATTGATTTTGAAATAATTTCACAGAAATGTTCCTTGGGCCACTGTCAGCCAAACATTGTTCAAACCGTCCACTCCACCTTATATTACCTGCCAATAAGGATCAGCTGAGCGATCCAGGGCCATCATGGCCCTCTTATTTGAATGAAGATGATGTATATTTTCCTTATTTCTAGTCTAAACATAGATTGAATGTGCTCGTTAGATCAGACTCAATGAGGCGGTTCTAACGTTTACCCACAATGGCTATGTGTTTGCACCAAAATAAGGAATGGTAATAATTACCCTTAAACCCCCGTTTTTCTCTATATAAAGTGGGGTTTAGAGGAGCCATAATTTCATGGACTTGTTAACCTGATGCGAAGAGCACACAACGAAGGCTATGAATAGACAGCGCGGATGCGCAGACTGATCTGAATTTCGATGGGCGCACGTGTAAATGGCAGGAATATAGAATGACTGCAAATAGCCATTTTAACGTTTTTCGGCTATTTGCAGTTGACTGCAAATAGCCATTTTAACGTTTTTTGGCTATCTGCAGTTGACTGCAAATAGCCATTTTAACGTTTTCTGGCTATTTGCAGTTGACTGCAAATAGCCATTTTAACGTTTTTTGGCTATTTGCAGTTGACTGCAAATAGCCATTTCAACGTTTTTTGGCTATTTGCAGTTGACTGCAAATAGACTCTTCCTAATAAAAATGTTTCTCCAACCTACCGTCTAAAAACATTTTTCAGCATGTTAGTAGAAGCACATCTGTTTTTTACCCCTAAATAAATAAAAAAAAACTTTGCCCTACTATACCTGTCAATATAATGGAATTCGAGGCCAATATGTGCAGTTTTATTCAGGACAAGAATTCGTCGGGACTGAAATAACAGAACAAAAAAAAAAAAAAAAAAAAAATACTTATTATAGACGAAATTGAATTCTACGATGTTTCTTACAAATGGACCCCGTCAACCGATTTTGGTACTTATCGCCTATGCGAGCAGCGAAGGTTCAGGCGATCCTGCGCGGATCCTGTCTCGCCAGAACCTTCGCTGCTCGCTCATACAAGCGGTGAATCAAGAGGAACCTTCAGACAGAAAGCCATATCCCTGGCCCCTCTGAATGGCTGGGCAGGCGCAGTTAAAATTTGTCATGACGGAATACTCGAAGACACAAATTCGCTTGGCGGGGCTCAAATATTATGAGTCGCCTTTAAAGCTGAACATCTTACAGCACCGGAATCTATGTTTATGTTTAAACTAAGACACAATTTAACCCGATTTTACATACGGGAAATACTCACCCGCCCATCGGGGCTTGGAGAAATAGATTGGGCTGCAAGAAGTGAAACCAACAAAACATTACTACAGTAGAACTTCGATGGCTCGAACACCGATGGCTCGTTTACCATGGATGTGTCGAACCCATCCTTAAACCCCTTGCGAAATTCTCTACATAAGAAATAGTGGGGGATAATTAAGGAGATTGTAGTATTTTATCTTGCAAATGTATGCTGTGTGTACTCATTAGAATCGCCTCGATGAGGCGATTCTAATGAGTACACACAGCATACATTTTCATTATAGAACACCGAAAAGATGTTTAAAAGTATCTCGTTATGCCTCCTGACAGAAACTTCAGTGGCCCGAACTACCCCTGTCTCGAACAGATTTTCGAGGTCCCAAAGGTGTTCGAGCCATTGAGGTTCCACTGTACTAATAAACCACTTATAGGAGTGGTGTGAAAGCATGCGTGTTACCAGTATATACATAAGAAATGAGTGAGTGAGTGTTCGAGTTTTACGTCCCACCAACAGCTAAGGTCATAAAGAGACGGGACCTCGGTTTAAAGACTCATCCGAAAGTCTGGAGAAGCCCGGGATCGATCCTGCGATCCCTGGTTTACAAGGCGAGTAGCGTAATCACTACACCACGGAGGCTTCTACATAAGAACTATTTTCTTCCAATTAGAGTCGGTTTGAAATATTTGCTTGGGACATTAGGCCCCTTCCGTCAGTTGACTGTACTGGTTAATCGCCTATGTATTAGACTGTTCAGGTGTTGAGCGGGGCATTAAACGGCATACCAAACCAAATTCGTATAACAGAAAGCTTATTTCCAAAAAAAAAAAAAAAAAAATAGATAAATAAATAAATAGAAATGATCATGATGACTCACAGAAGTTTCAATTTATTTTACACTTAGCAGTGAAACAAGTGCATATCTGAAACAGTTAAAAATGATATCATCACTTGAACAAGTCAGTGAAATGAACAACCCCTAAACCGCAACTTAGTATAGAGATTTACGGGGGTATACATTATTTATTTTATTTCTGCTCCAAGACATAGGATGTGGGAATGCGGTTTTAACGAGTACCCACAACCTATGGTTGCAGTGTTAATAAGAAAAATATTACGGATTTTTATCAGAAAAGTGGCCATTTTGGACATGTGAAAAAATGCTCTATGTCGCACGGGGTGTTTTCGTAACGTTTTACAGTGTGAAAAACAGCATACTCATGTTATTTTACAGTAGCTGCCCGGACTAGGATTATGGCCAAATTCAAGCTATACTCATTACGATAACTCACCCGTGCGACATAGTGCATTATTTACATCTCAAAAAATGGCTACTTTTCTGATGAAAATCAGTGATATTTTTCTTATAAATGCTCAAAACATAGGTTGAGGGTGCTCGTTAGAACCGCCTCACTGAGGCGGTTCTAACGAGTACCCACAACCTATGTCTTGAAGCAGAAATAAGAATAATAATGTATACCCCCGTAAACCCCAGTATTCTCTATATAAAGTGGGGTTTAGGTGGGTCTTCATTTCACGGACTTGTTCACGTGATAAAAATAAGATACCAAAAATACATTTCATGGAGAATGTTGAAAACATCAGAATCTTCTCGAGTGCGAAGTCGTACTCGTGAAAATTCTGATGTTTTCGACACACACGATAAAATATTTTTGATCAAACTTTTCGCGTTTTTCAACACTCTCGATGGAATATTTTTGTTCAAGTGATGATTACCTCAAAACAGTAAATATATTCTGTGCATGAAAATGCATTTGCTACAATTGAAAATACAGAGATGCACAAACTCATTTTTGACACATCTGTCTGTCGGTTTGGCTTTCTGAGCATCACCAAGTTTCAGAACTGCCAGCCTTCAACAGCCAAGAGCTCATGTTGTCATTTTCGTTTAAAAGGAAACTGAAACGGCTGCTCCTGAATGCATCAGCTCTGTTTGGTCGATTGTCTCTGAGTGTAGGCTGGGAAAAGTGTCTTGAACGAGGACTTAACCCTCAAAATCCTTTTTACGACCTTTTCAAGATTATTTCACTCATATCGAGCCGATCGTTAATCAGAGGTGGGCGAAAACCGGAGTACCCGGAGAAAAATCCTGACCTTCCGTTGCAGAACTTGGCGTCTCACATGTGACCCGAACCAGACTCGAACCACAGCGGTGAGAGACCTAATGCTCTTATCCAATAGGCCACGAAGGCCCGTCTCAAATTCCTGTTCTTAAACAATGTGTACCTGATCAGACGCCGCGCTCTGATATGGCATTACGATAACACATCCGTATGGCATGGAGCATTCTTTCCCATATCGTAACTTTTCTGATGAAAATTTGTGACATTTTTCTTATTTATACTTCAAACATAGATTGTATGTGCTCGTTAGAACCTCCTCAACATCGATTGTGGGTGCTCGTTAGAACCGCCTCAATGAGTACCCACAACCTGTGTATTGGAACAGAAATAAGAAAAATAATGTATTCCCCTGTAAACCCCATTTTTCTCTTGTTAAGTGGGATCTAGAGGAGTGTTCATTAAACGGACTTGTTTATATGATGGGTTTACACTGTTTGCCAAACCCTACACATGATTCCTGGCCAGGTTTTATCACCCTGCATCACTGGCCTCACAGCGATAAGAATAGCGGGGATATTTTCTGCAAAAATGGTTACCTTGATATGTGACTAGTCAGTGATTGTCACATATGCTTCAGCTTTGAGATGCTACCGCGCTTTACAATTTTGGGTTGATCGACGCCCAAAAGTACACAGTATCAAAATACTCGCTAGATTTTTTAAACACATCAAGTTGCGAGTCGGACCGTCCCTGCATATAAACTTTATTGGTCTGTTTGAGATGTAATTTTTTCTCATTCCCATGCACAAAATTGGAAGCACCGTCTCTAAAATGACCTATATTGTGTTGATGGGGAGGCAAAAACGCAGTCGATTCAAATTCATTGAAACTTAAGTGGTGGTTTGGTGCATAGGGGCTTGAATCATGAAAAAAAAAATGAAAAAAAAAAAAAATATTTTTTGTTTTTTTTTCATTTTTTTTTTTCATGATTCAAGCCCCTATGGTTTGGTGAGACGAAGGTGTCGTGAATCTTATGTTACATGAGCGTCCAACTGATGGACAGGGCCTGCTGTTCTTGAAGCAGGTAAGTGTAGACTATCATTCATTTTCCGCTTTTTCTCTTGTCCTTTACTTTCGTCTCCTCTACTTTCTCTCTTCTTTCCACAGAAGCCTCCGTGGTGCAGTGGTTACGCTACTCGCCTTGTAAACCAGGGATCGCAGGATCGATCCCGGGCTTCTCCAGACTTTCGGATGAGTCTTTAAACCGAGGTCCCGTCTCCGTATGACCTTAGCTGTTGGTGGGACGTAAAACTAAAACTCACTTACTCACTCACTCTCTTCTTTCCTCCCTTTCTCTGGGAGATGACAGATGGTGATCCTCCACAAAAATGACTAAAATGGTTCCATTCTATAATGAACAAAATAGCCACCAGAGCGAAACATCTTTAAATGATAACTCTTCACTTTTGAATTTCATTCAAACTTCGCAGGAAAGTTGATATGGGTTACTCTCTACTAATAATAGTTAAAACGGATCTGATCCAACGATCAAGATGGTCACCAGTGAGCTTAAAATGACATAGAGGATCTTACATGAGTTCGTGTTTAACGAGTGGAGCTTACAGGGATAAAATGCGAGGCTTTTCTTCAACGAATTTAATAAATCGAATGCAACATGAACACTTATGCAAGGTTCTTTTTATCATTCGACATTTTATTCAAGAACTTTTTACAAAGTTGTCAATATCCCGCTATTAGTAAAAGCGACGGCGTTAAGTACGTCGTATACGTGTATCGTTACGGGCCTTAACCCTTGAAACTTGCTGCAGTTATTTACATTGACAATACACACATATGTAGCATAGCTTTAATAAATGATGACTTATGCGTATTTGTCTGTCGGACAGTCTGTCAACATTTTCATGTTTTTTTTTATTGTTTTTTTTTTGTTGTTTTTTTTTGTGGGGGTGGGGTGGGGTGGGGGGTCTTAATAATTTGCAAACCCTGAAACCCACCAACTTCAAACATAAGGTCACAGCAACAATACACAGTTTTAAATAAAGTCCTGTTACTCTAGCTACAAAATTGTTTGAGTTATGACCCTTTTTACACTTCAAATTTCCAGAATTTTTCATTTTTTATCATTACTGTGTAATTACTGTGACAACAAAGCATTCCATAATTTTCTGTTAAAAAACCCCATAACATTGGTTTCAACAAATCAGTGATAGTTACGTAGACTCAAGTACTGACAGAGAATTTGACCTTAGTAACTATGGGTCGATTGTAAACAAGAACTCCTACACCATTTTGCCAGTCAAACTTCAAAGGAATATTGCCTACCAAAAAGCTACAACGGTTTTTCTCTAATGAACAATAAGGCTGCCAGACTTATACGAGCAAATCTTCAAATGATTTCTCCTCACAACGTTTATGGTAATTCATTAACACTTTACAAGAATGTTGCCTCGGTGAACCACTACCAAACTAAAGTATTTCTGTTCCATGGAATAAGATGGCTGATTGTCAGTGCTTAACCCATTTAGTACCAGAAACCCCAAAACGGGTACCCGGGCAAACAATGCAGGCCCAGATCAGACGCCGCAGGACGCCTACACTGTTTGCAAAACGTTAAGCCATTTTCCGAACTAAGTTTTTTTTTTTTAAGAAAAAAAAACCCTGATACCCCTGGACTCCTGCCATATAAAAGGTGGAAGATTCCATTTAGTACAAAAAGGGTTAATACGGAAATCTCTTAAGTCAGTTATCCACAAGACTTCGACAAGCCATATCACAACTTGAAGTCAGGTGAGCGATTCAGGACCATCTTGGCCCTCTGGTATGCTAAACGCCAATCTTAACAACAGCAGACTACATTTCCGATACATGTATTCAGTACGCCTTTTGCTAGTTGTTTTTTTTTCTTGGCACATTGAGTGCCAAAAGCTTCAAATTATTGCAAATTGTTTCCTGTCATGGGTTATGTTACTTTTCAGTCAGTCGGACTGTTCGCCATGACGTATCTCTCCGGTCGGTGATTCTGACGTTGACATTTTTCTTTTGATTGACAGCTTAATGTTTGGTTTTGCTACTAAGGCCTTATTTAGTCCGACTTTACACCTCTCACTGACAGGTCTGTCAGGCACAGCTTGCGGCCGCGATACGACCTGCATTGCCTCAGTCACTCGTACAATGAGACATAATGACGATTTTCCTGCGATAACTGCAACCGTAATTGGAATCGGGAAACGACTTCCGATCGGTCACCGGTAAGTCGGCGATCAGTCCCGGATCAGTCAGCGACAGGCTTGGCAAAATGCAGGTAACTTATCGACGATTGATCGGTGACCATGCCACAAGTTTGCAACGGTTACTATCTTCTAGACCAACTGGCGAATACAGTCAATTTCCTATATTAAGACCACATTTGGGACTGTTCAAAAGTGGTCTTTAAGACCACTTTTGAACAGTCCAAAAGGTGGTCTCTTACCAGAGGACATCGTATGCAGAAAACAAGAAGAAAGAATAACTGCAACCTACTAAATAAGCTTTTTATAGCAGAATTAATTTTAATTTTAGGTGGTCTTAATAACGTAATTTTACTGTATTTGGCGATCTTTTTTAATCATCGCTATCGCAAGCTCTGTGTGATCGCGAAGACATAGAAGAAAGTCAACAAGATGTGTTTGTGAAACACTGATGACCTCGGTCAGCAGGTTATGAAAGGCAGGGTAATTTTATGAAATATGCCTGTAGTATGTGTTGTATATGCTGTCAAGAGCACATGCACATAAGTTGGAATCATTTACATCAGATTGAATCAGTTACATTTGATATGTAAAATACGTATGTTGAACCCGAAATCTAACATGCAATTCAAAATAAAATTTCTAAAAAAGTATGTTAAAGCTTTTAAAAAGTATGTCAAGGTCAAGGTCACGAGATCTAAAATTATGGTGCCACTCGAAAGGTCTTGTGACAAGAAATGCACATGTGAAATCTGGATCCACACTGTTTGCAAAAATACCGACAGACAACAAAGCAAACGACAATTGTCGTGATTGTCATGATTGACATTTTATGATTAAACATTCAGTTCGTGAATTTGTATAAACTAATTTCTCCTACACGACGAGAGTTAAAACGAGATAAAAATTGAGCCCCGCCAAGCGAATTTGTGTCTTCGAGCATTCCGTCATGACAAATTTTAACTGCGCATGCCCAGCCATTCAGAGGGGCCAGGGATATGGCTTTCTGTCTGAAGGTTCCTCTTGATTCACTGCTTGTATGAGCGAGCAGCGAAGGTTCTGGCGAGACTGCGCGGATGCGAAGGCTCGCCTGAACCTTCGCTGCTCGCATAGGTGATTAGTACCAAAATCGCTTGACGGGGCCCAATTGTGATTATACCGAAACGCATTTTTCAGGATGAATGACGACGATATTGCGATTGTTGGGGTGGGGTGTCGCTTTCCTGGAGCGGACGATATTGATCAGTTCTGGAGGGTTCTTGTGAATGGCGAAAACCATGTGAACGAAATCCCGCTAGAGCGATGGAATCATGAGGCCTTCTACAGCGAGGATCCAAACGAGCCAGGGAAAATTTACACTAAACGAGCAGGGCTTTTAAACCGGTATGTCCCACTGCCTCGCACCGCCCCCTCCCTTCTCCCAAAACCTCGGACTATTTACTTAACCTTTACCGCTCTCTAGACTAATTTAGGAGACGAAAAATTGATTTTCCAAGAAAACAGGACTTGACATCTCATGCAAATGTCACCAGGAAACAGGACATCCCACATGGAGATGTCAACTCTTGTTTTCTGGGAAAAATTAGAAAAAATATTTCAAAATGTCTGCTGAAAAAAAACCATCAACATACAGAGCGATAATTTCATTCATATTCTCGCGATATTTACAATGTTCCGGAAGATACCCATAGAGACGCAGTAAGATAATATACAGCTATTATTTAGCGATGCTATTCGGCGACAGTTTGCATGAGATGTCAAATCCTGTTTTCTGGAAAAAATATCAACAACCTGTCTTCTGCTGAATTAGCACAGAGAGTCTTACTTGAAGGTTAAAGTGTCCGCTATATAGCTATTGTAATCAGTCACCGTCGTCATCCGCCTGTCCGTCCGTCCGCCGGTCCATTCACAAATTGTTTAAACGACATCTACTCCTAAACCACTGAACAGATTCTGACCAAACATGGCAGAAACGATCTTTGGGTAGTCTCCTTTCAAAGACGTTCAAAGAATTCCAATCCATGCATAATTCTTGTTGCCATGGCGACAGTAGGAGAGAATTAGCAAAACCTTCAAAAATCTTCTTGTCTGAAACCAGAATGCCAACGTTTATACTTATAAGTCTTTATAAATGTTTGTGTCACCGTGTCTGAACTGACCAACCCACACCGCATTTGGTCCCCTGCTGTTCTGGGCACAAATGGAACGTCACCTGGGGAGAAGGGTGGTGTTACGCGGAGAAGCCATGTGTAAAGCTCTGGTACTCCATTTGATTTTGTGATGTGCGGGGTGGTTAGCTTTGCAAATCCCTGTTGTCACATTCTGATATGGGTGATTATAAGTATTTGTACTGTGATATAAAGTTTACATTATGTGATATATTTTACTCATGTATCCAGGAAACGGGTTTTCATTTTAAACCAAATATTAAATTCAAGCCAAATTCAAATTTTAATCTATTTTGCTTACGGCGATTAAATGCTTACACAATGTGATATATTTTATTCGAACATAGCCTTGCTTACTTTAAAAAAAATGATTTTAATCTCAAACATACTCATTATTTAAATTAACCTATCTTACCTGTCTAGAATGCCGGTTTTTATACGCCCAATAACAAACAAATATTTATTATTACTATTTTTAAGATTTAGTTTGCTAAAACGTATATATGTTCTTATCATATGTACTGATAATTGGTAAGATTTAATTCTTGTAGTATAGTTAAATGGTGATTATGGACTTGGTGGCGAATATCTTTGTGTAGCTGAACTTAGATGTCATCTAGTCCCTAATCTCTATTAAAGTATCTTTTTTATTATCAAAACATTTTATCAATTTTACAGTATATAGTTCATATATTTGATTGTTTAAATTATGGCATTGTTTGTGTAAATATGTATATATTATGGCTGCATGTTTTTTTTTGTTTCGAGGACCACGAGGTAGAATAGTTACTTTGTAGCTAATTGTGTCATCCTCGTTAAACATTGTATAAATAAATAAATAAATAAATAAATAAATACAATTAACCCACAGCTCCCATCAGAGACACCAAAGGGAAAGAAACACAAACATGAAACAACAGACCCTAATGGAAACATCAATAGCGGAAACCTAAAAGGACAGTTTCTTTCCCACAAAATGGCCAATTGGCTATCCAAAACAAAATAATATAAGCGATACAACACTCAAATACAGACCATAACAAAAATAAACCGCGACAGAAGCAGTGCAACATCTCCGTGAACACACACAAACAAATCAAACAACCATAGAGATGAAACAACGGTGAGGACTCGACACCAGGAAACTGCTGAAATGCTGGAGCAAAAGAAAACCAACAATTAGACATCAATGGGCGCAACCAGAGACAGAGCATCAGGCACCAACCAACATTACATTGATTTAGATCTCTCTAATTCTCAGTAAGCCTTTACGCTGGAACCGTCATAGAATCTGAGGCCAGACCCACCGGCGTGCTATTAAATGTTGTCAACCGTGATTGGGTTAACTACCATGTATGCACAGTCTGTCGTATACCATTTATGTTGTACCCAATCTTCTTATATATATAAGCCAGGAACAAAATGTTCACAGACATGGTCTAACTACATATCAAGTTTCGGCTTGACTGGATCTAACACCCCCCCCCCCCCCCCGCCACAAACACTTTTTTTTTGGAAAATTCTCAAACTCAGGCAGTTTTTCACTCTCTGCAAAATACCTAAAATTCGTACCCCTCCCCCCCCCCACTTCAGAGTCTGCATACGGCCTGACATATGGCGAACAGTGCCGACCCTGATCAGAAAGGATGCACTGTCTATTCCATGTATGTCTAATAACGATACCACCTTTAAAAGTCTGGGCTGATCATTTTTGCTCTTAAACAAATTTAAGTTCTTAGCAGAAGTGCAAAGAGTTTTTGTTTATTTATGTACAATCGACTCTATAAAACAGTTTTATGAATGGAATGTTCCGAAAGTCGTCAAGTGATAGCTCGGCCTAGATTAAGATATTGTCATTGTTTTCCTTTCATTACGTTGGCAACCTGACATTCTTATACTATTTCATTTAACTCTCAAATGCCACTATTTAAGCAAACAGTGTGGTCCCTGTGCAACCGACTGAGCAGACTCAACATTCCGCGGCGTCTGAAAGGAGACTACCCAAAGATCGTTTCTGCCATGTTTGGTCAGAATCTGTGCAGTGGTTTAGGAGTAGATGTCGTTTAAAGAATTTGTGAATGGACCTCCATAGACAATTGACAATAGTCAAAATCTTACATTATATTTCAGATAAAATAAGGCTTGACATTTTCATGTGAATCGTGTTTTCAGGCAATTCACATTAAATGTCAAGCCGTATTATCCGTGAAAAATAAGACAAAGGTACTTTAAAAGGCTGTATGTGAGTCGTGATTATAGTTTTAAGGGTTAGAACCAGGGAAGAGAAGTGCATAAAGACTGACGAGAGATTTCAGTAGTCATTGAACATGAGTCTATTTGTTCAAAGCATTTTGGCTCACCTGAACCGGAGGCTCGGGAAGCTATTGTGATCAGTCACCGTCTTCATCCGCCTGTCCGTCCGTCGGTCCATTCACAAATTGTTTAAACGACATCTACTCCTAAACCACTGAACAGATTCTGGCCAAACATGGCAGAAACGATCTTTGGGTAGTCTCCTTTTAAAGACGTTCAAAGAATTCCAAACCAAGCAGAATTCTGGTTGCCATGGCGACAGTAGGAGAGAATTAGCAAAACCTTCAAAAATCTTCTTGTCTGAAACCAGAATGCCAACGTACTTGGTATGTAGCTTCACCCAATGGACCTCTATACCATAGTTGTTCAAATTATAGCCCTGGGGTCAAAATTGGCCCCGCCCTAGTGTCACATGTTTTACATAGACCTTTGCAGGAAAAAAAACTTTTAAAACTCTTCTTGTCTGAAACCAGAAGGCCCTTGTCTGAAAACAGAAAGCCCAGGTATTTGATATTTGGTACGTAGCTTTATCTACTGAACCTCTATCAAGAATATCCAAATTATAGCCCCGGGACCAAAACTGGCCCTGTACCAGGACCCGCTTGTTTAAGATAGACTTAAAATATAAGGAAAATCTTCTTGTCTGAAACCAAAAGGCCTAGGCCTTTGAAATTTGCGACACAGCTTTGTCTAGTAGACCTCTGCCAAGATTGTTTGGGCCTAAAATGGCTCGGCAAGGGACCCACGTGTTTTACATAGACTCGTGTCGGGAAAATGTTTGAAAAAATTCTTGTCTGAAACCAGAAGGCCCAGATCTTTGATATTTTGTATGTAGCTTCATTTTGTTGACCTCTACCAAGAATATTTGAATTATAGCCTTGGGACCAAAAAAGGACCCGCCCAGGTGCCCACCTGTTTTAAATAGACTTTATGGGGCAAACCTCTGCCAAGATTGTTGAAAATATAGCCTTGGGGAAAATGGTTATATAAGCCAATATAAAAGAATGAGTGTTTGAGGTTTACGTTTACGTCCCACCAACAGCTAAGGTCATACGGAGACGGGACCTCGATTTAAAGACTCATCCGAAAGTCTGGAGAAGCCAGGGACCGATCCTGCGACCCCTGGTTTACAAGGCGAGTAGCATAACCACTACACCACGGAGGCTTCTCCAATATATATTTGAAGTAAACCGTAAAAAAACTTCTTTTCTGAAACCAGAATGCCCAGGAATTTCATATATTGCACGTAACTTGATCTCGTGAACATCTACTAAGATTGTTCAACCTATAGCGGTTGGGCCATTGGGCCAAGAATGGCCCCGTCGCGGGGTTCATTTGTTTTACTTATACGAATATGGGGGACACCTTAAAAAAAAAACGTCTGAAACCAGCAGACCCTGGCCAAGCTTCAACTAGCGGACATCTACTAAATAGAGGATGTTACATGAGTGTTCATGTATTATTGAATTTATTCAACGAGTTGAGGAAAAGGGATAAAATGCGAGGCCTTGCCGAGCATTTTATCCCTTTCCTCAACGAGTTTAATAAATTCAATAATGCACGAGCACGAATGCAAGATTCTATTTATCATATGACATGATAAACGCCTTTTATTCACGATTGTTTTACAAAAATATCAATATTCCGCCATTAGTAAACGCGACGTCGTTAAGGACGTCGTACATGTAACGTTACGGGACGTATCTAGCTAATTTGCATATTTAATCCACTAGTGGATTATTGAAAATAATACATGGCGTTATTACACTCTCAGACGCGACGTCATATGATAAAGTGGTTAACAGTATAGCTATGGGGCCAAAACTGACCACGCACTGATCTCACTTGTTTTACTCATACTTATAGTATATAGGGACACTTGTAGTATATTGGGACAACTTTAAGAACCTTCTGTTCTAAAACTAGAATACCCTGGCTTCGTGTGGTGGACCTGTACCAAGATTGCTCAAATAATACCTTGGGGGGGGGGGGGGAAGGGGTGGGGGGGTCCAAAATTGTTTGTAACTCTTAAAACAATCTACCGTGTGAATACTTGAATATTAAGTAAGTAAATCTCTTAGCTCATGTTAGCGATCATCACGTGAACAAGTCCGTGAAATGAAGACCCCCTATACCCCACTTTATATAGAGAAAACTCGGGTATATGGGGGTATACATTATTTTTCTTATTTTTGCTCCAAGACATAGGTTGTGGGTACTCGTTAGAACCGCCTCAATGAGGCGGTTCTAACGAGCACCCACAACCTATGTTTGCAGTATTTATAAGAAAAATATCAAGGATTTTCATCAGAAAAATGGCCATTTTGGAGATGTGAAAAAATGCACTTTGTTGCACAGGTGTGTTATCGTAAAGATAGGGCCATCATGGTCCTCTTGTTTAGCTTAGCGAGCTCGTTCGTGGTCAAAGTACAATACATGTACTTAATACAGTGTTATTTTTACTTTATTGTGAGCAGCGTTTTCATTTGCAAAAGTTACTCACTTTTTTCAGCAAAAGTATCAGTTTATTTGCCACATTAAATGATCAAAGTTTTAACGACATCGATTATTTTGAGCAACTCTATCCTGGCCACGTTTAACCTCGGTATATGGTAAACCCGGTAGGCTGCCTTTCCTTTGCTCAAAACGCTTTTACGAACCGTCTCAAATAACCAAGTTAGCAAACAATGCAGGGCTAACGTTACGACATGGCAACGTTGTACCGACGTTGGTCCGCTCGGTTGGCATTTTTAACAAGGACCAACAAGAATGGTTATTATGTAAGAAATGTCAGTTATACTTTTCACGGGCAGTAAACATTCAAATTGACCTCTGCCGGTGGTTAATTGAAATCAATTTGACTTATATCCGGAGGTCAGTTTGAACAATTCCTGTTATTGGTATTCGTGGGCTGCAGGAAGGTCGCAGGTAAGATTATTCTTGATCAAAAGTATACCTTAAAAATGGGAGAATGTTATTCTATCAGTTTTTTTTGCACCTGCATGTCCATACCAAGTGTTAATGAAAGGTTTTCAGTCGTTTCGTCGCAATCATTTTTGTCCCGCACCCTCAGTGGTGAAATCGAAAGTAGAAAGTCAGCAAACACAGGTGAATTATCTCTGATTGTCCAATGACAAGCTTCCAGTGAGCAATTATTTTTGCAGTCAGATACGGCGATACCACATCTGCTCCCAAGACGTACTTTTATAAATTTACACGTTTTCCCTACATCATTTTTGCATTGGAGGTCAGTTTGAACATGAGATGGTCAATTTGACTAATGGAGATTATAATGGAAAATGTTTTTTGAATGAAAATCATGCAATATGATTCTTTTTGTCGTTTTGGGGTTATGTTTAGTATAAAGTCATTGGATCCGTTTTCTGGAATGAGTGACAGCCAAATTCAGGCTGTCAGTGTACTCAAACTTCACATTCTCTTTACAAATAGCCTCTTCGGAAACAGTTGATCAGAAGTACACCAGGGGCACAATATCGCGTGCTAATCTTAATCTTTTTGAACTTTCTTCAGAGATTCGTCACTATGGGTGAACCATGAGTCCATCATTTTACTCCAGAGGCCAAACAACAATCGAAACAATGGAAGCACCCTGGCTCACCCCGCCAAAGAAGGCAAAGACTGTTCCACCAGCTGGGAAGGTTATAGTCTCGGTTTTCAGGGATGCAGATGGTATTCTGCTGATAGATTATCTCTGAAAGGGACAAACAATCAATGGCACATACTATGCTTCACTTCTGACGCAGTTACGGAAAAATATTAAACTTAAGCGCCACGGAAAGCTCACTTAAGGTGTGTTGTTCCATTTGGACAATGCTTCTGGAGTCATGGAGTAGAGTCATGCAATGGAGAGATTAAGTGGAAGCTGGGTCAAATTTTGGAGCCGTCGCAGTACATGTATAAACCGATCCTATGCAATAGGCTTAGCCTAACATTGGCACCAATATTTGACTCTACACTCCATTCCGATATCTTTTTCTAAGATTCGGCTTCAAGACTCCAATCCATAAAAACGTAGTTACAATGCATCTGTGTATTCTCTTTGGTGGAGTTAAGAGTGAAATGCTGTAGTGTATTAGCGTCTGGCGTCAGATAGAGCAGTTTGTGTATAACCGGATATATCCTGACCTTGATCTAATTTTTTTCACGAAATATTTGCTTCAAACTCCACTCTGTAGAATTCATATGACAGACTTGTGAACAGAGGCATTGTCCTAATGGAACAACACACCTTTAGTGAGCTTTCCGCGGCGCTTAATTTTAATATTTTCCCGTAACTGCGTCAGACGTGAAGCATAATATGTGCCATTTATTTTTTTAGATAATCTATCAGCAGAATACCATCAGCATCCCTGAAAACCGAGGCCATAAGCTTCCCAACTGATGGTATAGTATTTGCCTTCTTTGGCTGGGAGAGCCAGAGTGCTTCCGTTGTTTCGATTGTCGTTTGGGCTCTGGGGTAAAATGATGACCCCCTGTTTCATCCATGATGACAAATCTCTGAAGAAAGCTCAAAATGATTAAGATTAGCACGCGATAATGTGCTCCTGGTGTGCTTCTGATCAATTGTTTCCGAAGAGGCTATTTGTTAAGAGAATGTGAAGTTTGAGTACACTGACAGCCTGAATTTGGCGGTCACACTTTCCAGAAAACGGACCCAATGACTTTATACTAAACATAACCCCAAAACTACATAAAGAACCATATTTCATGATTTTCATTCAAAAATAATTTTCCATTATAATCTCCATTAGTCAAATTGACCACCTCATTTTCAAATTAACCTCCGATGCAAAAATGGCCTGAACATTGTAGGGAAAACGTGTAAATTTATAAAAGTATGTCTTGGAAGCAGATATGGTATCGCCGTATCTGACTGCAACAATAATTGTTCACTGGTAGCTTGTCATTGGACAAGCAGAGCAAATTCACATGTGTTTGCTGACTTTCTACTTTCGATTCACCGCTGAGCGTGCGGGACAAAAATGATTGCGACAAACGACTGAAAGCCTTTCAATAACACTTGGTATGAACATGCAGGTGCAAAAAAAAACTGATACAATAACATTCTCCCATTTTTAAGATATGTTTTTGATCAAGAATAAACTAACCTGCGTCCTTCCTGCAGCCCACGAATACCAATTACAGGAAACGTTCAAATTGACCTCCGGATATAAGTCAAATTGTTTTCAATGGACCACCGGCGGAGGTCAATTTGAATGTTTACAGCCCGTGCTTTTGTGGTAGATTTTTTGTTCGACTCAGAGTTACTAAGCGCAGTAGCTTTACATTGCTGATTTACACGTGACTAGCACTGAGTATGACGGTTATTTATAGCTGCACTTTATTGTCGTTGTGACGTCAGAATGTTCTGTAAATGAGATTTTCAGTAAAACCTAGACTGGATACACCTGTTGGGTTAGGCAAACAGCGTAGTCCCGATCAGACACCACAGAACGCGGCGTTGGATCAGGGTCTACACTGTTTGTCTAAAATATAGGATTTTAATGATTAAACGGAACATTATCCTGGCCTACACACAGAGACAATCGACCCACCAGTGCTGTCAATGCTTTGATTTGCAAATGCGCTAAAATGTGAATATATATGTAAATAACTTATTTCAGGCATGATGAGTTTGACAACCGTGTGTTTGGTATTAGTGAAGCAGAGGCAGAAAGGATGGACCCTCAGCAGAAGCACGTTCTAGAGTGTGTACACATGGCGATGGAAGACGGAGGGTTTACTCGCACGAAACTGCACGGCTCGAATACCGGTGTTTACATAGGTAAATTGTTTACAGTCTCAGCGATTTTTCAGCCAATCGTTTATACCTTAGAGAATAGATTGACTCGCGCGACGTCAGCAAGTGCCCTCAAAATAAACCACGTTTTCTCCAATAGACACATCCAAGCACTACGTCATCACCCAGTCTTACTATTTGACGGGACTTACCGGTGGTTGGCAAAAAACGTCTTTCGCCATTTGTCGCCATTGTAAACACGATTTTATTTTCTGTTAGCATGTCTTTGATTTGGATTTGAAACGATGAACTTGACCTTTTTTTTAAAAAAAAAACAATTAAAATAGACATGCCTAAGCTTGTAATTAATGATTTCTAGAAGAATAGGGGCTGTTTTTATGATATTTACTTGTCATATTTACGGCGGTAACAAGGCGGGATGGTCTTAGTTCTGTTTTAATAACAATGCGAATTACTAATGAACCAAACAGAAAATACATGATTAGTGCTAGAATATATTTAAGTGCCAATTTATAGTTTAATTCGATAGATTATCTGTGATAGTCAACTGAAATAAACGCGGAACAGAACTCCTATTTGCAATGTGTTTATATGGAGCCAGACGCTTTTTGCCCCCCCCCCCCCCAACCCACCCCCGCCCCCACGGAGAACGGTAATCCATGTCAGATTTCAAAGGGAAGTTAATCGCGCATGCGCAATGAAATGTAAACAAAGTCACATGTCAAAACATTGGATCCGTCTATATGATAGGGCGATGGCGACGTTATGGCGTCAACGGCTCACTTCCGCTTTCAGGAAAAGTGCGCGCAATTGTTCTTCTTTCAATTTTAGCTCTCAACCAAGAATATTTGACAGATAATTGGCTGGTAACTAATGAAATTATAGGTACTAAAGGTAACATACTGATAATTTTATTCCAGTTCACACGACGTCATCATTAAAAGACGTCAAAGTAAACCATGGTTCTCTTCAAAAATATTTGACGATCACAACTTTATGACGTCAAAGATACTCTTCCGATGTTAATAGGAAAACTGCATGCACTTTAACCTTGATGGTGGAAAACTATGTAAATGTAAATGAAAACTTCATTGTAGTACGAACAACACATCAGGCCGCGATGACTTGTGACGCAATGTTGATTATACGTCTGTGAACGTTAATAAATAATCTTCATTTCCTAAATACATATTTAATACTCAGTTTAGCTGAGCATGTTAAAAATCTTATTACCTTGACATCAGTATTTCTGAGATAGACGCCTTCATATTTGTATTAGCACACAGCAAGAGCACACCATAAGCTCCTTGCACATAGCTAGCAGGAAAGCATCTAAGCACTAGCAGCACGGATAAATCAGTTCTCTCTGAAAGTAGTCTCTCCGAAATTGGGATTTAGAACGTTTCGTTTAACCCTCGAATTCCTGTAATTTGAGCAAATATTGTAGACCCTGATCATTCAGTTCAGCTGCGTCTGATGTGGGTCTCTGCCCATGAACGCCAGTCCATGTGTTACAGAAGACCCTCTTTACACAACGCTCAGATGTCACAGCAAGATGATTGTCGCGGCTGTTTATGCGCAGATAACCCTCTTTCTTACATGTCACAGCAAGATGATTGTCGCGGCTGTGTATGCGCAGATAACCCTCTTTCTTACATGTCACAGCAAGATGATTGTCGCGGCTGTGTATGCGCAGATAACCCTCTTTCTTACATGTCACAGCAAGATGATTGTCGCGGCTGTGTATGCGCAGATAACCCTCTTTCTTACATGTCACAGCAAGATGATTGTCGCGGCTGTGTATGCGCAGATAACCCTCTTTCTTACATGTCACAGCAAGATGATTGTCGCGGCTGTGTATGCGCATATAACCATCTTTATCATATGACGTCGTTGATAAGCAGTGGATAACGTCGTGTAATAAAAATCACATGACCACACGTGTAATAACAATTTGGTTGGATTAAGTAACGTCATGACGACGTCCATGTCAACAATGCATTTTTCGTAGAAAACTTGTCAAATTAAAAGGCGATTAAATCCAATTTAAAGTAGTCATATGATAAAGAGAATCTTACACTATTGGTCATTTCATATGAAATTTATGAAACTCGCCGAAGGCTCGTTTCATAAATTTCATATGAAATGACCACTCGTGTAAGATCCTCTATTTATACCACGGCAAAACTCGTTACAACGACATTTCAGTGGAACGAATCCTTGGCTCAATGTGTGTAGGTTAATGAAGACATTCAAGAGTATTGAATGTGTTACTCCTAAAAACAAGTCTTTAGGCGCTTCTAACAAATATCCACAATATTTGTTTCTTGAGAGTAGCAGGGTGGAAAGGTCCTTTATTGGCTTAACTGAGAATCTTTATAGCGGCAAAATCTTTAACGGTTAGGTTAAGTGTTGGGGAACAAATGGGCCCCGTCAAGCGATTTTGGTACTTATGGCCTATGCGAGCAGCGAAGGTTCAGGCGAGCCTGCGCATCCGCGCAGTCTCGCCAGAACCTTCGCTGCTCGCTCATACAAGCAGTGAAACAAGAGGAACCTTCAGACAGAAAGCCATATCCCTGGCCCCGCTGAATGGCTGGGCATGCGCAGTTAAAATTTGTCATGACGGAATGCTCGGAAGACCCAAATTCGCTTGGCGGGGCTCAAATACTGTCGTTATAACGAGGGTCCTCTGCATATGCTAATCTATGATAGATTAGATTATGAAACTACTACTGCTACTACTACTACTACTACTACTACTACTACTACTACTACTACTGCTACGACAACTGCTGTATATGGACCGACCGACTGGAAGTAAAGTACGTACTATAGTAGCTACCAATGTCATGCGCACTGGCTTTATCAGAGTAACACGTATGGTAGCTACTTTAGTAGATTGTAGTAACAACATGACGCTACATAGGCCACAGGGCATTCATTGAAAGAAAATCATCATATATTGATCAACAAAAGCATTTTGCAGCCATTTTGTTGGAAAGTAACTGTCCTTTTGGCTTTCTGCTATTAATGTTTCGATTTGGGTCTAGTTATTTCATGTTTGTGTTTATTTCCCTTTGGTGTCTCCGATGGGAGCTGTGGGTTAATTGTATCTATTCCTGATCAATGTCTTCACTTCTATTTTCCAAAACATAAAACAGAATCACGTTTCACATAAAACGAAATATCTGTGATTTTTACATTCGCAATCTTTGCGATTCAGACGCAACCGCTATCTTGAATTTCCTTTTTCAGTGCCTAAGCAACTCTACCCCAGAGGTGGGTTGAACTATCAGACCGATGACGCTGGATGACGTTAGTTTGGAGCTACCTTAGCTGTTCGGCTATGACGTTGGTTTCTAAGGTAGCTACCTTCGTTCCAGCTGGTCGCTCACGGTTTGCGCGTTCAGATAAGCAATGGATCACGCCTACGTCACAAGAAAATACCCAGCATGCAGAGCGTTAACTCATATTCATGTATTACCTTTAGGTCGATTGATAAACAGTCGACCCAGTAATCCGGTAGGCACGTAAGATATCATTACAGCCAACCTTTAGGGCAATGGGAACACCTTCAGGGAAGGCAACTCCTGCAAATGTATTTTTGTCTCCAATGTCAATAGGCGTCAACTCTTAAAGGAAAGAATTTGTTCCGGAGGAGCATATTCTTTCATTTAAGAATAGACCTCTTTTTCAGTGGAACATGACTTATAGAAAAGCGAACAGGAAGTCCCCTTAAATAGGACCTGTACGACCGGCAAAGACCGAGGACAACCTGCTCATTACACTAAAATTCGTATCCCTCATTATCACTATCACCCTCTCAGGAATGTAAATTTTTTTATAATGTCACATGGTTTTGTTAGCCTAATGAATATTTTCAGGAAGTATGAATGATGACCACAAGATACAGTCGAGCAGTGGGGACCACAGTGGCGACAGTAGTTACAGCGCCACTGGTATGAGCACGAGTGTACTGGCTGCACGTGTGTCTTACGTGTACAACCTGCTGGGTCCCTGTCTCTCACTAGACACAGCTTGCTCCTCAGCTCTGATAGCAATACATCTCGGCTGCCAAGCAATCACTTCTGGTAGGTTTAGCACATACAGTATAACTTCGATGGCTCGAACACCGATGGCTCGTTTACCATGGCTGGGTCGAACTCGTACTTGAGCCCCTAGGGAAATCCTCAAGATAAGAAATGGTGGGGGATGATTACGGAGATGTTAGTCTTTTATCTGGCAAATGTGTGCTGTGTGTACTCATTAGAATCGCCTCGGTGAGGCGATTATAATGAGTACACACAGCAAACATTTTCATTATCTAACATCGAAAGATGTTCAAAAGTATCTCGTTATGCCTCTTGGCAGTGACATTCAGTAGCTCGAACTACCGCTGTCTCGAAAATTTTCATTGTCCCAAAGGGGTTCGAGCGATCGAAGTTCGACTGTATATGACACACAAAGTCTCTCACACAATAGGTCATTTTCCGAATTTCGGGGTCTGTACTTTGTTGTTAGTTTTACAAAAAAACCTGTGTTTTATCACAGATACTTGGGACCTGGACTCAGGTGAATGATCATGGGCCCAACTGATCTCTTGAAATTCGTATTTTCTTTTCACAGTTTTTCCACAGTTTAACATGGCTGAACACTAGCCCAGCCTGTTCAAAAAGCGTAATCATGTCTAGAACGTAGTTTTGATGGCTTTTTGGTGATAGTATAGAATTTCTTTTCTCACATACCAATGCCTTAGAGATCTAGACATCCCTGTGTTTGCTCGCTACTGGCAAAATATGTCCCGCATTGGCACCCATTCCAGAAATACAAAGATTGTGCAGAAATTTGTCCCATACTGGCACCCATACGAGAAAGCTCACGATTTTTTTGACGTCATGACGTCAGAAGATCAAACGTCTATAAATTTGTATTTTATGAATGAAACCTTAAGTTTAGGTATGTTTTTTTTTTTTTTCAAATTAAATAAAAAAGAACACGTTGGTACCAAATTATATCAACTTTGTTAAAGGTTTTGCCTCTTTTCTTCAGCTTTTTACAATTTACATCTGATGTGTTTAAATTTCCGTTTATCTCGATTTCTGCTGTTTACTTTATTTTCACAAAGCATTATAAAAGATTCAAAGTTGTAAACATAAAAAATGGACTCATCCAGTATATAGGTAATGCTGCTTGCCGTAGTTGCTATTCTCAGTGTAGGATTTTGAACACCGTTATTGAGTAACAAAGGTACAGCCCATCTGACAAGTAACCGCGGCATTTGTCTTTAGGTGCTTGGCTACTAGCATTACTAAATAGTAAAAAGTCTACAGCAACCCATAATTTATGCATTCGAAATGCTTCTGACACTGAGCAGGTAGGTGTATAGACTTAAATGGTCAACTATACCCGAAGACAGGTTTCTCGCGACAAGGCTAATATACAGTGAAATTCCGCTATTAAGACCACCTAAAATTAAGACCAATTCTGCTATAAAAAGCTTATTTAGGAGAATGCGTTATTCTGTCTTTGTGTTTTCTGCACAGAATGTCCTTTGGTCAGGGACCACCTTTGGAACTGTTCAAAAGTGGTCTTAAAGACCACTTTTGAACAGCCCCAAAGGTGGTCTTAATATAGGAATTTTACTGTATATCGTCAGTGTTTACCACGAATACAGGGAGTACAATCTCGGACCACTTTCCTTAGCGTCGAACTAGCATAAAAAACACAAACTAGCATAAAACAACTAACATAACGGTATTCATTATCTGTTTTGCCGTTTACCTTGAAAAATGGTATCGCCCATTTAACATTCATTTTCAAAACATTAGTATTTAAGGGCATATGCTACGAAATACTTCTACATTGAAACCTGTTTAAGTGTCTGTATATGTTCAGCATCATATACTGGCTCACAACATATAAAATAAAAGCCATATGTCGCCGTGCTGAATCTCAAGTAATCTGAACAAGAAGGAAATCACCAAACCGTTTTCCCAGAAATATCAGAAAACAACCATGTTATAGTAAATAGCATGTCAAAAATGACTTTTGCCTAGCTTTGTAAACATTTATTTCAGTCAGAATGATATATTTGAAGATACTGCTGCCTAATTTTAGCCTATTTTTCAAGCTCCAATTTTTTTTTGCAAAACCAATTTTGTCATCAAGCAAAATATCTTTAAAAATAATACATTGTCTGCAATATTAAAATGCTACATTGAAATTTTCATAAAACAAGTTTTTTTTCTGTAGGGGAAATTTTCAGAGAATAGAAAATTGAAAGAAAACTAGGGGTCACTGTGCTAATTTCTGTTTTATTTAACAAACCGTTCCCCATACCCCCAGATGAAATACATGGTAAAAATACAAATAAATTCTATGAAAAGATGGTGAATCACTGACAAATAACTTGGAAATTACAGCAAATTGTTTAAGTAAGTCTGTAACCATTTAGGTTGGTCTGATCTTGAGTAAATGCCGAACAATTAAAATTTGTTACTGTTTTCGTGAAGTTTATAGGCAAGCTGAACATGTTTAATAATGAAATGAATGTTCCACAAATTTCAAGCATTTCCTTACCCAAGAACGGTAAAATGTTGGCTCTGGCAAAACTTAAATTTTTGATGATCATACAAAAATGGCGAAATAGTAACACATCACGTGAACAAGTCAGTGAAATGAAGACCCCCTCCCCTAAACCCCACACTATATACAGCCTGAGAAAACTGGGGTTTACGGGGGTAAACATTATTTTCCTTATTTCTGTCCCAAGACATAGGCTGGGGTACTCGTTAGAACCGTCTCAATGAGGCGGTTCTAACGAGCACCCACAACCTATGTTTGCAGTATTTATAAGAAAAATATCACTGATTTTCATCAGGAAAATGGCCATTTTGGATATGTGAAAATTTGCACTATGTCGCACGGGTGTGTTATCGTAATGAGTTGTCTTTAAAGCGCATACATGTGACGTCAGCATCGCAACAACAAACACGCGAGAGGTGATCTGGTTGACCGCAAAGAATTGTCGTAAAGATACATGTAGTGAAGAAATTAAAACGAAAATCTTGTGGTGTGTAAGAAATGGATTCGATAAATATATGGTCGTCTCAACATCACAAAAAATTGTATATAAAATTTTGACACCCTAAACACCTATTTTATGTAGTAAAATTTGATTTGTCAGGGGTATACATTATTTTTTTCTTATTTCTGCTCAAAATATACATTGTGGGTAGGGCCTACTCGTTAGGAATGCATCGCCGAGGCCGTTCTAGCATGTGCCACCAATAAGTGTTTTGTTAAGAAATATTAAAAATATCAGTATTTTTATCAGAAAATTTTCATTTTTGGTGGTGAAATTTTCAATAAAATTGAATAGTCGTATTTCAGGATGCCCGGACCAATCTGAAACTCGCCTTAGCTTCGATTCAGATCGAGATGTTGGGAACGCCTGTATAATCATATGCAAACAATAAAGCATTCATGCAAACAGATGGCTCTTGATCAGACTGCTCCTAGAGAAGCAGTCTGAACTTTGTCCACGCTGTTTGCAATAATGACTTTCAAACAGACAATAAAGCAGACGCAATTGTTCAAAAGTCTATAGCTTCAGACAAAAATCGGGGAGCTGAGTTCCTTAACGCTCTGCCTGCTGGGATTTTTTAGCAGCAGACATTTTGAAATATTTTTTTCTGATTTCTTTGCATGAAATGTCAAATCATGTTTTCTCAGAAAAATAAGAAAATACCAGCAGTTTGTCGTCTGCTGAATTAGCACAATTCTGTTTGAATGCCCCCTCCCCATTGATCAAGGAGACAAATAATTTTGAAAAGATGTCTCTCCCAGATAATGTATGTCCGTTACCCCCAAAATGTTAGCGCATGCGCGTTTGAAGAATCGTAGTTCACAGGTCATCCATGATTTATCGTTTAAGGTGATTGTGAACTAGCCATCTGTGGTGGGGTGAGCAGTATTCTTTCTCCGGACACCTTTGTGGCCCTGTGCACCGCTAGAATGATGTCACCAACTGGTCAGTGTCAGGCTTTTACCGACGCAGCTGATGGCTATGCGCGTGGAGAAGGGTGTGGCATTGTGATTCTAAAGAAGTTAAAACAGGTATTGGTGGTGACAGGCGCAGATGTTATAAAAAATTTCATGCTCAGCTCAATTGAGTATGGAATTTTAGTGCAAATAATTATTTAAATACCAACGTTTGAGGATTTTGTAAAATTTATATCCGTAAAGGATGGTATTTGTCCTGCTCATAAATATTAAAATGCCAACAATTGAAATGCCAACAATTTGCTCATAAACATTAAAATGCCAACAATTGTTGGCATTTTAATATTTATGAGCAAATTGTTGGCATTTTAATATTTGTGAGCAAATTGTTGGCATTTAATCTTGATGAGCAGGGCAAATTTTATGCTCAAGTTAGTTCAGCATAAAAACAGTTTTTATAACCTCGGGGCCTGAACTCAATACTCCCAGAGCCCGAGATTATAATTATTTTCATACTCATGCGCGTCTGACTGGTGGTCACGGGTCACGTGTTCGGTACCTGCCGGTCGGGCAACATTAATTCGTGGATCTGTAGCACAGTCTGATGCGCGTCTGGCTAGTGATCAGGGTTGGCAGGTTCGGTACCCATCGGTCGGGCAACGTTGATTCGTTGACCTGTAGTACAGTCTGATGCAGTTCTGACTGGTGATCAGGGGTCGCGAGTTCGGTACCTGCCGGTCGGGCAACATTAATTCGTGGATCTATAGTACAGTCTGATGCACGTCTGGCTGTTGATCAGAGGTCGCGGGTTTGATACTTGCTGGTCGGGCAACATTAATTTGTGGATCTGTAGCTGAGTCTGAAGCGCGTCTGGCTGGTGATCAGGGGTCGCGGGTTCGGTACCTGCCAGTCGGACAACATTCTTACTTCTATTCCAAAACATTGATTGTAAGTACTCCTTAGAACCGTCTCACTGATGCGGTTTTACAATTTTGCATCATAAAAATGTTAGTAGTGGACATAAATGCTATCAGACCGGTTGACATAGTTAAAAAAAAAAAACGGACAGTTTTCCGATAAAAAGACAATGCTATTTGTTTGATATTTTATCAAACATTATGTTTGGTGTTCGTTAAACCGCCGCATTGACGGATGACTCTAATGAGTTCTCACAATCTATGTATTTTTCTAATTTAGCAAAAATAAGGAAAATAATGTATATCACTGTAACCCCTTACCTTAATCTCAACAATGTAGGCTGCTAAGGAGCACTCATAATCTGTGTTTCGAGCAAAAAAAAAAAAAAGATGGTTATTAAGCCTTATCTTGCTGTTCACGACAACCCCTGTCTTTGCAAACAGTGTAGATCCAGATCAGATGGTGCAATCTGGTCAGGATCTACACTGTTTGGCATTCAGTTTATGAATTTGTAGCAATAAATTACATCAAGTAATTTGATTGGTAGATAGACAGAAACGGTTGTGGCTTAAATGAATATTCAGCAAGATAAGGGTTTGCACATTTCATGATTTCAACAAAAACAACGCACATACCGTATATGGAGGATCAACGTTAGATCCGCCTCTGTGAACACCATGAGAATTATCATTTGGGCCCCGTCAAGGGATTTTGGTACTTATCGTCTATGCGAGCAGCGAAGGTTCAGGCGAGCCTGCGCATCTGCGCAGTCTCGCCAGAACCTTTGCTGCTCGCTCATACAAGCAGTGAATCAAGAGGAACCTTCAGACAGAAAGCCATATCCCTGGCCCCTCTGAATGGCTGGGCATGCGCAGTTAAAATTTGTCATGACGGAATGCTCGAAGACACAAATTCGCTTGGCGGGGCTCATATGACATACACGGTGAACAAGTAAGTATAGAGAGTGGGATGGGGTGGGCAGGGGTGGTGGGGGCTGGGGGGGTAGAGAGTAGTTGATGACAATTAAGGATAACCGTCCGAAATTTTTGTAGTGCATATTAATAGATTTCGCCTCACCGAGACAATTCAAAACAGTGCCACTCAGTCTCCCATTTCACTAGAGTTCTGCATATTAGAATGCAATATGTACGGAGGATATAAATAAGTTCTGAATAGTTGGATCCTTTGGCAAGCGTTTAACAAGCGTTTTGCATATGTTTCCGTGAATAACTAAAACTCTATCGCCAGTGTACTTCACTGTATATGCTTTACAGACAAAACTCATTATACAGCACTCAGACGTCACAACGACAAGAATAGCAATTACCGTTAGTTGAATTTCATACAGAAGCCTTTTGCAGGGAGTCTGTGATAGTCACGTGGGCATCAGCAACACAACTTTGCTTTTATACAATGGGAATGAACGACCACCTTGAGATAGTTAACAGTAAAACTAATAAACCCTATTGGTTTCATTGGGCGACAGGGCTTGAGATGTCATTTCATCTCAATGTCGGGTAAAAGTCCCACACAGTTGGAAGCAACGTCTCCAAAATGACCTTTACAGTGTTGACGGGGACTTTAAACCTCAAATCAAACAAGAACAAACAAAAACAGTAAAACTACTTCAAACTTCAACACATAAAGCACACCATTTAATGCATACATCATGAAGCACCGTGTGTATTGTAAGTTGTTTACTTTATTTAGGCTTTAGATGGCAGAAACAACATCTGGGCAGTGATAAAGACGGGAACTAATCAAGATGGGCGAATGGCTAATCCTATGACAGCACCATCTGGCGAACAACAGATGGCGTTACTGAAGAAAGTCTACTCTAAACATCACGTTGATCCTTCCCTTGTGCAGTATATTGAAACTCACGGTGAGGATAGATATGTGCCATTATAGATGTCTGAGATTTTGTAATCGATCATCGGTTTATACAACTTACCGACTATCGCTTAAGGGTATAACTGTATTCAATATTGTCATTTGGGGAGGTATTGGTTTGTTTCGGAGATTAATGTCCCAGTCAACACTATTCCGGTCATTTTGAGCCGGTCAGTTTACCTATTCACACTTTACCTGGGCAGGCTTATAAGATAGCGGTTTATCAGTGCAGTGCACATTCTTTCGACAGAAACTGGCAACTGCCCTTCTTGAATCAGCGGAATGGAGAGAATGACCGTAGAAAAGATTTCATAATCAATTTCCACAAAAGAATAATGCCGACCCGGAAGGTATCGAACCGGCGTCCTCCTGATCACCAATCAGACGCGCATGCGACTGAGCTACTGAGGCCGGATTGGGGAGGTATATAGGTGGTTTCACTATCGTAAATTTCGTTTTACTGCGACGCGCCAGAGATACTTCTGTTATTTTTTGTTTATATTCCAAACATAGGTTTTGGGTAATGAGGCGGTTCTAAAGAGCACCCACAACCTATGTCTTGGATAATCGTTAGAATCGCCTCAATGAGGCGGTTCTTACGAGTACCTACACAATATGTCTTGAGGCTGAAATAAGGAAATTAATGTTTGCCGATGTAAACCCCAGTTTTCTCTATATACTTTGAGGTTTAGAAGGGTATTCATTATATGTACTTGTTAACACAATGCGCAACATCATTTCAAAATAGATAAGAAAAAAAAACTCCCTAAATTATCATTAATATATTGATATCTGGAGTTGCAGAAAATATCTCTAGGGACTTGAGAACGATTCATTATGATAACAGTGCAATTTTTCACATCTCCAAAATGGCTTTTTTGCTGATGAAAATCTGTGTTATACTGAAAACATAACGAGCCTCCGTGGCCTAGTGGTTAAGAGCGCTGACTCTTAATCATTAGATCTCTTACCGCTGTGGTTCGAGCCTGACTCGGGTCACATGTGAGACGCCAAGTTCTGCAAGGAAAGGTCAGGTGGTTTTTCTCCGGGTATTCGGGTTTTTGCCCACCTCTGATTAACGATCGGCTCGATATGAGTGAAATAATCTTGAAAGGGCAATAAAACCAAAAAAATAAAATACTGCAAACATAGGTTGTGGGTGCTCGTTAGAACCTGATGCGGTTCTAATGAGTACCCATAATCCATGTCTTGGAAAAGAAATAATAAAAATAATGCATTCCCCCTGAACCCCAGTTTTCTCTATATAAAGTGGGGTTTAGGGGGTATTCATTTCATGGGCTTGTTCACGTGATTAGTAATGAAAAACGAATCATCGGTGATCGAGTCATGGACGTTTTATTACTGTTTTTTTTTGCATGCAGATATTCACCAAATACAAAAAAGTATTACAGTTGTTTAATAAACATCGAAATGAAACCCAAGAATGATTACAATTGCAAAAAGTGTCGGCCTTGACCAGACGCGCGTCTCATCGGGGCCTTCACTGTTTGTTTTTTTAAACAAATGTCTGAAAATAAGTCAATCTGACACCCCTAAATTTAAAAATGGACTCCTGTTATATATGTTGCGTAAGATTCCATACATAACAAAACTGGTTTATATTCTCGATATATTTACAGGGACAGGCACCTCCATAGGAGACCCAACAGAAGTTAATTCCCTTGGTAAATTTTTCTCCCAGTACAATCAACTAGACAACGAGCCTAATATCCTACTCGGGTCGGTGAAAACAAACATTGGTCACACAGAGTCGGCCGCTGGGGTAGCTGGCCTCATCAAAGTCCTTTTGATGATGAAATACGAACATATAGTACCATCACTTCATGTGAAGAAAGACAAGTCGAATCTTAACCCCAAAATTGACCTGAAGAAGTATGGATTTGATATTGCTCTTAACGTCAGCAAATGGAATCCAAATGAATTGGGAGACAGGATATCTTGCGTGAATTCTTTTGGATTTGGTGGCTCGAACAGTCATGCAATTGTTATACAGAAAGCAGGCTTCGTTTCACCTGTTAAGCGACTCAATGAAACAAAGAACCAACCAACTGAACTAGAAAACGATCCACTGGAAAATAATAATGGAAATACTTCAAGAGACTACCATCTGGTTTGTCTGTCTGCTGCTGATAAAGTTGGATTGCAAAATACAATAGATGGATTAGTCAGCGAACTAGGAAACTCAGATTATGAGACAAGAGACATTGCGTACACTTCTAGCTGTCACCGGGACCACTTTATGTACAGATTAGGTGTAGTAGTAAAAGATAATAATGAACTAATTGAACAGTTAATCAAGTCAAAAGAGCAAATTGAAATCTTCAAACCAGTGAAGAGACGAAAAGTGATATTCGTGTTCTGTGGTGTTGGAACTTCTTGGACAGGCATGTGTAAGGAACTTATTTCCAATGAAGTTGTATTTAGAGAGACAGTTGAGCAGATTGATAAACATCTTAAATATTATGTGAACTGGTCCATTACAGAAAAAATTCAGAAAAACACAGATTACAGCGACCCTCTTTTAAATCATATCGCCATATTTTGTGCACAAGTTGGCCTGTCTGAGCTTTGGAAGTCCTGGGGTATAGACCCTGATGTGATAATAGGGCAGTCTGTTGGAGAAGTCGCCGCAGCATATGTTTCTGGATGTCTCACCCTGGAAGATGCTGTTAAAGTTATATATAACAGATCAAAATGTTTGGCTGAACAAACTGGAGGCGGAATGATGGTGATTGGCAACTATGATACAGACAAAGTAATGGAAGTATGCGAAAAGTATGAACGACAAGTTGAAATTGCTGTTTACAGCAGTCCCACTGCTTGTACTGCTTCTGGCGACAAAATAGTCATGCAGAAAATAAAAAGAGACATAGAGAAAGAAGCAGAAAATAAACAGCAAAACATTCTTTTGAAAGAGCTCCCTGTTCAGTGTGCCTACCACAGTAGCCATGTTGATAGCTGTTGTAAGTACCTTAAGAAGCACTTAGGTACGTTAACAGGACAAAGTAAGAAAACCCCACATATTTCTACTGTAACTGGGGAAGAAGCCTTTGAAAAGACTTTTCAGAGTGCAGATTACTGGGCGGACAATGTCAGAAAACCAGTTCAATTCATGCAGTCAATACAAGCAGCATCAGATCCAAATAAGCTTAATCTATTCATAGAAATAGGTCCCAAACCAGTGTTGAGGGCGCACTTACCTACCTTTCTCGACCAGAAAACAAATATTTCTCTACCATCCATGGGATATCAGAAAGAATGTAGAACTCTGTATGAGTCTGTATCTGCCTTGTACCAAATGGGCTGTAGAATTGACTGGGGCGAGTTTTTTAAGGTCAAAGGTTCCATTATACCACTTCCAAAATACAAATTCAACAAGTCCAGAATGCTCCACTCAGCAGACCGCCAAAAACGGTACTTGAAGGGACTTCTAACGGAAGAAGAAACTGGTCAACACATGTTTCTTCAGTCAAGCTTGCAGGAAAATGCAAACTTCAGAATTCTGATTGACAAAAAGACTACACCATACGTATATGACCATTTTCTGCATAATACTGTTCTAGTTCCGGGTGCAACATACGTTGAAGCAGCATTTGAAATCGGCCAAAGATGTTCTTCTTCTACAGCTTTTGGAGTTGGAGTTTCAGTTGAATTTATAAACCCTTTGACCCCATCAGTTGATAAAGCGTATGAGGTTGAAGTAGACACAAGCTCTTTACAAAGTGATGGACCGATTACCTTTACTGCGACAAAAGATAAACGGCTTTTTGCCGAGGGTAAAATATTTCAGCGGTCCGAACTTGCACGAGTATCAATAGATATCGAGGAAATTAGACAAATATGTACCCAGGAACTCACCAAAAATGAGAGTTATCGCTGTCTATCGGACTTTGGGTTTAGGTATGGAGATTCTTTGAGTTTAATTCAGCGGTCTTGGTCGTCAGGTACAGAATGCTTGGCAGAAATCCGAGTGCCAGAGTCGATATATAGCCAGTTTAAAGCAACTCACTTGCATCCAGCAATCATAGATGCGGTTTTTCAAACATTTGGTATCCTAAGCAGCAAAGGAGAAAGAGATGAAGACGATGAAGTTGAAGTCGGACCAACACTGCCTAAAGGTGTTGGTTCTATTGTGTTGAACAGCGCTCCTTTGAAAGATATGTTTGTTTATGCCAAAGAGACAAAGAAAACGAAATCTGGAAACCATTATAATGCAATATTGCTGGCAACAAATGGAACAGTTATAGCAGAAGTGAACGACTTCTATACGAGAACAGTTGTATTGCCCTCGAACGAAAAAGATCAAGATCTCGTGTATGAGTTAACATGGAAGAAACAGAACCTAAAACAAACAAAGAGTGGTGAAAGTACTACCGGCTCGGTTATCATTTTGGGTAAACAACGTATCATCACTTGCATCAAAGAATGTAATGCTCAGCTCAATTTTAGGTTACTAGAGCTTCGAGAAGATCTATCAGACACAGTTAATGCTTTCAATTCATTCTCTGAAACTGACAAAATGTCCATTTCGTCTGTCATTTTCGCTTCTTCAAGCTCTCTCAAGAACAATAAATACAATGCGGAGGCGATATTGTTAGAGGCGAAGCAAGCGTTTTCTGCGCTTAAAGACCTAATAATTGCAATGAATGATTGTAAAATGTCTTTGCCATTAACAGTTGTAACAGAGTGCACACAAAAGGTACCTGGCAGAGAGGAAAATCTGCTAAAGGTACAAGGCTCTGAACTTTGGGGTCTTGTACGTTCAGCTATAAGAGAGGTCGCTTATTCGAGTCTAAGAATTATTGACATTGACCTGACTGAGAACAGTCTGAATACTTTACAAAAAGTCATAGCAGACAATTCATTAACTGGAACAGAATACGTTATTCACAAAGGCGATCTATTTTACAGTAAACTAAGTTCTTATCCGAGGGAAAAGCTTGACAAAAATCAAATCGATCTTACTTATGATTCGAATGAACTAACATTTCTCATGTCCGCCAGCCAACGTGCCTTAGAGTCACCACATTTTAGATTAGCTCAGCTAACAGAAGACACAATTATAGATCAGAAGGAAAGCATGGTTAAGATTCTTCCTACCTCAATTTGTTTGCACGACAAAAATATATACCCAGTTACATGCGGTCAAAGTGAAGGAGTGCATTCGTTATGGCCGGAAACACATAGTGCAGGATTCCAGATGCTAGCTATCGAAGGTAAAGGATACCTACAGCTATTAACGGAAAACAGCAAAAAGAGTCAAAGCGTTTTGCAGTCTCAAAAAGTTATTTTCTGTAGTCCCTGCAAAGTAGCATCAAGAGTTTCCGTTTATAAGGAATGCATACTAAAAGAAGACTGGCTGCCAGCTTATAAACCAGGGATGATAACTAGCAGTGTTATCTTGTGGAGTCTGATAGAAAGTGAGGTTGATGTGGCATCGATAGTGGTGGTTGTGTGTGATTTTTCCACAGCGTATCTAGCCAGAATGGCAGCTGCTTTAATTGGAATGCATACTGGATGTTTTGGTGTCGTTCTTCTGAAAGACAATTTGTCGAATGATATAGCAGAAAAACTTGGGCAAATGCAATATGTTAAATCTGCAGTTTTATTGACAACATTGAACCTTGATCAGATTCATCTATTATTATCACAGATGAAGACAATAAACAAGTTTGTGACACTGCGGTATCTCATGCCGAGGGAAAACTACCGACAGATTATGAACTTGTTTATGTGTGATGTCAGCATTCGAATTCTTGAGACAGAAAGTATATTGCTACCGTCTGCTTTGAGGAAAAAAGTCCCGAAAGTGGTGAAATGGTTACGGTCATTAGATAACGATTTCTGGTCGAACACAGATGATGATTCACAAAGGAAAACCGGTTTATATCCTAGAAATATGAAGAACTGTCTTATGTTTCCATATGATACATTCAGTATGCCCGACTACTCGGATCTGAATTGTAAGAATAACCTCGAGAAATGTCATACAAGATCTATCCAGAATGTACCGTTAAGGGTTACAAAGTCAAATATGTTCAGGCAGAATGGGAGCTACGTTATTGTTGGTGGTTTGACCGGTCTCGGATGGGAGCTTCTAAACCTTATGGCAGAAATGGGTGCTGGGTATTTAGTAACACTTTCAAGAAGAAGTCCTAATGATGTTCAAAGAAAGGCCATCCAGGATGTAATGTTCAAATTCGACTGTTACATCATCAGTTTGCAAACTGATATTACGGATTTTCAGAAGCTTCAAGACACATTCAACGAGATTCAGTCCAGACTGGGCTCTATTCCAATCCGTGGCGTATTACAGGGTGGTGGAGTTCTGTCCGACACACTCTTGACGAAGATGTCGAAAGAGCAAATGGAAGCGCCAATGTTACCAAAAATTCTTGGAACCTGGAATCTGCATCTGGTTACAAAAGATATAAATATGGATTTTTTTATTATGCAATCTTCCATAGTTTCAATTTTTGGGAACAAAGGACAGTGCAACTATGGTTCTGGTAATGCATTTATGGATTGTCTAGCTTATTTTAGACGGGGTCTTGGTCTTCCAGGACAAAGTATAAATTGGGGCGCCTTAGCTGTTGGTATGGCTGTACAAGACAAAAGTACGGAGATGTCTCTGAACCTTCAAGGTATGATGCTGTTGAACAGATACGAAATCAGAACGTGTTTCTTGTATGCTTTAGTGACAAATGAACCGCAGATAACTTTTGGTAATTTTGATTGGGGAAAAATGGCATCATTTGGGCCATATCCAAGTAATCTAACCTCCATTATAGAATACGGGATGCACATAAATAAGCCAAGTTCCATAACAAGCGGCAAAGCCTGCATTGATTTAAATGAATTCAAACTACTAAGTGAGGAAGAGAAACATCAGAGAATGTTCGAGCTGGTTGTGGACGTTGTTTGCGATGTCTTCGTGGTGGAGAAAGATTCTTTAGACCCAGAAACAACTTTTGTTAGTCTTGGCATTGATTCAATGGCTGGGATGACATTTGTGAATGTAGCATTTGACAGGACCCAAGTTCGAATTCCAATTGTAAATTTGTTGTCAGATCAGTCAACAATTGGTACAATGACACAGTACTTGATAGATAATTTGAACTACGAATCAGACGACGGAGCAAAGGCTGGAGACTCGCCAGCTCAAAAGTTGCTGTATGGTAAAATACCTTTCATGCAACAAAGTCTGTTACAAGAATATGTACAGGATCCAGACAATCCGTGTTGGGTACGAATGGCTGATTTAGAAATTAAAGGCATACGTGTATCTATTCGAAGCTGGAAGGCTATTCTCACCCATGTTTTGAAAATAAATCCAGAGCTTCGCCGTCTGTACACATTAGACTCACAGAATTATGAGTTCGACTCATATATAGTTCCGGTGGAGGAAGCGAAGGTTGAACTTGAGAGAGTTTCATTTGAAAGTGTAAAGAAAGATGTATCGGAGGCTGACATAAGGAAAGGTCACACATTTGATCTCAGAACACAATTCCCTGTCCGCTTTAAAGTTGCGACAGAAGGAGATTGCAGTGTTTTGAGAGTAATGATTCACGCTGTGGTTAATGATATTACAACATGGGCAATGATCTTTCAAGACCTTGCTGTAGTAATAGAAAAATATGCGAAACGGAAGCGTCTTCCGGAAGATAAACCGTTTGTTGACATCAGTTCTGTTATTCAGAAACATCTGCAGCCAAAATTAGACGAGCTGCACGCATTCTGGAAAGAAGAATTTTCTGTGCCGGTTATTCAGCCCGCCTCCTTCCATCATTGCATTGAAAAACCTGATGGTGCATATTTCGTCAAGATGGAACAGACTGTACCTCAACATGTAACTGACCTTGCTTTGAAGTTTTCTCAGAAACAAGGCATCACGCTTTTCCAGTACCTAGTATCGATGTATCAGCTTCTTCTTTACCAATGGACGAGTCAAGATTATATTCCTGTATGCACGCCGATTGATATGAGGATTCACGCGCCAGAGTTACGAAAAGTTATTACAAGATGCATCAATGTGTGTCCTCTTGTGGCTGATTTTACGGGGAATTTATCCGTGATAGACTTCATAAAAGCAAACTCACAGAAAATTCAAAATGCCACCGAGAACAGTGCTTATCCTTTCGAACTGATACAAGAGGTTATGCCAACAGATGAGTTACGAAACAATATAAACCGCCATAGTTTAGCCATGGACAACGTCTCAGACCTAAACTCATACAAAAAGCATGACCAAGTGAAGATAAACATTCGCAATGTCTGGCATACCAGAACAAAGTATGAATTCACTACAGCATTTCGATATGATAAGAAGACAAATAAGCTTTTATTTGACTATGGGTTTAATTCGAAGCTCTGTGGATTACAGTTTGGTGCGTTAATTCCCAACCGATTAATGATGTTAATGGAACGATGCGCAACTCATCAAGATATGATGATTTCAGACAAATGTCTTAATATAACAGATGAGGATTTAGTTGAGAGGATGGCTAGTGTCATGGCAAGTATCCCTGGTGTACTAAATAATACAACACAAACTAACACAATGGTTGATAAGACGTCTTTTGCACATCGTTTGCGTCGTCTGTCTCTCAGTAGTGGGTCAAACAAAATTTACAAAGATGAAAGCCTCAATGAGAAAACATTTCCTTTGTTGTCATATTTACAAAGGGTATTCAGAGGAAGTACTGATGGGGACACTGGTACATCAGACACCAGTTTAGATCATGTAAAGAGGGAAACCTATAGGAAAGTTGAGGATTCTGCCGACATTGACATTATTGAGATTCACAATAAAATAAACAAAAGTAATTCTATCAACAAATTCAACATATCTGAAAACTACGAGCACAAACGGAACTTAAGAAGCATTAATGGGTCCTGTAGAACGGAGGCAGGAGAAGTTGGAACTAGTAACCATTGCGAAAGTGTGAATCAAATAGTTGATTGTAGTCAGTTTACTGACACTCAGCACGCAGCTAGTGATGAAGCCGGCAAACCAGTAAATGTTCTCGCCAAGAGACGCCAGTCAAAGCCTGACATAGCGGTCTTTAGTGACGTGCAAAGTGAAAAAGAAGTTACAGGAAGAGATGAAGACATATTCATTCTGAAGACGGGTAAGTTATTCTTCAACCCTTTTACCTCTAAGTTTCTGTAGTAGCCTCTCCGAGCTTTGATTTTGGACACGTTCGTTGTTGCAAGCAGGGAGTTTAGTCAAAACCATTAACAGAGTGGCAAACAGTGTATATCCCAGTGCGGCAAATCAGGGTCTACAGCGCTGAAAGGTCAAATTTCAAATTAAGAACAAGTAAAACAAGATGTTCAGTAACAGTCCATATCAAATATTAACCCATATATGCTAAGCGTAAAATTTATGGACATTGGCAAATTGTACAGACTCAGATTAGACGCCGCAGAACCCGCTGTGTGCTTATAGTACAAACAGATTCTATCTGCCATTTCTAGCTGGCATAGACGTTTTCAGTCTACATCCGGCTTACACTAAAATAACATGTGCCGCGAAAAAATGTAGTACGGCATATATTCATTTTTGTGCACAGTTTCACTCAAATAATACTTTTGAATGCAAGTAGATGACTCGCATGAGATGTGAAGCCACGCTTTTTCTGACAAAATATAAGAACAAAATAAAAAAGACATCTGCAGTCTAAATAAAAACTTTGAAGATTAACATTTTCATCCTTATGTTCCTGAAGTATACTCTTACATCACTAATTTTGGCCACGTGCATTCTACTAAATAGGGTGTGTAGACAATTATCGTCAACAGTATGGCAGGCAATATTGATTCTGATGAGCTATCTCATCAGGATCTATAATGTTTGCATAGGTACCTGTTCCGAGCTACTTGGTTGAAATGTTTAAAATATAACTACGACCTAAGCAAAGACTAAAGACGTGACACGAGAAACACATCACGAAAACACGCCTATATAATTTTGACCCACTCTAACCCCCCTTTGATAAAGTAAAACTGGGGTTTGTAGGGGTAAACCTTATTTTTCTTATTTCTGGTCTAAAATATAGGCGGTTCTAACGAGTACCCAAAATCTATATTTTGAGCAGAAATAAGAAAAATATCATAATTTTTCATCTTAAAATTTTCATTTTTTCGGCGATAATGGTTTTATTGTTTTTTTTTATAGACGTGTTTTCGTAATGCAGCAACCATACATTTATCACTGTCCAAATTTAATGTTGATTCTAAATAACATAGCTGTGACCATAAATTAGTTGCACGCCATAAAAGTGTGTTTTCATCGATATTAGCACATGGCATAAGATAGGTGGAGCTGCATTCTGCTATTAATAGAACAGGTTCGGCTTCGAAGAGAGAGTAGTTATAGGTGTATGGGAATATCGGCATACAGCATTATTGGTTTGCAAACCGGGTCTAATGACCAGATTTTAATTGTTCCATGGAGGGGCACGTGACCTGATAGACCAATCAGATTAATAAACGGCGCCCATGCAATTACCGAAAACAGTCTACCTAAATATCGAAAAAGTGGTTCCTGTAATTACCGAAAATGAAGTAAATCTAAATAGTGAAAAAAAAATGATATCTTACCCCAAGCAGTAATTTCCGCATAGTTTACATCATAAACATGGGAACAAATTTAGCGATTTCTGGTTATGACCTTCTTTGGTTCTTCTGTAATAATACATTACTTTTTTCTATACAGTTCAGTGAAATATAATTATTACTCTTTTAAAGCAGTATCGACCAGTCAAATCGCCCCATGTCACCTCCTAGAGACCCCAGATAACACAAATAGACCCAAAGACAGTTTAATGTCTTTTCTTTGTTCGTAATTCCAATCGTTAACGTTGAAAGGTGTCCCTGTAGAAATCAAAGCACTGAAGCGCTAGTGGGTCGATTGAGAGTAGGCTGGGAAAATAGTCCTGAACTGAGACAGACTTATTTAGTCAACCCTTAAATTCCAATATTTTAAGCAAACAGTGTAGACCCTGATCGGACGCCGCGTTCTTTGGCGTCAGATCTGGGCCTACATTGTTTGCCAAACCCAAACAAGATTCTACAGATAATAGAAATGCTGGAAATGATCAGAAATCGATGCAATTAGCTCCCATCCAAGACACCAAAGGGGAAAGAAATACCAACACAAAACAACATCATAATTAAAACGTCACAAGCGGATAGCCAAAAGGACAGTTGCTATAAAATTGCCAAACCGCTATCCAAAACAAAATGATATTAGCAGTATATACATGCAAAGGCAAACTATTACAATAAATTGGAACGGTCAGTAAAATAGAAGTGAAGGCAATGATCAGGACACAATTAACCCACAGCTCCTATCAGAGACACCAAAGGGAAAGAAACACAAACATGAAACAATAGACCCTAATGGAAACATCAGCGGAAAGCCAAAAGGATAGTTACTTTCCAACAAAATGGTCAATGATCCAAAACAAAATAATATAAGCGATACAAACACTCAAAGACAAACCATAACAAAAATAAACCGCGGCAGAAGAACCGCACTGGAACAGTCAGCGGAAACGAATTCCACTGGGCTTAAATCGATTTTACATGGTCACAATCCTCGCCCTTACTTCCGTCGCGATTTAGAAAAAAAAATGTTCAATCCGCATGAAAGCCTCCTAACTCATCAGTGCAACATCTCAGTGAACACAAAAAAATCAAACAACCACAGAGATTAAGCAACGGTTAGGACTCGACAGCAAGAAACCACTGAAATGCCGGAGCAAAAGTATTGGGCCTTGCACTTTGCTCGGTCATGTGCACTCAGCTGGTATGCTGAAGTACTTGAAAATTGTGTAGACAGTGTCCTTGTATCGCGTCTTCTGTCTACCATCTACCATGGGGGCGTTTTCCCATTTGTAGTTCTCCACAGAGGATTTTCTTCGGCAAATGTTCATCAGGCATTTCGACAACATGACCAGCCTTAATTGTGCCAGTTTTATTCTCAGTATCAACACTCTGCAACTCTGCCCTTTCAGGACTTTTGTGTCTGAATCCTGTCTTGCGACTTAATCTTTAGAAAACAGCTTAAATAGAAGACGTTCAGTTTTTTGAAATGCCGTTGGTAATCTGTCTAATGTTGACACGCGTATAATAGTGTTTTCAGCACCACGGCTGTGTAGCCGTCTAGCTTTGTGCCAAGCCTGGTTCCAATTCGATCCCAAATACTTCCCCATAGTCGGCTACATGCTGTGCTAGCTTTGACAGTTCTGACTTTGACTTCATCATCAATGTGCACAACTCTTTGACAATGTAATCCCAATGTACGTGACCTTGTCTAGAACTTGCAACCGACCGTTGACCGTTAATTGTGATGGTATTCTCCTTGTAAGGCTGTCCAGGTGCTGACTGTGAGATCATAGCTGTCTCAACAATATAATAATAATAATAATAATAATAATAATAATAATAATAACAATAATATCTTTATTTCAAGAGGATTAAATATTTGACACGAGTGTCAGTCTACGAATGGCCCTCATTGTAACATTTATATGAGCATGTATGTATTGTTGATTAAATTTTCCGCACCGAATGATAAAAACTGGAGTTAAAAATATTCACATATATATACATTAAACGTTAAAGGACCTTGACTATCAATGCTTGGGCGAGGGGCATCTGGCGGAAACCAGTGTTAAAAAACCACCCCTTACTCTCATACTAGTTTGATAGTCCCTAAAATCGCAGACGTAGCAAAAAAATTAGAATAAACCTGGTAAGTTATGGATTTTTCAACTTTTAAACGTAACGTTAGCAAATCAGATATACTTGATCCCTAGTTGTTGTTTTTTTTTTTCCATGGTTTCTGTTGGAACACAATATTAAAGACCTGGATCTTGTGGTTTCAGAGAAGAAGTTTTTTTAAGATTTTTCCTATATAAGTCAATGTAAAACTAAAGGGGCCTGAGGGGGGGGGCATTTTTGCCCCCAGGGCTATAATTTGAACAATCTTGAAAGAGATTCACAAGACGAAGAAATCATACCAAATATCAAACACCTGAGCCTTCTGGTTTCAGACAAGAAGATTTTAAAAAGTTTTCTTAATATAAGTCAATGTAAAACTAAAGGGCCCCAGGGCTTCAATTTGAACAATCTTGGTAGAGGTCCAGTAGATGAAGCTACACACCAAATATCAAAGACCTGGGCCTTGCGATTTAAGGGGAGAAGATTTTTTTTAAAAATTTTCCTATATAAGTCAATAAAAAACCGAGGGGCCCCGGGGCGGGGGAATTTTTGGCCCAAGAGCTATTATTTGAACAATCTTGAAAGAGTTCCACAAGACGAAGCTTCCTACCAAATATCAAACACCTGAGCCTTCTGGTTTCAGACAAGAAGATTTTTAAAGCTTTTCCCTATGTAAGACTATGTAAAACCAAAGGACCCCGGGGCGGGGCATTTTGGTCCCAGGACTATAATTTGAACAATCTTGGTAGAGGTCCACTAGATGAAGCTACACACCAAATATCGAAGGCCTAGGCCTTGTGGTTTCAGAGTAGATTTTTTAAGTTTTCATTAAAAATCTATTTTTGGCTCCCGTGACCTTGATGTGCAATGGACCGGAACCATTTGAACAACTTTGAAAGGGGGGCACCTAAGGATCGTTCCTGTGAAGTTTGGTCAAAATCCGATAAGTGGTTTGGGAGGAGATGTCGTTTGAAGAAATTGTTTACGGACGGACGCACGCACGACGAACAACGGACAAAATGTCCCAAAACTCACCTCGTCATTACATGACAGGTGAGCTAAAAATAAAAACTTTCAATGGATAAAGTATGAAATGATGATATTCGTTTGTTCACTTCATAATTTAGATCGACAAGACCAAACCCATTGGATGCTTTTTAAAAGCAGCCAACTTGTTTCACGAACCAATCAAATGAGTGGCAACGGGAAACTATTGAACTATTTTCCTCATGTTATATTGGCCAGCGCATCTTAAATATCATGAAAACTATAAAGTTTAAGCTGCACTTGGAACTGAAAATTACGGAAACTGCAATTACGTTTTTCATCCAGAATATTGCAAATTGTGCAAAATTACAACTATTGAAATATTTCTTACAATACATATTTCTTCTGTAGACTACTATTTTGGACGGTTTACTAATATATGATATTAAAAATGTACACATTTTGAGACATTTTTTTTAAATTTCTAAACATCGAATGGCACTTGACAGTACTGCCGCTACATTCAACAAATAAACAACTGCTCACATTTTATAATTAAATTTGCAGAAATGCTTTTCTTTTATAAATTTTAAAGTAGAAGTAAAACAAAGATCAGGAATTGATACAATTAACTTACTCCACCCATAAAAGACACCAAAGGGAAAGAAATACAAACATTAAGCGACCAGACCATAATGGAAACCTAAACAAAGGATTGCCATAAGGACAGTTACTTTCCCACAAAATGGCCATACGGCCATCCAAAACCAAAAAACACAAGCGACACACACAGCAAGCAACAAACAACAACATAAATAAATCGCCACAGAAGAGCCGCCTTGGAACGGTCAGTGGAAGATTTCTTTTCATAAAGGCCTTATGTAAGTAAAGATTACCATGAATTTCTCAAAGAATAGATCTTTTCAGTGCCTTTAATTTGTAAAATAGTAGTGAAAGCAATGATCAGGAATCGATACAATTAACCCACACCTACCTCAATGTACCATCAGAGACACCAAAGAGAAAGAAAAACAAACATGAAATGACTAGACACTAATGGAAACATCGATAGCGGAAAGCCAAAAGGAGAGTTTCTTCCCACAAAATGAATTGGCTACTCAAAACAAAAAGACACAAGCGACACACATTCAAAGACGAACTGTAACAAAAATAAACCGCGAAGAACCGCCCAGGAACGGCCAGTAAATAGTATTTCACTGGAAGAGGGGGGGGGGGGTTGCTTTTAAAAATCGATTTTACGCGCCCGTAAACCCGACATCCCTATAATTCGAAATGGACCACTCCAATCTTATAAACTCGATGAACCCACTGTCATATATTGGTTATAGTCTTACAGTATAAGGTATTTGTAACATGAATATTTCACTGCCGAATCTACCGCGTTACTTACATCAAAGTTTTCTCCGTTCACCGTAAAAAATTTATAGTCTAACTTAGATGACTCAAACAACTTGGAGACCAAGAAAATTTGTTCGGGACAGATAGAATTCAAATAGCAGAAGATAGTAATATCGCATGATCAGACTTTGTGGTTATTCGTACTCAATTCAGTTGTTAACCCTTTTTGTACCAAATGGAATCTTCCACCCAATAAATAGCAGGACTCCATTTCAAAATTTGGGGGTTTCAGGTTGTGGTTTCTTCAAACTTTGTTTGGCAAATGACTGAACTTTTAGCAAACAGTGGAGGCCCTGATCAGACGCCGCGTGCTCTGATCTGGGCCTGCACTGTTTGCCCTGGTACCCGTTTTGGGATTTCTGGTACTAATGGGTTAATGAAATTTGTCCTGCCCATAAATTTTAAAATGCCAACAATTTATGAGCAGGGCAAATAACGTTCTGTGTTTATCTGAGCAGGAAAATGACCTCATTTTTGTTTATATTTTAACCCTTATCTTGCTGAATATTCATTTAAGCCACACCCATTTCGTTATATCAACCAATCTTCAGAAGCCATCTGATCTGGGTCTATACTTTTTGCAAAGATAGGGGTTGTCGTGAACAGCATCATAAGGGTTAATAAATATGAGCATTGATTATTTTATGCTTATCTGAAGATAAAAATCAAAACAGCATGCAGGGCGTTAATTACAAATAACTGAGATAGTGAAGGGATGTTTTTATGCCCCCAACTTCGAAGAAGTTGTGGGGGCATATTGGTTTTGCCCTGTTCGTCCGTCCGTCCTTCCGTCCTTCCGTCCTTCCGTCCTTACGTCCGTCCCACTTTTTACTGCATAGCATAACTTTAGAACCATGGGTGCTAGGTTTTTGAAATTTCATATATGGATTCCTCATGAAAAAATAATTGACCCGTGTTTTTTTTTCTCGTCAGGATTATGCCCCTTTTTGGAGTTATGCCCCTTTGCAAAAAATACTATGAAATCTTGTAAGCAAGATATCACAAAAACTGTTTGAGCTATTGCCCTGAAACTTTACATGCTGGTTGGGGATGATGAGTAGATGAACTGATTAACTTTTGAAAAAAATCCGAAATTTTTTTCTTGAGTTATGGCCCTTTGAAATTTTTCGCGTTTTAAGTTTGTAAGCAAGATATCTAAAAAAACTATTTGAGGTTTTTCCCCGAAACTTCACAGACTTGTCGGGGATGATGAGTAGATGAACTGATCAACTTTTGAAAAAAATCCGATTTTTTTTTCTTGAGTTATGGCCCTTAGATTTTTTTCGTGTTTTCAGCTTGTAAGCAAGATATCACAATAATTGTTTGAGCGATTGCCCTGCAACTTTACAAGCTGGTTTGGGATGATGTGTAGATGAACTGATTAACTGTTGAAAAAAAATCCTATATTTTTTCTTGAGTTATGGCCCTTTGAAATTTTTCGCGTTTTAAGTTTGTAAGCAAGATATCTCAAAAACTATATGAGGTTTTTCCCCAAAACTTCACAGACTGGTTGGGTATGATGAGTAGATGAACTGATTAACTTTTGAAAAAAATCCAATTTTTTTTCTTGAGTTATGGCCCTTTGATTTTTTTCGTGTTTTCAGCTTGTAAGCAAGATATCTCAAAAATTGTTTGAGCTATTGCCCTGAAACTTTACAGGCTGGTTGGGGATGATGAGTAGATGAACTGATTAACTTTTGAAAAAAATCCGAAATTTTTTTCTTGAGTTATGGCCCTTTGAAATTTTTCGCGTTTTGGCGTCCTTCCGTCCTTCCGTCCTTACGTCCGTCCCACTTTTTACTGCATAGCATAACTTTAGAACCATGGGTGCTAGGTTTTTGAAATTTCATATATGGATTCCTCATGAAAAAATAATTGACCCGTGTTTTTTTTCTCGTCAGGATTATGCCCCTTTTTTGAGTTATGCCCCTTTGCAAAAAATACTATGAAATCTTGTAAGCAAGATATCTCAAAAACTGTTTGAGCTATTGCCCTGAAACTTTACATGCTGGTTGGGGATGATGAGTAGATGAACTGATTAACTTTTGAAAAAAATCCGAAATTTTTTTCTTGAGTTATGGCCCTTTGAAATTTTTCGCGTTTTAAGTTTGTAAGCAAGATATCTAAAAAACTATTTGAGGTTTTTCCCCGAAACTTCACAGACTTGTCGGGGATGATGAGTAGATGAACTGATCAACTTTTGAAAAAAATCCGATTTTTTTTTCTTGAGTTATGGCCCTTAGATTTTTTTCGTGTTTTCAGCTTGTAAGCAAGATATCTCAATAATTGTTTGAGCGATTGCCCTGCAACTTTACAAGCTGGTTTGGGATGATGTGTAGATGAACTGATTAACTGTTGAAAAAAAATCCTATATTTTTTTCTTGAGTTATGGCCCTTTGAAATTTTTCGCGTTTTAAGTTTGTAAGCAAGATATCTCAAAAACTATATGAGGTTTTTCCCCAAAACTTCACAGACTGGTTGGGTATGATGAGTCGATGAACTGATTAACTTTTGAAAAAAATCCAATTTTTTTTCTTGAGTTATGGCCCTTTGATTTTTTTCGTGTTTTCAGCTTGTAAGCAAGATATCTCAAAAATTGTTTGAGCTATTGCCCTGAAACTTTACAGGCTGGTTGGGGATGATGAGTAGATGAACTGATTAACTTTTGAAAAAAATCCGAAATTTTTTTCTTGAGTTATGGCCCTTTGAAATTTTTCGCGTTTTGGCATATTGGTTTTGCCCTGTTCGTCCGTCCGTCCTTCCGTCCTTCCGTCCTTACGTCCGTCCCACTTTTTACTGCATAGCATAACTTTAGAACCATGGGTGCTAGGTTTTTGAAATTTCATATATGGATTCCTCATGAAAAAATAATTGACCCGTGTTTTTTTTCTCGTCAGGATTATGCCCCTTTTTTGAGTTATGCCCCTTTGCAAAAAATACTATGAAATCTTGTAAGCAAGATATCTCAAAAACTGTTTGAGCTATTGCCCTGAAACTTTACATGCTGGTTGGGGATGATGAGTAGATGAACTGATTAACTTTTGAAAAAAATCCGAAATTTTTTTCTTGCGTTATGGCCCTTTGAAATTTTTCGCGTTTTAAGTTTGTAAGCAAGATATCTAAAAAACTATTTGAGGTTTTTCCCCGAAACTTCACAGACTTGTCGGGGATGATGAGTAGATGAACTGATCAACTTTTGAAAAAAATCCGATTTTTTTTCTTGAGTTATGGCCCTTAGATTTTTTTCGTGTTTTCAGCTTGTAAGCAAGATATCTCAATAATTGTTTGAGCGATTGCCCTGCAACTTTACAAGCTGGTTTGGGATGATGTGTAGATGAACTGATTAACTGTTGAAAAAAAATCCTATATTTTTTTCTTGAGTTATGGCCCTTTGAAATTTTTCGCGTTTTAAGTTTGTAAGCAAGATATCTCAAAAACTATATGAGGTTTTTCCCCAAAACTTCACAGACTGGTTGGGTATGATGAGTCGATGAACTGATTAACTTTTGAAAAAAATCCAATTTTTTTTTCTTGAGTTATGGCCCTTTGATTTTTTTCGTGTTTTCAGCTTGTAAGCAAGATATCTCAAAAATTGTTTGAGCTATTGCCCTGAAACTTTACAGGCTGGTTGGGGATGATGAGTAGATGAACTGATTAACTTTTGAAAAAAATCCGAAATTTTTTTCTTGAGTTATGGCCCTTTGAAATTTTTCGCGTTTTAAGTTTGTAAGCAAGATATCTAAAAAACTATTTTAGGTTTTTCCCCGAAACTTCACAGACTGGTCAGGGATGATGAGTAGATGATTAACTACAGCTTTTCTTGTGTAATTTCAGCATTACAGCCACATAAAAACAAGATATCTCAATTACTGTTAGGGACAAGCAGTGTTAGGGTCAAGCAGTTGGGGGCATTGTGTTTCATAAACACTGGCTCTAGTTTTGTTTTTTTTTATTATGCAACTGTATGTTTTTGGAACGCATTAGAACCGCTCCGACCATCGGCAACATATCCTCTCATTTTTCCCGTAATGTCTCTTGACGTGGCGCTGTGAGTTACCCTCCCTGGCCCGAACTACCCCTGTCTTAAAAAAAGATAAGTTTTCCCAAGAGTGTTCGAGACATCGAAGTTCGTCTGAACATGTATTATTTGTGGTACAGCATTTCCTACAGTTTACATATGCGCCAAACAAAGAATCAGATCAGACAGCGCATCCATATAGTTTGTCCTGAGACTTGACTGGCAGCATGAAAGGGCATTTGGCCCTTAGCTATCCATAGAGTGGCCAACGAAAATTCTGATCGGATACGCAGGTTGATCCGAGTCTTGTTTGGGCGCACGTGTAAATTGTAGGAAATACTGTGCTCCGGCTCAGAGGCATTCTGATACTGATCTTCAGTGTTATCAAAGTTAGAGCTTATAGTGTCGTGCAAGTTATGGTCTGTCATGAATACACTGCTAATGACATTATGCTTTTTCATTTCAGACTATTTTCTGAAGCAGACGACACAGGGATGGGACCATCGTGTTCACGTGACGCTGCAGCAGGAAACCAGCTCTCGGGAATACCATGACCTCTACCTACTCTGGGGCAAATCGGAAAACGATAAAAAGGGGCGGCTAAACTTGAAGACGGTGACAGACATGAAGACGATGAAACTGAACGGTATGAAACTATCCAACAGCCCCCCTCCCTCTCTCTCCCCCTTTCTCTTTCTCTTGGGGAAACGTAAAATGACCATCAAGTGTTGACGAGTCGGTAAAGCAAAATGTGTTTTATTACCAAAGTAGAAGTAAAACAAAGATCAGGAATCGATACAATTAACTTACTACACCCATCAAAGACACCAAAGGGAAAGAAACACAAACATTAAGCGACCAGACCATAATGGAAACCTAAACAAAGGAAGGCCATAAGGACAGTTACTTTCCCACAAAATGGCCATATGGCCATCCAAAATAAAAAGACACAAGTGATACACACAGTAAGTAACAAACAACACCATAAATAAACCGCGACAGAAGAACCGCCTTGGAACGGTCAGTGGAAATATTTCCACTGGGGGGGCTTAAATCGATTTCACGTGGCCACAATCCTCGCAATTCACAATTCACCTTTCAGCTTTCGGTGCCAGAGGGGTAGGGGCTGAAAATGCAACTGGCTTACATTCTTATTTTGAAACATATTAGTTTAAAATTTGGCTAGCCTTTTTCGGGATTATGAGATCTCTGACCCAGTTTTACATGGTATGCTCAAAACCTGTTGAATGCTCATTGCCGACGCAATTCTACCGAGTACCAACAGTCTTTGTTTTGAGCAAAATGAATAAAGATAGATTATTATTTAATTATTAGCCGAAATCCACAGTTTTTCGTTCTATAGGGGGCTGTCTGGAATAAATAACAACTTCTGATTCAGATACAAACACAACCAGTCAATGTTTAAGAAGAATTGACACACCTGACACTATGTTTTGTCGAAGTACTGTCGACTGGCTTGGTTAACAGCTTCTACGGCATAATAAAATTGAATAAAGACGGACCAGTCTATGAGAAATGGGTACTTAAATTTGGATCCCGCAAAATTGTGCTGGTGCCCTATATTAATCACCCTGTCTGTCTGTCTGTTCACATTTTTCTTTTATTTCTAAATGACTTGCAAACCTTTAAATGCATCAACTTCAAACTTTAAACATAAGGCCACAACAATACTACACAACTTTATGTCAAGTTAAATTACTCTACCTACCAATAGAAAAAAGCTCTTTGTAAAATTAAAATTTTCAGCATTTTTTTTTTCTTAATTTCAAACTTGATATCCAGTGAAACTTGGTGTACTTACTGACAGTGGCAATACGCATATGTGTAGCAAATGGCGGTCTGTCTGTCTGCTTGTCCGTCCCTCTCTCCACATGTTTCATATTTTTTTAATAACTTGCAAACCATTAAATAAATCGACTTTAAACTTTAAACATAAGGTCACAAACAAAAATACACGATGTCCGTCCGTCTGTCTACCAGTCCGTCCATCTGTTCAGCCATTTTTTTTCCATAATAACTTACACACTGTTAAATTCATCAACTTTAAACTTTAAACATAAGGTATAAAAAACAATACACAAATAATAATATCCGTCTGTCCATCCGTCCACATTTTCATGGTTTTGAATCCGAGATGGTGTTGGCTGTTTCTTCTTCTTCTTCTGACACTATCATCGTTATTTTCTTGGGCGATTTTTATTCAGAGATGGATACAAGTACATTTATACTAATATTATTTACCTCTTAGATAGATATTTAATGTGCCCAATTAAAACTGGTTTTCTGTCAATCATTGTTACGTAATTGCCTTGTGGCTCCGTAAAATATTGGATGGTGGCCGTTTAGTGTGCGTGGTTAAGAATGCATTAATTTCATTCTTATTATCAATTTTATTTATATTATTTTAGCTCATTACGCATTGATGTTGCAAACTCCTGAGAGGCTATATGTACTGAAGACACTAGACAAAACGCAGAGTGAAGACTGGCTGAATACCATCAAGGCAGCTCTAGAAGAAACTGCGACTCCTATCTATTAAAAGATGTGTGTCTCAAAACAGTGAAAACAGTTTAAGACATTGTAGCAAATTGCGTAATTATATACTACAAGTATTTCAAGCGTAAAATCACACATAACATTTTGCACGGATTGAGATATGATGGGTATATCCACGGGTTCGACGGAGACCGTGCATCCGTTTGGGAAATGGCGAAAAGTAGTTTGAGCTGTATTCAGTCACGTTATTATATACAAGGTTTTGTCACGTTAAGTCAGTGCTGTCAGTAGTCGGTGCCTTCACTGCTTACATGCTTTTCACGTGACCTGTGAGAAACCTATTTTTGTCGCGCTTGCTTAACCATACCACTCTCTAGGCTAACACAGCCGACGACAACTTGTTGATAATCTTCTTATTTTTTCCCATAAAACAGGATTTGACAGGATTTGACATATGCAAATTGTCTCCATAGGAAACAATTTGCATGAGATGTGAAATCCTGTTTTCTGATAAATCAGAAAATTATTTCAAAATACCGTCTGCTGCGAAAATGGAAATACGCAGAGCACGCAGAGCGTTAAGCATGTCGCGATTTTCCGACCGTTCGTCTGAGCGTTAAGCCGTCAACATATGCGCGAACCCTAGCGTTCACCCTAATGTTCAAAACCATTTCTCAAGAAGTATAAAAAAGTTCATTTGCGACACTTGGTACAAACTAGGATCTAGGAATGACAACTTTGATGCAAGCATCCATTGTTGACCTTGGCCTACATTTTGTGGTTCACCGACTTACTACCTTAGCGTTAACCCTAATGTTCAAATCCATTTCTCAAAAACTAGGGCTGGCTAATCGGAGCCGAAAAGATAAACGATTATCAGTCCTGTCATTGCGATCGATAATCGATTAGTAATCGCTAAGATTTTTGTCATTATTTTACCTGTCTGGCTTTCTGTCTGAGCATGACTATTACCATATGTTGCACTTTACCATATGTATATTTGAACAGACAGGCCTGAGCAAACAGTGCAGACCCAGATGAGACGCCGCATAATGCGGCGTCTCATCAGGGTCTGCACTGTTTGCCACTCATCCAGCTATTTTAGGCATAACTTTGGGTAGTAAATTGTACCTATCAAGTAATCGATTAAAAGCAAATCAGAAATGATAATCATTTTTGTGGAATTTATCGATCAATTAATCGATTATACGATTAATCGTGGCAGCCTTATCAAAAACTGATGATATTTGGTAAAAACCTGCTTCTAAATGCAAACATCCATATTTCTTACATGCTTTTCAATGAATGATAGAGATTTATCAGTGAAATATAAATCGATATTTTCACTGTTTGAAACAGTGAAAATACGATTTTTTATTTTTCACTGTTTGGGACTACTTTTTTTCTTCAAATCTAACTCTAATTTCAATTTTATCTTTGTCAGATAACTGAACAATACTGAAATGTGTTCTAATTGACGCATAGCCCGTTCATGTGTGACGGGGACGTTACTGACGTCATTTATGACGCTGACGTCACGTCTTCTGTCGCGCGACGTTAGACTTGCCAGCACTTTCTTTGGAAAACTACTCTCTCAATTATTTCATTAATCATTCATAATAATACCATCCCAGGCCATTTCTCAGGTGCAAACTTTTAGTTTACACCCAATAGTATACCCACTAAACACGATGGGCACCACTAAATTGACGCGAAACGAACAGGAACAAAGATAATTTTCTCCGAATGTGAGCGACACCATTAAAGACGCTAAATATTGCCTTTTGAAGCATGTAAGAAACAGAAAATTTGATTTTTTCAGTGCAAGATCAAATTTTATTTCACTCATGAACACCAAAACTGCTATTTTCACTCGTGGCTACGCCACTCGTGAAAATAACAGTTTTGGTGTTCATTCGATGAAATAAAATTCGATCTTACACTGAAAAAATCAAATATCCTCTATGTGACCTTTACCTACATCTCATTGTTCACTGACTTTGTGAACTAATGCAACAACCATATCGTTGGCACGCATGGTCAAGGCCATTATCTAAATCTGTCAGAGCGTCATTGATGATACTTGATACCATCTTGCATCTAGGGATATCAACTGTAATGCAAGCATTCATATTTGACTTTGACCTACATGTTACGACTCAGTGATTTTGTGAATTATTGCGACAACCCTAGCATTAACCCTAATGTTCGAGTCCATTTCTCAAGAACTATTAGAGCTTCATTTAAAATACTTGATACACACTTGCATCTTGGGTTGAAAACATTTATACACGCATCCATATTTAACCTTGACCTATATTTTATGGTTCGGTGACTTTGCTTCAACAGGCGCGACATAGCTTTCGGTGGAATTTTCGTCTATCATATCCGCACAAGGCAACATAACGCGATGTCTGATCAGGCCTACACTTAAAATGCTTGAACGAAAAGTCTAAGTTCAGGACTATTTTCTCAGCCTACACTCAGACAGTCGACCCACCAGTACTTTCAGCGCTTTGATTATATTAATTTATTTTCAAACTGTTGATTGATATATTTGCTGCATATGTTTCTACGGTGGCATATTTTTGCCACGAGGTAGCTAGATAGCTATCGCGATAATATAGAAAAGTATCTGGATAATTTTGAGTTTCCCGCCAGAAAATTTTGTCACGAAAATTTAACATGATTATCTCGCTTTTTGTTGTAACAGTGCCCAGAGCTGCCACGAGGTAGCTAGATAACTATTGCGCTTATTAAGAAAATTTCGCGAAACTGAAAAGATTATCTACATGGTTTGGATTTTCCTGGAAACATTATCGCGATAAATAAAATCTATTTTCTTGATATTTCCGCCATTTTAATAGCCTGTTATCTGTAAATAAAAATCTAAACTTTGGAATATATTTATTGATACTGTACACATGTATGCGTTGAACTACACCCGAGAGAGATTTGATCGAGGTTAACAAAAGATGGGGCAGTCTGTCTTGTGGTCCCTACATTTCCCGGAAGGGAATGGTTTAGGGCGAAACGACTAGGGTTTGGGGACTAAACGATTAAGGTGAGAAGTAGAGTCGAAACGAATTGAAAGGAGTGTCATCGGCCAGGGGTAAAAGTCTTGGGGCGAAACGACTTGTTACCAACTAAGTTACGGAGCCGCATCGCTGTTAAGTAGTTCACGGATGGCGGATGGTCTATTTATCAGATATCAGAATTTAAATGGCGAAAATATCATGATAATAATTCACATTATCGCGATAATATTTTCAGGAAACTTTAGACTTTTCACGATAAGTTTTGACATTATCACGGTAGTTATCTTGCTACTTCGTGACAGTTCTGGGCACTATCATGAAAAAAAACGAGAAAATAATGTTAAATTTATCGCGATAAAATTTCCTGTTATCTGGCAGAAAAAAAAATATCGCGATACTTTCCTAAACTATCGTGATAGCTATCTAGCTATCTCGTGGCAGAAATATGCCACCATATGTTTCAGTTAACCTTTACCCTGCTGTAGGCGAAAAGCCCTATCTTTGCAAACAGTGTAGATCCAGATCAGATGGCTTCTGAAGAAGCCATCTGATCAGGATCTACACTGTTTGACATTCAGTTTACGAATTTGTAGCAATAAATTACATCAAGTAATTTGATTGGTTGATATAAGGAAATTGGTGTGGCTTAGATGAATATTCAGCAGGTTAAAGGTTAAAGAGGTGGACTATATGATAGATTTGACGGTATATGATTTGCTTCAATGTCGTGTGTACAATTTATATTTGTCAGTAGTTTAGTAATCAGGAAATGTGTTAAAATGCTTTATTTTTATACAGTCAAACCTCCTAATGGAATGTTTAAGCAGTGAAAGAATTTTAACGTCCATTGAAGTATGAACAACGTCGGGTGACGAGTGCGTGACTCGAAGTTGTTCATACTTCAATGAAACTTCAATGAATGTTAAATAGATTACCGTTTTTACTTATATTTACATTATTTTCCATCCATTACGTGACGAAAAAAATTCAGCTTTGAGTGCTCAAATTTAAATAGTAAACAGTCATACGCAGTTTTCCTAGTAACAGCGGAAGTGTGACGTTGACGTCAAAACGGCGTCAACGTCCAATCATAATGGAGAGATTTGACGTCACTTAATCATGTGATTTCGCGTGCGACGATATATTCATTGGAATATGAACATCATTGTATCCCAATGGTTTACTGTAGAGGTCTTGTGTAAATGCACTGAGAATGTAAATCTTAACCCATTTTGTACCGGAAACCCAAAAACGTATATTTGGCAAACAGTGCAGACCCAGCTCTAACGCCGCAATTCGCGGCTTCTGATCAGGGCCTACACTGTTTGCAAAAAGTTCAGCCATTTTCCAAACTAATTTCGAAGAAAAACACAACCTGTGTTCCCTAAATTTTGATATGGACTCCTGCCATATATATTCTTTTGGTACAAAAAGGGTCAAAATAAGTGATATTGGTCTACACTGTTTGCTTAAAGAACATTCCTCTTTGTAAAGTTTGCCTAAAACAAGCCTAACACCCCTAATTGGAAATGGATCCCTCTAAACACATTAAGTGGAATATTCCATTGTCATATATGGGTTGAACTTAGACATGTTGAAGTGTGAACAACATTGGGTCACGAGCAACCCTTTTGGGGCTAACTTACGTTGTTCGTGCCCTGATTTGGTTCATACTTCATTGAACATTACAAGATACCAATACAGTCAGCCACGTGACTCAGTAACGTCAAAATAAACCATGATTCTCTCCAGTATGACGTCGAAGCTGTTTCGCTGTTAATAGAAAACTGTGTAGTTGTATTCGTGTTACTGTTTCAGCCTTCAAACCACCTTTTTTTGTCAAATGATGGATTGATAACAATAAAATAATGATTTATTTAAGGTTCATTAGAGTGTGAACAACATTGTCACGTGCAACCAAGTCGGGGTTCACTTATTGTTCAATACAAAAGATTACATTCATTTCTTGATTAAACCAAAATGTATGTGTTAAATGTATAGTTTATGCTTAATAATCAAGCATAGTCGTCTAACAGCGTTGTGGATTTTAGGCCTCCTCGTTTTATTTATTTGTATTGGGATTTTACGTCCCCGTCCATACTATTTATATCATTTTGGAGACATTGCTTCCAATTTTATGGGACTTTAACCCGACATAGAGATGAAATGACATCTGAAGCCCTACCGCCCAAACAGACCAATAGGGTTTGTATGCAGGGATTGTCCGACTCGCAACACTTTGCCTGGGCAGGCTTAGACCTTCTAGGCGGTTTACCAGTACTCATGTGTGGTCAGTTTCAGCTCTGCGTGGACTAACCATGTACCCCATTCTATTACTCCAAGCCCCGATGGGCGGTCGCCCAGAGGCTGCCCTTGTATTTTACCTGAAATAAGAATGAATGTATGCCCATTCTCTGTATTAGGTGCAGTTTGCCCGGGTTATCATTACACAGACTTGGTGTCATGGTGGACGCATAGTATTGAACCTTGGAAGGCGAAAATGTGACTGGAAATTTATTACAATATCACATTTGTGACATAATGCGTTTTTCCATATTCCTGTAATGGTTATTTTTCTGATCATTATGATAACTCGTCCGTACGACATAGTGTATTTTTCACATCTCCAAAATGGCTACTTTTCTAATGAAAATCCTTCTTATTTTTCTTATAAATGCTCAAAACATAGGATGTGTGTGCTCGTTAGAACCGCCTCATTGAGGCGGTTCTAACGAGTACCCACAACCTATGTCTTGGAGCAGAAGTAAGAAAAATAATGAATACCCCCGTAAACCCCAGTTTTCTCTATGTAAAGTGGGGTTTAGGGGGGTCTTCATATCACGGACTTGTTCACGTGATGAAAAAATGTATACTCCAAACATAGGTTGTAGGTGATCACCGACGTTTTTGAGCAGAAGTATGAAACCATCACGCGAACAAGTCCATGAAGTGAACACCCTCTAAATCCCACTTTATAGAGAGAAAACTGAGGTTTACGGGGTATACATTATTATTTTTTATTTCTGCTCAAAGACATAGATTGTGGGTACTCGTTAGAACCGCCTCGTATGTTTGTGGTAAAAATAAGAAAAATATCATGGATTTTCACCAGGAAAGTCGCCCTTTTGGATATTTGAAAAATGGTGTGTTATAGAAATGATAATGTACATGTATACCCCAGTTTTTATGCCCCCGCCATTCGAAGAATGGTGGAAAGGGCATATAGCGTTGCCCCTGTCCGTCCGTCCGTTCGTCCGTGCGTCCGTCTGTGCGTCCGAAACTTAAACGCAGTCAATAACTTCTTTATTTCTTGGTGGATTTTAAAATTACTCGGCAGAAATGTTAACCATCATGAGACGACGTGTTGGGTGCAAAACCCAGGTCTGTACCTCCAATGTCAAGGTCATACTTAGAGGTCAAAGGTCAAAAAAGGGTCCGAAACTTATACGCAGTCAATAACTTTCTTATTTCTGAATGGATTTTGAAATTATTGTCTGGAAATGTTAACCATCATGAGACGATGTGACATGTGCAAAACCCAGATCCGTACCGCCAAGGTCAAGGTCATACTTAGAGGTCAAAGGTAAAAAAAGGGGTCCGAAACTTAAACGCAGTCAATAACTTACTTATTTCTGGATGGATTTCAAAAATACTTTGAAGAAATATTAACCATCATGAGACGATGTGTCACATGCAAACCTAGATCCGTACCTCCAAGGTCAAGGTCATACTTAGAGGTCAAAGGTAAAAAAGGGGTCCGAAACTTAAACGCAGTCAATAACTTACTTATTTCTGGATGGATTTAAAAATTACTTTGAAGAAATATTAACCATCATGAGACGATGTGTCACATGTAAACCCAGATCCGTACCTCCAAGGTCAAGGTCATACTTAGAGGTCAAAGGTAAAAAAATGGTCCGAAGCTTAAATGCAGTCAATAACTTTCTTATCTCTGGATGGATTTGAAATTACTTGGCAGAAATGTTGGCCATCATGAGACAATCTGCCTCACACAAAACCAGGGTCCTTACCTACAAACGCCCCCGCCCATAGGGGCTTGAAGAAATATATGGGCTGCATGATGCTTCCACGCACAGCTGAATCCGGCCCGCACACTAGTACCGGTAAACCGCTTAGAGGATCTAAGCCTGCCCAGGAACCGCGGTGCGAGGCGGACCGTCCATGCTTATAAGCCCTATTGGTTTCATTGGGCAACAGGGCTTGAGATGTCATTTCATCTCAATGTCGGGTAAAAATCCCACAAAATTGGAAGCAATGTCTCCAAAATGACCTTTACAGTGTTGACGGGGACGTAAAACCTCAAAACAAAAAAAAAACTCCTTACCTACAAGGTCAAGGTCATACTTAGAGGTCAAATGTGAAAAAAGAGTCCAAAACTACAACACGGTCAATAACTTTCTATGGATGAATACGAACATAGACATATTTTCAGGCGGGGGCATCCGTGTCCTATGGACGCATTTCTAGTCTGTATGTAAACTTGGATATAAAACCTCAGCAGGCACACGTCGCTAGGGCAACGTCTAATCAAAGTCGGTGCAACGTCATGACGTTGCACCGACGTAGATGTGACGTTGCATAAGCATCATGACGTTGCACCGACGTTGATGTGACGTCGCAGTTACGTCACATGCCTGCTGGGAAGGTTCTGCATTACACAATTTTTCTGTCTATGAGAAGCTTTAGGTCAGATGACATAATCTCAGGTGTGGTGCGCACTTGTCCAAATATAACTTTCATTCACTTGTCATGTCTCATTTTAACCATTATCCTGCTGAATAAATTAGTTTATCCGCACCCATTTCTGACTTTCAGCCAAATAAAGTACTTAATATAATGTATTATTGAAATTTGCAAACTGAATGACAAACAGTGTAGGTCCTGATCAGATAGCTTCATCTGATCTTTATCTGCACTGTTTGCCATGGTAGTGGTTGTCGTGATCAGCGGGATAAGGGTTAAATTTTTGTTTGATTTGAGGTTGAACATCCCTGTCAACACTGTAAAGGTCATTTTGGAGACGTTGCTTTCAATTTTGTGGGACTTTTACCCAACATTTAGATGAAATGACCTCTCAAGCCCTGACACCCAATGAAACCAATAGGGTTTATTAGCATGGGCGGTCTGCCTCGCACCGCGGTTCCTGGACAGGCTTAGATCCTCTAACCGGTACTAGTGTGCGGGCCGGATTCAGCTCATCGTGGAAGCATCATGCAGCCCATATATTTCTTCAAGCCCCTATGGGCGGGGGGGGGGGGGGGGGGGGGGGGGGGGGGGGGTGCAAAGGGATAAGGGTTAAAACTGTGGAAGATTATTGTTAGTGAATAATGCAAATCATTAAGAAAACACGCCTACACAAATATATTGTAAATTTACCGCGGAAAAAATGAAAATTTTGAGATGAAAAATTGTGATATTTTTCTTATTTCTGCTCTAAATATAGATTGTGAGTACTCGTTAGAACCGCCTCGAACTTACTTACTTATATTTTAGAGCAGAAATAAGAAAAATATGGTTTACCCCTGTAAACCCCAGTTTTACTATATAGAAGTGGGGTTCAAGGGGGGTCAGAATTATTTAGGCGTGTTTTCGTGATGTATAATAGATATCATTGTGATTATAATTGTTATTGGTATTGTTATTAGTATTTTCATTATAAGTGTTATAATTATTAGTTGTTCACTGGAAAATAAAGGTTTTGGTAATAGAAAAATCCTCATCTCTTATATCACTTTACCTCTTTCGGGCCGGCCTCGGTAGCTCAGCCGGATGCGCGTGATCAGGAAGACGCGGGTTCAATACCTGCCGGGCCGGCAACATTCTTTCGTGGTGATTGGTCATTAAATCTTTTCTACGGTCATTCTCTCCCTTCCGCTGATTCAAGAAGGGCAGTTGTCAATTTCTGGCGATAGAATGTGCACTGTACTGGTTAACCCTGCCCAGGTAAAGTGTGGATAGGTGAACTGACTGCTCAAAAATGACATTGTTAACAGTGTTTACTGGGCCATTAAACTCCAATACAAACAAAGACCTCTCTCGGGTTATAAACGATAATCATCACGAACACGCGCCTAAATAATTTTGACCCTCTTAAACCTCACTTCTATATAGTAAAACTGAGGTTTACAGGGGTAGGCATCATTCTTCATATTTCTGCTCAAAAATATAGATTGTGGGTGCTCGTTAGAACCGCCTCGTCGAGGCGGTTCTATTGAGTACCACAATCTATGATTTGACCAGAAATATGAAAAATATCACAGTTTTTCATCGGCGGTACAATTTATAATGTATTTTTATAGGCGTGTTTTCATAATGTCATTGAATTTATGATGGCGATACGATGGCATCGGTTATCGAACTGCATATGCAAATAGCTTGACATTTAAAAAAAAATCATACGTAACGGGCGAAAGCTAATCTATCTTATTAGCTCACCTGAGTAGTGAGGTATTCACCATATTTGCATTATATGCTGGCTCCCAGCTTGCACATTGTCAATATTGGAAAAGCAGGTAACCAGACCCCCCTGACCTTTTAAGGTCAGGGTGGTCTGGTTACCTGTTTTTCCAACACTGATAACCTTCAGACTAGGAACCAGCAGATAATGCAAATAAGGTGAATTGTGATCAGTGAATGTTCGTTATCGTCAACAATTTGATTTAAATGCGAACTCCTCCTAAACCCTTGGGCCAATTTGACTCAAACTTCACAGGAATGTTGCCTGGGTGGCTTCCTACCAAAACAATTAAAATCGTTCCGCTCCGATGAACAAGATGGCGACCAGAGCTAAAAATAGAAAAAAAATCTTTAAAGGCCATCTCCTACTGTACCCTTAGGCCAATTTCATTCAAACTTCACAGAAACGTTGCTTAGGTGATCCTTTACCAAACTAGCTGCAACGGTTCCGCTCCAATGAGCATAATGACCGAGCTAAAAATAGAAAAACATCGTAAATTTGCTTCAAATGCGAACTCCTCCTAAACCCTTGGGCCAATTTGATTTCAACTTCCGCTCCGATGAACAAGATAGCCGCCAGAGCAAAAAATAGAAAAAGTCTTAAACAACAACTCCAACAGAACCCTTGGGCCAATTTCATTCAAACTTCATAGGAATGTTGCTTAGGTGACCCTCTACCAAAATAGCTAAATGGTTCTGCTCCGATGAACAAATGACCGCCAGAGCTAAAAATAGAAAAACATCGTAATTTGCTTCAAATGCAAACTCCTCCTAAACCTTTGGGCCAATTTGATTTAAACTTCACATGAGTGTTGCCTAGTTGACTCCGTACCAAAATAGCTAAAATGGTTCCGCTCTGATGAAAAGGATGGTCACCATGGCTAAAAATAGAAAAAAAACTTGAACTGACAACTCCTTCTGTACACATGGGCCAATTTCATTCAAACTTCATGAGATTGTTGCTTATGTGACCTTCTACCAAAATAGCTAAAACGGTTCTGCTTGGGTGAGCAGAATGGTCGCCGTAGCTAAAAAGAGAAAAAAAAAAACATTGTAAATTTGCTTCAAACGCGAACTCCCCTTGGGCCAATTTGATTTAAACTTCACAGGAATCCATACTTATATAGCTAAAATCGTTCCACTCTTACAAACAAGATGGCCGCCAGAGCTAAAAGTAGAAAAAAATCTTGAAACGACAACTCCTCCTGTACTCTTGGGCCAATTTCATTCATACTTCATAGGAATAATGCTTAGGTGACCTTCTAGCGAAATAGCTAAAACGATCTTGCTCGGATGAACAAAATGGCTACCAGAGCTAAAAATAGAAAAACATCGTAAATTTGCTTCAAACGCGAACTTCTCATAATCCCTTGGGCCAGTTGGATTCAAACTTCACAGGAATGTTGCCTTGGTTACTCCCTACCAAAACAGCTAAAATCGTTTCGCTCTGACAAACAAGATGGCCGCCAGAGCTCAAAATTAAAAAAAAATCTTCAAAGGACCACTCATCCTGTACCCTTGGGCCAATTTCATTCAAACTTCGTAGGAATATAGATGACCCTCTGCCAAAATAGCTAAAACGATCTTGCTCCGGTGAACAAAATGGCCACCAGAGCTAAAATAGAAAAACATTGTTACTTTGCTTCAAACGCGAACTCCTCATAAACCTCCAAAGATTGGTTGTTGGTAATCGTTAGAACCACTTCATTATAACGGTTTTAACGAGAGCGCGCAATCTAAATCTGAAGCAAAAATAAACTACAAATACATTTATATCATAACAAAATGTCATTAGAAAGCATCATGCCACATTGGTGTGTTTTTTTTTCCAAACGCCTGGTGGAGACTCTGATCACACAGTGTACCCCTGAACAGAATTCTCATTGAGCAGAATTTATATTGATTCATTGATGGCTCTGTAGAGACTCAAGCGAAACACTCTACTTTTTTGATCGATTCTTGGCATTCGACCCAACGTTATCAAGCATAGTAGCTTTTCGTTGTTGATATACAAGTGATTACAAGTGATTTGTAGAAAATCCAGGTAACGGTTATTTACAGAATCTTATCGCTGTGAGCGTTGCGTTAGGTGTTACCTATAAGCATGTGTTCCGTTTGTTAGCTTCAGTTTTCATCTGATCGTCTTGAAACTTATATGTAAGAAAGTAAGGGATAAAACCTCGGCTGAGTTAAAAAATTGGTGAGGTCAGCCTATATTTCAGAGACAGAGCGCCCCCCCCCCCCACACCCCGATTTTAGAAAATGCCTGTTTTTTACATTGTCATCACCGTAGCTCCTTCAGTTTTATTGGATCTTCTTGAAACTTACATGTTAGTAAGTTAGGGATAAAATGGATGAGTTCGTGAACTGATGAGGCCAGCCCATTTATCATAGAGTTACATCCCTTGGATTGCAGAAAATACCCTTTTCTGACCGTAACTCCTTCAGTTTTCATCGGATATTCTTGAAATGTATATGTTAATAAGTTAGGGATAAGCTCAGACAAATTTGAAAACTAGCAGTGCCAGTCAATTAGTCATGGAATTATGTCCCCTGCTTGGCTGAAAATGCTTATTTTCGACCTTGTCATCACTGCTGCTCCTTCAGTTTTGATCGGATCTTCATGAAACTTATAAAAAAGTAAGTCAGTTAGAAAAGCTCGGAGGAGTTTGAAAACTGGTGAGGTTTGCCTATTTATCATAGAGTTACATCCCTTTGATTGCAACAATTAATTGCTTATTTTTGACCTTGTCATCAACATAGCCCCTTCAATTTATATCGGATGTTCTTGAAAGTTACATATAAGCAAGTCAGGGATAAAAGCTTGAATAAGTTTGAAAACCGGTGAGGTAAGCCTATTTATCATAGAGTTAAATTCTACTTGATTGCAAAAAAATGCTTACGGTGTCATCACATTGTCCTCGCATAAATCCTTCAGTAAAGGTTGACACTTCCTGAAACTTTGAATCTGTTATCCCAGGTGAGCGATATGTAACCATCTTGGTCCTCTTGTTTTTCTGGGCAGGCTTATACGTAAGCGATTAATCATTACAGTACACATTCATTCGCCAGAAACTGACAACTGCCCTAGTTGAATCAGCGGAAGGGAGAGAATGACCGGTAACTCAGTCAGATGCGCGTCTGACTTGTGATCAGGAGGATGCGGGTTCGTTACCTTCTGGAGTCGGTAACATTCTTTCGTGGAGATTGTGGATAGGTAAACTGACCGGCTCACAAATGACCTAACTAGTGCTGACTGGGCCGTTAAACTCAAATACAAACAAACAAACAAATAAACAAAAGGATGACCGTAGAAAAGATTTCATGATCAACCTCCACGAAAAATGTTGCCAACGCAGGTAGGTATCGAACCCGCAACCTCCTGACAATCATTGGGCAGACGCGCATCGGACTGAGCTACCGAGGATGGCCCTCGTCAATGTTGAATATACGCATTATTGTGTCGACTGCTTTCAATCGACCCAGAGTTACTTATAAAATTGACTTAAATTGCTGATGTCCACGTGTCTTCACTGACCAGTAAAGTTAAACTACGCCGAATTACAGCAGCGCTTTTCTTCGGCCGACACACTTTACACAGAACTCGGACGTCAAATCTAGACTGGGCTCACGTGATTGGTTTCGATTCGAATGGGAAACGGTTAATCTAATGAGAATTGATAACCCATTTATGCCTAGGTTCCCAAAAAGTGCCATTGGTAAGAAGTGTAGACACAGAACAAACACACATAAAACGGCGTCCGATCAAGGACTACACTGTTTGCTTATAGTACAGGCACAAAACAATTTTAGACCTCCGCTGAGAACAATTTCCTAGTAAGCGCCCCACCAGTGCTGCCAGTGCTTTGATATCTATAAAGTCTTTATCTGCCGCATAGTATCACGTTCGTTTGTTTCATTTGAGGTTTAACATCCCCGTCAACACTGTGTAGGTCATTTTGGAGACGTTGCCTCCAATATTGGGGGAATTTTTACCCCACATTGAGATGAAATGACATCTCAAGCCCTGTCACCCAATGAAACCAATCATGAGAGTTTATAAGCATGGACGGACCGACTCGCAACTCTTTGCCTGGGCGGGCTTAGATCCTCTAAGCAGTTTACCAGTACTCGTGTGCGGGTCGGTTTCAGCTCTGCGTGGAAGCATCATGCAGCCCATCTATTTCTTCAAGCCCCGACGGGCGGGGGCCGAGTATCACGTCAAGTAGATGTTTCCAGATCACACTAAGAGCCCGATCACCATGGATTTGTTTTTCGAGAGAGTAAATTAGAGGTGTAAGGGTTAACCCTTAAGGGGAATGGGAACACATTGCAGATTTTTGCGCATTTTTTTAAAGGGAGACAACCTTTGGGACTTCCTTCTGGCTATTCTATAAGCCCTGTCCAACTGAAAAAGGAGGAGCAAATTCTTTCCTTTAAAAGTTGACCCCTATTGACATGGGAGACAAAACTACTTTTGCATGAGTTACCCCCCCCCCCCCCCCTTGAAGGTGTACTTGCTTGACCTGACGTCATTTTCAGATGCAGCTTTTCTTGGGGTTAACCATAGCGCCAGACCAGGGTCGGACTTGATTCGCCGTCTTCTGCGTCTTCCGGGATATCCAGAAGGCATTCGATAAATCAAGTGACTTTAGGACGAAAGAATCCTCCGCAACAATGTTATTAAAACATTCTTTTTGTCAAAATAATAAAAAATAATAAATACTTGTGATTGAAATGTAACAATTTATATCAAAATGAAAGTCATTGAAAAAAAAGGTTACTAAAATACATACTTACTTGCAGTGTGCAAAACATTCATGCGAATTAATTTTGACCAAAACTGTTTATAGTGAATAACACAATTATTAAAGATCGTGGTTTGTTATGCTCCCCGAAGAATTTCGGGGGAAACTACTGGTCGGATTCAATAAAACTTCATGGGAATATTAAGTATCGAAGGTGGGTGCGCAAATCACCTCCGTGTTTTGGTTCGATGATTTTTCCAACAGTCATGGCCCTTTGATGAATTCTGCATAGATATATAGGGTGCTGTTCGCGAATTCTCAGCAACTACTTGCAGAAATTCAACGAAACTTCAATGGAATCTTAAGCAGCAATAGGGGATGCGCATATTATCCGTGCTATCTAGTTAGATGATTTGTCACAGAGTTATGGTACTTTGTTTAAAGCTGCAGTGTAAGGTCACTGTGGCTATTTTTAGAAAAACTTTGTCATCACTCTGGTGCCTATATTTATTGATGGATGTTAATATAACTTCACACAAATGTTGGGTATGTTAATATCTTGAGCATGTTAGACTTTCAGGGTCCTGGGCTCAAGGTCAAGGTCACTGTGGCTATTTTTAGAAAAACATTGTTTTCGCTCTAGTGCCTACATCTATTTATGGATTCTAATATAATTTCACACAAATGTTGAGTATGATAATATCTCGAGCAAGTTGAACTTTCAGGATCCTGGGGTCAAGGTCAAGGTCACTGTGGTTATTTTTAGAAAAAAAAACTTTGTCATCGCACACAAATGTTGGGTATGATAGTATCTCGAGCAAGTTTGACTTTAAGGGTCCTGTGCTCAAGGTCAAGGTCACTGCGGCTATTTTTAGAGAAAACTTTGTCATCACTCTAGCGTCGTCATTTGCTGATGGATTTTAATATAACTTCACACAAATGTTGGGTATGATAATATCTCGAGCAAGTTTGACTTTCAGGCTCCTGGGCTCAAGGTCAAGGTCACTGCGGCTATTTTTAGAAGAAAAAAAAACTTGCTGGAGGCAGAAATCTTTCCAACTGTAAACGGCGTTCCATTGCACACAGCTTTTCATTATCAACCTCTCATCATTCTCATATGATTTAGTCCGACTTTTGTGCTGCTGATGTTTGTATGACAGTGCCATCAGACAAGCTAATCTGTCCACCGACAGGTTTTGTTATACTCAATTTTGAAGTACAGTGAGTATACACAGTATACCGCTCTTTAACTAGGATCATGTTTCCTGTTCCGACTATTGCACCTTCGGGAAGCATCCATCGGTTTCACCGATGTTCTTGTTTTAAAATCGAGAAAATTGTAGATATATACCTTTTTGATGTTCCATTTTGTGCATTTGACTAATATGTGTTAAAATTATTATCGAATTTTAATGCCATCACGAAAACACGCCTAAATAATTTTGACCCCCTTGAACCCCACTTTTATATAGTTAAACTTGGGTTTCCGGGGGTATACCTTATTTTTTTTTATTTCTGGTCTTAAATATAGATTGTGGGTACTCGTTGTACTAACGAGTACAAACAATCTATATTTTGAGCAGAAATAAGAAAAATATCACATTTTTACCACTCAAATTTTTCGCTTTTTAGGCGATAAAGGTGGCAATATATTTGTATAGGCGTGTTCTCGTAATGATTTGGCGACTTTTCTACTTCTTCTCGCCATATTGAATCACGTGATCCTCCCAACAGCCCCTGCTTTTGAAAAACAGGTTTGGAAGAGCCTTCCCGAAGATATTCGGCGCCATTAATTTAAAATTCTCCACTTCAGAAGATTCTGGAAGTTGAATCAAGCACGACCCTGTGGACTTAGGTACATCTTTTTATCTTCTACAGAAATGAAGGTTTGTTTGTATTGGAGTTTAACGGCCCTGTCAACACTATATATGTCATTTAAGCCGGTCAGTTTACCTATCCACACTTTTCCTGGACAGACTTATACGTAAGCGGTTAACCAGTACAGTGCACATTCTTTCGCCAGAAACTGACAACTGCCCTTCTTGAATCAGCGGAAGAAAGAGAATGACCGTAGAAAAGAATTCATGATCAATCTCCACGAAAGATTGTTGTCGACCCCGGCAGGTATCAAACCCACGTCCTCCTGATCACCAGTCAGATGTGCATCCGACTGAGCTACCGAGGCCACATGCGCTTGGCCTGTTGATTTGTCCGAAAAACTTGTGGAATAGGTAAAATGTCAAAATATGAGTAAAAAAATAATCATACTGGTATAGAAAGCTAGACAACGTTCTCAACATACCAGTGTCATTTTCTCGGTACACATAAAACGACACAGGCGCATTTTTTGACACAGGAATGTATATTTTGTATGAACTTCAACCTAAGACATGCAGAATTTCATCAAAATAATGCAGAACTCCTGGTTCAAGCCCCATCGTGATCTAAACGTCAAATTACCCCGGATAGACTTTAGTAGGACAACTAACTGTCACACCAACTCCATGGTTTTTCACCGTTTCCCTGCGATTTCCTGCGGAAATCCGATAATGTCAGCACAAAAGCCAACATTCTTATAAATATCAATGCAGATGCTCTCACCTAATGCAAAAGTTTTCTCCAGATAACCGTTATTACCAGCAATTTTCACCTTTTTGTGTGCGAGCAGGCATTTCTCATTGCAGTATTGTTTTCATTCTGTATCTTGAAGCTGATGCAATCCGCGCGCTGATTGGTCGAAATTTGGGAATTCCGGCGATTTCGACCAATCAGCGCTCGGATTACATCAGCTTCTAAGTAAGAGGGTTGTTAAATCAGTATATTGATTTACCTACTTAGAGTCACGCTTGACTTCTTTTTCCACATAGTCACCATGCAGTAATAAGCACTTCCACCATCGATATTCCAAGGCTGAAAGTCCATTTTTGTAGAATTCAGTGTCTTTAGAGTCAATCCACCTTCCATACAGCTGACTTAAGCTCTTCATCTGACCGGAAGTGACGTCCACTCAATCTTTCTTCAAGTTCGGAAACAAAACGTAATCACTGGGTGTCAGATCAGGAGAATAGGGGGGATGGGATAAGGGTTTGAAACCGTGCCACTTAATTGTGTCCACAGAAATTTTGCAAGTATGGACTTCAGCATTGTCATGTTGCAACATCACGCCTTTTGTAATTTCCACACGCCTTTTCTGTTATAAAGATGCACGAAATTGGTCCAAATTATTAGCATAATAGTCCCCATTAATAGTCTGGCCATATCAACAGAACCCCTTTGCTATCCCAAAATACATTTGCCATGACCTTGCCAACTGAAGGCTGAATCTTGATATTTTTTTTGGACGCGATGAACCTTGACCAGTCCATTGTTTACTCGGCTGTTTAGTCTCAGGAACATAGTGTTGGATCCAAGGTTCGTCCCCGGTAACAATTTTTTCAAGAAAGTCTTCGGATCAGAATGATTTTGTTTGATTTGAGGTTTAACGTCCCCGTCAGAATGATATCTTTCCAAAGTGACTCAAACATGGACACTCGGGCAGCTCGTTGTTCTAAACTAAGGCATTTTGTAGGAGTGTAACGATGCATCCGACTATCGATGCATTGCGATAGCACTTGGCCAATAGTACTGCATCGATGGTAGAGTTAAACATCGATGACTATCGCCGATAGTGTTTTGAACTATCGATAGTTTGGATAGTTTTCTGCATCACAATTTGTCAGATAATTCATTCTTGTACCCTGTCAAGCGTCAAACTGTATATTGTCCTAATTAGATTATAATCCAATAATCTCCCGTGTCCGTGGGGGTCAACGGTTGCTTGTCGCGAGATAAAGGCAATAAAATTACAGCCGAATCGTGATTTGGCGGTAGCCTACAGGAACACGGTGTTTATGCATCCTTTTTGTTATGCATTAATCCATTTTACACTCAATGTCGTTATAGAGTCAGCATGCTGAAAATTCCTTCATTGAACTGGTAAATTTACAGCTTTCTGAAGCACATTTCGACAGTAAACACTTTGATGTTTATTCCTTTCGAAATAATTGACACGGGCGACCACGCATATTTTAATTACGCTATTCTGCAAGCTGTCTCTAAGCCAGTATTAAGAAAAGCGATAATCAATGCATGTTTACACAGCGGTATTTCTTATCAAAGGGTGCCGCCCGCATTAGCATGTGAAGGATGGGAAGTCTGCACATGTCACTACCGCTTCAAAAGGTGCAAAAAATGTTCTGGTTGATGTTTTAGTGGATTCTTATTTTGTCAATAGCAGACATCAAAGGAAATGAAATACGTGTCATCCTGCAAAGAACGGTTATAGTTTGGGCATCCAGACATGTTTATAAAGCCGAGGAATTAATTTTAAATCTTGGACACCGTTTATTAAAAAAAAAATATGTACATGGAAATACCGCACTAGAAAACAATTACAACTTCAACCCCATTATATCACAGAACTCTGGCCGGTCCAACAAACGGACCGTATTAGTTAACCGAATCGTGTTATAAACGCCGACCGTATTTGTCACGGACTAGTCTATTCTACAATCACACTGCAAACACAAGTCTGCACTGTCGATAAGTCTATATAATGTTCCGCATGACAAGGTGTGAAAATAAGGTCAAGTTATGTATCTAATTTACGTTTATCCCTCAATCATAAAATATAAACCACAATCAATGAGAAGAAGATTTAATCGCTCCTACGACGATTAGCTAAATCTAAAGGGAGATGTATGCGTAATAAAAACGGACTATTCTACTGTCTCGTGAATGGTTATGTTTTGGCGCCAAATAGCAGATGTTTGGCGGGAAAAGTCGAACGCTTTAATTTGTGTGAACACATCTGTATGCTGTTGTTGGTGATTGACACGGAGCTTCCGGGGATATGTCGGGAGTAATTTCCGGGGTTTAGTCGGGAGCAGGGCGCAGTTTTCTATCCACCTCTATTCAAAACCGTTTAGCTATCGAGAAAATATTTTTACCAGATCAAAACAACTTTTTTCATGAAAGAAATGCGCCCCAATAAAATAAAACAATGACTTTTAACACATGTGGGGTTGCTGGGATCGGATGACGTCATTTACCGATCGCTAGCAGAAGAAAAGTAGCGGTGGTTTGTGGACAGTGGATTTTATGGCGATTTAGATCGCGGAAATTTTTTATGTTTGCCTTGAGCTGGCTTGTAGGGCATGAGTGAAAGTTTGGTCTCGTTTGGGATGGATGATTCCTCGTCTTGTGGCTGGATCATTTAATTTAAACCCACGCAGAGCTGAATCCTGCCCGCACACTAGTACTGGTAAACCGCTTAGAGGATCTAAGCCTGTCCAGGAACCGCGGTGCGAGGCGGACCGTCCATGCTAATAAACCCTATTGGGTTCATTGGGCGACAGGGCTTGAGATGTCATTTCATCTCAATGTCGGATAAAAGTCCCACAAAATTGGAAGCAACGTCTCCAAAATATCATTTACAGTGTTGACGGGGACGTTAAACCTCAAATCAAACAAACAAACAAAAACATTCTTTATTCTCTTTTCTCGCTGACATTTTTGATATTTTGAGTATATCGGGTGCAGCTCGTGTTAATCATGCGTGTCAAGTTAAATTAAGTTATATAATTGTATCTTTAATTACTAATTGGATAGCTATTGTGATGTGTCTGCAGTTATTGTGCTTAAAACTTGACAGAAACCTTGGATTATATTTATGAATATTTGTTGGCGAAAATTTGGGGTCCAAATTTATGTTATTTTGAATAAGAAACTGGTGGTACATTCTCACTGTGAATTGATACAATCATGTACTTGGCAACTTCTATTAAAATGAGTCTCCAGGAGGAATAACACTTAAAGGAAAAAAGATGCTCCTGGGGAGCTGTTTCCTCTTGTGGGACAGACAGAAAAAGCAAACAGGAGTTTACAACAGTTGTCCCTCTGTGTAAATTAACTGGTTTACTTCATTTATGCAGATAATACATACAGAAAAAACAGTTGAAGGTTTAAATAGTTTTTATTTCCTTTTAAAACAAGAAATATGTTTTAGGCAAAAGTATCGCAATAGTATTGCAGCAGTAGTCAGCAATAATGATTCTTCCTGCAATGTCAATACTATTGCAATAGTCATTTTCTGACTATCGTTACATCCCTAGCATTTTGGCACCCAACGCGCCGAAAGATTCCTCATGCCTGGCCGTTCATCTAAAATTGTAAAAGCGCTACCCTCAGAAATCTCCAATCTTCAGCCATTTCTGAAACTTTTATTCGCCTGTCCCGCTTTACTAGCTCCCTTAGATTTTCAGCAGTGACATTATCAGTAGAGTTAACATACTTTCCACTATGGTGCTCGTCTTCTAACATTGCCCGACCATGTTTAAATTCAGCCATCCAGTTTTTAACAGTTTAATATGAAGGAGCAGTCTTTCCGAAAACTTCACACAATTCCTCATAAATTCCGGCTTTGTCTTCTTTTACAAAACCAGGGACCGGTTGTTCAAAACTAACGACGTCGTTAGTTAACGTATCGTTAAAACTTTGATCATTTATAATGGCAAATATGCTAATATTTTTGCTGAAAAAATGTGAGCAGCTTTTGCGGATGCAAAAGCTGCTCACATTTTTTCAGCAAAAAATACCAAAATTTTAGATATTGAACTTGCTAGAACACTTAACAATATGACCACTAACGAGCTCGTTAAGCTAACGATGCTTTGAACAACTGGCCCCGGGTATCTAATCACTGCGCGCTGTACTCATTTTGTGAAGATCATTCGGCCACACTTACCCCTGCCATGTTATTTTACCTTGTACGGACTACAAATACTAGACTGACCGGTAATTTCGGAGTCGGAGCAAAATATGACGCAGTGCTTGTTTTTCTCTTTTTCTCTATGTCTATTTGTGATGGTCAATTACTAAATAGACAGTCCCCTATCAAATACAACTGTGTATGTCAATATTAATAATGAGTTCACTACCAACTGACAGTGCACTGACAGTCACAAACTAGCTGAAACAGTTGGGGCAGTTTCAGTACATTTGTCCGAGTGTACCAGTATAAGGGTATTCACAAAGTTCCCTAGTGTCCACTTGTTGGGACAACAGGATGTCATTTCAATATGTCAAAGTGCTTCTTTTTCTCAATATTTTTGTTGGTCTGGCATATAAAATGTCTATTTGTGATGGTCAATTACTAAATAGACAGTTACCTGGCAAATACAATTTAATATGTCAATATTAATAATTAGTTCACTACCAACTGACAATGCATTGACAGTCACAGTTGGGGCAGTTTCAATACATATGTCCGAGTGTACCAGTATTAGGACATTCGCAAAGTTCTTCAACGCAGAGCTGAATCCGGCCCGCACACGCGTACTGGTTAACCGCTTAGAGAATCTCAGTATGTCCATGCTAATAAACCCAATAAGTTTCATTGGGCGAAAGGGCGTGAGATGTCATTTCATCTCAATGTCGGGTAAAAGTCCCACAAAATTGGAACCAACGTCTCCAAAATGAACTTCACAGAGTTGACGGGGACGTTAAGCCTCAAATAAAAAAAAAAACAATGTCGAAATCGATCTATTTCCGTATTTACGGTATGCCTGTACGTATATACATGTGTGTGCGCATACATGTGTGCGATCACTTCAATAAATTAATTTATATTTAGATGTAAGCCCCTATACTGAAGAGAAAAATGGGCTTCTCAATTTAGCGGCAGACACAAGAAAACATTGTCAATTTGATTGATCTGATGGAAGAAAAAGATTTCCTTCAGCCTATCTCTTTGCCTTTCACGCAGCCGTCGCCTCATAATTTAATGCACACTTTACTTAATAATGCGACATGATCTGCTTTACTTTCACTATCCACTGCCAAAGTCCCTTATGTCAAGATTAGCACCTAAACACTAACCAATGTTTTCTTGGAATTTTTTTCCCCGCAGGAAGCCGTAATATACGGAACAGCATTAGGGCCACGTATTCTTCTGATAGGTATCTTAGTATCTCGATATTTCGACTTACTATCTCGAAATTAAGGCATAATAGCTCGAAATTTCCACTTAGTATCTCGAAATATCCACTTAGTATCTCGAAATTTCTACTTAGTATCTCGAAATTTCGACTTAATAACTTAGTGTATCGAAATTTCGACTTTCTGTCTGGATTTTCGACATAATATCTCGAAATTTTGACTTAGTGTCTCGAAAGTTCGACTAATCTCGAAAGTTCAACTTACTTACTCGAAATTTCAACTTATTATCTCGAATTTCGGCAGCATCTCGAAATTTCCGCTTACCAACACGGAATTTCGACAAATCATATACTCCTATTCAAATGTTAAGCATCCCCGTTATATTATACCGCGGCTTTGAAAAAGTTCGAGTAGATTGGTTTACACCTGTTCTTCCATCCTTTCGTCCGTCCGTCTGTCGGACGTCCATCTGTCCGTTTGTCATTCCGCCTGTCCCGACATAATCCATTTTTTTTTGTCAAAGAATCTTTTCGCCAAAATTTTTCTCAGAAACTGTCAAAGAGTTTTAAGTCGGTTAAGAGTACGTCATGATGCTGACCTATAGCGGCCAGGTACCAGTTATTTATAGCAGGACTAGTTTGCTTCTTGTGATGTCAGCTGTGTAAATAGTATAGTCTGGATAGAGACATTGAAAAAGAGTGTAGACCCTGATCAGACACCGCAGAAAAAAGCTTTTATTAATAACCGGTTCCACGGTATTGAAAAAAAAAAAAAAAATGGGCGGGAATCTTCTGCAGGCAGTTACATTAGGTAAAAGTATATACCCACCCCCCCCCCCCCCCCCCAAAAAAAAAAAAAAAATAATAATAATAATAAATAAATAAATAAAAATAAAATAAAATAAAAAAAAAATAAACGGACAAAAACCATTATTTGTGTATTATCAGCTTACTTGTTAAGCTGATCTTTCTTACTTCTTTATCTCCCAATTATCTTGGTCCGTGTTAATTCTTTCGCCATAAATTCTCAGAAATTGTTCAAGCTAGAAGGTTAAAACTTAGTTTACTACGCCATGATGCTTACCTATATCAGTAAAAGACAATGGGCGTTCTTGGTTTATTTGTTGATAAATTCCTTCATTCTTTTTCTATCCATATTGGCCATGGTTAAATGTTTGTTAAAGATTTCTCAGGAGCTATACTAGAAGCCAAAAACTTGGTATCTCATGCATTGATGATTGTTGACCGAGCGTTTCAGTAAAGTGCGCTAAAACGGACTTATAACCAGATCTGCCAAAACCAAGGTACCAGTTATTTATAGTAGCATTAGTCATCTCTTTGCAACGTCAATGCGCTGTGTAAATAGTAAAATCTGGACTAGGCTCTAGAACAGGGACATTGCAGAACAAAGCTTCTGAAGGCAGCGATAGTCAAGTGGGTAAAAACAGGTGGGAAGCTTCTGTAGTTAATACCTTTGGATCAAGAGCCCCGCCAATCGGCGCTAGGAGAAATAAATTGGGTTGCATGGTGCTTCCACGCAGAGCTGAAACCGACCGCACATGGGTAAACCGTTTAGACGGGCAAAGTGATGCAAGTCGGACCGTCCATCCATATAAGCGGAAGGGCTTGAGATGTCATTTCATCTCAATGTAAGTGTCCCAAAACATTAGAAGCGACGTCTCCAAAATGACCTAAATGAAAGGACCTAAATAATGTTGACGGGAGCATTAAACTTTATTTCAATCAAACAACAATTTTGGTCAAATGGTAAAAAAATGACCCCAAAAAGATGGTAGGCTGTGCAACACGAATACCATGGCTAACATAAAAAAGCAACATCCAACCAAAAAATGCGGTATTTAATGTCAAAAAATGTCCAAGACTATCATTTTCACATTAAACAAATGGGGCAGCAGATTCCTCGACCCTATGTTGTCTAGTTTAATGAATGGTCAGCTCTTGCCACGTGCCATTTGCGATGCAGAGCTGCTTCCAGTTCGTCCAGATTCTATGTAGGAGGGTAGGGGGGTCCATGTTCTGTGTCTGACGCCCAAGAGTATCTCAAATATGCTCCAGAGGATTCAAACCCGGACTTCTAGCTGGAAAAGCCAATGTCTCAATTGTGTTAACCCTTATCTTGCTGTTCACGACAACCCCTATATTTGCAAACAGTGTAGATCCAGATCAGGTGGCTTCTGAAGAAGCCACCTGATCAGGATCTACACTGTTTGGCATTCAGTTTATGAATTTGTAGCAATAAATTACATCGAGTAATTTGATTGGTTGATAGACAGAAGTGGGTGTGGCTTAAATGAATATTCAGCAAGATAAGGGTTAAGTTGGAGATTGGCTGACGCTACCCATTGTCCTCTTAGACTCATATGTACATAGGTCTAGTGGCAAGTGGCTGGTTCGCAACATGAGGTATAATTTCTGGCGCTAATCATGAAAAATTATGCTAATTCAATCTATTTAACCGACGTCTGTTTTAGGTAAAACTGAAATTAGATCTGAGATGAATTGGCCACGAATTCCCGTTTTGTCCTACCAAATTCAGACATGAATGCAGATCGTAGATCACAGAACCAACTTTGAGTCATTATGTCGAAATTTCAATATACTAAGCCGAAATTTCAATTTCTTATGTCGAAATTCCGAGATAGTCGAAATTGAGATATTATGTCGAAATCTGGAGAAAGTAAGTCGACTTAGTAACTGAAAATTTCGACTTACTTTCTCGAAATTTCGATTTTTTAACTCGAAATTTTGAGTTAGTATGTCGAAGTTTCGAGTAAATAATTCGAAATTTCGAGTTAAGAAGTCGAAAGTTCGAGTTATTAAATCTTAATTTCGAGATATTTGTCGAATTTCGCGTTAGTATGTCGCAATTTCGAGGTACATATCAGAAAAAATAAAAGTGTACGATGCCCTAATGCATTTCCGTAGCAATAAATCGTATAGAGGATATTTGATTTTTTCAGTGTAAGATCGAATTTTATTTCATCGAATGAACACCAAAACTGTTATTTTCACGAGTGGCGTAGCCACGAGTGAAAATAGCAGTTTTGGTGTTCATGAGTGAAATAAAATTTGATCTTGCACTGAAAAAATCAAATTTTCTGTTTCTTACATGCTTCAAAAGGCAATATTTAGCGTCTTTAATGGTGTCGCTCACATTCGGAGACAATTATCTTTGTTCTTGTTCGTTTCGCGTCAATTTAGTGGTGTCCATCGTGTTTAGTGGGTATACTATTGGGTGTAAACTGAAAGTTTGCACCTGAGAAATGGCCTGGGATGGTATTATTATGAATGATTAATGAAATAATTGAGAGAGTAGTTTTCCAAAGAAGTTGCTGGCAAGTCTAAAGTCGCGCGACAAAAGACGTGACGTCAGCGTCATAAATGACGTCAGTAACGTCCCCGTAACACATGAACGGGCTATGCGTCAATTAGAACACATTTCAGTATTGTTCAGTTATCTGACAAAGATAAAATTGAAATTAGAGTTAGATTTGAAGAAAAAAGTAGTCCCAAACAGTGAAAAATAAAAAATCGTATTTTCACTTATTGAAACAGTGAAAATATCGATTTATATTTCACTGATAAATCTCTATCATTCATTGAAAAGCATGTAAGAAATAGTAAAACGAAACACAGCTTAAACATAATATCTATTTTAATGCGGTTATTGGCCTATAAATACCGAAAATAACAAACATAAAGAAGTATATGAGTTTCACGGAACCCGGAAGGGACATGCTGGTTTTATTCTTTAAGTTGTCTGCAGAAGATAACATCTTATGTGCACAAGATAATATCTTTTGCGCATATAAGATGTTATCTTGTATAAACCACATAATATCTTGTGCGTACAAGATACTATCTTGTTTACACAACTTACTATCTTGTCTGTAGATTATAATATTTTGTTTGCAGAACATATTATCCTGTTTGCACAACATATTATCTTGTTAGCACAACATATTATCTTGTTCACACAACATATTATCGTGTTTGCACAATATATTATCTTATTTGCACAACATACTATCTTGTTCACACAACATATGGTCTTGTTTGCACAACATATTATTTTGTTCACACAAGATATTATCTTGTGCGAATAACAATATCTTGTGTGCATAAGATAGTATCCGCACAACTAATGATCTTGTTTGCACAAGATATTATCTTGTTCGCACAACATATTATCTTGTTTGCACAACATATTATCTTGTTCGCACAATATGTTATCTTGTTTGCACAACAAATTATCTTGTTCACACAACATATTATGTTGTTTGCACAACAAATTATCTTGTTCGCACAATATATTATTTTGTTTGCAGAACATATTATCTTGTTTGCACAACATATTATCTTGTTCACACAACATATAATCTTGTTTGCACAAAATATTATCTTGTTCGCACAACATATTTTCTTGTTCACACAACATATTATCTTGTTTGCACAACATATTATCTTATTCACACAACATATTATCTTGTTTGCACAACATATTGTCTTGTTCGCACAACATATTTTCTTGTTTGCACATCATGTTATCTTGTATGTGAGGCGGTTCTAACGAGAACATACAATATGAAAGCACTCCAGTGAGACGATTATAATGAAAATACGCATGTTCTTGGTTTTGGAACAGTTACATATTGTATACCCTTGTAAAGCACGCATTTTTCTGTATAAATAATGTTATTATTTCTATGGCTTTATCAAAATTGTCAACTAAAAGGTAACAACTTCTATTCCTTACATTTGGCTAAATCCACTTTAACCATATGCATGTATAATAAACAATCAATAAATGAATAAAACATACAGATCTTAAATTAAATTAAATCTAAGAACCAATATCCTTGTCGATGCCAAAAGTCATAAATAAGAATTTCCCATGGCGATTTAAGAGCTACTGCAATGATCCTAAGTATTGGGGCTGACAAGCAAAAGCAAACAGTGCAGATCCAGACTGCTCTGGGTCTGCACTGTTAGGACCCGTTCTGGATCAGGAAACAAATTTGTTAAAGTTTTGGGAGAATTACAGCAAATCCTCAAGGTATCCGATTTTTTTGGATTTTTATAGCAAGAAACCAGTTGCGAGTAGGCCTGGATCGGCTTTCATGGTACCCCTGCATTGGAGCATGAATCAATCCCCGATATTCAGATATATTATCATCTTATATTTGCAGCTGACACACTGTCTTTGGTAAGTTTGTTTATTGGTCCGAACCATGAGAGTAGAACGGTGAGCAACAGAAGAGCGTGAAGAATGCCGAAAACTAAGACTAATGCCATGACTTGAGCAAATGATTGAAATATATATGACCTGGCAAAAACTAGAACAACAATTCCTAGCAGAGAGGAGACAGCACCATGAAATATTGGAGCACCAGTTTGGTTTATGGCCTCCTGAACCCGCTCATTGCGAGAGACGCCATTGGAAACCATGAACCCATGACAAATATGTGCCGCGAAGTCAATGGAGAACCCTATACTCATGATTACGTGAATCATTGTCACCGAACTCAGAGAGAGGTTGAGATAAAACAGGAATCCAAACACACCAGTCATTATCATTGCTACGGCAACGGTTACTAGGAAGATGAGCAATGGGTGGGGCATAAAGAAACACGTGACTATAAACACAGCAACCAATGCCAAACCGACAGTCTGCAGCGTCTGTGGCAGAATGGCTACATATTGTTCGTAAGGAACAAACGCTGGTGAATACGCAAAACAAGATAATGGTACAGTGTTTGCAATTTCTCTCGCCCTCAACATCAAGTTCCCTTCCTCCTGACTATCCTTCATGTCCACTGACACTACATACACACGTGATGACAGGATTGTATTACTACTCTCATTTAGAACTATGTCATTTTGAAAGCGCCTGTTCCAAGGGTTCATTAAGAAGAGTTTCAGTCCCCGTATAAAGTCTGCTTCTGACGAATCATTGTAAAAATTAGTTTTCTTGTAGGCTGAAAGCCAAAAATTTTCAAATTTATCATATATATGGGCGTCTGCCTTCGCAACAGATAATAGTCGTGTTATGTTGTTTTGCACATCTTGGCTAGAATAAATGTAAGGTTTGTCAATAACAAATGAAATCGGTGTTAGACGTTTAAAATTGTCTTCTTTCCACTGTGAGTATTTAAAGAAATACGATCTCTCTTCTACCAGCTGGTCAAATTTCAGGCCTTGTTTGAGTTCAACACAGCCATAAATAGAGGCTGCTAGGTATATCGCAAACAACAAACAGATAACACATTTCACAGGAGTTTTAAGGACTAACTTTGGAAGAAGCCATCTAGGAAATTTGTCTACAAAACTCTCCACCTCTTCTCGTGTTGTAGGCACCTGTCCACCACAACAGAAAATATATTTTGATGATTTCTTCTCCGCTCGCAACTCGACTTTAGATTTCACAGGCAGGCATGTGGCAAAGTGCCGTTTCTGTCCAACTCTTCTTTCATTAATAGCCATACAGGAAGCCACAATGGTGATGTTATTGATGTAGCAAAATATCACAGCAAAACCTGCGAAAAAGTATAAAAATTGTAGGCTTATGTGGAATGGGAACACCTAGCACACTTTACAACCATTTTTCAAAGGGAGACAACTTTCAGTACTGCCTATTCCCTTTCCTATAAGCCCTGTCCCACTGAAAAAGGGGCCTACTCTTACAGGAAAGAATTTGCTCCTATGGAGCAAATTCATTCCTTTAAGAGTTGACCCCAACTGACATGGGAGACACAAATACTTTTGCAGGAGTTGCCTCCCCTGACGTGTATTCATTCCCCTTAAAGACAATGGTTACTCCTGGTAGTTTACACCATTTTACAATGGCGACTTTTGAGATTTCCTGGTTGCCTTCCTATACCTTGAAAACGTCTAAAAATGGGTCTACTTTTATTGGAAAGAAATTGCTCCTGAGGAGCAATTTCTTTCCATTAAGAGTAGATCCCATTAAAAGAATTTCTCATTAAGCCTAGATCTACGGAACCCGGGAAGGGACATGATTTTTTATTTTTATTATGTTGTGCGAACAAGATAATATCTAGAGCGGACAAGATATTATCTTGTTCGGACAAGATATTTATCTTGTGCGGACAAGATATTATCTTGTTCGCACAACATAATATCTTGTGCGCACAAGATATTATCTTGTTTGCACAACATAGATCTTGGAAAGTTGTGCAGACAAGATATTATCTTGTGCGGACAAGATATTATCTTGTGCGGACAAGATAATTTCTTGTGCGGACAAGATAATATCTTGTGCGCACAAGATCTATGTTGTGCAGACAAGATATTATCTTGTGCGGACAAGATAATATCTTGTTCGCACAACTTAATATCTTGTGCGGACAAGATAATATCTTGTCTGCACAAGATAATATGTTGTCCGCACAAGATAATATCTTGTGCGGACAAGATATTATGTTGTGCGGACAAGATAGTATCTTGTCCGCACAAGATAATATCTTGTCCGCACAATATAATATGTTGTCCGCACAAGATAATATCTTGTTCGCACAAGATATTATCTTGTGCGCTCAACTTATAAAATAAAAAAAAATCATGTCCCTTCCCGGGTTCCGTATAGATCCCAGTCGATTAGGTTTTAAAGATTTGTCTCCCTGCAGGTGTATACATAAAATATTATGAAAACATAAAGAACTAATACAGTCTTTCACGGCACTGAGAAATGTTTTTTCACACGAAACCATTCATTTGTTGCCCTTGTATGAGAGGAATGTGTCATATACCACTTTATACCGCAATCTATCAGTGCACGCGACTACCAGTGCACGTGTACTAACTAAAATATTCATAATTAGTAATGTGAAGTGACGTCAGAGAGGAATATTACAGGTGGACATGATTTTTGTCGCCCTGTGCGTGACATAGACGGTATTTGACTGGTAGGTTTCGTGAAATTTCCGTGAAATTCCACGCAGGAGTGTGGTGCTTTTCTTGTAATAGCTGGTCACATGGTCCAATCAAATCTTTTATTTGTGTATAGCTCATAAGCGACCGTGGTGCACGAAAGGTTCGACTTTTCCTTCGAATAGAATCGTGCTCAACGATCGCTTATGTATTTGAAAAATAACTCATATTTGATTGCACCATGTGATCGGCTATTACAAGAAAGACACCACACTCCTGCGTGGAATTTCACGGAAATTTCACGAAACTTCCCAGTCGAATATGGCCATACTCTCTATCAATCAGAATTAATAAATAGCTCATGAATATAAACGAGGTATAATTATGGCATAAACATAATCTGTCCTGATTCTGGATAGATTATTTATATTTGAGTTTAACGGCCCAGACAACACTATTTAGATTTACTTTTGAGCCATCCACACTTTTCATGGACAGGCTTATGCGTAAGCGGTTAACCAGTACAGTGCACATTCCTTCACCAGAAACTGACGACTGTCCTTCTTGAATCAGCGGAAGGAAGAGAATGACCGTAGAAAAGATTTCATGAAGAATGTTGCCGACCCCAGCAGGCATCGTCCTCCTGATCAACAGTTAGACGCGCATCCAACTGAGCTACCGGGACCGGCTGATTCTGAATAGAAAGACAGAAACTACTCAACCCCATTTTTATTCCATATACAGATAGGAATTTTGGAGGAATGCTTGTGAACTGACTAGTTACATCCTGAAATCAATGATTATATGGGCCACGCAATTTTTCAAAACAAAAGTGGAATACTGTTAGTAGGCTGTTTCAAGTCAAGCAATAGTTGAAAATTAAAAAATAAGCTAAATACCTGCATAAATACAGAAGTTTCTGACTGCTAGGAAGCTAGAAGAGGCCCCGGCCATAAATGCCAACAAGTCTGTGAGAGAGGTTATGGTGATACTAACTCCGCTAGTCCGTAATGTTCGACCCATCTTATCTTTAACACTGAACAACTCTTGAGCCCCTGCGAGGCCCGACAGCAAGATAAACATGTCGTCGATTCCTATTCCTGTCAAAGAAAATGATACTTGGATTACTCGAACACGGCTGTTTCGTTTACAATTGCTCATCCCAACTTACTATTGTAGTCGGCCCCCGCCCATAGGGGCTTGAAGAAATATATGGGCTGCATGATGCTTCCACGCAGAGCTGAATCCGGCCCGCACACTAGTACTGGTAAACCGTTTAGAGGATCTAAGCCTGTCCAGGAACCGCGGTGCGAGGCGGACCGTCCCTGCTAATAAACCCTATTGGAAGCGACGTCTCCAAAATGACCTTTACAGTGTTGGCGGGGACGTTAAGCCTCAAATCAAACAAACAAACAAACACTATTGTAGTGAGCCCCTAGAGATTCCTTCCAGTGGCTCTAGATATCCACATATTCAGGATAATTAAGGAGAATGGGAACACCTGGCAGATTTTTCCGCCATTTTTCAGAGGGAGACACTTTTCCGAACTTCCTTATCGCTTTTCTGTAAGCCCTGTCCCACTGAAAAAGGGGTCTACTCTTAAAGGAAAGAATTTGCTCCTCAGGAGCAAATTCTTTCCTTAAAGAGTTGACCCCTTTTGACATGGGAGACGGTTTTGCCTCCCCTGAAGGTGTATCCATTCCTCTTAAGGGAAGTTTTTTTCTGATTTTATTTTAAAAATAGGAATGCTGTGTGTACGTATTTGTGTTAAATATAAGAATTTTTAATTCTCACGTTTAATTCCCACTGAATAATGATACCCATTTCTGAAAGGACAGATCTAGAGCCTGAGTCAGAGAATAATAGTGGTTGGTTAATAATAGTTTGTTTACCAGAAAACGGATTAAATAATACATGTACTCCAGAAAATGTCAGATCACATTATTTTAGTGATGAGCAAATTCTTTCCTGCAGGATTCAAGAATCGTCTCTGAATCAATATAAAAAGAATAATTTTCCTTTAGCTCAGGTTTGGGAGTTTTGAAAAAATTTCATTCGAAATTCTGTGTTGGATTACTAAAGGATTATTATTGATTTCGGACTTAGTGCTGTGGGATCAGACAGCATAAATATAGGGACATTTGAAAACAATGCTAAGAAGATTTCATTACCAAGTATTGTGATAGCAATAAGTGATAACATTTTGTAAATATATTTTGTTAGACTTGTTTGGTGATTTGCTTTAATATACTAGCGCGATTTAGGACGACAAATCATAAACTTCCCATAGAGAAAGGAAGATGGGAAAATATAGAAAGAAACCAACGACTTTGAAATTTATGTAACAGAAATGCGCTCGGAGATGAGTATCATTACCTTCTTGACTGTGATTATTTTAAAACTCAAAGGCAGCTGTATATTCCAAAATATTATTGGAAACATTGTAATATAAATAAGTTCAACAGCTTACTCTCAAAACACAATGTAAGATTGTTAAAAATATTAGTGACTTTGTCTCTATTCTTTTAAGAATTTTTAGATAGGTTCATTAATGTGTTCTGTGATATATGTGCCGTCCCCGCTAAGTTGTGTACGTACCTAACAAGTATGAACATATTGTTTTGATCAATATGTATTACCTCATATGTTGTATTGTACAACCTGAGAGTTAATAAAGTTATGTTCTATTCTGTTCTTTCTGCTACGCTTGGCTCGAAACATTAGAATCGCCTCTAGTGCGTACAGAAAACTTCCTTTATTTTATTGAGTGTCAAAACGAAAAGATATCCTTGAGCTATCCCCATTATACCTCATGACCCGGTGCTATGCAATCAAATTACTTGATATCCTCTTTGCAAACTGAATGACGAGCTTTGTAGGCCTTGATCAGATAGCTTCTGATCTGGAACCGCACTGTTTGCAAGCGTAGGGGCTGTCGTGGTTCAGCATGATAAGGGATACGACTGGACATTTTTAAAGGGTTGTTATTTAAGGTGTTACAAAATGTTTTCCTTGTAAAAACAAACGATATGCCAGGTTTATTAATCCTCCTTATATAACGACAAGAAGGAAGTCTTAGAATTACGAAAACACACCTATTCAAATATACTGGATTTTTTTTTCCACCAAAATCATGAAAATTTTCAGAAAAAAAATCTGATATTTTTCACATGTCTGCTCTAAACATAGGTTGTGGGTACTCGTTAGAACCGCCTCGCTGAAAAATAATAATAATAAACATGAATACCCCTGAAAATCCCAGTTTTAATTGTTTAAGGGGGTCAAAATTATATAGGCGTGTTTTCGTGATAAATGAAAACGTCCGAACTAGGCTCTTAACGCGATCCGATTTTCGTGTAAGTACTAAGGCTTTGGCTATAGTCTTATGTTTTCAACATTTTAACAAAATAACTTCGGCTTACCAATGACAAGAAATGGAACCACACCAACTATACTGACAAACGACACCCCCACCAAGCTGCAAAGTCCAAAACTGGCAACAATTGCCAGCCCCGCTGCTACTGTCCCGGCGAACCCAAGGTTGACACGCTGCCCTATACAGTTACAACTGAAATATAACCAAGACGTAATATACAGTGGACATTTTATAGCTCTCACTTAGATGGCTCGTTTACCATACAAGATTCGGACCCATTCTTGAGTCCCTATATAATTCCTACAAAAGCTCAAGATATCTATATATACTGGATACAGTAAAATTCCTATATTAAGACCACCTTTGGCCTGTTCAAAAGTGGTCTTTTGAACCACTTTTGAACAGTCCCAAAGGTGGTCTCTGACCAGAGGACACTGTATGCAGAAAATACAGTGAAAGAATAACTGCAATTTACTAAAAAAAGCTGTTTAAAGTAGAATTAGACTTAATTTCAGGTGGTCTTTGTAGCGGATTTTTACTGATATGTTTGTGTCGTTTTTTTATGATTTTATCTTGGAAAAATATGTTGTGAGTACGTATTAGAATCGCTACAACCAGGCGATTCTAATATGTACACACACCATGCCTTTATTGTATAGACCTTGCACAAGAATTATATCCACATCAAGGGAGGATTTTGATATTATATTATTGAAACTTATTAGAATCGCCTCGACGTGGCAGTCAGTAAAAGGGTTGTCTCCTAACCATTCGGTATCTCACTGCTGTGGGTTCGAGCCTCGCTCGGTCACATGTGAGACGTCAACTTCAGCAGCTGGAGGCCAGGTGGTAGTTCTCCCCCGATACTTCGGTTTTCGCTTTTTCTTATCAACGATTGGCTCACAATAAGTGAAATAATAGTGAAACGGTCATAAAACATGCATAACAGAAATTTCTTTACAATTCGACTAAATTTGGTCGTGGAATTTGATACTTAAATGGAAATGATAAGCCAGTACAATGAACTTCCGCTATTAAGATCTCCCAAAACTAAGACTAATTCTGTTTTTAACCCTTCTCTTGCTGAATATTCAGTTTAGCCACGCCCATTTCTGACTTTTAACCAATCAGATTACTTGATGTAATTTATTCCTACAAATTCATAAACTGAATGCCAAACAGTGTAGATCCTGATCAGATGGCTTCTTCAGAAGCCATCTGATCTGGATCTACACTGTTTTCAAAGATAGGGGCTGTCGTGAACAGCAGGATAAGAGTTAAAGCTTATTTAATAGGTTGCTGTTTTTTATTTCTCTGTGTTTTCTGCATATAATGCCCTCTGGCTGGAGACTACCGTTGGGACTGCCCAAAAGTGGTCTACAATACCACTTTTGAACAGTCCCAAAGGTGGTCATAATATAGGAATTTTACTGTTTTGTTTGTTTGTTTGAATTGAGGTTTAACGTCCCCGTCAACACTTTAAAGGTCATTTTGGTGACGTTGCTTCCAATTTTGTGGGACTTTTACCCGACATTGAGATGAAATGACATCTCAAGCCCTGTCGCCCAATGAAACCAATAGGGTTTATTAGCATGGACGGTCCGCCTCGCACCGGGGTTCCTGGACAGGCTTAGATCCTCTAAGTGGTTTACCAGTACTAGTGTGCGGGCGGATTCAGCTCTGCGTGGAAGCATCATGCAGCCCATATATTTCTTCAAGCCCATATGGGCGGGGGCTGTAATGTGTTTGGCATTTTACTTTTGTTACCTCCTGTTTGCTCTCCTATATACCAAGCCCCTAGGAAAAAGTGTCCATTCGGAAAGAATTTTCTATGCTACCGTCACTCATGTAATTTTGGGACTTTGGCAAACACTGTAGACCCATATCAGACGACGCAATACGCGGCATCTGATCTGGTTATACAGTGTTAGCTTAAAATACAGGAATTCTGTAAATGGTTCACACACAAAACAACCGCTATGATCCAATAATTGGAAATGGGCTGTTCCTTATCTATCAGGTAGAAGTTTCCAGAGTCATATACGGGTTAAAACAAAGTACACTCATATCGGAAGTGGAGGCACATCCATTTAAAAAAGATGCCTTCCTTAAAAGAGTATCCATTCTCATTCAAACAGCAGTAAAAGTGATAGAAAATTGACCTGTTTTCAAAAGCTTTTCATAAAATAAAGCCAACAGCCTTACCTTGCTGACATTGTCGCCAGGCATGAGTAAGTTATCATCAAAGTGATTGTGATCGAGAACAAAGTTATGTCCCCTTTTATATTTTTATCCAGCTCCTCGTCTAATGAGTTGGAGTGAGCATAAGCGATGTCGAAGTAGTCCGAGGAATAGTTGCCCAAGTTAGAAATGTATTTGTCCAACCATAGTTCACTGAGCCGTTCGTATTCCAGTCCGTCTGTTCTTAAAGGGTACTTAATCTTCATGTACTCAGCTGAGCGAATGGTGCGATTTTGTCCTTGGCCAACAGTAACTTTCTTGCCTCCTAGACTGGAAGCAATATGACGGGTACCAAACACAAAGGTGAATAGTGGATATGAAATCGTTTCACTATTGAGAGCATTCAAGAAAGCTTGTGTAAAGAACAGATCTCCACTAGAAAAACAGCCAAGCAATGTTCTTGCGCACAAATCACTATACCGAATTACAGTACTATTTTCTGTCAGCGTAGTAACATTTTTGATGTAGCTATCAAGTCTCGCAATGTCTCGCAGAGTTTCTTGCTCCAGTACGTTACCATTCTTTGCCCTGATGATGACCTCAGCCCAGGTACCGAGGGTTGTCTGTTGAAAATTGTTGAAGTTGGAACCTGATAAATCCGAGTACAGGTTTTTCACTCTGTCACGGTCTTTACTAGCTTCGCTGCCTGTAAATCAAAACACAATTTTTATTCTAATACAGCGCGCCTATATAGGCAATGTAAAATAACTGTATTTTATTCTACAACAAATCACGGCAAGGAAGAGCGTGACGAGTGACGTCATCAAAAACGGCCAATTTATGACGTCACTAGTCGATTTTCTTGACGTTAGACGGTGTAACGTCATATTCTCGCATCGAAAACGTTAGAAAAGGATATAAATGCATGTTTTTCAGTTGATAATTTTAACGGGATTTCTTCTAACAATGGCGAAAAGTGGTGAGATTTTGAAGGAAACAACAGCATTATTGCCGATTTTCAGCCTGTTAGAATCGAATCGAGAAAGATCAGCTCTAGTTTGTGATTTGTTGAGTAATAACTCACAGTTTGGAGGTCAGGTGTAAGTAGACAAATCACACGCGCTACGCGCTCGTGATTTGATCTACTTTACAACTGACCTCCAAACTACGCGCTCGTGATTTGATCTACTTTACAACTGACCTCCAAACTGTGATTTATTATTCAACAAATCACAGTTAGTGCTGATCTATTTCTTAAATAAATACCGTTGAACATCATCACCAGTAGAAGCAGTTTCACGCGGGACGCCAAGTTCTGCAGCGGAAGGTCAAGTGGTTTTTCTCCGGTTACTCGCTCACCAGTGATTGGCGATCGGTTCGAAATAAGTAAAATAATCTTGAAAAGGCCGCAAAACCAAAACCAGAAAAAAAATAATGAATGGTACATGTATATTTCATTTGTATAAATTGAAAACAATTATTATTTAAAGCTGTAAAACTTGTACAAAGTAGAAGTAAAACAAAGATCAGGAATCGATACAATTAACTTACTCCACCCATCAAAGACACCAAAGGGAAAGAAACACTAACATTAAGCGACGAGACCATAATGGAAACCTAAACAAAGGAAGGCCATAAGGACAGTTACTTTCCCACAAAATGGCCATCCAAAATAAAAAGACACAAGTGATACACACAGTAAGTAACAAACAACAACATAAATAAACCGCCACAGAAGAACCGTCTTGGAACGGTCAGAGGAAAGATCCCCACCGGGGGGCCCAAATCGACCCCACGCGGCCACAATCCTCACCCTTACTTCCGTCGCGATTTAGACAAATAATTTGTTCAGTCCGCATGAAGGCCTCCTAACTCATCAGTGCAACATCTCCGTGAACACAAAAAATCAAAGAACCACAGAGGTGAGACAACGGTGAGGACTCGACAGCAAGAAACCACCGAAATGCTGGAGCAAAAGAAAACCAACAGTTAGACTCCGATGGGCCCGACCAGAGACAGAGCATCGGGCACCAACCAACATTACCTAGAATTAGATCTCCCTAATTCTCAAAGTTTGAAACACGTGAAAATTCTCGATTTTTACCTCATCTCTAGGAAGGACAACCCCTGTGCGTGCGTGCGTGCGTGCGTGCGTGCGCGTGTGTGTGTGTGTGTGTGTGTGTGTGTAAGTTTTGTCTCACCCTAGGTGAATCATGTCATTTGCCGTGTAACCAATAAAAAATCTGAACCTGATAACCTGGGAAGGATAAGAATTTCTATCCCAGGGGTAAGTTTGGGATTTTCCTTACCTGGTGTGCAAGAATATATGGAACTTACCCATGGGAAAGTAAATCTCGTCAGTATTATTTTCTTTCTGCATTCTCATCATCCCTAGTCCCAGGGCGATATTGAGGACTATAGCGACTACCAGAACCTTGATGGCGTGGTTGGCGATAAATCGACCATAGGTTTCGAACACGCCACCTATCTTCTCCTCTACCTGGTTATAAATGTCGTTCAGCTTCATCCTGCATTATACATGTACAGCCGAACTTCGATAACTCAAACATCTTCGGAACGGGCCTCCGTGGCCTAGTGGTTAAGAGCGCTGACTCTTGATCATTAGGTCTCTCACCGCTGTGGTTCGAGCCTCGCTCGGGTCACATGTGAGACGCCAAGTTCTGCAACGGAAGGTCAGGTGGTTTTTCTCCGGGTACTCCGGTTTTCGCCCACCTCTGATTAACGATCGGCTCGATATGAGTGAAATAATCTTGAAAGGGCCGTAAAACCCAAACCAAAAAAAAAAAAAAAAACTCAAACATCTTCGGGGCCATGAAAATTTGTTCCAAATATATAGGGATAGTTCGAATTACTGAGGTTTAATCATAGTTTCAGGTGATGAAGCATAATGGGGATCTCTTTATTATCTTTACGAAGTTCTATAAAATAAAGGTATGTTGTGTGTACTCATTAGAATCGCCTCATTGAGGCGATTCTAATGAGTAAACACAACATACCTGTTAGAAATTGAATCAGAATTTTTATTCTAAAATATTAAAATATATGGATATCTTGATGGCTTCTCTAGGGACTGACGGACAAGTTTGAAGTAGTCATGGTAACCGAGCTATCCGTATTCGAGGTTTTGAAGTTCCGTTGTATATTACATTGCCAGAACATTGGCTGCACGAGAGGGTTGTTTGTCTCTGGGCTGGGAAACTAATCCTAAATGGAAAGTTAACCGTTAATTTCCAATATATTATACATGAATTGTGTAGACCCTGATCAGACAACGCGCTCTGTGGCGTCTGATCTGGGTATTCACGTGACCTGTCAAGCTTTTACGGATAACCCTCTTTACACAACACTGATAGCGTGTCTCTAACTGGATTTAGTACAAATCTGTGATAGTGGCCAAATTAGTTTTCAATTTCAACAGTTTTTATATAGGCGTGTTCCGTGATGATGCTGAAACATGATCTTGAACTTAGAATGCTTCAGTCCTTCAACCAAACCAATATTAAAAAAATCATGGTACTAGCCGTCCCTTATTTTCATGGCGTTCTGTTAATTAATCAGAACATGAAACCATTCGTTAGGTTGCGTTTTAACTTTATTGGCCAGTGATAATCATAAGGAAAAGAGCACTGAAGGCGTATGATTGAAAACGTCACCTGCTAGGCTAGGTACACGGGTTAAGCTAATTTGTTTTTGTCTCTATCGGTGCTGGTGTGTTTCCATCGTAATGATTCCTGCTCAAACTATGTCGTTGGGAACGGCAAAACGCAGACCATGATGATGACGATGATGAAGATGATGATGATGCTGACGATGACGACGATATTCTATGGCGCTACTCATCATCATCATCATCATCATCATCATCGTCGTCGTCGTCGTCGTCGTCGTCATCATCATCATCATCATCATCATCATCATCATCATCATCATCCTCGTCGTCGTCGTCAAACTTTAAACAGGGTTTGCAAGTGCAAACATTATTTTTCTTAATTTCTTATTACAGCTCATCGTGGAGAAATAGATTGGGCTGCACGGTGCTTCCGGGCAGAGCTGAAACCGACCGAACTTGAATACTGGTAAACAGCTTAGGTCTAAGCCTGCACAGGCAAAACGGTGCGAGTTGGACCGTCCGTGCTAATAAACCCTATTGGTTTCATTAAGCGGCAGGGCTTGAGATGTCATTTCATCTCAATGTCTGGTAATAGTCCCATAAAATTGGAAGCAACGTCTCCAAATGACCTTTACAGTGTTGACGGGGACGTTAAACCTCAAATCAAACAAAACAAACGTATTACATGTGTACTGCTGGGAAACAGACTGCGGGTGTCCCATTATTGCCATTTTTGGTTCATCTGAACTGACAAAAAGTCACTCAAAGCAGCCTTATACATTCTTAGCACTGACAGCACTGTTGTCACTGAGTGAAGGCTGGGAACATGAAAACCTTTAAATTAATGTATTCTAAGCAAACGTTGCAGACCTTGATCAGACGCCGGATGCGTCTGATCTTAGTCTTCAGTGTTTGCCAATTTCCAGACATATGAGCCCAGACCAGATTTTAAAGATAACCTACTCTACAAAATACTCTGATGGCACTGCGACAAGAATATCGCTGCTGTAGAATTACCTTTACCAGGCCCCATTTTTCATGTTCAACTCACCTGAGCGTGCAATTTGTCTTGCTTATATATTTTAAAATGCCAAAAATTGTTGGCATAACAGTTAACCCTTAAGACGCCAAGAAAAACTACATCTGAAAATGTCGTCTGCTTATGTCGTCTGCTGAATCTTTTTGCCAACTTTTTTCCGCCCCCGCCCATAGGGGCTTGGAGAAATATATGGGCTGCACGATGCTTCCACGCAGAGCTGAATCCGGCCCGCACACTAGTACTGGTAAACCGCTTAGAGGATCTAAGCCTGTCCAGGAACCGCGGTGCGAGGCGGACCGTCCATGCTAATAAGCCCTATTGGTTTCATTGGGCAGCAGGGCTTGAGATGTCATTTCATCTCAATGTCGGGGTAAAAGTCCCACAAAATTGGAAGCAACGTCTCCAAAATGACCTTTACAGTGTTGACGGGGACGTTAAACCTCAAATCAAACAAACAAACTTGCCAACTTTTAAAATAATTTTACATAGAGGCAAACAGTGTGGACCCAGATCAGACTGCTCATTTTAAATAATATGAAATTTTCATACATCCATATTTAGCTGTCTGCATGTATCATTCATTTTTGTCTGCCTATATCAGGTTTAACATCATCACAAGACATACATGTAACCCTCTGCTGAACAGCCAACTCCTTGTAGCAGTCAGTTTTGGTGTTTTCCCTGGCTGGCTGCTCGCATTTTGATAACACACCCATGTGACATATTGTATTCTTTGATATCTCCCAAATCACTACTTTTCTGATGATCACGTGATTTTTCTTATTTTATGTTTCTGTTTGATTTGAGGTTTAAGGTCCCCGTCAACACTGTATATGTCATTTTGGGGACGTTGCTTCCAATTTTGTGGGACTTTTACCCGACATTGAGATGAAATGACATCTCAAGCCATGTCGTCCAAATGAAACCAATAGGGTTTATAAGCATGGATGGTCCGACTCGCACAGCTTTACCTGGGCAGGCTTAGATCCTCTGACCGGTTTACCAGAACTCGTGTGCAGGTCGGTTTCAGCTCAGCGTGGAAGCATCATGCAGCCAATTTATTTCTTCAAGCCCCAATGGGCGGGGCCGTTTTCTTAATTTTACTCCAAACAAAGGTTGTGAGTGCTCGTTAGAACCGCCTCATTGAGGCGGTGCTAACGAGTACCCACAACCTATGTCTTGGATCAAAAATAAGGAAACTCGTGTTTACCCATGTAAACCCCACTTTTCTCTATATAAAGTGTGGTCTTGAGGGTGTTAATTTAACGGACCTGTTAATATGTTGGTTTAAGGCCACGACGTACAGTGGAATTCCAATGACTCCAATACATACACTCGTTTACCATGGCTTAGTCAAACGCAATCCTGATGTCATAATCTAGGCCTTAAAATACAGTTTACATGTGTAATTCCGCTATTAACCCTTTTTGTACCAAATGGAATCTTCCTCCTTATATATAGCAGGAGTTCATTTCTAAATTTAACGGTGTCAGGTTGTGTTTTCATCAAAATTTATTTGGAAAATGACTGCATTTTTTTCAAACAGTGGAGGCCCTGATCAGACGCCGCATTCTGCGGCGTCTGATCTGGGCCTGCACTGTTTGCCAGGGTCCCCTTTTTGGGGTTTCCGGTACTAAATGGGTTAATACCATCCCGATAGGCGGGGGCCGAACATCGATGTCACGCGGCAACCTCGGGACAACATCGATACACGTCAAGTTCGAGACGTGTCAACGCTGGACCGACATCGGTACGACGTGCCAACGTCGGGCAAATGTCGATACCCGTCGTATCGGTGTCGGTCCGACGTTGGCATGCCATTTTGTGCTTGCTTGGATTCCCTGCGACAGATCACTGGAGCTGATCAGGGAGTCGTATCTGAGAGGCCTGATCTTTTCTTTCTTTCTTTTCTTTGATTTGAGGTTTAACGTCCCCGTCAACACTGTAAAGGTCATTTTGGAGACGTTGCTTCCAATTTTGTGGGACTTTTACCCGACAATGAGATGAAATGACATCTCAAGCCCTGTCGCCCAAAGAAACCAATAGGGTTTATCAGCATGGACGGTCCGCCTCGCACCGCGGTTCCTGGACAGGCTTAGATCCTCTAAGCGGTTTACCAGTACTAGTGTGCGGGCCGGATTCAGCTCTGCGTGGAAGCATCGTGCAGCCCATATATTTCTTCAAGCCCCTATGGGTTGGGGCGAGAGAGGCCTGATCTATAGCTACGTTAGTCGTATCCTGTCACAGTGTACCGTTTGAATTATATTAGTGCTAAATGTTTTCAAGCATGTGCTCCCAGCCAAAAATCAGATCAGACTGCGCACTCGCAAACCATACAAGGAGGGCTGTATTACGGAGAGCCTCATCTGAGTCTTTTGCTAAACGCGCATGCGTAGACACATATGCGCTTGAAGTGGCATCGATTCGGCCTTAAAGTGTCATCGGTTTCAGAAATGTATTATTAGTTGCTTCTTTAAGAGACTTTAAAATAAAATCGACTTACCTCATACCGATGAAACGTCATATATGAGATTTTTTGAAGATTTTTGCGATTACGTGTCCGCAATATTCTCAGTGTCCGTGCAATCGTTAACTGCGGTGCGCCGAGCGAAAATATGTCTTCAGATATATACCCACAGGAAGACACTGATCAGATTGCGTGATCAGTGCCTTTGCTGTGCTCTTTAAGGATGCCCGTTTACCGTAAACATCTTCATACAGAGTGGGGAAGTTGTATTCTGACTTGCAGGGAGCGCAGACTGGTTTGAATCTTTGCAGAGCGCACATGTAAGTATCGCTTGTCTCGGCTACACTTTATTTGACAGCTGTCCTCAGATGAGGTTTGATGTAGCAACCAATAAGCAGATTGTCATAAAAATATAGAATAGCATATTGGATGTTTTGACAATAGGCCCGGCGGGCACGGCGCAAAAGGCAACGTCGTATCAAGCGAGTTGGGCGGGCCCCGACTGTTTGTGCGCATATCATGTGTTTCTCACCACAAAATTGGCGTCATTAAGCAATTAATTTTTTGACTTGACGTTCTTTTTTTTTGGGGGGGGGGGGGGGGGGGGGGGGGGGGAGTGCGATTCGAACTTCCTCTTAGAATATGTTAACGAGCGCAAAAATGATTCGATGATGCTGCAACAATTTGATGCAAAAAATAACGAGACGTTTTCAGGTATTTCTAAAGTACTCAGTAGAATTGCCTCATCGAAGCGTTTCAAATGAATATACACAACATACATTTTCAGATTAAATAAAGAAGATTCTCCCAAAATTATCTCCCAAATAGATTAGTATCATAAGTTATGGGATTTATGTCCTATGACTCCTAGAACCAGTTCCATTCAGCCGTAGTTAACTAGCCATCGATGAAAATAAAAAAAATAGAAGAGGAATCTACACAATTAACCAACAGCTCCCATCAGAGACACCTAAGGGACAGAAGCACAGACATGAAATGGAAATCTCAATAGCGGAAAGCCAAAAGCCAAAAAGACAGTTACTTTCCCCCACAAAATGGCCAATTGGCTATCCAAAACAAAATAATATAAGCGATACACACACTCAAAGAAGACAAACCATAACAAAAATAAACCGCGATAGCAGAACCGCCTTGGAACGGTCACTGAAACGAATTCCACCTGGGGGGGCGGGGGCGGTCACTGTTCCACTGGGGAGGGGGGGGGGGCGCTTAAATCGATTTTACGTGGCCATAATCCTCGCCCTTACGTCCGTCGCGATTAAGACAAACTATTTGTTCATTCCGCATGAAGGCCTCCTGTCTCATCAGTGCAACATCTCCGTGAACACAAAAATCAAACATCCACAGAGATGAAACAATGGTGAGGACTCGACAGCAAGAAACCACTGAAATGCTGGAGCAAAAGAAGACCAACAGTTAGACTCCGATGGGCCCTACCAGAGACAGAGCATCAGGCACCAACCAACATAACATAAAATTAGAAACTCTTATTCTCAGTAAGCCTTTTACGCTGGAACGGTCATAGAATCTGAGGCCTGGCCGACCGGCGTGCAATAAAAGAGGGAAGCAAAGTGTCCATGCATACAGTCTGTCGTATAACACACATAAAATTGTCAACGCGTTTCACTCTGCTCGTATACCAAACACGTTATTTATCGTTAATTTAGTTTAATTACCATTTTGTCCATGTGTGTGTGTGAATATAGGGATCAACAATGGTTTTTCATGCATTAACATTTGCCGGATCCCGAGGAAGCTGTTTGAACATGAGGCCGCTAGGCCGAATGTTCAAATATCTTCCGAGGGACCCGGCAAATGTTAATGCAATGCAATAACCATGGATGATCGTTGTTCTTGCATAACTTAAGAATCCGACAGTAAATTTTGACGAAAACACCCAAAAAGCTCCATATAAATTCCATATAAACTCTTCAAATGCGATAGGCAAAACAAAATGGCGACCAGTTCAGAATGTTGTTTACAATGACGTTGTCATGCAGTGACGTCATCATAGAACTCTAAAACGCTACGTTCAGGGCGATAACGTTACGTCGCTCAACGTAACGTAAACAAAGCAAGGCCCGTCTTGTGATATCAAAAGCTCAAAATCCAAGTTCAAACAGCACGCGAATTTCATGATTTGAACATGGTTTTTGCTGTTTGAGCACGGCTTTCTGTCCATTTGACAATGGCTTCAAACAGCCATGCGCATAGGTATTTATGCAAGAATTCGGGTTTAACGTCGCTTTCAACAATTTTTCAGTCATATCACGACGGTGTCTGGTTGCGACAGGGAGCTCAATGCTCACTTTTATAGTGCTGCCTCACTGAAGTATCATGTTCCAGACACATTACATGATACCACACCCAGTCACATTATCCTGACACTGGGTCGACCAGTCCTAGCTCTACCCCGTAAATCTGAGTGCCAAGCGATGAGCAGCTAGTATCATTCTTAACGACTTTGGTATGTCGCGGCCCGGGATCGAACCCGTGACCTCCCGTTCCCCGGAGCGGACACTCTACCAACTGAGCTATCGGGGCCGGTCCCATTTTGTCCATATAGATAAACACACAGTACAACCGGCTGCATCGAAGACAGATTACTGTCTCTAAGACAGATTGCGGAAAACGTTTCATAGAAAGGGTAGGTGAAGTTTTTTTGTTTGTATAAATCGAGAAGGCAATCTGTTGACTTTTGCTGCTATTGGAGAAGAAACTAAATGCCTGGAGATACCGCAGCAACATTCTGACTATATTTCAAAGCCAGATAAGGCTTTTCCAGTTCGTGAATAAATATTTTCATCGAAAATTTTATGAATTTTTGTTTTCGGCATCAAGTGTACGTCTACGGAATAAAATATGTTACATTCACTTACTCATGCTAAAACTACTATTATTCAGCAGCATTTCTGCCAAATTGTACCGTATAACTCGGTTAAATAAACAAACTACGCCCCCCTAAAGAGACCAGGTGTCGAAAAAAATGCTGTCTCTAACTACAGATTGTTTTTTATACGGCTGTCCACAAACACAGATCAGAGATTTCGAAGGATAACATTGATGACAGATCAGAATTTCGGTTACATCTTCAATAAAGACGGATTCTGGATGACTTAACCCCGGCAACTTCGGTGGAAACTATTCCATGCTAGCTCCAGGGCATTGCTTGTAATAATGCTGAAATTGAGTAACATAGAAGCTGCTCTATAATCATTTATATTTCCTGTCAACACACAAATTGTGCAATCAGTAGAAGCCTCCGTGGTGTAATGGTTATGCTACTTGCCTTGTAAATCAGGATTCGCGGGATCGACCCCGGGCTTCTCCAGACTTTCGGGTGTGTCTTTAAACCGAGGTCCTGTCTCCATAGGTGACCTTTGCTGTTAGTGAAACGTACAACTCTCTCTCTCTCTCTCTCTCTCTCTCTCTCTCTCTCTCTCTCTCTCTCTTGTGCAATCAGTAAAAATCTGAGGCGTTATTTGTTTAATTTTCTTCTGCCCGTACTTTTTCTTTCCTAGATGTCAAACGACCCAGCGATTTCTGTGTTATAATTAGGCAGGAATTCGATATTGAAAGTAAACAGCTGAGGTTCGTGCGAATGTCTGGTTGTGCCATGATTTTTAACAACAAACGCCATGTATTTTTATTGCACGAACAAGGTTGCACAATGCAATAATGAACATTAAAAAGGTTGTTATGCAAACTGTGCAGAGGCGACCATGTACAACAACATGGTACGTGCGTCTGTATTAACCAATTCAGTACCAGAAACCCCTAAAGAGGTACCTTTGCAAATAGTGCAGGCCCAGATCAGACACTTCAGAATGCGGTAATGCGGCGCCTGATCAGGGCCTACACTGTTTGTAAAAGGCTGAACCATTTTCTGAATAAATTCTGAAGAAAACACTACCTGACACCCCTAAATATCGAAATGGACTCCTGCCATATATAAGGTGGAAGATTCCATTTGGTACAAAAAGGGTTAACTTTAATTCTCTCGGCGCCACTTGTGGGTTATATTCCCGTACAAAACAAGAGCCATAATCTGAGTAACACTGAGGCTGTGGTTCTCATCACGTTAAGTCCATGTAATGAGCACCCCTCTACAACTTGCTTATATAGAGAAAACATTTGTTTACAGGGGGACACATTATTTTTCTTAAAGACATAGGTTTTGGGTTCTCGTCATACCTTCTCAATGCAAAAGTCCTCGCGAGCACCCTCAACATATGTTTGGAGTATAGAAAAGAAAAAATATCACAATTTTTCACCAGAATGTACCGTTTTGGAGGTATAAAAGAAATGCACTAAATCACATGGCTGTCTTATCGTAATGTGATCTGTTTGTGTAGCTCTGCAGTTTAGTTTAGCACTTGTTATGCGCAGTGCTCCATGTTAGTGTGGCTGAATCAAATAATATTGAAAACTAGCGTACTACTTTCCTCTATATTTGGCATTATGACTTTTGTTTTACGCTTCACTAAAATGAAATAGTAAAACTCTACAAGCTGGTCCGTGTTTGAATGGAAAAAACTTCTTTAGTATGATTAAACATGATGATAGTATTAGGTTTTTATTTGTTTGATTTGAGGTTTAACGCCCCCGTCAACACTATATAGGTCATTTTGGAGACGTTGCTTCCAATCTTGTGGGACATTGACCCGACCTGAGATGAAATGACATCTCAAGTCCTGTCGCCCAATGAAACCAATTGGGTTTATGAGCATGGACTTGCACCGCTGTGCCTGGGCAGGCGGTTTACCAGTGCTCGTGTGTGGTCGGTTTCAGCTCAGCGCGGAAGCATTATGCAGCCCATTTATTTCTTCAAGCCCCGATGGGCAGGGGCACTACTTGCGCGTACGTGTGTGTGTGTGTTCCACCAACAGCTAAAGTCATACGGTTTAAAGACTCAGCCGAAAGTGTGGACATAACGAAAACACGCCTATAAAAATACAATATAACCCACAAGCGGCGCCGAGTGAATAAAAGTTTACCCTTTTTGTTCCAAATGGAATCTTCCACCTTGTATATGGCAGGAGTCCATTTCGATATTTAGGGGTGTCAGGATGTGTTTTCCTCAGAATTTATTCAGAAAATGGTTCAGCTTTTTACAAACAGACGCCGCATTACCGCATTCTGAAGTGTCTGATCTGGGCCTGCACTGTTTGCAAAGGTACCTCTTTAGGGGTTTCTGGTACTGAATTGGTTAATACAGCCGCACATACAATCTTGTTGTACATGGTCGCCTCTGCACCGTTTCCATAACGACCTTTTTAATGTTCGTTATTGCATTGTGCAACCTTGTTCGTGCAATAAAAATACATGGCGTTTGATATTAAAAAATGACACAACCAGATATTCGTACGAACGTCAGCTGTTTACTTTCAATATCGAATTCCTAACTAATTACAATACAGAAATCGCTGAGTCGTGTGACGTCTAGGAAAGAAAAAGTACAGGCAGAAGAAAATTAAACAAATAACGCCTCAGATGTTTACTGATTGCACAAAAGAGTGAGAGAGAAAGAGAGAGAAAACGAGAGAGTTGTACGTCTCTCTAACAGCTAAGGTCACCTAAGGAGACGGGACCTCGGTTTATAGACACATCCGAAAGTCTGGAGACGCCCGGGACGATCTCGCGAATCCTGGTTTACAAGGCAAGTAGCATAACCACTACACCATGGAGGCTTCTACTGATTGCACAATTTGTGTGTTGACAGGAAATATAAATGATTATAGAGCAGCCTCTATGTTACTCAACTGCAGCATTATTACAAGTAATACCCTGGAGCTAGCATGAAATAGTTTCCACCGAAGTTACCGGTGTTAAGTCACCCAGAATTCGTCTTTATTGAAGATGTAACCGAAATTCTGATCTGTCATCAATGTTAGCCTTCGAAATCTCTGATCTGTGTTTGTGGACAGCCGTATAAAAAACAATCTGTAGTTAGAGACAGCATTTTTTTGAACACCGGGTCTCTTTAGGGGCGCGTAGTTTGTTTATTTAACCAAGTTATACGGTGCAATTTGGCAGAAATGCTGCTGAATAATCGTAGTTTTAGCACGAGTAAGTGAATGTAACATATTTTGTTCCGTAGACATACACTTGACGCCGAAAACAAAAATTCATAAAATTTTCGATGAAAATATTTATTCACGAACTGGAAAAGCCTTATCTGGCTTCGAAATATAGTCAGAATGTTGCTGCGGTATCTCCAGGCATTTAGTTTCTTCTCCAATAGCAGCAAAAGTCAACAGATTGCCTTCTCGATTTATACAAACAAAAAAACTTCACCTACCCTTTCTATGAAACGTTTTCCGCGATCTGTCTTAAAGACAGTAATCTGTCTTCGACGCAGCCGGTTGTACGGTGTGATAAACGTTATGTATTTAATTTTGATTTGAAACAAAAAAATACTTAAGTGCGCATTTTGTAAAAAAGAAAATATTCGAAACTTTTAATTATTTTTTCTGCATTTATCTGGATGTTCACTTTGACCAAACACGTTATTTATCGTTAGTAACCATTTTGTCACTATAGATAAACGTTATGTATAGTGCGAACAAATTGACCTAAGACTAACCTGTATGCAAGGAATAAATAAGTCAATGTGATCGCCTAAAACGTCGCTTTCGTGAACCTCTCGTGAATTTTCAGCATCACGT